>OZ010571.1:15528940-15611440 GCA_963932145.1 Acanthosepion lycidas
TAACGAAATCTATCAATTACTGTACCGCTTAGAGAATCAATTTATTTTTCATTTAGTTTGCTATCCTTTAATTTCGATCGAGACTAGTTGGCAACATTTAGGGCCAATTATGCAGCCTTGTCAAAACAATAACTGATAAGTTTAATTGCAAGTTGAAGATATTAAAAATCGCAGACTACAGATTTCTGGATAATTAAAACAACTAATCAAAACAAATTGGCAAAAGGCCAGTAGCAAATTATTTAAATCAATTCTTCTCTCGTACACACTGTCATATTAATTGGAACAAGTTATTATTATCATTATTATTATTATTATTATTATTATTATTATTATTATTGCTAGTATTATTATTATTAATAGTAGTAGAATCAATTTTCTATTATTATCATGCAACTTATCAGCATTTGCTTATTTTTTCAAAAGTTTATTGCTCTCATTAATTCCAATGATTTTTGCTTGCTGTCAAAAGGGGTAAGAAAATTACAAAGATTACGAATCTAATTATTATCATAGATATTATTTGTATTAATAAATCTCATACAACACGTGATACTTGGGGTCTGCCTAGTTAAACAAGTGCGTTGAAAGATTTATCCACTGCCTAGATTACATTTATATTGACACGGCAGATTACAAAAAAAAAACAAAACAAACAAAAACAAAAAAACACAAACACAGAAATTAATTGGAAATAATTTTACGATATTAATACGAGGGATGTATAAAAATATAGGTTCAGATAGTTATTTGTCGAAGGGAATTAAACCATTGTGAAAAAGTAAGCACATAGCAACAGAGAATATGCAATGTATCTTCATAGCCAGAAGAATATTGGCATTATTCTTATGCCTGTCCCTTTAAACGATATTATTAGTGATAAATGAATCTGTGTAGGAGCTCCGTTTATGTATTAAACACTAATTCTTGAAATTTCGAGAAATCTTATTAAAGAAAAAAATTGCGCTCAAAAATTCCATTATAATAAATTACCATTACGTGTATTCTATTCCAATGTTATCATTAACCAAATATTTAATCACAGTATGTGTCATAGATAGGAACCTATAGTTTATACTAATACCGTGTTTTAATAAACTTATAATTAAATAAGATATTAGGTTGGTGCAAAAATAATGACGTAATAATATCGTTTTTTGACGTTAAAAAATACGTCAAAAAACGACATTATTACGTCATTATTTTTGCACCAACCTAATAAGTTAGAATGAGTTAAAATAATTTGCCACAAGGCAAGGTAATGCAACCACTAAGACACAAGGTGTTACTGAGTGTGAAAAAGAAGAAAAGGAAAAAAAAAAAACATTATTATCAGCTAAGAGCAATAAACCGAAGAATCAACCAAATAATAGATAACGATTGACATTGCATCTAATTTTTGAAGATCAAAATTGACTGGTAATCAAGAAACCGGAATATAGTTCCATGAATGAAAAGTCTGAGAAAAGAAACTGAACATAACGGTTTGTATTTACTTTTTATAAGTAAAACTATATTTTTGGTTGAATCTTTTTCTTTATTTAATGGAGATTTTGCCTATCGAGTGCTAAATCATAATTTAATATACAAAATCTATTAAGAACTTTAGCTCAGAGACATTTCCATCTTTGGAACGCCATAGGGGAAGTAATGATGACAATCCTTGTATGATCTGAGTACATCATATTACCCGGAAAATGAAAGCTGTTTCAATGAGGTGGAAGGGTCTACCGTAACAGAAACTCTACATTTAAAATTTAAGGATTTGGGGAATAAATTATAGAAATTAATTAGATGACAGATGTGAAAAAAAAACAAGGACTTTATTCAATATGGATAGTGTTGTAATCTAGGAAGGGTTACTGAATGAGTAATAATCCAAACGAAGGTAGGAAATGAAATGATAATCTTTATAACATCAACAAAATACGCTACTCGCCAACGGCGTGAAGTAGGTAAACCTCTGCTAGTGGTGGACTACTTAGGTAGCATATTACCCGCACTTACAATAGTTCCAACGTTTTTTATGAGGATTGGGATATACCCATTAGTATTCATAGGTAGGGAATATAACAGATAGGTAACATAGTCCGAATTATGCAATATAGGAATTAGATTGAAGAAAGCCTTTCAACAAAAGAAGGGATGATGTTTGCCTAAAAGTGTCATTTTGCAGCGCAAATATTCCAAAACAAACAGGAACAATCTGACAAGAGAAAGGCTCCTGCGATGTCTTTTTTTATGTTTTAGGACAAATGATTGATTAAATCATAGGAAGATTGTTAAGCTTAATTCAATATTTCCTAACAAATCTTATAATGAAGATTGTGCTGTACAAGCACTCTTCTCGATGACTTCATACTAATACTCAGGATCTTCATCAATGACAGCCTTGGTGTGACTAATTCCCAAAAAAGTATTCATGTAGATGGTACAATGTTTTAATTTTGTCTTAGGCCAACAGATCCGAAAAAGTAAATCCAGCAACGGCTCTCGAAAAGGATCTCTAATCAGTAGTTTATTGATGCAAGAAGTTTGTAAATTTTAATCCCACCATAACAAAACTACTTTCATTTAATCCCCACGTAGAAGCTTTTCTGTCTGCCATCATCATTATTGAAGTTTACTCTAGAAGAGGTACTCATTGCTTCGTCAAGGGATCATTAACATAAAGTGGAATGATTGCAATGAAAATCCGGTACGTCTTCTGCTAAGAAATTTGGTTCTCTGTAACGCGTCAGGAAATATTTCTCATCAAAATCCATCATCCATATAATAAAACATTTGTCCGTTTATTGCATGCTGCTGCGATATCTGGTCTATGGTTCCTGCACCACTGAAAAAAAATCAATCAGTCTGAATGGCTATTACTTGGATTGCAACATAGACTTCGTTTATATGTCATGTAGCGTCAGAAAATTGGTTATCAGAGCTGTCCGTATCACCCTCAGATTTATATCACTAAGGCAGACTTTTTTTCTATTGCAGTCCCACCCAACAATGTCGATAAACCCATTATATGAATTATTCACTCTTACCTTCCACTGCATAGCAGTCTATCACAAGTGTCATATTCTCCAAAACTTTTTTTCTAATTATCCACTCTATAAATATCAACTGACTTTCAGATTTTATGTTTTGTTATCTACTTCATATTTTCCATAAAACTTTTCTTCTTGTTCATATATTTTATAGATTGTATTCTTATCATTTTTTGTAAAAATAATTCTTTTCCACGACAAGTCTCATCTATGGTTATAAAGAAAAAATTCCAGTATTTAATTCGAAATAAAATAGTGGATGCTATTTTAAAACATCCTGGTATGAAATGTACCAGTGAGGACTCTTCCTGTATGAAAGCCGGCATCGAAGCTTTCGTGTCAGCACGTAAATACCAAATGAAACCACAATGCCCTTCTTGATACTGTTCTACATGTTGAGCCGGTATAACCCACAGAGAACAATATTATACCTGAGTGACATATCCGATTTTAACAGACTTTCTTTTATCATTGATCATAATGTGGACAAAGATTGTCCTCAAAGGTATTTATAAAATTCTCATCCAACGCCATTCTTAACTCATCTGCCGTATCTCTGCTTGAGTTTCCACTAGAATGAAGATAATTCTAAGTGATATACGCATAACTCCCTCCATATTTTCTGCTATTATTTCTATACTAGAAACACAAAATCATGCAGATTCGGTTTTATCTCTACTATAGTCATAAAGACACGTGCCCCTGAAATGGCTTCTGTTCTCTCCTAACTTTACAACACACTACATCTTGGACTTAGGTTTTCCCCTGACATGAAGTGGAATGATTATATCGAATGATATTTTTTCGTTTACTGCTAGGACATTGGGTTCACTGTACGGTGCCAGAATATTTCTGATCAGAATCAATCGAATAGGTTTAAAACTCTATCATGCCTTCTATACTCCTATCATATTTGGTTTGGTGTTCTTGCTGTAGATCACGAGTTTCTTGACAAAATTAAAAGAAATATTTTTAATGTAATTTATTCTGAGCTAGCATCTTGAATTTAGTCACTTTCCCAACGAGTCATTGCGGGTTTCAGTGTATATTCTGCAAATATTTTCCTTAGCTTCGCAACAACATCAATTTAATCATGCTGGTAGATAGAAAACGAGGTCTCAACGTTTTGCTGATTATCTAGCTGGATGCAACTGTCTCTTCCATACTAAGACTTTATTTTCTTGCACGTAGAATTTTTCGAATTCTGCCAGCGAAAATCTTCAAACATTTAAATACAACATCAATCGCCATCTTCAGTGATCTTGAACCCTCTTCCTTCATTGACCTCTCCTCACTTCTCACCCAAGTCTTCTCTTTATTTCACTTTCTTTTACCACCTGCGTCTTAGTGCCATTATAGCCTTGCTCGGAATGACACCATTAAAATAAAATAACGTAAGTGTTCAGCAATTTTCGGTTTGTTTGTAAAACCTTTTCTCATGCTTTAACATTTTATTTAAATTTTGTAAGGCCTCCTTTAATATTTTAATGTGTCTTTGAAACAATTCGTTGCAGTCCCTATCGCCTATTGCGACACTAGCCTGATAACTAATTTTGTAAAACCTCCTTTAATATGTCTTTGAAACTATTCGTTGCAGGCCATATCGTCTATTACGACACTAGCCTGATAACTAATTTTCTGTACCTGCTCAACTCTGATGGACGAATTTATAGCTCACATTTGAGCTGCTCCTATTTCTTACGGACCTGAAATTTGTTCGTAACAGTTTCCAGAGCGTCCTTTCCTTCAGTTCTACTTTATTAACCTCATTTTGACATCAACGCATCTGACTCTGCGTATGTTATATGGTTATATTTTTGGCAACGTAGTAATATAAGTAAAAGATGTACAATGTTTTATTATCTGTTATCAGCATAAAACTTTTTTGGAGTAATTAATGTCAGTATATTAGTTTTCGGGCATTCCGCACATATTTACAATTATTATGAGCAGGGATTATTATGAAGTATAGAAAATAATCAACGGGAGATAACTCTTCATTATTTAATTTAAAGGATGCGGTTTGTAGTGCCCACAGTCCTTCCCAAGCGATAACATATGTGCTATTGGTCGTTTACATCTTACTAAATTCAATGTCCACCTGAATGATCTTTCTGGAGGACACGCTATATCATTTTTCTCCAATAATTACATGCATGATCACAAATTTGCTCAGTGCCTAAAGAAAATTTTAATAGAGGCAATTAATTGTATGATAGTATTGTCTTTGAACCTATAATAAACAGGCAAGAATTTGACATTTCTAACTCCGACGTAGAAACTGATCTTATCATTTTTTCATTAACAGTTGAAATTGTTCATGAGTTAGGAAAATTCTTTCTTTTTATGTGCTATGTCCTTTCAGGACGTAGGTGATCATGGCTCTCCACCTCCTTCTATCCCTTGCAGCTCTCAGCAAGCACCTTCCCTCTGCTTCTTCCCCAAACCAAGTTCTGTTATTTACCTGCTCAAATTCGTCATGTATGTCACCCGTTGTTTCCCTTGTCTGTCTTTCTCTCTATTTGACACGTGAGTATCAGATTCTCCAGGCTCTCCTTCCTAATTATTTGTGCCATAAACTTCAGCTGCGTTTTTCTTATGTTAAGTATAAGCCTTCTGCTTGTTTGCAACCTTAGTAAGACCTCATCGTGGCTCACATGTTCGATCCCTGATATCCTTAGCATCCTTCTGTAGAACCACATCTCCGTCACCTCGAGTCTCTTCTTCATTTTTGATGAAATCGTCCATCATTCGCTGCCGTAAAGTAGAACAGATGCTACGTAACATTTCAGTATTCTTTTCTTTGTTACCAAAGAAATCGTCTTGCCTCGCAATACTCTGCTCAGCTTTTGGAAGGGGTCCTTAGCCATCCCAATACGCTTACGGACTTCAGTGTCGCAGTTACTGTCCTCTGTCAAGACGCTTCCCAGTTAGTTAAACTTCTGTGTCTGTCTGATTCCAGTGTTCCCAACCTGCAAATCGGATTTCAGTGTCTTCCTCCTACTGATGACCAAGCATTGTATCTCCTTATAGTTTATTCTTAGTACTTTCTTCTCACTCTACGTCGCTACCTTCTGTAGGAGAGTTGTAATTTCTCTTCCGTCTCTGCTATTAGTAATGTCTCGCCTGCGTATCTTATTTTGTTAAGGTTGAGGCCGTCAATGCTAAATCCCGACTGATCCGAAAATTTGCAATTTTTAATTAATATCAACAACATTTTATTTTATATGTAAATCCCTGAAACATTAATTTTCAGTGTTTATTAATTAATTCAGACATTTTTGTATGGCGAGCATCTTGAGAACGTGTCTTCAATGTCTTATGTAAGCGATTTTTGTCATTTTACTCTCACGATTGTCCTTGTTCTTCTCTTCATTTACACACGTTCGTTAGATAGGTGACTGACAGTTTTCGTCTGTGACTCTTATTTTCAATATGTCATGAGAGTATCATATACTTCATACTTTCTTCACTCATTGTGTAAACCAGAGATTTTAGATGTGTTTCTTTCTAATTTTTTTAAAAATGTGTATTGTTTAGTTCCTTTAAAACTTCCTCGTTCAATCTGTGGTGTTCTGACTATCTTTTTTTAGAACCTCATCTTTGCTGTCAAACTTTTCTATTTATCTGTTCCAAAGTAGTCCAGCATTCCCTGCCATAGAGGAGGATTGATAATATGTAGCATTGAAGCAATCTTTTCCTTAATTCTGAGTAAGTATTCATTTTTCTTGTTATTTTGTTTGGCATTTGAAAGACATCATTCCTTATTGCAACGAACTTGTGGATTTCTGTATCACATTTTCCCTCGTGTATTACAACAATACTCAAAAATTACGTAAGAAAATTAATTATATTTAAAAAAAAAATATACTGCTTGCATGAAACGTGGATGTTAATGTTAGAACACTGTTAGCAACACATGTTGGCAAATGAGATTACACAATACGCTCTGTTGCCTTAATTGTGAAAATTATTCTTTGCATATTTAACATTTGAAACCCTTTAAAAATCATTGAAAATTCACTGAATTCTTTGATGAATTTGGGCATGACTTTCACCTTCAAATGCAACCTCTTTCGACATTCTTGTGAATTATATTGATATTTTTTTATATTTTTCTTTCAACGCTTCCACGCAACGAAACGTCACATTATCAACTGGGTGTTTATTTTTTACTTTATTTAATTGTTTTGTTTTCTAGATTTAGTGAGCGTCTTTAGATGTCCGAAATCCTAGCTACAAAACGAATTAACTAATTAAATTTTTAATTTGCATTTTCACAGATTGCCTGTATGGGCGAATCGAAGATTGTGTATAATAACCAATATTTCAGGTTGTCATGCATGACTTTGTAATTCATTTCGAATATGCTACATGCCTTTACAGTATATGATCAATAACGTCGTATTGGGACTCAATTTGAGTAGCTGAAATTTCAAGTTACATTCTCACTGCATAATATACGTATTGGTTGAATGATATTCAACACTAATTTTATTTACTAGGAAATATATAATGTTTAATAATACAAATATTTTGTGCAAAATATATATTTTTATCGAATGTTCTACTGGCTCATTATTTTGCATGTGTATAAGTTTCATTCATTTTTATCATTTTCCTTGTAGATGTAGTATTACGTTTTACTTTCACAAAAGTTTGTCGCCAAAAAGTGACATCTATTTTAATAAACACACACACATATATATATATATATTGTATAAAATGACAAATGGAAAAAAATCTTAAGATTTTGTCCACGAGTTTCGTCTTCTGACATTTTCAAGGCAAATATGAAATCGACATGTCTTTGTTGTTATAGTTACATTAAAAAATCCAAATCTAAAAAGATAGACGATTATTATTATTGTTATTACTACTACTATTATTATTATTATTATTATTGTTGTTGTTGTTCTTATTATTATTACTATTATCATTATTATTATTATTACTATTATCATTATTATTATTATTAATATTATTGATATAATAGTGAGGTTTCATTCAATGGTCAAAATAAAGTTGTTTTCTTGTCTATTTTTTTTTAAATTTTTATATATTCGACTCATTCCAGGACGTAGAATCTGTAGTCTTTTATTTTTCAAAGCATCAAATTTCAAAACGATTTATATCGAGAGTGATTTACTATATTTTCCCAAATATGTTTTCTTTTTCATGAGAGAAAGTCTACAATATCTGTCGAAATTAAATACTATTCTGTTAATTTCTAATTTAGAAATATGTTACAATAGTACAATAGAATATGAAGCATTGTATAATAATTGTATAAAAACACTTATTTAAAATGAGTAGAATTTTGCAAGAGGAAATATTACTAGGTGGAGCATTTCCATTCTTAAGTAAATAATAATTGTATCTTGACCAAAACCGCAATAATAGTATGAAACAGATTGAATTCACAAGCTGATACACCGTACTATCAAGTCATACTAGCCAGACGGTAATTTTGCAAAGATTTTCTTTCATATAGATTGAAATATAGTTATAAAATATAATTTTCTGGCGCAGAAATTTCACAAAAAAATTTTCTTTTAAAATCTGAAATCAAGTAATTATTCCATTGTAATAATATATAAAAAAAACAAAGCATCAGCTCAATCTGATCCCATATTGCTACACCAATCTTTTAAATCCAGCTGTAAAATAAGTAAAGATAATTTGCACTAAAAATTATATCCTAAAATAATCATGAGGGCGGGTAGTGAGTAGAAGAAACAAATTTATCTTCAGATAACTTGGCGGTGCTCATCTCCTCTCCAAGGTCTTGATCCAGAGGTAAAGACGGCAGTATATGGTGTGCGACACCCTCGGTCCGTACACTAGTGTTTTGAATTCAGATTTTCCCTCTCCAAGACTGGTTGCCACCCAAGACTACAGGATCCAGTCTTTTCTATTATTTAGAGAAGAGATGGATTCGTACCTTTGACAAGTGTATTAGTACGTAAGTGGATACAATGAACTCGACTGGAATTCGAATTTGGCAGTTCAATCCGATCCGCTAACCATTAAGTTATGCGCATATATCTTCCGACGTAAGAATTTACTAAAAAAATTCTTGGTTTGATGACATATAAACATAGTTAAAGTGTTACCTAAGCATTTCGAAATCGAAAATATATTCACATAGAGAGCTTGCTCGCTAGGCAAACACATTCCCAGTGACCGGCAAATATAATTTGTATTATGCGAGAAATAATTACAATTCGGAATTCTCCATTATACTTTGTAATTTTTTTGTGGCAAAGTATCTACATACCGAATGAAAATTCTTAGACAAAATTTTGAATATTTCCTTGTTTGTATAAGCATTTTCACAGTCGAATTTTTGGATAGCACTACACATCAAACGCAGAAGTAAAAAGTTATCAATCTTCATTGTGTAGGCCATACATGAGACTGAATTAAATGCACTAAAAAATCTAAAAAGAAATAACAACTATTATTTATCGATATCTCAGAGTGATATCTTTCGAATTATTGAAATGCACGTGTTAAACGAACACGTTTCTACAAGAAAAGCATATACGCCTTGGTAGCGAATATAAGGATTTCTTAACAACAAACGCATCATTTAAGAGGATTGTCACGGTTTTCTCTGCGTATTTAGCAGACGAGATGTAATTATTCGTCTGAGAACAAACTTGAAAAGCTCATGTCAATAGTGTTGAAAGCGTTGAAGTTATCAATTCTAATGACGGTCGATTTCTATTTAATCTCCTGTGATCGTGTTTCATAATCACATATGCTCATTCAATTGGGAGCGCCTTTTCTGCAGCTGTCATTCTAGAAATTCACGCTGGATAATAGAAAGGCCGAGAACCTGGAAATGTCATTAAATACAACGGAAGTTGGTTCTAGCTTATTCTTATAATAGCGATGATGATGACGATGATGATGATGATGATGATGACGAATATAATGAGACTGCGTAAATAAAGGCGAAAACGAAAACAAGGAAACAGAAACATTCTTCCACTTAGCTACCGTACATTTATTAGTTAATGCAATATATTCAGAATAGCATTTCATATAGAAATATTAAACCTCGAGTAAATTTTGCATCCGCTTGCAGCCGAACAAGGATGTAAAATAAGAAGCGATTCCAAAAGTGTTGAATTATATTTGATTTTATTAGGTTGGTGCAAAAATAATTTCGTTTTCTCACATAGTAACATATGTTAGGAAACGAAATTATTTTTGCACCAACCTAATATAATTAAATACATTTCCGATTGATATTTCATGCTTATATAATATATAAGACAGAAGTCCTTTTTTTACTATAATATTAATGTGTGGAATCGAAATATGTTTTTGTTTTACATGGTAAGATTTTTCAGTCATTCTATGTTATAATCCCATGATTAATTATTGACTTTACTTTAAATTTGGATTATTGTTCTCATCTTTGTTATTATCACAGCGTTTCGGCCGTAATGCGCGTTCTGAATGGCAAATACGTTTAAAAAAAAAACATCCAAATAATAGCTATACACAGACATTCCAATGGAAACTTGAAAATAAAATTTGGTTCTCATAAGGTTTGAAAATCTCAAGCTACATTTTCAATAGAGAAATACAAGCAGTGCCTACTATAATAATTATAATTGACGCTATATCAGCCTAGTCAGATAAAGCTAAGTTTTTTGCAACAAATACTGCCCCAAAATCTACGATAAATGAAAAAATCCATCCTCAGTCTGACATCTTTTGATAATTCCATCATGGCTAGAGAATATTCCAGATTCATCATATACCTACGAAGTCGACTGGACCGAATAAAACCTCAGTGTTCGTTCTTAAGAAATAACCCATTGTTATTTCCAAAGTTAGATTTATAAAGTTGTTTAGCCGCTGCCTAAGAGGTAAATCCCCACCTTGTATATGCCACCAGTTTGTCCTCTCGGCAAAAATTAGACTGAGCTCTCAATCGCTTCTCTATATCGAACCACCAAATTATTAAGTGAAATCACCACACTGTTTATGGCTTAGATCAATAAGCGGATTAATTGATCAGCTCATTAGAAGAAAAAAACCCGCTGGACAAGACACATGATGGATTTTGCTCTTCTAAGTCCACTGCTGATGTATTAACTACCATAATTCCCCCCGAGGCATTCGATAATACATTCATCAAGTGAATTCTTTAGGTATTACAAAGTCTTTTAAAGGTTTGGTATAAAGTATTGCTGAACATAATATCTAGCAATGGCTTATTTTAATCAACAAGTCCTTCCTATGATTTAGATCCTCAAAGCTCGTTGTCAATGATCGGCTTTTGAAGCCTAGGCGATCAATGCAGACTTTCCCCAAGACTCACTATCCTATCCTACTTCAATTCTGGGCATGACGATAAACTACATTCGGAAGCAAGAGCAATTTCCCGGATAACTGAGGTTTTCAGGAGACTTTAACCACATTTCTTATTCCCAGTTCTACATTGCTTCGGGGCGGTAGTACCTGTTACTTTCCAGGCTATGGACAAAAGCGAGCTCCACTAACAAATAAAACACTATGAAACTATAAAAATATATTGTTATAAGAAAAATACCAACTGTACGTTTTTATATGAAAATAGACGAATACATATATTAATGATAATTTTACTGTAGTAAAACACATGCCATTTTAATGTAAAACAAATGTCATTTTACTGTAGTGAAATACATGTACATGTTTTATTGCTCGTTTTACTGTAGTAAAATGACCAATAATACAATTTAAAGCAAAATAACCAGAAATGAATGCTATCTGTAGTTTAAAGTATACAAATGTTCAGATTATTTATATTTCGGCTAGTAAATAATGCATACATGTATTGCTATGCTGATAAACCAACCAACCTACCAAACTAATCAAATAACCAAATCTGTCCTATTTTGTTTTTGTTTCATATTGCCTAAGAACATTCTCGGATCATTAAGAAATATCTATGAAGATGATACCATGAATTATGACTACAACTTCAAAAAGCTGATTAGCGTTGTGCAAATTATAGCTCATTTCACCTAGCTGTAAGAACTCAATGAGGGAAAATTACTTTTCCCCCATTGGGGAATTTTCCCAATGGTGGCGAACAGTCAATGATTTTATCATATCATTTGAATTTACAGAGTGTCTCGTATTGTCATGCAGTATTTGCATAAGATGGATAGGAAAATCAATAAATGAGGATTATTAGAGTGTTAGGCGAGTGTGTTGGAGACTAGCAAGATTAGAATTGTCTTGATCAGTGCTTAAAATACACGGTAAACACCAGATAGGCATAGCCAAATAGGAACTTTGCAGATGGGATGTTGACTCGATGGCTGATTTTTTCCTGGAACGTCCAAAGTGATCAAACTTTTCAAAAGACCCGTAGATTTTCCGAGAAGAAAAGATTTATACCTTTAGATGGACAAAAATGAATTTATTTTTCATTCATTTGTATCGTCTTTGCCTGATTTGATTCAATTATTAATGACATGTTTGCTTTAATTAATTTTGTGTGAGATTTTTCTGAAAACTTTTTCCGAAATGAAAATGCTCCAAATGATTTCTTTGAGTTATCATAAATGAAAAAGTAAACCGATAAGTTATTCTAACCGTAAAATATTTAAGGTTGGTTGTACTTGGCTCTGGTATATCACTGTTAAATCGGTATTTAGGCCTATTTTAAGAAAAAAAAAAATAGAAATTATCTGTACTGAGAAAATGTGATGCGATTTGAAAAATGGACTTGTTTCTCAGATTCAGCGTGAAAATATAGCCCAGAAACATGTGGCCATTTCCCAGCAACATTTGGATCGAAAAACATGTCGACTGGTGTAATCGAAATGTATCAAAAAATGATTTAAAAATAAGATTAAAATGATTATAACAAGAGCTTCCGTCAGTTGGACAATAATGAAAATCTATTAATCGTGTAAATACCGAAAATGCAAAGAAATATTTTTTTTATGAACAGGAACATTAATATTCTATGGGAATAGATATTCAACAAAATGTTTCAATTGAAGTTTTTACACCAATAAGTTTAATAGAAAAATGGACTCTATATTAATAAGAATAAGCATTGCAATCGACATTAAATGAACCGAGAAAACAAAATTTTTCGTCTTTCATATGCCATGTACTTTCAAGTGGATCAAGAACATTATTCTCTACAATATTATCCTGTATTTGCCACTCTAAGTAATTCCTGAAAATTTACTATTCATTTTGCTTTTGTTCTCTCATCTATTGACTTAAACAAGTCATGTAATTTACTTGTTGTTTCTATTCGCTTTTCTTGTTTTCAATATGTTCTTTGAGTGTTACATACTACAATATCTTTTTCCTAATATGTCCCAGAAAGTTTACCTGTTACTTACCGATTTGACCAGCCGTTTTAATTTCCTGTTTTTCTTAAAACGTCTACATTTCTTACATCCTCTGTCCATGTATATTCTCGACATTTCCAGGACGGCCTATATTTTTTTCGCTTTAAGTTTAGTCTTAATATTAAGGGATTTTCTACAATTCACTGTCATATTAGACATTGCATAACAGTTCAGCAATCTTTTCTTCTTTTGTCTTAGGATGAATTCTTATTTATTAATTTTGGGCTTAGTTACTGAAATACAGCTTCTGTAGTTCCTATTTACGCTACCCAAATAATTACATGCCCCCCCTACTTGTTTTATGCTAACCTCTCCATAATGTAACACAAACGTTAATAAAATAATAAAATAATACACAATCGGAGACTGAATAAACCTAAATCGGCTTCATTTCCGCTAAAAGACCCAACAAAAAGCTACTAAGAATAGATAACCGGTATCAACAAAAGACTGGAATGAAAGTCCTGAAGATAGAAATGGAACACTTTTTTCTTTGGGTTTAAGTAATATAATTGGTCAAAATAATTTTCTTATTATTATCCTATTTATTTGTAAAATTCCTGATAACTTGTTACAAAAAATATTCAATCTTCGATTCAAAGAAAAACAGAATGTCAATTTTAGTATTTTCCCAATTGAAAAAGTCTTTTCACTCTCAGTAAACTTGCAACCATCTGAAAATATGATGGAAAAATTAATGTCGAGAAAATAAGAAGAACGAAGCAGAACGTCCATATTTATTGCTATAGTGATTTCTTGAATGACTCAATATGTGGACTTGCGTTGTCGTGTAAGAATTAGACGCCATTACGGCTAGCTAATAATGGGCGTTTGCCACGCAATTTTCTGTACAATGCTTCCACTTGACGACAACAATTCTTCCCATAACTTTAGCATTTTACTATAGGCGACATGCTTAATATGCCAGTAAACTCGGGGAGTAACTTTCTTTTGAGTGTAATCTTGGTCAGGAGTTACGTTCTCCTTTTCCCCTGGTCGCATATTATTTTTCGTTTCATTGCATATTGAACCTACTTTTCATGAAAAAACACCACCGGTAGAATGTCTACTCTTTAATGACGAAGAGAAGTAAATTCCTTGATTAACCCGAGAAACTGGAAGATGATAAAGGACATGTTTCTCGGCTTTCTTATTGAAGCGTCACTTGATTGTCATTGCTTTACTAATGCTCGTGCTATCTACATAGTTTCCATAACGACAGTATACAGAGTACAGTATTTACAGAACCTAGTCGTTCAGATTGTAGGAAATCCTCAAGTGAGTACTTTCTAAATTATAACTGGTTAGAAAATCGTTGTTATAACCGGATGATTAAATCTGCATTTCCATAGAAACTACCCATATTTCTTGCCATTTTCGATCGTAAAAATCCCTTTTTGAAGTCATACATGTGTCCAGTGCTGGATTTAACATTGTTCTCAGATGTGCTTAAGGACAGGGATTCGGTTACCAGGCAATCCAATCTCCCCTTCCATGCATGTGTAGGCATCCTGGGCTTACCATATTCAGGACTAAAGTAGAGGGCCTCATAACATTAATAACACTGGACCGCATTTGTCCTAAATCCGGCGTTGTATACGTCTGATCTGAGCCTGATATAAACTTAGTTTATAAAAGTTAAACATGTAACATGATTTACTTGCTATGGAAGTGAATAAGAAGAAAAAAAAACATTAGAAAGTAAAATATTGAAAGATTATCCTCAAATACATTAGGTCAGCGACATTCCTTCTAATATAGTTAAATAGTGAAACAAAAAGACTTTTAGTTTTATGAATGATGTTGTGTAGAGGTTTATTATCAATGATGAAATCATTATTCCTGAATGAGTTTTAATTAAGCTGAATATATATGTCTCTAAATTATCATATTACTTATGAAATGAAATTTTAAACTTCATTATTGAAAGTAAAATTTATGGTAAAGTATTTCAAAAATTTTAACAATATATCTATTTATTTATTATTGAAATGACTTAAGACTGAAAAAATATAATTGTTTTCTACTTAAATCGTGAGATCTAGAAAAAGTGAAGTGAAAATGCACAAACGTAACGATTAATATTAAAATTACATCAGCGTTTATTTATGACAGAATCATCAATTTCTGGAAGACTGTTTAATCAGTTTGTGAAAATAAGATATCTGTCCGACAATAAAATATTAATACTGGATCTTTTTTTACATATAATAATTGTATTTTAATTACGATCACATAAACGGGGAAAATCTAAGATTAACATTGAATACATGTATTAAGTTGTACAATATTGACGATTGTTACACTTTCTTATTTCTGTTGCTTTGTCTGACTTCACAGTGACTCACCCCAATATAAACCTATGTATGAATACACATTTTCCTTTAATTACAAGCATGATAGAATTATCAGTGAGAAAAAGAGCCTACAACATTGTAAAACTATTTATCTGACTGTATAAATAGCTAAGAAAACCACCCCTAATTGTTCCCAAGGAAAATAACTTTTCTACGGAAATGAATGCTTCAATACGATTAGTTCCTATCATAAAAATTTACTCTGATATAGTCGAGTAGCCTCGCTCACCTTCCGACCTCAGTGGTATTTTACATTTGTAATTAATTAATTATTTTTGTTTCTTATTTAGTGCATGTTCGCTTTTGTTTCTCTTTTTTCTGTCCCCTCATTATAGGGGGAAATTATATGACAAGAAAAATACTTTAGATTTTCTATTATCTCTATTAGATAGGGTTTAATCACAAAATACATTTGAATGCTTGAAGCTGGTCCTCAGTGATGAAAGCCGTCTTCCTCGCTGATTTCGGGGTTCTTATTCATCATATCAGCTCCCACAGCCACCCCCGATCTGTTATCTTATTCAACAGGTCGCCACCGTGTAAAAATATTTATTTATACAATTTTATGTATAAAATGTGGCACAAGGCCTAAAAGGGGGATGGGGAATGACGGTCTTCTGTCTTAAATCTAAACTTAGCTAGTCCCAGACACGGACCCAAACAAACCAACAATATTCCAATCACCAAAACAACACATTCACTCCTACCTTTCTTACCACGTCCACCATAACGCCTCAAATTCTCCATGAAGTCCTAACTAGTCCCCTTATGTACAAATATTGTTCGTGGGGGGGAGGGTCATAAAATAATTTTTTAAAAAGAACTCCAAATGATTATGTACAATATGACTTAAAAATATTTACAATAAAACTAAACAAAACTGTGTTAGTAATAAAACCCCCCACAAACCATAAATGTGGCAGCAAAATCAGTTAACTAGACGAAATCAATGCGGGGCTAAGAAAAAAAAATAAGAAAAAACCATTCATTCCTCCAAGCATACACACAGACACACACACACATTCATACACAACAACAAATACGAAAAAGCACACACACGAAACGAAAGTCGCCCCGCATCCACCAGAGAACTGAAGTCACTGACCACCTAACGAGGGAGGGGATGGGGAATTAAACGAAAGAAAAAATAGGGACAGAAATAAAAGGGGCCAATGCGCATGCATACCCTAGCTAAGTTTACTAGAAAAAAGGGAAAACTAAAGATTCAAATTCAAAAACCTAGTCTAACCTAAAATCAGGGTGGGTTGCCTATGTTCAACCCTGTTAGGACAAATCCTGTACCTAACCGACGTCCAAGTGCCACTCTAGGTCAGCCCCTTTCACTCTACACATTCGCGCAAGATTCACCCACCTTTTGCCAAATTCCGATGAGGTGAGCCGCCGCCTTTCCGTCCTAATCTTGACTTTAAGCTGATGCTTAAAGTACAAGATCAGTTGGGAAGAGGTGAACTTCTCGCCCTCATGGAATCCCTTCTGACGCGTCGTCCAAATCACGACTCTCATAATCCCTAGTAAGCAACAGAACACATAGTGTTCAGCCTTCGTCAATTGCGACACCACATTGCTACAAACAGAACTGGCTTCCAGGACAAAGAACTTTCCCTGCAGCATGCGAACCATGAGGCCTTCAACAAACTTGCACAACGGCACTACCGTCTTGCACTGAAAAAAGGCGTGACCAATGGTCTCGACTTCCCCAGTGCAGCGACGACAGTTTGGATATTTCTCCAAACCTGCTGAACAGAGTCTCTTGCCGACCCAGAGGGACTCACGAATCATCAGCCAGGTGAGTGATGCCTCATCGTTATTGAGACATTTCAACCCAGGCGCCCAAGGCCACATCGAGCGAGCCTCCTGCTTCGTAAGACCGAGCTCGTCGATCAGATCATCTTGAACGGACCCCCTAACTAACAATCGATACAATGCCTTACGAGACAACGCCTGGGCGTCGGAGAGGCCATCCGACGTCCGTAAAAGGAGCTTCAAAGCACTACGACATTCGCGGTAGAAGGCACACTCGGCACGAGGTCTACGGCCGGCCTCCTCCTCGCACGAGTGCACACTTCTCAGGGATGGGAAATGTTTTCGGACATCTTCTTTCCAAAAGGTGCCCACCTCATCCAATCCGCGACACATTCGGTCTAGAAAGGTAATGCGAAGCATATATTGACGAATCTCAATGCTAGGCATACCCAGACCGCCCTCAGAGGGATGAAGGCAACAGATCTCGCGAGTTACCATAGGGGCCTTGTCTCTCCACAAAAAGGAGAACAAGGTCCGGACTAATGACATTAGTCTGGCATACGGGAGCGGAAGCACAGAAAGTCGGTAAAGGAGTATCGGATATATGTGTGAAACACATACCTCCGCCCTTCCCTTCAGGGAAAGTCTCCTCCGAGACCACAGTTTAACCGCGATCTCGGCCTTCCCCTGCACCTCCGACCAATTCATTTCCAACTGGAGATCAGGACCGAACCAGACGCCGAGTATCTTGATCGGCCCATCCGTCCAGAGGAAAGGTCCGGGAAGAGAAACTCCCTTCCACGCACCCAACCGCAAGCCCACAGACTTATCGCGGTTGATCTTGGCCCCTGTCACCATCTCATACCCACTGATCTCTTTGCTGACTTCGTTAATCTCGGCTCTGCTCGACACCAGAACCGAAACGTCGTCAGCATAGGCAGAATACCTGGCTGAGGTGGAAGCCCCAGGCAGGGAAATTCCGCGCAGGACCGGATTTGCCTTCAACTTGCGAAGGAATGGTTCCAACGCAAGAACGTAAAGCAGAGGCGAGAGCGGACAACCTTGACGAATGGAGCGAGACAATACGAAAGGCTTCGATCTTACGCCATTCACTTCCACCAGCGCACCGGGGGTCGCATACAAAAGTCGGATCCAGGAGCGAAAGTCGGCTCTGAAACCGGCAGCCGAAAGGACAGCCTCCAGAAATCGATGGTCAACCCTATCGAAGGCCTTGGACTGATCTAAATTGATCAGCGCGGCTTCACTGTCGACTTTTTCTAAGATCAAGCGTACCATGTGAAGGTTATCCTGAATAGTCCTGCCCTTCACAGCACAAGTCTGTTCGGGGCCAATCAGACTAGACAGGACAAGCTGCAAACGGTTAGCTAAGATCTTCGCCAAAATCTTTAAGTCAGTGTTTAACATCGTTAAAGGGCGAAAGTTCCCTAACCCATCCCCACCGCCCTTGTCCTTACGCAGCAACTTGATCACACCCCTGGTGAAGCGTTGGGGTAAAGACCCCTGCTTCATCCAGTGGTTGTAAATCAGTTCCAGCAAAGGAACAAAAACGTGCGACAACCTCAAGTACACTTCGTAGGGAAGACCATCTAATCCCGGAGACTTATCCAGGCCAACCTGCTTCAGCGCTTCCCAGATCTCCGACTCTGTAATGGGACCCTCGCACCTAGCCGCTTCAGCTGCCGAAAGGCAGGGAAAGTCAGCTAAATAGGCGTCGAACTGAGCAGAGCTCAGACCGGGCTCCCTGGTGAAAAGATCCTGAAAGTAATCCCGAAACACCTCACATATGCCCGCGTTTGTAGTCACGGTCCGCTTATCCGGCAACGTGACACATGCGATATGTCGCTTAGACGCGCTTCGATTTTCCTCTGCACGCAGTTCAGCGGCCATATTCGTTGCCTCAGAAGACATTCTTTTTAACCTAGCCCTAACTACCAGAGCTTGATCCTTCTTGATAAGCAAGGAGGACAACTCTGCCTTAGCTAAGGCTATGTCCCCACTAACACGGGATTTCACTGCCCGATCAACTTTATCTTCTAAAGCAGTTTGCGCCGCTAATCTATCTAGATTGAGTCGACGACTAAAATCGGCAGCAAACGTTCGAATATGAGATTTTAATTTGCCCCACCAGGCATTTCCCACAACCGCGCCCGTCAATTCCCTTTGTATCATTAGTAAAAGCTGGTCCCGGAAACCCTGATCACCAAAAAGGGAACAGTTCAATTTCCAGTAACCAGCCAATCTAACCTTAGGCTTATCTAAGTTTACACGGACCCGGACAAGCCTATGATCCGTATAAACTATATAATGGAAACTTGGACAGCCTAAGAGCCCTACATCGACTCTCCTAACTAAGACCCGGTCCAGGTAGCTCGCAAGCGTCCCCGGAGCCGAGTTGCCACTATTTGTCCAAGTCCATGCTACCTCCCGAGGGTGTTCATTCCGGAACTTATCGACAAGATCAAACTCATCGATAAAGTCCCGAAATGGTTTCACATCCGGGTTGTTAGTACCTTGTTTATGCCCTATACGATCTATATCGGGGTCAAGGACGGCATTCCAATCCCCCGCTAAAACTACCCGACGAGACGTCGTCAAGAACGGCGCGATCTGCCGAAACAAAGCAGGCCGCTCGGAATGGCTATTGGGCGCATAAACCCCAATGAGACGTAGAACCTTATCCTTTATGGTAACATCCAGCACGCAAAGTCTGCCCGCCGGATCCGCGAAGACAAGGGTACAAGCAGCCTTCAAAGACTTGCTCACTAGCCAAGAGACACCCCTCGAACGACCATCAAAACAGGCTGAATAAACGGCGAACCCCCTAGACAGTATGTCCTCACGATCATGAGAAGAAAAACGGGTCTCTTGTATACAACATACATTCACCCCGAGGCGCTGAAGATCACGAGTGAGCCTCGCCCTGCGAGACTCGGACCTCACGCCCCGGACATTTAAACTAGCTAACCAGAGAGCCATTGTCAAGCCGATTAGGGTTGTCCTTCAGGATAGAACATGGCTGGGGTGAGGACACCGACAGCTCGTCCCATAGATCCGGACGCCATCTCATTTTCGACGGTATCATCTTGAGACAAGCCGCCGATGTCCGAGGGGTAGGTGAGTTTGAGGGCTCTATAAAGGGATGGGTGAACAAAAACTGGGACCCTCCCTTTCAGCTTTTGATCAGATTCATTTGATTCGGGGTCAAGAAGATAGGCAGCTGGGGGCACCATTTTGAGCGACGACTGGGCCTCCTCTATCATGCCCCAAATCTCCCGCGTACCCGGGCCAGTTCTGATTACGGTCAGTACTCTTTGTGCGGAAGGGAAATTTTCGGGCATCTCCACATCTATATTATTGATTTTTTTAAAATTCCACAGAATTTTCAGCTCTTTAGGGTTTCGAGTCTGCCCGAAAACCCTTTCCGCCTGGTCCCGGGATACGCGGCAGACGTCTTCCCCAGGGAAATAAGGTGGCTTGAGCTTTTTTTTCTTCTTGTCAGTAGTTGTTTGCGAGTCCGGACTTCTGTACCTTTTTTTAAGTGGTGAATGAATGGGAGTAACCATAGGTGTGACATTAGGAGTAGTTGAAGGGGTCCATCCGGACGGCGTCCTCACCGGTGAAGGTTTGGACGAATGCAGAGATTTTGCCGGTGAGTTGGATATAGATTTGGGCGGAGCTGGTTTCGAGAAAGATTTTTTTGATGCAGAAGGGGAAGACGGGGCAGAGGATAGGGGGCCCGGTGCCCCCAGCGATTTTTGCTTTTTAGCCCGCGTTTCATCCAGTTTGTCTTTTAGCTTTTTGATGTCTAAAATCTTCCTCCATCCGGGTTCATTGATTTTTTGCGCTTCGGTTGCATTGGATTCGTAAGACGCCGAGGCGTCGCCCTCGGAGCTGGTAGAGGGAATGGGGCTGTAGGTGACATTGTCCCTGGTGTCATGTTGGGACTGAAGAACCGCTGTTTGGGTCTTCCCCTTGCCTCTAACTACGAGGCGCCATTCCCCCTCCTCCTTCTCCTTATCCACACTTGTGGCAGGCGTCGGCTTCGGGGGTAATGAGGGACTAGGCCCAACCGGGGGATTTTCCTCACCGGTCCGCCTCGCAGCTAGGCCCACTACAGGCGCCGCGGATTTTAGCTTCTCGGCCAAGGGGGGATTTTGGTCGCCAGCGACCGGTCTCTCCACACCTCCAGCAAGTTGGTCTTCTACCGGTCACTATGACCGGCATTTTCCGGTCGCCATACTCCAAACAGTTGGGGACGGACTTGAAGGCCTTCTGGTCGAGCATTATGTCGAAAGTCCATCCCCCGTTCAAATTGTCGGAGAGAGCCCCTAAAATTTGGCCGAACTGCATAAAAAATGCAGCCAGGAGCTCTCCCGAAATTTGAGGAGGAACTTCAAAGACGGCTACCCTAGTCCGCCTGCGGCCCTCATACTCCGTTCTGATGATAAAATCCTTCGTAATTAGTTCTTTCTTGGCCATGGCCAGGCAGTCTTCTGGGGTGGGTAGCAGAATGTCCCACATGAAGAACCCTCTACCCTTTATTACTCTTTGGGGTTTTATCCCCAGGGACAAAAGTGATTTAATCACTGTGTCTTTTGTGGAGCGACAAATCTTTCTAGTTTTCTTATCCACCACAAAAATGGTCACCATTCTTTTTGAGAACACATCGAGTTCTTGGACAATATCGACGGACCCATCTTTATTAACAAGATGGGCGTACCCCTTCGCCTTATCCAAGAAATCCGCCATGTTCAAGATACAACTTGGGGGGGACTTCCAACATGAGGGCAATTCCTCGGCGGTCTTGACTTGTGCCTCCTTGGGCACTTCTACATTTTTGCTAGTGTCTTTTTTCGAGACACTAGCACCTTTTTTCAAAATTGGGCTAGTGTTAGCCTGCTTTTTACTGGGTTTCTCCGGCGGGTCAGCTTTCGCCGCCGAACCGAACAGGTCTTTCTTCACATTAGACCGACTGGCTTCGTCGGCCATGGTGGATTAAATTTGAGACTTCCAACTGCGGAAGTTGTGGAAAGGAGTTGGGAGAGGGTAAAAAAAAAAAAAAAAAAAATTAAACAAATAAAGAAAAAGCCTGGATGAACCAGTAAATAAAATAGCAAAGACAAAAATAAATAAAATGAACAAACTTGCACAAACAGAAAGAAATAAAAAGGTAAGATTAAAAAATAAAGATGGCGCTCAAAGGCTGCCGAAAATAAAAGAAAAAAAAAAAACAAACTCCTTTTTTTCAAAAAATTCAAATAAACTGTACGAAAGAAAAAGAAAAGAAAAAGTCTGGTTTGTAACCAGAAGAAAAAAAAAATAAAAGTTTGCGGCCGAAGCCGCTAAAGAAAATAAACTAAAAACACAAGAAAAACAAACTAGTCAAACCAAAAAGAAAAGAATGCGACCGAAGTCGCTAATAAAATGAAAGTGGGTAAAAAAAAATAAAAACGAAATAAAAAATAAAGCTTTCTTTTTCTTTTTTTTTTCTTAAATGTACTTATTTTTTTTAAAAATAAAAAAAATAAAAAATTATGTGGGCCGAAGCCCCCAAAAAATAAAAACAAACAAAAGAAATGGAAGAATAAAAAATTAAAACTTAAATAACTTAGCAAAATGTCTTGGTGTGTTCAAAGAATATCGTTAATTCCAAAAAAGGTCGCCAAACAATTCCTCGTGGCCAAAAAAATCAAGTTCGTCGCTCTGCAACACAAAAATGACAATTATACGAGTTCAAAAACACCGGTCACAAAAAGACGGAAGACGTAACTCGTCGCCACCATGGAAAGATATTTATTTATACAAAATTTTATGTATAAAATGTGGCACAAGGCCTAAAAGGGGGATGGGGAATGACGGTCTTCTTCTGTCTTAAATCTAAACTTAGCTAGTCCCAGACACGGACCCAAACAAACCAACAACATTCCAATCACCAAAACAACACATTCACTCCTACCTTTCTTACCACGTCCACCATAACGCCTCAAATTCTCCATGAAGTCCTAACTAGTCCCCTTATGTACAAATATTGTTCGTGGGGGGAGGGTCATAAAATAACAATTTTTTAAAAAGAACCCCAAATGATTATGTACAATATGACTTTTAAATTATTTACAATAAAACTAAACAAAACTGAGTTAGTAATAAACCCCCCCACAAACCATAAATGTGGCAGCAAAATCAGTTAACTAGACGAAATCAATGCGGGGCTAAGAAAAAATAAGAAAAAACATTCATTCCTCCAAGCATTCACACAGACACTCACACATTCATACACAACAACAAATACGAAAAAGCACACACACGAAACGAAAGTCGCCCCGCATCCACCAGAGAACTGAAGTCACTGACCACCTAACGAGGGAGGGGATGGGGAATTAAACGAAAGAAAAAATAGGGACAGAAATAAAAGGGGCCAATGCGCATGCATACCCTAGCTAAGTTTACTAGAAAAAAGGGAAAACTAAAGATTCAAATTCAAAAACCTAGTCTAACCTAAAATCAGGGTGGGTTGCCTATGTTCAACCCTGTTAGGACAAATCCTGTACCTAACCGACGTCCAAGTGCCACTCTAGGTCAGCCCC
Organism: Acanthosepion lycidas; assembly: GCA_963932145.1. Classification (NCBI taxonomy): domain Eukaryota; kingdom Metazoa; phylum Mollusca; class Cephalopoda; order Sepiida; family Sepiidae; genus Acanthosepion; species Acanthosepion lycidas. The sequence continues at coordinate 15,553,093 of OZ010571.1, forward strand.
TTTCACTCTACACATTCGCGCAAGATTCACCCACCTTTTGCCAAATTCCGATGAGGTGAGCCGCCGCCTTTCCGTCCTAATCTTGACTTTAAGCTGATGCTTAAAGTACAAGATCAGTTGGGAAGAGGTGAACTTCTCGCCCTCATGGAATCCCTTCTGACGCGTCGTCCAAATCACGACTCTCATAATCCCTAGTAAGCAACAGAACACATAGTGTTCAGCCTTCGTCAATTGCGACACCACATTGCTACAAACAGAACTGGCTTCCAGGACAAAGAACTTTCCCTGCAGCATGCGAACCATGAGGCCTTCAACAAACTTGCACAACGGCACTACCGTCTTGCACTGAAAAAAGGCGTGACCAATGGTCTCGACTTCCCCAGTGCAGCGACGACAGTTTGGATATTTCTCCAAACCTGCTGAACAGAGTCTCTTGCCGACCCAGAGGGACTCACGAATCATCAGCCAGGTGAGTGATGCCTCATCGTTATTGAGACATTTCAACCCAGGCGCCCAAGGCCACATCGAGCGAGCCTCCTGCTTCGTAAGACCGAGCTCGTCGATCAGATCATCTTGAACGGACCCCCTAACTAACAATCGATACAATGCCTTACGAGACAACGCCTGGGCGTCGGAGAGGCCATCCGACGTCCGTAAAAGGAGCTTCAAAGCACTACGACATTCGCGGTAGAAGGCACACTCGGCACGAGGTCTACGGCCGGCCTCCTCCTCGCACGAGTGCACACTTCTCAGGGATGGGAAATGTTTTCGGACATCTTCTTTCCAAAAGGTGCCCACCTCATCCAATCCGCGACACATTCGGTCTAGAAAGGTAATGCGAAGCATATATTGACGAATCTCAATGCTAGGCATACCCAGACCGCCCTCAGAGGGATGAAGGCAACAGATCTCGCGAGTTACCATAGGGGCCTTGTCTCTCCACAAAAAGGAGAACAAGGTCCGGACTAATGACATTAGTCTGGCATACGGGAGCGGAAGCACAGAAAGTCGGTAAAGGAGTATCGGATATATGTGTGAAACACATACCTCCGCCCTTCCCTTCAGGGAAAGTCTCCTCCGAGACCACAGTTTAACCGCGATCTCGGCCTTCCCCTGCACCTCCGACCAATTCATTTCCAACTGGAGATCAGGACCGAACCAGACGCCGAGTATCTTGATCGGCCCATCCGTCCAGAGGAAAGGTCCGGGAAGAGAAACTCCCTTCCACGCACCCAACCGCAAGCCCACAGACTTATCGCGGTTGATCTTGGCCCCTGTCACCATCTCATACCCACTGATCTCTTTGCTGACTTCGTTAATCTCGGCTCTGCTCGACACCAGAACCGAAACGTCGTCAGCATAGGCAGAATACCTGGCTGAGGTGGAAGCCCCAGGCAGGGAAATTCCGCGCAGGACCGGATTTGCCTTCAACTTGCGAAGGAATGGTTCCAACGCAAGAACGTAAAGCAGAGGCGAGAGCGGACAACCTTGACGAATGGAGCGAGACAATACGAAAGGCTTCGATCTTACGCCATTCACTTCCACCAGCGCACCGGGGGTCGCATACAAAAGTCGGATCCAGGAGCGAAAGTCGGCTCTGAAACCGGCAGCCGAAAGGACAGCCTCCAGAAATCGATGGTCAACCCTATCGAAGGCCTTGGACTGATCTAAATTGATCAGCGCGGCTTCACTGTCGACTTTTTCTAAGATCAAGCGTACCATGTGAAGGTTATCCTGAATAGTCCTGCCCTTCACAGCACAAGTCTGTTCGGGGCCAATCAGACTAGACAGGACAAGCTGCAAACGGTTAGCTAAGATCTTCGCCAAAATCTTTAAGTCAGTGTTTAACATCGTTAAAGGGCGAAAGTTCCCTAACCCATCCCCACCGCCCTTGTCCTTACGCAGCAACTTGATCACACCCCTGGTGAAGCGTTGGGGTAAAGACCCCTGCTTCATCCAGTGGTTGTAAATCAGTTCCAGCAAAGGAACAAAAACGTGCGACAACCTCAAGTACACTTCGTAGGGAAGACCATCTAATCCCGGAGACTTATCCAGGCCAACCTGCTTCAGCGCTTCCCAGATCTCCGACTCTGTAATGGGACCCTCGCACCTAGCCGCTTCAGCTGCCGAAAGGCAGGGAAAGTCAGCTAAATAGGCGTCGAACTGAGCAGAGCTCAGACCGGGCTCCCTGGTGAAAAGATCCTGAAAGTAATCCCGAAACACCTCACATATGCCCGCGTTTGTAGTCACGGTCCGCTTATCCGGCAACGTGACACATGCGATATGTCGCTTAGACGCGCTTCGATTTTCCTCTGCACGCAGTTCAGCGGCCATATTCGTTGCCTCAGAAGACATTCTTTTTAACCTAGCCCTAACTACCAGAGCTTGATCCTTCTTGATAAGCAAGGAGGACAACTCTGCCTTAGCTAAGGCTATGTCCCCACTAACACGGGATTTCACTGCCCGATCAACTTTATCTTCTAAAGCAGTTTGCGCCGCTAATCTATCTAGATTGAGTCGACGACTAAAATCGGCAGCAAACGTTCGAATATGAGATTTTAATTTGCCCCACCAGGCATTTCCCACAACCGCGCCCGTCAATTCCCTTTGTATCATTAGTAAAAGCTGGTCCCGGAAACCCTGATCACCAAAAAGGGAACAGTTCAATTTCCAGTAACCAGCCAATCTAACCTTAGGCTTATCTAAGTTTACACGGACCCGGACAAGCCTATGATCCGTATAAACTATATAATGGAAACTTGGACAGCCTAAGAGCCCTACATCGACTCTCCTAACTAAGACCCGGTCCAGGTAGCTCGCAAGCGTCCCCGGAGCCGAGTTGCCACTATTTGTCCAAGTCCATGCTACCTCCCGAGGGTGTTCATTCCGGAACTTATCGACAAGATCAAACTCATCGATAAAGTCCCGAAATGGTTTCACATCCGGGTTGTTAGTACCTTGTTTATGCCCTATACGATCTATATCGGGGTCAAGGACGGCATTCCAATCCCCCGCTAAAACTACCCGACGAGACGTCGTCAAGAACGGCGCGATCTGCCGAAACAAAGCAGGCCGCTCGGAATGGCTATTGGGCGCATAAACCCCAATGAGACGTAGAACCTTATCCTTTATGGTAACATCCAGCACGCAAAGTCTGCCCGCCGGATCCGCGAAGACAAGGGTACAAGCAGCCTTCAAAGACTTGCTCACTAGCCAAGAGACACCCCTCGAACGACCATCAAAACAGGCTGAATAAACGGCGAACCCCCTAGACAGTATGTCCTCACGATCATGAGAAGAAAAACGGGTCTCTTGTATACAACATACATTCACCCCGAGGCGCTGAAGATCACGAGTGAGCCTCGCCCTGCGAGACTCGGACCTCACGCCCCGGACATTTAAACTAGCTAACCAGAGAGCCATTGTCAAGCCGATTAGGGTTGTCCTTCAGGATAGAACATGGCTGGGGTGAGGACACCGACAGCTCGTCCCATAGATCCGGACGCCATCTCATTTTCGACGGTATCATCTTGAGACAAGCCGCCGATGTCCGAGGGGTAGGTGAGTTTGAGGGCTCTATAAAGGGATGGGTGAACAAAAACTGGGACCCTCCCTTTCAGCTTTTGATCAGATTCATTTGATTCGGGGTCAAGAAGATAGGCAGCTGGGGGCACCATTTTGAGCGACGACTGGGCCTCCTCTATCATGCCCCAAATCTCCCGCGTACCCGGGCCAGTTCTGATTACGGTCAGTACTCTTTGTGCGGAAGGGAAATTTTCGGGCATCTCCACATCTATATTATTGATTTTTTTAAAATTCCACAGAATTTTCAGCTCTTTAGGGTTTCGAGTCTGCCCGAAAACCCTTTCCGCCTGGTCCCGGGATACGCGGCAGACGTCTTCCCCAGGGAAATAAGGTGGCTTGAGCTTTTTTTTCTTCTTGTCAGTAGTTGTTTGCGAGTCCGGACTTCTGTACCTTTTTTTAAGTGGTGAATGAATGGGAGTAACCATAGGTGTGACATTAGGAGTAGTTGAAGGGGTCCATCCGGACGGCGTCCTCACCGGTGAAGGTTTGGACGAATGCAGAGATTTTGCCGGTGAGTTGGATATAGATTTGGGCGGAGCTGGTTTCGAGAAAGATTTTTTTGATGCAGAAGGGGAAGACGGGGCAGAGGATAGGGGGCCCGGTGCCCCCAGCGATTTTTGCTTTTTAGCCCGCGTTTCATCCAGTTTGTCTTTTAGCTTTTTGATGTCTAAAATCTTCCTCCATCCGGGTTCATTGATTTTTTGCGCTTCGGTTGCATTGGATTCGTAAGACGCCGAGGCGTCGCCCTCGGAGCTGGTAGAGGGAATGGGGCTGTAGGTGACATTGTCCCTGGTGTCATGTTGGGACTGAAGAACCGCTGTTTGGGTCTTCCCCTTGCCTCTAACTACGAGGCGCCATTCCCCCTCCTCCTTCTCCTTATCCACACTTGTGGCAGGCGTCGGCTTCGGGGGTAATGAGGGACTAGGCCCAACCGGGGGATTTTCCTCACCGGTCCGCCTCGCAGCTAGGCCCACTACAGGCGCCGCGGATTTTAGCTTCTCGGCCAAGGGGGGATTTTGGTCGCCAGCGACCGGTCTCTCCACACCTCCAGCAAGTTGGTCTTCTACCGGTCACTATGACCGGCATTTTCCGGTCGCCATACTCCAAACAGTTGGGGACGGACTTGAAGGCCTTCTGGTCGAGCATTATGTCGAAAGTCCATCCCCCGTTCAAATTGTCGGAGAGAGCCCCTAAAATTTGGCCGAACTGCATAAAAAATGCAGCCAGGAGCTCTCCCGAAATTTGAGGAGGAACTTCAAAGACGGCTACCCTAGTCCGCCTGCGGCCCTCATACTCCGTTCTGATGATAAAATCCTTCGTAATTAGTTCTTTCTTGGCCATGGCCAGGCAGTCTTCTGGGGTGGGTAGCAGAATGTCCCACATGAAGAACCCTCTACCCTTTATTACTCTTTGGGGTTTTATCCCCAGGGACAAAAGTGATTTAATCACTGTGTCTTTTGTGGAGCGACAAATCTTTCTAGTTTTCTTATCCACCACAAAAATGGTCACCATTCTTTTTGAGAACACATCGAGTTCTTGGACAATATCGACGGACCCATCTTTATTAACAAGATGGGCGTACCCCTTCGCCTTATCCAAGAAATCCGCCATGTTCAAGATACAACTTGGGGGGGACTTCCAACATGAGGGCAATTCCTCGGCGGTCTTGACTTGTGCCTCCTTGGGCACTTCTACATTTTTGCTAGTGTCTTTTTTCGAGACACTAGCACCTTTTTTCAAAATTGGGCTAGTGTTAGCCTGCTTTTTACTGGGTTTCTCCGGCGGGTCAGCTTTCGCCGCCGAACCGAACAGGTCTTTCTTCACATTAGACCGACTGGCTTCGTCGGCCATGGTGGATTAAATTTGAGACTTCCAACTGCGGAAGTTGTGGAAAGGAGTTGGGAGAGGGTAAAAAAAAAAAAAAAAAAAATTAAACAAATAAAGAAAAAGCCTGGATGAACCAGTAAATAAAATAGCAAAGACAAAAATAAATAAAATGAACAAACTTGCACAAACAGAAAGAAATAAAAAGGTAAGATTAAAAAATAAAGATGGCGCTCAAAGGCTGCCGAAAATAAAAGAAAAAAAAAAAACAAACTCCTTTTTTTCAAAAAATTCAAATAAACTGTACGAAAGAAAAAGAAAAGAAAAAGTCTGGTTTGTAACCAGAAGAAAAAAAAAATAAAAGTTTGCGGCCGAAGCCGCTAAAGAAAATAAACTAAAAACACAAGAAAAACAAACTAGTCAAACCAAAAAGAAAAGAATGCGACCGAAGTCGCTAATAAAATGAAAGTGGGTAAAAAAAAATAAAAACGAAATAAAAAATAAAGCTTTCTTTTTCTTTTTTTTTTCTTAAATGTACTTATTTTTTTTAAAAATAAAAAAAATAAAAAATTATGTGGGCCGAAGCCCCCAAAAAATAAAAACAAACAAAAGAAATGGAAGAATAAAAAATTAAAACTTAAATAACTTAGCAAAATGTCTTGGTGTGTTCAAAGAATATCGTTAATTCCAAAAAAGGTCGCCAAACAATTCCTCGTGGCCAAAAAAATCAAGTTCGTCGCTCTGCAACACAAAAATGACAATTATACGAGTTCAAAAACACCGGTCACAAAAAGACGGAAGACGTAACTCGTCGCCACCATGGAAAGATATTTATTTATACAAAATTTTATGTATAAAATGTGGCACAAGGCCTAAAAGGGGGATGGGGAATGACGGTCTTCTTCTGTCTTAAATCTAAACTTAGCTAGTCCCAGACACGGACCCAAACAAACCAACAACATTCCAATCACCAAAACAACACATTCACTCCTACCTTTCTTACCACGTCCACCATAACGCCTCAAATTCTCCATGAAGTCCTAACTAGTCCCCTTATGTACAAATATTGTTCGTGGGGGGAGGGTCATAAAATAACAATTTTTTAAAAAGAACCCCAAATGATTATGTACAATATGACTTTTAAATTATTTACAATAAAACTAAACAAAACTGAGTTAGTAATAAACCCCCCCACAAACCATAAATGTGGCAGCAAAATCAGTTAACTAGACGAAATCAATGCGGGGCTAAGAAAAAATAAGAAAAAACATTCATTCCTCCAAGCATTCACACAGACACTCACACATTCATACACAACAACAAATACGAAAAAGCACACACACGAAACGAAAGTCGCCCCGCATCCACCAGAGAACTGAAGTCACTGACCACCTAACGAGGGAGGGGATGGGGAATTAAACGAAAGAAAAAATAGGGACAGAAATAAAAGGGGCCAATGCGCATGCATACCCTAGCTAAGTTTACTAGAAAAAAGGGAAAACTAAAGATTCAAATTCAAAAACCTAGTCTAACCTAAAATCAGGGTGGGTTGCCTATGTTCAACCCTGTTAGGACAAATCCTGTACCTAACCGACGTCCAAGTGCCACTCTAGGTCAGCCCCTTTCACTCTACACATTCGCGCAAGATTCACCCACCTTTTGCCAAATTCCGATGAGGTGAGCCGCCGCCTTTCCGTCCTAATCTTGACTTTAAGCTGATGCTTAAAGTACAAGATCAGTTGGGAAGAGGTGAACTTCTCGCCCTCATGGAATCCCTTCTGACGCGTCGTCCAAATCACGACTCTCATAATCCCTAGTAAGCAACAGAACACATAGTGTTCAGCCTTCGTCAATTGCGACACCACATTGCTACAAACAGAACTGGCTTCCAGGACAAAGAACTTTCCCTGCAGCATGCGAACCATGAGGCCTTCAACAAACTTGCACAACGGCACTACCGTCTTGCACTGAAAAAAGGCGTGACCAATGGTCTCGACTTCCCCAGTGCAGCGACGACAGTTTGGATATTTCTCCAAACCTGCTGAACAGAGTCTCTTGCCGACCCAGAGGGACTCACGAATCATCAGCCAGGTGAGTGATGCCTCATCGTTATTGAGACATTTCAACCCAGGCGCCCAAGGCCACATCGAGCGAGCCTCCTGCTTCGTAAGACCGAGCTCGTCGATCAGATCATCTTGAACGGACCCCCTAACTAACAATCGATACAATGCCTTACGAGACAACGCCTGGGCGTCGGAGAGGCCATCCGACGTCCGTAAAAGGAGCTTCAAAGCACTACGACATTCGCGGTAGAAGGCACACTCGGCACGAGGTCTACGGCCGGCCTCCTCCTCGCACGAGTGCACACTTCTCAGGGATGGGAAATGTTTTCGGACATCTTCTTTCCAAAAGGTGCCCACCTCATCCAATCCGCGACACATTCGGTCTAGAAAGGTAATGCGAAGCATATATTGACGAATCTCAATGCTAGGCATACCCAGACCGCCCTCAGAGGGATGAAGGCAACAGATCTCGCGAGTTACCATAGGGGCCTTGTCTCTCCACAAAAAGGAGAACAAGGTCCGGACTAATGACATTAGTCTGGCATACGGGAGCGGAAGCACAGAAAGTCGGTAAAGGAGTATCGGATATATGTGTGAAACACATACCTCCGCCCTTCCCTTCAGGGAAAGTCTCCTCCGAGACCACAGTTTAACCGCGATCTCGGCCTTCCCCTGCACCTCCGACCAATTCATTTCCAACTGGAGATCAGGACCGAACCAGACGCCGAGTATCTTGATCGGCCCATCCGTCCAGAGGAAAGGTCCGGGAAGAGAAACTCCCTTCCACGCACCCAACCGCAAGCCCACAGACTTATCGCGGTTGATCTTGGCCCCTGTCACCATCTCATACCCACTGATCTCTTTGCTGACTTCGTTAATCTCGGCTCTGCTCGACACCAGAACCGAAACGTCGTCAGCATAGGCAGAATACCTGGCTGAGGTGGAAGCCCCAGGCAGGGAAATTCCGCGCAGGACCGGATTTGCCTTCAACTTGCGAAGGAATGGTTCCAACGCAAGAACGTAAAGCAGAGGCGAGAGCGGACAACCTTGACGAATGGAGCGAGACAATACGAAAGGCTTCGATCTTACGCCATTCACTTCCACCAGCGCACCGGGGGTCGCATACAAAAGTCGGATCCAGGAGCGAAAGTCGGCTCTGAAACCGGCAGCCGAAAGGACAGCCTCCAGAAATCGATGGTCAACCCTATCGAAGGCCTTGGACTGATCTAAATTGATCAGCGCGGCTTCACTGTCGACTTTTTCTAAGATCAAGCGTACCATGTGAAGGTTATCCTGAATAGTCCTGCCCTTCACAGCACAAGTCTGTTCGGGGCCAATCAGACTAGACAGGACAAGCTGCAAACGGTTAGCTAAGATCTTCGCCAAAATCTTTAAGTCAGTGTTTAACATCGTTAAAGGGCGAAAGTTCCCTAACCCATCCCCACCGCCCTTGTCCTTACGCAGCAACTTGATCACACCCCTGGTGAAGCGTTGGGGTAAAGACCCCTGCTTCATCCAGTGGTTGTAAATCAGTTCCAGCAAAGGAACAAAAACGTGCGACAACCTCAAGTACACTTCGTAGGGAAGACCATCTAATCCCGGAGACTTATCCAGGCCAACCTGCTTCAGCGCTTCCCAGATCTCCGACTCTGTAATGGGACCCTCGCACCTAGCCGCTTCAGCTGCCGAAAGGCAGGGAAAGTCAGCTAAATAGGCGTCGAACTGAGCAGAGCTCAGACCGGGCTCCCTGGTGAAAAGATCCTGAAAGTAATCCCGAAACACCTCACATATGCCCGCGTTTGTAGTCACGGTCCGCTTATCCGGCAACGTGACACATGCGATATGTCGCTTAGACGCGCTTCGATTTTCCTCTGCACGCAGTTCAGCGGCCATATTCGTTGCCTCAGAAGACATTCTTTTTAACCTAGCCCTAACTACCAGAGCTTGATCCTTCTTGATAAGCAAGGAGGACAACTCTGCCTTAGCTAAGGCTATGTCCCCACTAACACGGGATTTCACTGCCCGATCAACTTTATCTTCTAAAGCAGTTTGCGCCGCTAATCTATCTAGATTGAGTCGACGACTAAAATCGGCAGCAAACGTTCGAATATGAGATTTTAATTTGCCCCACCAGGCATTTCCCACAACCGCGCCCGTCAATTCCCTTTGTATCATTAGTAAAAGCTGGTCCCGGAAACCCTGATCACCAAAAAGGGAACAGTTCAATTTCCAGTAACCAGCCAATCTAACCTTAGGCTTATCTAAGTTTACACGGACCCGGACAAGCCTATGATCCGTATAAACTATATAATGGAAACTTGGACAGCCTAAGAGCCCTACATCGACTCTCCTAACTAAGACCCGGTCCAGGTAGCTCGCAAGCGTCCCCGGAGCCGAGTTGCCACTATTTGTCCAAGTCCATGCTACCTCCCGAGGGTGTTCATTCCGGAACTTATCGACAAGATCAAACTCATCGATAAAGTCCCGAAATGGTTTCACATCCGGGTTGTTAGTACCTTGTTTATGCCCTATACGATCTATATCGGGGTCAAGGACGGCATTCCAATCCCCCGCTAAAACTACCCGACGAGACGTCGTCAAGAACGGCGCGATCTGCCGAAACAAAGCAGGCCGCTCGGAATGGCTATTGGGCGCATAAACCCCAATGAGACGTAGAACCTTATCCTTTATGGTAACATCCAGCACGCAAAGTCTGCCCGCCGGATCCGCGAAGACAAGGGTACAAGCAGCCTTCAAAGACTTGCTCACTAGCCAAGAGACACCCCTCGAACGACCATCAAAACAGGCTGAATAAACGGCGAACCCCCTAGACAGTATGTCCTCACGATCATGAGAAGAAAAACGGGTCTCTTGTATACAACATACATTCACCCCGAGGCGCTGAAGATCACGAGTGAGCCTCGCCCTGCGAGACTCGGACCTCACGCCCCGGACATTTAAACTAGCTAACCAGAGAGCCATTGTCAAGCCGATTAGGGTTGTCCTTCAGGATAGAACATGGCTGGGGTGAGGACACCGACAGCTCGTCCCATAGATCCGGACGCCATCTCATTTTCGACGGTATCATCTTGAGACAAGCCGCCGATGTCCGAGGGGTAGGTGAGTTTGAGGGCTCTATAAAGGGATGGGTGAACAAAAACTGGGACCCTCCCTTTCAGCTTTTGATCAGATTCATTTGATTCGGGGTCAAGAAGATAGGCAGCTGGGGGCACCATTTTGAGCGACGACTGGGCCTCCTCTATCATGCCCCAAATCTCCCGCGTACCCGGGCCAGTTCTGATTACGGTCAGTACTCTTTGTGCGGAAGGGAAATTTTCGGGCATCTCCACATCTATATTATTGATTTTTTTAAAATTCCACAGAATTTTCAGCTCTTTAGGGTTTCGAGTCTGCCCGAAAACCCTTTCCGCCTGGTCCCGGGATACGCGGCAGACGTCTTCCCCAGGGAAATAAGGTGGCTTGAGCTTTTTTTTCTTCTTGTCAGTAGTTGTTTGCGAGTCCGGACTTCTGTACCTTTTTTTAAGTGGTGAATGAATGGGAGTAACCATAGGTGTGACATTAGGAGTAGTTGAAGGGGTCCATCCGGACGGCGTCCTCACCGGTGAAGGTTTGGACGAATGCAGAGATTTTGCCGGTGAGTTGGATATAGATTTGGGCGGAGCTGGTTTCGAGAAAGATTTTTTTGATGCAGAAGGGGAAGACGGGGCAGAGGATAGGGGGCCCGGTGCCCCCAGCGATTTTTGCTTTTTAGCCCGCGTTTCATCCAGTTTGTCTTTTAGCTTTTTGATGTCTAAAATCTTCCTCCATCCGGGTTCATTGATTTTTTGCGCTTCGGTTGCATTGGATTCGTAAGACGCCGAGGCGTCGCCCTCGGAGCTGGTAGAGGGAATGGGGCTGTAGGTGACATTGTCCCTGGTGTCATGTTGGGACTGAAGAACCGCTGTTTGGGTCTTCCCCTTGCCTCTAACTACGAGGCGCCATTCCCCCTCCTCCTTCTCCTTATCCACACTTGTGGCAGGCGTCGGCTTCGGGGGTAATGAGGGACTAGGCCCAACCGGGGGATTTTCCTCACCGGTCCGCCTCGCAGCTAGGCCCACTACAGGCGCCGCGGATTTTAGCTTCTCGGCCAAGGGGGGATTTTGGTCGCCAGCGACCGGTCTCTCCACACCTCCAGCAAGTTGGTCTTCTACCGGTCACTATGACCGGCATTTTCCGGTCGCCATACTCCAAACAGTTGGGGACGGACTTGAAGGCCTTCTGGTCGAGCATTATGTCGAAAGTCCATCCCCCGTTCAAATTGTCGGAGAGAGCCCCTAAAATTTGGCCGAACTGCATAAAAAATGCAGCCAGGAGCTCTCCCGAAATTTGAGGAGGAACTTCAAAGACGGCTACCCTAGTCCGCCTGCGGCCCTCATACTCCGTTCTGATGATAAAATCCTTCGTAATTAGTTCTTTCTTGGCCATGGCCAGGCAGTCTTCTGGGGTGGGTAGCAGAATGTCCCACATGAAGAACCCTCTACCCTTTATTACTCTTTGGGGTTTTATCCCCAGGGACAAAAGTGATTTAATCACTGTGTCTTTTGTGGAGCGACAAATCTTTCTAGTTTTCTTATCCACCACAAAAATGGTCACCATTCTTTTTGAGAACACATCGAGTTCTTGGACAATATCGACGGACCCATCTTTATTAACAAGATGGGCGTACCCCTTCGCCTTATCCAAGAAATCCGCCATGTTCAAGATACAACTTGGGGGGGACTTCCAACATGAGGGCAATTCCTCGGCGGTCTTGACTTGTGCCTCCTTGGGCACTTCTACATTTTTGCTAGTGTCTTTTTTCGAGACACTAGCACCTTTTTTCAAAATTGGGCTAGTGTTAGCCTGCTTTTTACTGGGTTTCTCCGGCGGGTCAGCTTTCGCCGCCGAACCGAACAGGTCTTTCTTCACATTAGACCGACTGGCTTCGTCGGCCATGGTGGATTAAATTTGAGACTTCCAACTGCGGAAGTTGTGGAAAGGAGTTGGGAGAGGGTAAAAAAAAAAAAAAAAAAATTAAACAAATAAAGAAAAAGCCTGGATGAACCAGTAAATAAAATAGCAAAGACAAAAATAAATAAAATGAACAAACTTGCACAAACAGAAAGAAATAAAAAGGTAAGATTAAAAAATAAAGATGGCGCTCAAAGGCTGCCGAAAATAAAAGAAAAAAAAAAAACAAAAACTCCTTTTTTTCAAAAAATTCAAATAAACTGTACGAAAGAAAAAGAAAAGAAAAAGTCTGGTTTGTAACCAGAAGAAAAAAAAAATAAAAGTTTGCGGCCGAAGCCGCTAAAGAAAATAAACTAAAAACACAAGAAAAACAAACTAGTCAAACCAAAAAGAAAAGAATGCGACCGAAGTCGCTAATAAAATGAAAGTGGGTAAAAAAAAATAAAAACGAAATAAAAAATAAAGCTTTCTTTTTCTTTTTTTTTTCTTAAATGTACTTATTTTTTTTAAAAATAAAAAAAATAAAAAATTATGTGGGCCGAAGCCCCCAAAAAATAAAAACAAACAAAAGAAATGGAAGAATAAAAAATTAAAACTTAAATAACTTAGCAAAATGTCTTGGTGTGTTCAAAGAATATCGTTAATTCCAAAAAAGGTCGCCAAACAATTCCTCGTGGCCAAAAAAATCAAGTTCGTCGCTCTGCAACACAAAAATGACAATTATACGAGTTCAAAAACACCGGTCACAAAAAGACGGAAGACGTAACTCGTCGCCACCATGGAAAAGGATTGTGCTAGTACTCATGACAGAATTTATACTTTCTGCTCTTAAAAAAAAAAAAAAAAAAATTAAATAAGATAAAAAAAAATTAAAATAATAAATAAATAAATAAAATAACAACCAACGGAAGCGTCCAAAATTGCTTGCTCTGTCCCAATTAAAATATTGACGATACATTTAGCTGTTCACTAAAATGGAGTCGTCTTTTGTTTGTTGTTTTTTACCTTTCCCTCCTCACTTTTTTTTTTTTTTTGTTTTTTCCCCCTTCCAAACTGAATTATATAAATTGCTTGCTTCGCACCAATTAAAAAAAAAATGTAATCTTTTTCAAAAATAATTTATACTACTTCATTAAAAATTCTTATTATCGTATGGAATGGATTTTATGTATTGACAGTTAAAATATATATATCAGTGGTACCGGTAGGGACGGATGGAATATTAAATTAAACTATATAGGGACGGATGAAATATTGATTGGAATAAATTAACAATTTATATGGTAAAAACGAATTAATTCTAAATTATAACGGTTAAAATAAATTGATGATATTGTGGCGTATGGTAGAAATGAATTTTATTAATGTTAATTTGTGTGGATCGATTTTAAATTATGTTACATTAAAAAATAACATTATCGTATGAGAAGAATAAATTCTACATTATGTTACAATATTTCTGTCAATGATACTAAGTTAAAAGCTTATATGCTAATTACATCTACTTATGTTCACCATCGTAATCAGGAAGCAGGCATTGAGTATGAACAGGTATTCTCTCAAAATAAGACTCTTTTCTTTAACACATACTGGGACTTGAGCTCAACAAAACCTCAGCTGAAACTGGTATAAGCCATATATTGCCAAATATGGCCGGAAAATAGTCTCTCTGTACCGATCCAGTGTGTACATGATCCCTGATGTTTATAATTTTCAGATAGGGCTGAAATAGATTCATGCTGTAATATTTGGGCTGAAGTAACCTAATTTTCACTTTCCAGTTTTCAGCCCTGCAATCCCTTTCCTCCAAACAAAGCATTGCAAGCCTTTCACTAATCTGTCGCTATTTTCCTGGAGAATGTTCAGAGGAGCGTTATTCCTTAGTTCCACCAATTGCAAACCTCAGAGCTGAGACACTTCAGGCCGCGTACCCTGAAGCGAACTACCCTCAATGCATTTGTATTCCATTAGTGAGAGGTGCCACTGAAACAGCTTCATCCCACGAACTACTTTGGGAAATTTTACACGGTGAATATTAGTAAAAGAAAAACAATAAAAAATTCAATAAAAACATTCATGTATAAGTGTTGTCCCAATGCTAACATTCCCATTCATAAACTGATCCTTTAAATTAATAGGAAATTCAATGGCGCCAGTGCGTTCTTGAGCAACATTCGTAAAACCCTTTTTGTGGATCGTTTAGTCCGTCCTTAACCAGAATTTCTTGATGGCTTTCTTCCCAGTTCAGCTCAGATGATCCAGACTCTAAAAGTTATTTTGCCTGGATTTCTGAGTAGATACCTCGTGTTCATTTCGTGTATTAAGTTTATATTTTCTTATTTTATGTACTGTCTGTCTCTTCATAAACAGTTTTTGAAGGTAAATGGCTTATACGTTGGCGTTATTCGCCTGATAGTCAGAATATTAGCATGCATAAGATCATCGCATTACTAACGACATTTAGTGAATAATATCTGGATGCTGAAGCTATTTCCAGTGTTTATTGAGTCGATGATGATATGTACAGTTACCGAATGGAGGTTGTGGCATGGCTGTAAGGTGAGGAGGAAAGAAGTACCTATTTTTGGGAAACATAACTTTTAGTACTAAACTTGACGTAGATAAAATTGTAGATCGAAGAAGCACTCGCTCTGATGTCTGGTTCTAAAGAAAGCTTCCTTATTACTAAAAGAATACGAGGTTGATTCTTTCCAGTGTACATGATATGGTAGTTCTTAGCTGTGTAGATCAGAAGTTAGCTCGTCAGAACCTTTGCTAGAGGCTTGCCACTATCAAGCCGGGAAAGCGATGAATTTACACGTCAAGCAGTACTGCATTTTTGATCTAACCAGATATTAGTAGAGATGGAGTACAACAAAAGTCAGGCGTTTACTGGAACGGTACTAGAAACCAAACTTTTTCAATATCTTTAATGATGCGTCATATATATGAATTCTAATAGGGTCCCAACTCAAAGATTCTGGTTTTCTTCAGTGATGATGGAAATTTCAAGTCTGGTTTTGGGCCGTATAGAATGTTATAAGCCTGTTTTCCCCCATTGAGTTCTTGTTAGTGCTCCGTCAGAGGAGACATAAGCTTACAGTGGTGGTTTACATTTTGTTGGGTGCATCCATAAAATGTTGTATCAACTCTGTATGCCATGGGCAGATCAAAAAACAAAAGAGAGAACGACTGATTGGAGAGCTTTTACGAATGTCTTCATTGATCATATGAGATTCAGGAGACTAGTCAGTAACAACGACATTCATGGATCTACTTTTTAAGGATGAATTCATAATTGAAAAATAATTATAATGCTAATATAGCTGTAAAGATTGTGAAGCACACTCCATGCAAAATCTTGTCAAATAATTTTATATAATTAAGGCAGCCGCCCTCTGGCAAGATTATTGTCATCGTGTAAGACATTCTTAGCGACCATTGCCCCGAATTCTGATTTGATCCTATTTGAGACACACTTACGTCTCAAATTCAAATCTCTCTATTGATCGCGTCAGTAACAATAAGCCAGCAGTTAAATTATTATGTCATTCTATTAAATGCTTGTATCTCCGCTGCTAGTAATGTCAATAATAAACGAGTTTAATGGTCTTCCAGACATTACGCAAGTTTTCACAACTCTTTGATGCAAATATTCCTCAATGTTTCAACAACCAACATACCGATTAAAATATTTTTATACATACACCGATAATCAATATCATAACTAACATTGAAGCTATTACATCGAACGCTTGACAATATTTCCAATTCAAATATTTGAGAATGTTTCTATGCTACTAAGGATATCTTAACTAGTGTAACGTTATTTAATGAATATATTGTATCGCAAATTATGTTAAAAGTTTCGTTGTTTCAATGTTTTTACTAGCTTCCTGTCCGTATTTCATTTTTTCAACAAGTCAGTTTTGCCTGTAAGCATAATAAGTTTCCTCCTTAATATGTTACTACAAATTGTGAATTTCAAGTAGGTAATCTCTAAAATATCATATCATTCTACATCAGCAAAGGGGATTAACATAGTCACTGAGATGTGATGATGTGGCCTTACTTGAATACTGACTAATCTTGTTGCGAATCCTGCATTTAATCACTAAGCCAGAATTACAACGGTCCGGAACATAGGTGTACGTAATGATACTCTGCAGATCTTGCGACGAACCGGATAATGAAAGCAGTGAAATGAGAATTATCGGAGGATATGACGAATACATACTTATTCATATTTGGGATTAAAAGGATATAACACAAACAATGAACATCCTCTACTAAGTGTTCCAAGAAACAGAACTCAAGATAAACTTATCCAAAATAGAAACTATGAAGGTTCTAAAATAAAATCCCTCATAAATAAGTTTCATTTCCCCCCAAAAATTGATTAGGCCATTAAGAATTTGGACAGAGAATAGCCTAAATGATCAATAACATTAAAATATATTCTCTAGTTTAGTTCTTAAATAGTTTCCTCAGATCAAGCCTTTCATATGGACGTCATGTATGGTACTAATTTTTTTAGATCTTAGAGAAGAAAACTATCCTTCTTTAAATCTCGTGGTTTCTAAAAAGCGTTCAATTTGAATGGAGCAAAAACAGCATCATATTTAGACGTAACAGAGTCTATCTTCTTTAATTACTTTAAAATACTTTCACTAAAAAACAGTTTGAATTAATGTAGTTACTAATATCACAGAAATCATCTTTATTTATTCAATCGAAGTTAGCTGAGGTCATGAATGGGTAAAACAAGCAACCCACTTCAGGCCACAATTATTTTGGAGTTTTTGAAATTCAATTTGTCATTGTGCTACCAGGGATTTAAAAGAGGATATATTTATAAATCAATTGTTAAGTTTGATGAAAATTGGTTGAAATATCAACGAAAAATAAGTAAGAAACCAGTAAAAATCACTATTTTTTGCTATGTACGTGGGTTTTCACTATATGGGTGCACTCAATTATCAAGTTAAATGTCTGTTAAACAATCAACTTATTGTTGGCTACAATTGAGTGAAGTTTGTATTAGATTTAAATTACTTTAAATTTGTGTTGAAATCGATTTGTGTTGAAATCGCTTTTTCGTTTTTCCCGGTTTTTCACTAAATGCAGTGTCGTAGAAATAAAAATGAGGTTTCATTGAATTCGTCACGATGCAGGTAACCTACATACCGAGTCTGAACGAAATAGAAGGATAAAATTTGAATTTATCGATTTAAAAATTTATAGATGCTTTACACCAAGAACCTATTTCATATATTGTACAATATATGTGTCAAGTTTGGTCAAAATCTGTTGGATGGATCTGAGTGAAAAGGTATCACACAAAGAGACAGACACACATATACACACACACACACACACACACACACACACACATATATATATATATATATATAAACCTATTTTTTTCGACAACAATAACAACTAAAATGCTCACGTAACCCGAAGAAAATATGTTGAGCTTGTAAATTTGTTGCAGTAACGTCTGCAAGGAAATCGGCATAATACTAGAAAGAGCAATGGATATGAAAAATATTTTTATTAGAATTATATTAAAATGTGCAATAATAGTAATAGCGTGTCGGTCAATGAAGTCCGAATATTTCTACATGAGAAAACATGTACTATCTTCATTACTAATAGCATTATGCATTTCTATATTAGTTTTACTCTTAATTTTGTTAACTACTGATAATTAGTAACTCTAATCCTACTGCGATTAACAACTGCTTCTGTCATATTATAATATATTGTGCATTATATACAGTCAATTATTTACTTCGAATTATATTAATTCTTTTAGATCCTTAGCCCTTCCATGTGTAATTTTCGCCTAAATATCTAAGATCAAAGATAACGTCAACAATAAACAACATCGATTTACATAAGAGTACATATATTAATCCCCGTATTGTGGCTTCCATGAAGTAAATCTTTTTTAGATAACTCTTTTCTTTAGCGACCGGGAGTTATGTCCAGGATGAAGAAAAAATGAAAGATAATTGACATATAGAGAATAGAAAAGAATGAAAAACAGAACACACTCATTATTATAAGTATAAATATATGTGGGTTTATCAAAAATAGGGAGAGAGAAATAAAAATATACACAGAAAACAACTATATTGCTTATAAAATATGATGGTAAAAATAGTTTATATGCATTCCCTTAATGTTTATTTTTTATTATTTTAAGCTGCTAGTTTGTACTTTTATTTTTTAATCAAAATTTCGCTAAAACTGAAAAGGTTGAGTTTAAGAAAAATATTATTTCAGTATAATTAGACCTCATGTGATTCTGTCTGAAAACAATATCTATCTTTCTATACATACATACATATATATATATATATATATATATATATATATATATATATATATATATACATATATACATATATGTATATATATATATATGTATATATATAAATATATATGTATATATATAAATATATATGTATATATATAAATATATATGTATATGTATATATATATCAATATATATATATATATATATATACATATATATATATATATATATATATATATATATATATATATATATATATCTTAATAATACTATATTTCCTAAGAACACAGAACAATGTAGGGTATCTTATTATGCGTCTTTAATTGGCAGACACTGCGAAGCATTACTTATGCTATATCCTATACAGGTCGGTAAACACTGGATCCGTTTTAGATTCCATGGGGATTTTATCAAAAATCGATTTTCCTTTTTTTAGCAGCCTGCTCTTATAATTAAGAGGCAATTATTTTGGAATGATTGTTTTGACAAATAATATTTTTCCAGCTATACTGACAAATCAAGACAAAAATACATAAAAATCTCATATGTTCCAGCAATAATAATAAGAAGAAGAAAAATAATAAATTGTGTTCACAAGAGAAGCAAAAAATTACGGATGGTTTATTTATACAAAATATATCTCTTCTTAGGTTATTTTCTTTTTGTCTTTTTTATATATGTTTTCATTGGGAAATGTAAAGATATTTTTGACCGCTGTATAATTATTACCGGAGAAAAATAATTATACAACAGGAATTAAAGGAATGGTGTCCACACATTTCTTTCCGGTTCCCGCCCAGAGACTTAAGATTAGAAATGATATCATGACATATTTCACTGACCAATTAAAAAATAAATATTTTATATAGATAAAGCCTGTCGTAATATGTAGGCTGTACTCGGAAGAATAATGTTTGTATTTCTTTAAGGCATGGGCTTCAGGATTCCCTTCAATGGGTATTATTATTATTATTATTATTATTATTATTATTATTATTATTATTATTATAAAGCCAGATAAAGCCGAATTTCTTGTTATATATAAGTTAGTAATTTTCAAATTAATGTACATGAAAAGTGAACACATTTCATAATGACTTCAGTTTTATCTAAAAAGTAAAAACAGCAAAAGAGTGCTCGTCAAGCGTGGGGATTGTTTAAATTCCTATGTCAAAAGATAATATGATTACATAAGATACATTAGTGTACGATTGAGTATAGTACACCAGATTTACATTGGAATGCCAAAAGAAAATTTTTTCCCAGAAAACAAGGATATGAAAAGAGGGATATGCAATAAAAGACCTCTGTGGAATTTCAACAGATAAACGAACACAGACTGCAGATAGAATAACAAAATTATACCGAAGATATTGGAAAAGAAAAGAAGAATATATTAATGGTCGCCAAGAACCAGTGCATTTGAACTAGCTTTATTTAAGCTCAAATCGACAAAACAGAAAATTAAATGTCACCTGTGCAGACGCATAGGCGAAACCATCAATCATTCAATAGGCGATAGAATGAGTGTTGCTCTAAAATTACAAAAATAACCACAACTCGGTAAATCCATTTAGAATTGTGCAAATGACACTTATTTGATCGTAAATTCCTCTGGTGAAAGCAAAGCAGTAACCACCCACATCGATAGAGAATATAATGTAGAATGTCGAAATTTAATGAGATCCTTCCATTCACGACTGTATTCGAGATTTTGCTTACAAAAATAAGTAAGAGGAAATAATGAATATTACTTTTTAATAAATATTCCAGAGTAAAATTGAAAGTGAGTTAACAACTATTTTAGGATTTCTAGAACTATAAATTAACAGACAGTTTAAATTTATACAGTGTAACCCGGATATAAGAGAGTTGTCGGGACCGGAGAAGAAGTCTCTTATATCTTGGTTTCTCTTATATCCGGGTTTGGTCTATTTTGTTTAGGTAAATATGCCTCTAATTTGGGACCATAAAAAATTATCTTATATCCGGGTTTCTCTTATATCGGGGTTACACTGTATATAAATATATACAGATTTATAAAAAAAAAAATGTGGGGGTGAATAAGCAAGAATGAAAAATAAATTTTATTGTCTGTAAAGTAGTGAATTAAAAAATATAGGAAAAAATATTACCAACTGCCCAACCCGTTATCGATCATAGCTCTTCAGAGAAAAATCGAGGACAATATAAACAACTAAAAAGAAGAGAGAATATATATATATATATATATATATATATATATATATATATATATATATATATATATATATATATATAATTTAGAGATAAAAGCTACAAAAAATGGATAAATACGTAAGGAGGAAAGAATGCTTGAAGATTTCAACACCAACAAACTGATGTTATGGGTTATTTCTAACGGATAAAATTGAAACATAGGGAAAAAGCAATAATCTTATTTTACATGTCTAAGAAAATTAATAGGGAGGAATTACATACTGGTTATAGAAAAAGGCCTCCTCGATTTAAAAAAAAATTACTATTCTGACTAAGACGCTTGGAATTAAAATGATTGACTATGTTTTCATAGCATATATAAGGAAAGTAAATCAAACGATATACAATATTGAAGGAACTAAAAACATAGGCATAACATACAGAAAGAACGTAAAACAAAATGAAGCTATTTAAACTCTATCAAACATCAACAAAAAAGTGTTGCTAACGTAGGAAAATCGTCATAAAATAAACTAGCAACATATTACTGTAAAAGTCCGGAGAAACCGAGCAGTGAACACTTGATAAGTGATGTCGAATCTGTAGTATATTCTTTCGAGATATGCTTTGATGCCTGTAACTGCAGGTGAATGAATAATCCTTTCTAGATGGCTTACGGCTATATCACGGTGAAACAGCGGTTCCCGTTCGATCAAGTAAATTAAGCATCGTTCAACCAGAGCAATACCGAAATTATTAGAGCTGGTGAATACCAAGTGCATTAAGCTTCGATGTTGGGGTGATGTCATGAATAATGGCTCGGAATTGGAGAAAATTAGTTCCAATACCAATTGAATTCGTTATATTTACTGGTTTACCTTGGAAAAGGTATGACCCCACCTCATCTACACCTAGTTATAGATTAATAGGACTTGTGTTAGTAAATCATTATTATCTGTAAAAAAATCTTAAAATTAAAAAAAAAAAGTATTTTCTGGCTTGGTAGATAAACCGTAAAAACTCTGCAGAAATTTAGGTTATGAATTCATATAATATTTTTAATTTGAATTCGTATCAAGTTATATGTCCATTGATGTCTACACAGACACATTGTAAATCCATTAGAAGAATCGGTTTGATATACCTGGATCATTATATAAACGGGGCGGTTTTCTGTGATCCATTTCCCTGGTTAAGCTAGACACTCTTGGTTTTCCTAATTAATGTGAATAAGTGTTGCTCCTGGCGTGTTCCCGGCACTCTCATATGTTTTGATCCATGTCGAGATTCCAAACCTCCCCAGTTGGTTTTTGGACCCCTTTTTCATCTCTGTTGAATCAGACTTTGATTTTTCCCATGACGTCATTTATTGTTACCCTTCCCATTCCATTCGTGATTGTGCTAATTGATTCTCTCTATCGGCAGAATACAGCAGCCACTCTGATTATTTTCAGGGGTGGACGGGTCTTATTAACATCTGTTTAGATTTAGTAAATTTTTGTTCCAATTTTAGTTTGTTTTCGGGGTTCATTCCCGTCCCCTCATTTCATACTTCATGAATTGTTCATATATTTTTGGATTTAGGATTTTTATATCATGGGATGTTTTGTAGGTTCCCCCGCTGAGTATGTGGCATATGTAGGATTGAATGGCGATGAATGATTTCTAGTGGTAAATGGAACAGTTGTATTCGATGAATGGGTCATTATCATGATTAACAAGGAATAGGATAGTTAGCGAAGACACGCCTCTTCCTACTTCCCCTTTCTGTCATGTGTCGCAATTATTGTGATGTAATGAATATGCATACACCTGTTTCCCATCTCACAGTAATATGATTCGCTGGTGTCAGCCTTAAATATAGACTGATGGGGAGGTACAGTACGACGTCTATTGTCTACGCCTATTATCTACGCCTATTGCCTACCACTACGACGAGGACCAGTCCATTACGGTTACCTGCTAGATTGTCCTACCCGGTTACAGTAGCGAACAACCACTTTGCTACTTCCAACAAATATATCCCTTTCCGGGACATATCTTAATGTATATTATACACAGTAACAAATAAATCATTATATAAAAAGGTCTACCATTACCGCGATTAATCCCTTACAATTTGTAATATTAAGCCCAGTATTATAAATTATATTAACGTTTATGTCGCAAAAGCTGTACGGTGTTTTATATATTATTTGCTATTCAGTTATCCATAACTGTAAACAAAACTACTCTAAAACGTTTGACAAATTTTAAAAACTCAGGCTTAATACCATTAAATAGAATCTACCCGCAAAATATCCGTAAAATAGGTTAATTCGAAACTCGCAAAAATGGTTCGGAATTAACGAAACTCAGCTATATGAAAACGCTTTCGCCGAACAATGATTAAAATTGCTTCTGCAGATCTTAGCGAGGATCATATTTCTTTGAACGTTGTGAACTGGCGTTGCACAATGACAAATAAACAGCATCACCATGTAAGCGAAAGCACATCACTTGCAATAGCCACAGCTAAAATGGATAAATGTAAATCGAAAACATAATGGGTGTGTTTACGTTGAACATAATTTCATAGAAAAGTTGCAATGTATGGCTCTATCACTGCTAGAAAGAACAATAACAGTTAGTGGATATGAGAAACATTTTTTCTTGGCATTGTTTTAATAGAAATGTTTTATAATTTTATAGCTGAAAGGAGCATTATTTTTACGGTCAATGAATGCTGTAGATTTCATTGTTAAAATTACGTTACTATTAACAAAGAAAATATCAACTCAAAAGAAATAAAGTTGCGATGAATTCCGAATATAATCTATGCAAACAATGTATAAGCGGTCCAATCCTACCAAAAATGGTTAGATTTTCTCATCATGCAGATTTGATGGACATATATATATATATATATATATATATATATATATATATATATATATATATATATATATATATTGATATATATGTATTATAAAGATATATATATATGTATATATATATATATATATATTGATATATATATATGTATATATATATATATATATTGATATATATATATATATATATCTATATATATATATATATATATATATATATATATATATATATATATATATATATCAAATCCACCTCATTACTATTTGTGTTTATCATCGCTTGAACCAGCTTCTAATGCTCCAGTTGGAGCGGCTTGGTGAGAGTAGTCGTGGCTCCAGGAGGCTCAGTCCTATGGTCAGAGAGAATCTCAGTTGAGTTCCACCACGGAATGTGGGAGTGAGCGGTGCTTCCTTGAGTCTGATTTGCAATCTCTTCGACACCGATGCCCAGCGGGGCAGTTGGTATGGTATCCGCTTGCCAACCTAACTGTCGGGGTTTCGCTTCCCTCCGTAGTGGATGTGCGCTGCTGATGAGTCCCAATTATAGGACGAAACGGCCGTCTAGTGCTTCCAGTGATGAGTCCCAATTATAGGACGAGACGGCCGTCCAGTGCTTCCTGAGGTTTCTATGAGACTCGATGAATCAATTAATATGTATATATTTATATATGTATATACTACTGTTCAAATGTTTGAGAGATACCTCGTAATATTTAAACTGATTCAAAACGTAGTTGTTTTGTACTTTAAATAAGGGATAATTATTAAATATGGTTAAAAAAAGTGGTACATGAAATTAGAAATTATATTTTTAGAAAAAGAAATATACCTTTTATGATTAATTTTGCTCTCGCCAAAATATCCTCCATTAACTCTGACTATTGCATCACAATATTTTGTTACGAATCTTTCTGAGTTTAATAATTGATTTATTTTTTTGCTATGTGAAGTTCATCACATGCAAATTCTGGAGGTAGATTCAAACTTTTGAAGTGTAATCTATATGACAGATAAGTTACTTTGATTTAGTTTTTTTATGCAATTTCTCATATGGCATTATATATTTTTGCTTTTTGGGAAATAAATTTTATAAAAACTGTCCAAATGTTCTTTCTTTCCGAGTGCACTTAACAAGAAATAAATTGTTGTATGTATGTATTTGTATGATGATTTCATTTTCAGAACATAGTCAAGATATATATATATATATATATATATATATATATATATATATATATATATATATATATATATATATATATAGAGAGAGAGAGAGAGAGAGAGAGAGAGAGAGAGGAGAGACAGACAGACAGAGACAGAGATATTTGATCTAAAGTTTTTGTCCAGTCTTGGACTTATCGATCTCTTTGTCAACTCTATATTTATAAAGATTACAATGAGGGGTGGAACTGACAGTCACAATGCACTGTAGATGCTGGCATTATTCCTCCGCTGACACTAAATTAAGTAGCGTGAACGAATGCAAACTTCTGATCAGTCAAATGCATAACAGCAATTTAATGGATAGAGCAATTTAAATATGTTCTTGTCGACTTGCTGAATTTCAATTCTCTCATTAGTAAAGGAAAATGTGTTACAAGCGTTGCTTCGTTGAATCTATTAGAATCTTCAAACATAACAATCTTTAGTGTCTACAGCGAAAACATAGCGGAAATTGTGTGAGCGGAAAACACTTATTGATGGTTGCGAGATGAGAAATGTTAACGTTTTCAAGTTGTTCGTCACAGTAGATAAGATAACCAAACATTGCAATGCAGCTGTTCAGAAGAGCATGAATACATCGAAGATTGAAGAAGATATGCAACAGCAACAGAAGACCACGAATCACTGCTATCAGGCAAGAAAAAAATCAAAAGACGCTAGATATTCCTTAAGCTACGAACTGGGCAATCGAATATTAATAAATATTTTGCCCGTTCTTTTGAATCTCATTTTTGCTGCGATTTCCGGATTATAAGGCCGGAATTTGGTAGGATACATGAAAGTAGGTATTCATATATCCCTTTATCAACATTACGGTTTAGTGATTTATGGAATATTTTCTTGGTCAACGTTGAAGCAATGATAATCGTAAAAGATAACACAACCTATCAAGTTTCACTAATTTATGGCTGCAGTACACCTGTTCACTGCTAGCTTCTTTCAGAAGGAAACAACGTGTCACAAATGAAAAATAGTGACGAACTCGTTCCTGGAACTTAGCAATGTGTTTTCTGTGTTAAAGACTACTCAACAGTCATTGAATCTAAGTGTGGAAAAAGCAGAGTCGAATTCTGGATATGCAGCCGACAAAACTAAAAGATTACAGGATGTCATGATAACAACATGGATGCAAAGTTTGACAGAATACTTTCAGAAGAACTTCGTATCTATATAAAAGAAAACTGGGGCGGTTTTAAAGGCGTAACGTGTTCAAACCTATTTACTATCTAACAAAGAGTTCAATGATTTTATATACATACAACAAATGATACCGTTTTCTAGGTAAACAAGCAGAAATTCGAGGGATATTCATTATATATTTTATGTTAAGTGTCTAGAATTTCGAATGAATGTGAATTCACGTGCTATCGTGATTTTCTAAGCGTAGCTGAGATGTGTGCACAAGTCCAAAATTATGGGCACAAAATGATGATCGACAACACTATTCAGTCGTATCTGTCTATATCTGAGATGAGGTAGAGATTACTTGCATTATTTGCATTATTCGAATTTAACATAATCTTCATCGCCATATTCAGAATATTTCGCCTTCTATATCTCTGAGATGAGGAATTATGATTACTTGCATTATTTACATTATTCTTATTGTTATCATCATCTTCATTGACATATTCAGAATATTACTTGCATTATTTTTATTATTCGGACCGTTATCATCATCTTCATTGCAATATTCACAACTTTTAAGCTGCTATATGTCTGAAATGAGGAATTATAATTACTTGCATTATTTATATTATTTTGATTGTTATGCTAATCGTCATTGCCATATTCACAATGTTTCGGCTTCTATATCTCTGAGATGAGGTATTATGATTACTTGCATTATTTACATTATTTGAACTGTTATCATCATCTTCATTGCCATATTCATAATGTTTCGGCTTTTATATCACTGAGGTGAGGTATTATGATTAATTGCATTATTTATATTATTCGAACTGTTATCCACATCTCCATTGCCATATTCACAACGTTTCGGTCGTTTTACGCTCCGGTTTTCTTTAGATGATTGGAATTTCGAACCGAACCCTATATTTCGTGGAACGGGGGAGATTGTTCTAGTTCCACCTGCTATGCCTATTCAAAACACATAGCCCAGTGCATAAAGACGTTCGTTAGATCCCGAGACTAGACTCAAATAGTTTAATACCAGACAGAAGCAGTGGTTAAACAATATTTGGAGTGTTGAAATAACCGAGACATCCGGAAAAGGAATGCCACGTGGAACTATAATAATCTTCCCCGGTGGGCGACATAAACGGTTTGGTTCGAAATTCCAGTCACTTGAGGGATGCCGGAGCATACAAGGGCCGAAACGTTGTGAATATGAGAATGAAGATGCGGAAAAAAGTCTGAATAATGTAAATAATGCAAGTATTTAATCGTAATTGATGTAGCAAGACCAGATTGGCTAACAATTACACTACGTCGAAATGCCCTAAATGATTTTCTAAACGTAGTTTAGATGTCTCACAAAGCCAAAAGGTCACCCAATGAGGATCGGACTTACTGTTCTGTCGTAAGTGATATTGAAAGAGAAGATTGTTAATCATTTAATAACGTCTAAGATCTCGAATTTACACACAATGTTTTTTGAATAGATTTAACCTCATGCTAGTAAATGCTCGGTATATAGGTATTTTAGTACGGTGCCATAAATTATAAGTATTAGCATGCCATCTCTAATTCAAACATATGGAACAAAGCAACACCCTATTTTAAATTTGAATATAGGCGAGAAAGATTTGTAAAATATGAAGCCTCACCCCATGATTCTAAGTGTTGGGACTGATTTTCAGTGTGATAAAATAATCCATAAGACTGTGGTCCATAGCTAAACATCACACAACAAACAATCCTCCTTTGTAAGTTTGGCTGCTTGGTGAGTTCATCATGTGGTGTATGAAGTATTTTGTTTTGAGTTTTATTATTTCGAAGGAAGACGTTATAAACTGATCCAAATGTTTAACAGACATTCCACTGTCGATTATATTTAATAGAATTGGTTTAATTAAATATGGAGAAAATATAACAAAGTTTCGCCAATTTCTTCTACGTTACTTCGAGTTGTACTAAAAGTTGAGTTCAACGCTTATGAACATATCTCTCTTAATTATTTGCATACTATATATATATAAAATTTATCTTACTTATCTTGCATACTATGTATATATATATATATATATACATATATATATATATATATATATATATATATATATATTAAATTTAATTAAATGAAATATATTTGTATATATATATTTTGTATTATATTATATTATTTGTATATATATATATATATATATATATATATATATATATATATATATATATATATATAATTAAATTATCTCCACGGAATATTAGTGTTTAAGCTGTTTTTTTATTATTATTATAATAATAATTATTATTATTATTATTTTATATATATATATATATATATATATTTATATATATATATATATTTATATATATATATATATATATATGTATATATATATATGTGTATATATATATATATATATATATATATATACAAATATATTTCATTTAATTAAATTTAATATATATATATATATATATATATATATATATATCATTAAAAAGACAGACAAGGTACTGCGATTAATCATTTTACTTAATTTTTCTTGTGTCCAAAGTGCTTTCTTTTTGGGACTCAGGATGTGTAAAAACTGTCCAAATGTTCTTTAATTCCGAGCGCTTTTGGCTATACTTTTTAGCCATTATCAAGAATGATTTAATCTTTTACGATCTGGGAAAGGATTGTTAGTAGCGGTTATAATGGAAATATAAAACCCCATAAACCCGGATACCAGCAACGACCAATTATTTCCCAGATCCCAACGCCTATCTACGTGCTATCAAAATTCTTCAACGACATTATCTCTCCATACCTACGCACCAATTACAGCATCACATCCACCTAGGAATTCCTCCAAATTTAAAAAAAATATATTAAACCAAACCAAGGTATCATAGAATCACTTGACGTCGAAAACTTATTTACAAATGACTCCCGTCGATCAAACCATCGACATTATAATCAATTCTGTGTATTCCCTCTGGAATCCATCAAACCATTTATACTCCAAAAATTACTACACGCATGCACAACCCAAGTCCCATTCTATGACCATAATATGCAACATTTACACCGAAAGTAATGGTATTAATATGGCAAATCCGTTCCGTCCATGCGTTTCGATTTATTACATGTCCCATGTAGAAAATATTATATATAAACAGGTCTGTAAACCTAAAATATATGTCCGCTACATACATGATATTTTTATTTTAGCAAATAGCACTAAAGAAATAGATACTCATAACTCACTCTTCATATATATATATATATATATATATATATATATATATATATATATATATGAATAACTCTTCTGTTGACTTCGATGTATGAATGTCAAGTAGCTAAATTCTTAGAATTGAATAGCCTGACTATACCAGATAAGATTTAATTACTATTATTAATTTACATGCTGGGCTATTCCATGTGCTTATAATCATTCATTCTGCCGTCTTGCAATTGATGTTTAATCATGTCTTTCTGTATGGGATATTCTAGTTTCCTTTCTGTGTATGCTAACATCTCATGTTCATAGGAATAACTTGTGTTCGTAAATATGTGGTTGCCAATAATGAATCCTGTTAAGACCATTTTTATGTACGGTGTGAAAACATATCCTTGTTTACACGACTTTCTAGATTTTTATATATACTATATCTTTTTTCTATACGTATGCAGGAGATTTTCCGACAGATTAGTGTCTGGAATATTCCAGTATCCTTCCCATATATGTCAAGCTTACGTTGGTGTTTGAACAATTTTCTGTGACGCACTTTATCAGAAGCCTTTATATATTCTATGAAAAGAAGTAATGATCCTTCTGCATTGCATTATACCATCTAAAATAATGTAGGACATAAATATTGCGTAACTTGTTCAAATATTTTTAAAGAATCCCTAATGTTCTTGAACTATTTCCTATTAATTTAGAATCAAAAACCCTTAAACTCGTTAGAAACGGGAAAAAAATTATACATATATACATACATACATATATATATGTGGGCTTGTCTTTTGCTAGATAAAAATTTAATCTTCGTGGAATTTTGAAGCCGTTCGTTTCTCCTCGTGGTTTAAATATTTTATAAAAGCATATTTTCCCAAGCCCACTGCTGGTGGCGGGTAGGAATGGTCGCTGACCATCCCCCCCACCAACACTGCATTATCTGTAAGTTGATGCTTGGGCATTGAGATCTGGCTGGCTATACAATCATTGGCGTACATCAGAATTGAAGAGGGCATTAACATTCTGCCATGTGTGAGTATAATTTCATTCTACCTGAGACGCATCCAAAGCATATGTCTCACTTTCTCCCTCTCTTGCTCTCTCTCTCTCTCTCTCTCTCTCTCTCTCTCTCTCTCTCTCTATATATATATATATATATATATATATATATATATATATATATATATATACGTTTATGTACTTATTTTATTTATCTATTGTTTGGTCTTTCCCCCCACACTCTGTGCGACTAATTTAACTTTCATTCTTGTTATAACCATTGTAACCTAACTTATAACAGTTTGTTTTGTGTAGTTGAAAATCCCCCCCACCTGAAAAGAAGGGAAAAATGTATCTTCACCAGGCGTTAGTATGTCTTCAG
Source organism: Acanthosepion lycidas (assembly GCA_963932145.1). NCBI lineage: Eukaryota > Metazoa > Mollusca > Cephalopoda > Sepiida > Sepiidae > Acanthosepion > Acanthosepion lycidas. Next base: position 15,583,914 of record OZ010571.1, read on the forward strand.
TTTTCCTACGGTCCAGTGGCCTTGCCCTTTGCTTGTTAAAATGCACTAACGTGTCTAACTCACTGGTGACCATCAGAATGCATGCGGACTGCTATTACCACCCACAGCCACAAGTAAGCTAGCATTTATGCCATATACACAAAAAGGTGGATAATCATATTTTTCTGTCTTCAGAATAGAACAATAGGACTTACACTAAGTTAAAACTAAGTCCTATGTAAGGATTAAATATTAATAAGTCTTATCCTATCATCCCGAACACACACCTAGTGTCAGCCTGGTACTATCAACTACTTCCCCGCCCATATCCCTCTGTTTTATCTTTTGTCACTGTTATGTGTTATACGTAATAGGAGTAGGTAGACCCTTCTACCGCCCGGTCAACACTCCTCCTTCCACTCGACAAGAGCAGAGGCTCACACCTTGTTTCCTGTCTAAGAAGGGGTTCCCGGTACTCTCTCTTTCTCTCTCTCTCCCTCTTTCTCTGGCCTCTGTACTAGTGCTGATGTGTTTCTCCCGTAACGTGAGCAGTCTGTGGCATTGCCTCTTCATTTTGAGGGTACACGGTTGACAGTTCACTGGTTGCTGTTTCCGACTGGTAGTTAGGAGCCCTAACTCTTGCGTAGCGTCTTGAGTGGCCGCTCTGATCAACAGTTGTATAATACATAGTTCACGGTGGGCGGTTAGGTTGTAAGTGAACTGGACGTGGGGGACATTGGGCTGTACAGAGATGATGGGCTCATGGTAGTGAGGAGCTCCACAAGCTTTAAAACAGAGAAAATTAGAAAGGCAATTTACAATGAATTCGGGAAGCTAAATTTAAAAACAATAGTCAACACTAAATTAAAAAAAAGTAAACTTCCTAGACATAACCCTAGACTTAACTAACAACGTTCACCTACCTTACAGAAAACCTAACACTAATCCCTTGTATGTACATCCTAAGTCAAACCACCCCCCCATCTATAATTAAGCATATACCCACATCAGTAGAGAAAAGAATAAGTATGAACTCAGCAAATAAAGAAATATTCCAACAGCACAGTAGTTTTTACAACACGGCCCTGAAAAACAGCGGATACAAAAACTTTGACATAACCTATAGAAACGTTAGTACCAATAATAAGAGAAACAGGAAAAGAAAAATCATCTGGTATACCCCACCGTACAACCAAATGGTCAGCACCAAACTAGGCCATAAGTTCCTAGCTTTAATTGAAAAGCACTTTCCCACTAATAGCAAACTTAGCAACATCTTTAACAAAAACACATTGAAACTGAGTTACAGCTGCACTGAAAATATAGAAAGAATCATAAAAAGACACAATAAGAAAATCCTAGAAAAACACGCATACCAAAACAGTAATAAAACACATAAACTAAAACTAGATAAAAATAACGAAAAATTTTGCGATTGTAGAAACCCTAAAAACTGCCCGTTAGAAAATAAATGCCTCACAAAATCCGTGCTATACCAATGCACTATCTCATCCGTTGAGAGCCCTAACACTGATAGGATATACATAGGATCAACAAAGAATAATTTTAAAATTAGATGGAGACAACACAAGAGCTCTTTCAACAATATTCAAAATAGAAATCAGACATCTCTATCCCAATATTTCTGGCATCTAAAGGAAACGAATAAAACACCAAAAGTAAAATGGAAAATAGTAAATAGAACAAGAACCTGTAGAACCTGGGATGACCCATGCCTCTTATGCTTACAGGAAAAACTACACATCATAAAATTCCTAAATAATGAAAAGTTATTAAACCATAGGCAGGAGTTAACGGTTTTTTGCCGACATCAACAGACTTTCGCATTAGATAATTAGCATTAAAAAAAAAAAAAAAAAAAAAAACATAGCTAAGTAAAATTCTAAAAAGCTCAGCCAAACCCTTAAATAGGAAAAACCCTTTTTGTCGTCGTCAAAAAAACTAAAAAAAACAAACTGAAATTCAATGCAAAGCGATCTGTATATTAAACACCCACTTAAATAAACAAATAAATAAATAGATAATCAGATAGACAATAATAAAAGAAAATTCTCCAGACACAGAACGACTGTAGGCGCGCCATAAAAATATCCTTCACTGGGAACCAACTAAAGGATGACCGTAAACATTAGCCTTGAAATAGATACCCTACCCAACCTTAGCAAAACCTCTCAGAGGATGATGAATCTACTGATAAGAATTAACTCCCTGACCACTTAAAGAAGGAAAATAGTATAGCCACTCCCACAATAACAAAATTCTGTAAAAATACACGTAAACCGAGAGATAGCTTATTCCTAAAATTTCGCTTGAAGATGAAACGTGACTAAACACCTCAATCCAACTTAATTCTATTAATTATTTGGATGATTTCGGCTCTCGTTTTTGAAACATGAGAACTCTTATGTAGCGAAGGAATCATATTTTTAAACAAAAAATATTATTATAATATAAGCTCTACTTCTGTATGGAGCACTGTTTTTTAAAAATAAAAACAAAAATACTAAGGAACCCCGGATTATGCACCCAACGTGTTCTTTTCTATTTTCTACATACCTACACAAGGATACATACATACATATATATATATATATATATATATATATATATATATATATATATATATATATATATATATATATATATGTGTGTGTGTGTGTGTGTGTGTGTGTATTTTAGCGTGTGTGGATTGTATATGTATTTGTTTTTGCGTCTTATATGAGCATTGGTGTATGTATTTAGAAACTTCAAATTCCGATTTTGTTCGTAATGGAATCGCTATCATTAATTTGCAATTTACTGATTCTCGGTTGACCTTTCACCTCTTTAAAACGATTCGGTGAACCAAGTAATTCTTCTCCCCTCCTCTTTCCTTTCCGCGAAACAAATCAGTTTCCTCCATCACGGTAAGGGTTGTCACAACAAATGAATCGATAACACCACACCGTTCACCTCCTCTTGAAGGCTTATCAAGCAACATCTCCTGAGACCAAGATATGAGGCAACAAAATAAACTGAACCTACATACCAGCTCAGTTACTGTGAATAGATGATAAATAGTGTAAACCGTGGTGAGTTGAGACTTCTTAAATGTCAATGTGGGAATCCTAATGCACACCCTTTCGAACAAACAAATAACAAAGCATCTCAATCGCTAACTCATTACACTATGCAAATATTGACTTCGTTTTCTTCTTCTGTTCTTCCTATACCATCTAAGGTTTTAATACATATACTTCTCTCATCAATTTCTCATTTGTATAGATTTCTTTCTGTCTAAGGCGAATTATTCACTAAAGTTAAGCAATGTTATAGTCGTCCCGTCCAAACTAGAATCACTGAAACTTTTGTTGTATGTATGTTTTATAAAATGTTTTCAATTGAAAACATTTTATAAAACGTACATACGCCAAACTATTTCTTATTTAACAGTTAAAATATTTAATACTTGAAAATGGCTAAATGTATAGCCGAAAGCGTTCGGATAAAAAGAACATACGGACAGTTTTTATATAACTTATCAACCGAAAGGAACAAAATTTTTAGATCGCATGAGAAATTGTATAAAAAAATAAATAAAAGCACCTTATCTGTCATATTCAATGAAATGTGCATGAATGAAGGAGTTCTGCCTTAATACACAAATATATATATATATATATATATATATATATATATATATATATATATATATATATATATATGTATATATATATATATATATGTGTGTGTGTGTGTGTATATATAATATATAAATATATATATGTAATTTATATATATATATATGTATATATATATATATATATATATATATATATATATATATATATATATATATATATATATATATATAGATACACCTAGTGAGCCAGACAAACCTACCTAGGTTTCACCTAAATGGATTGTCAGGGAAAGTAAGGCTAACGAGGCAAAGAGAAACGCATATTTATAGGCGATTACTAAAATTATACCACGTGACCAAAGAACCACAAACACAAACACCTAAGTTTTAAATATTTATTCAACAAAAATGGGGAGGGAGGAAAAAAAAAACAAAAAAAGAAACGAACATTGAGATGGAATGTCAAATAAACGGGAAAACGTCTAATTTAGTAGCCAAGATTTTTTATGTCTACATACGTTAAGGATTTCCGTTTTGGAGTTTAATAGCTGGTTAGGTTGATCATATAAAGCTATGGCTAATTTCTCCTCTGCACATAATTTACAAAATTTATGGCCTGCTTTACATTTGGGGCATTTTTTTAATATTTCCCATTTAACGATGGCGTCTATATTATCTTCTTGTTTGGTTTTCCATACATAAGTAGATAGAGTGGTACTATGCTTAATTTTTTCGTTTTTAAAACTACTCGTGTGGTTATAATATCTTTTTTAAATTTATCCTGAGTAGCACCTATGTATGTTTTAGGGTTAGTATCCTCGCTATTTTTTAAATTTTCACTTGATAAACCACGCATTCTTGCTGACATTTTCCCTGTAATTGACAGATGTTTTTGTTTCTACAATTACAAGTAGGAGGATTACTGCGTGGATTACTCCTAGTTTTTTTTCTTATTCAATCCATTTATTATAGTCCCTACGTTCGGCATGAACAATAACTAAGTTTTACATTGTTTTTGTTGAATATTTTATGTACCTCAGTTTTTTGGGGAAATGTTGCTCTAATAAATCAAAAAAATATCTTGCCAATTATTACGTTTATTCTGAGTACTGTTGTGGTTATTTATATTAATATATTCTAATTTATTTTTATGTCCACTCTTAAATAGGGCTTCCTCACAACTTGTTTCATTGACCTCCAAAATGTCCCTATTGGAGGAATTAGTAGAAAGTCTATACCCAATATTTTTTGAAATATGCCTTATGATATGGGCTGGGTGGTTAGATTTTATGTTCAAATATTGGAGTTCTTGGTTTTCTTTTTTATACGGGGATATTGTGCCATTTTGTAAATTCAACGTAATATCTAGATATTTGCTGATTTTCAAATTATTTTCTATATCGAGATTGAATCCGAATTTTTAAAAAAATCAGTGCAGTTTTTTACGGATAGTGTCACATTTTCGAGGGTTACTATTGTCCACTATGATTAAACCGTCCTCGCGGTACAACCCATGGTTATTAAAATCTATATATTCATTAAGCCTATGGAGCAGCAGGCACCCTACTAACTCGCACACCCCTGCTCCATCATATGCTCCCATAGGGTTGTCAAAACCGTTAATATTACCTTTTTTATCCATAAAGTATTATCGTTGAATAGCAATGTTTTTCTACAATGTCTAATTAGGTTCATTTTATCATCAGAAATTTGGATGTATTCTTTGGCTAAGCTGAGGGCTTCATTTAGGGTTTTCTCTGAAATAGACAGATAATATTCCTTAATATCATACCTAATGAATGAACACTTTTTATTTTTTTTTGTAATTTTCAAACCATTTAATGTAATCCTTAGTAGATTGCCATTGGTTAATATTAAGGAAAGTCCTAAGGGATTTACATATATCCTGCAGAATTATTTTACTTATTTTACCTAATTCTGTCTTGGTAGGGTTTATAAGTCTATATTCAGGATTATTGATAAAATTACTTTTATGATCTTTTATGGTGATAAAGCAAGTGTTTAGGTTTATTTTCTCAACCCGATTACCTAATCCAAATTTATTAATTAAAATACTAGCCTCATTGTTAATTTTAGTCTCTATGTCATTTGGAGCTTTTATATAATGTTTTATTACCTCTTTATGTAATATTTTTTTGTAATTATTTGGGCTCATTTTATATAAGAATTTAGATTTATCAGCTTTTACGTAGATATTCTTGTCTTCCTTTATTTCTTTTATATTCTTAGTAATTTGTTGTTGCACGTTATTATTCCTTATTTTCCTGTATTTTAATTTTTTAATAATGCCGATTAACTCCGATTCAAAGTTATTGAGTTCCTTAACATACGGGGGATGGGCATTTGTCTTAAATCCATAGCTCTCGTTGGTTTTGCTATTAGGTTTATTATTTAGACAAAAATATGCACGTCATCTCATATTTATTATATTTTTTTCTATTTTTCTTAGTAAACATGACTCGTATGAGTGACGGTCAGGTATAGGTATGTTTTTAAGTGAATAACCTATGTCTACACGTTCCATATTAGTCGATTTAAAACAGGGCTCGATAGAATAACCTAGCTCTTTATACATACAAATATAGATAACTAGAGTCGTTTCGAAAAACCCTCGAATTTTTGATTTGCCAATAATCAAATCAATTTCGAGGGAAAAAAGGTTTTTAAAAAAAGATTTTATTAGCAAATCAAAAATGCAAGGTTTTTTCGAAACGAGTCTAGTTATCTATATTTGTATGTGTGTATATATATATATATATATATATATATATATATATATATATATATATATTATGTATATATCATATATACGCGGTGCTTATTCGAAAGTGCTCAATATCAGTGATAGAACTAACATGTTTAGTTGAATGAATGTGAGTTTGTGACCCTTGTTTTCCCTCTTTTGCAATTGTCAGACAAACTGATTAATTTTGAAATGTTGGATTTATATAGGTTTGCGTATATAAGTGTTTTATGGGAGTGGGAGAAAACATTGCCGTCGGGACCCCACCCATACTTATGCAAACATACATACACGCCCGTACGCTCATTGACGTATGCAAGCAAACGCACATGCACGCTCACCCACAGGTGTTCACGCAAACATAAATATATGTAGACAGAATAGGACTTGGTATATATACTTATATATGTGTTGTTGTGCACATACATACGCATTTGTTTATTGTATTCTATGTTGGATTGTGTAGCGAATATTTTTTGATTCTTGAGCTGTCAACGCGCAGATCGTTTTTCTATTTTTGTTTGCTGGGTAATATTTTCTCGCACGCACGTATATACGTATGATGGGGTCTGTGTAAGACTATGATATGTAAAATTGCTAATATTTGTAATTTTTTAAAGCTGTTTTATTATTAGTTTAATGCCGGTTATTTGCTTGGTTTTGGCGATTGCGCATATGTAAATGGTAGAAATTACAATTTGTAATAATTATTATTATTTATGCGGTGGTATTAATTTTGGCGGGAAGGGAGAAATAATTATAATTGTGGGCTGATACATTAATGGTAATTGCGGACTAATACGGTAATAGTAATTGTGATGTAGTAGTAATGGCGAGAGGAAGCTGGTGATGATAATAACAATTGAAATAGCAAATAGTTATTGTAAAGTGGTAGAAATGATTAGTAATGGTGGTGGAATGATAATAAAAATAATTGCAATTATTATGATGGTTGTTTGAACTAGAAAATAATTGATGGCGTTATGGTGTCAGTGGTTTCTCTTTTCATGTTTATAGGGTCAATAGTGATTTATGTGGTAGTGTTTGTGGTGATCAATAAATTCTCATAACAAATAAAATAATTGACTCAGCATAACATCAGAAATAATTTCCACATGTAGGCATGAAAATCAAAACCTATTATCAGAATTTATACCAGACGGATAACAAAAACAAAAAAAACAAAAACAAAACAACAACAAACAAATATCACCACCAAAAATTGCTTTAAACACATATTGATTTTAAAACAATTTTAAATTAATAACTCCCTTTATTTTCAAACAATTTAATACAGAATTCACTCCATTGTAGTCAACAAGAAGTTTATTCTGTAACAGTCAGTTAACTTAATAACTGAGTGCACCCATATAGTGAAAACCTGCGTAAATTGCGAAAAATGTCGATTTTTCTGGGTTCTTTCTTATTTTTCGTTGATCTTTAAACCAAATCTCATCAACCTTAACAATTATCTTACACAAGCATCCTCTTCTACATCTCTGGTAGCACAATTGAATTGAATTTCAGAAACTCCAAAATAATTGTGGTCTGAAGTGGCTGTTCATGTTGCCTGATTTACCCCTTCATGTCTTTGGCTAACTTTGAATAAATACAGTATATCAGTAACTGCATTAATTCAATATGTTTTGTTCTTTTTTAATGTAAGTACTTTAAAGTAAATTTTTCCTTGTTAGAATCTATAACATAAATTGGAAAGACAATTTAATTCTATCTGACAAGCGGACAATGCATTATTGAAGGGTGGACACACATAAATGAGTTCATAAATAAAACGTGAATAAAATTTCGCATGCATGTACATCTTCCCCTGTTATTCAACTTAGTCTATCTAGAAAATAGGCAGTGGATATACTTTAATGAAATTCCGCAGATAGAATTGCAAATCCACGATCAATAACTCTGATGGCATACTTCACATTGTCTCGATGATTTAACAAGAGTCTTTTCGCGTATTAACGTTTCCAAATATTACACATAGGACACTAAAACTAACGTCTTCAAAAGACGAGTACAGGGGAAACAATTTTCATTTTATGAAGGCATAAGAAATGCTGAAGTTTTTGGCAGGCTGTACACAGTGCATCCAAATGAATTTGAATGCTGCTGTTTGAGACGGCTTCTAGATTGTATTAAAGGATTAGAGATGATCTGAAAAGCGTCGTTGGTCAAGTTTTGTCCGCTCTCAAGGTTACATGTATTTCCATGGACTCCTTGAGGATGACAACCACTGGAATGCTAAATTAGTGAAAGTATCTATATCGTTATCGCCAAGTAAATTCAGACATTTGTTTGTCATCATGTTGACTCCATGGGAAATGTTAGATCCAAAATGACTTTTGGTTGCACACAAAGAATCCTTAAACGATAATGTTCGTCTTTATGAACGCAAGAAAGATCCTGGAATCAATAATAGAGTTGTCCTATGTCATCTTCAATATGGCTATGATTGATATCGAATATATCTCTTTTCATATTATTGGTAAAACTCTTACGAACTTGTTTCTTGACTCATCTGATCGAACAATCTGTCAATAATACATGGCTGCGTGAAATTATTTAGCCACGACAGCAAGAAAAAATTCTTCATAAGGGTTTCACACAACTCAATAATGATCAGAGATTTGTGTATCATGCCGGACTTGATTATGTGAAGGGAGGGCAATATTCTTCGATGCACCAGGGGGTACACGAAAGACATTTGTTACTAAGTTGATTATTGGCAAAGTGAGATCTGAAATCAAAGTAACTGTGGCCCTCGCTTCCTCTGGCATTGTAGCCACTCTACTTCCTGGCGGTAGGACGGCATAATCTCCATTTAAATTTCCATTTTCCTAAACCAGAGACGATAATCCAATTTGCCAAATACAGAGTGGATCAGTTTCCGCAAATGTCTTACAGAATTGTACACTGGGTTATACGTTTTGAATGCACAATTATGCATAAAAAAGTTATTTGAAGCTCTAGATAAAACATTGCGTAATCTCAAGAGATGTGATATTTTGATGAGTGGGATTACGCTGTTATTGTCAGGTGATTTCCGACAAATACTTCAAGTTGTTCCACGTGGAAACCACACTGATGAACTCGACGCTTGCATTAAATTATCATATTTATGGAAGGACATCAAGTCACGTACGTTAAATACTAACATGAGAGACCTAATGGCTGGTGAGTTTACATTTCTACTACTGTGAATAGGAGATGGCAAGATTGCTAAGAGCAACCATGACAATATTGTAATTCCTCCAGGATTAGCATCAATTGTTTCTTCAATTAAATATCTGTGGAGCAAGGTGTACAAAAATATATCAGATAACTATCAGAATCTTGAATGGCTTACAGAGAAATTCAAGAATCTAAAAACGACGTGGTTTATGTTATCGGTCTACAGCTTTCAATGAAATTCGAATGAAGAAATTCGTGTCTATTCTGTGGATTCAACTTTGGAGGATGAGCAATAACTGTTATGGGGTCCTCCCCTTTTTCATATAAGTGGACTCGATCAGAGTGTTACTTGGACTGCTGCCGTTAAATACACAGAGTCACTCAGAATATAGACAGAGAGTCAGCAGAGATTGTGATTGAGTTGGAGGTAGAGTAATTGTGTGAGGTGGAAGTCAGAGTTATAAGCACGTAGACTCTAAGGAAATCCTACTTCAAGACTGTGTATATATAGACAATTATTGCTACTAACCGCGTTCCTGGATTTACTAACAGTGTTACTCATTGTATTATTGTGTAAATATATTTAATTTCTTATATTTAATTCTTGCTTTTGTCATTCATTGGAGACCGAATTCCATCTCGGAATCCACAACAATTACCTACAGAATTTGAAAATTCCTTAGAATTGTCTGGTATGCCAAGACACGAGTTAAGCCTCATAGTTTGATGTTCTATTAGGTTGCTCCGGAAACTTGATGCTACAAGAGTATGTAATGCTAAAAGTCTCTGTGTCAAACGAATTCAACCTCATATCATAGAAGTTGTCATATTAACTGATAGAGTAAAAGGAGAACTTTCATTACGAGAATACATTTTATTCCATGAGATTCTACAACTGAATTTACAAGGCTCCAATTCCTAGTTAGTGTGTGTTTCGGCATGACTACTACTAAGTCTCAAGAATAATCACTGGCGGTTGTTGGTCTCAACTAACTTAGACAGGAGCAGTTTTATGTCGGACGTCCTAGGGTAGGATTGGCAGAATCTCTCTACATCTTAGCACAAAGGAGGCAACACATCAAACACTGTGTATCCAATATACCATGTGCAATTTAAAAGTGAGTCCAGGATGAATGTTGGTAACAGATGGTTTCTACCTTTCATCCAGGAAAAACGGTTTGGTTTGCTTAACAACCAAAATGAAAAATCTATTTGCCTCACAAAATCCAACATCTGCTCCACGTCCTGGGATGTGGTCACATGGTAAAGAAGTGGAACTGTTGGTTATTTGCAACATATCTGACAGCCAGGCAATACCGTGTAGTCTCTGCATATATATATATATATATATATATATATATATATATATATATATATATATATATATATATATATATATATTCTATGGTTGATCGTAAAAAAAAGACACACTGCGTTTTATCTGTATGCAGACATGAAGTTTATCGTGTGTTCATTTGTAGATGTTTAGGTGGAAGGAGAAAATACATGACTTCCCAGTGCTCATTCCTTGAGCTCGAGGTTCACTTTTCGGTGTTGCTTGTTAATTCTGTTGAGTCAAATTAAATATATCTAACAAAATGTCCAATGGAAGAGATCAAAGTTTGTTTTTTTTTGCAATTAGCGTAGGTCGTAATTGGTTCGCGTGTTGGAGCCAGATGAAGATTATACGTCTACATCTTACATCCCATTTTAAGTACAGCGTACAATGTGTTCTTTTGTGCAATTCTCAGTTATGTTCCGATAGTCTTTTGCAATTAGGTGTTGACCTGGTATGTGTTTTACAGCTCGCGATAACAGTTGAACTGGTATTCTATGGCAATGTTCATTTTTTTTTGTTAATGTTATAGAGTTGGACATATGACGTCCTCATCTAACGAAATTTTATGGTCTGTCAGAGCTTCGACAGGTAAGGTCCTATTGAATATATTAGACTTTGGAGTGGCTTTGTAACTTTCTGGTAATCTTTGTAAGATTTCCGTTGTGGCTACACTCATTTTGAGTTTAAATAGTACCCTCTTAAATATATCAATGAAACCTTCTTCCTGATCGGTTCATGGGTATCGGAAAGTAAATTTGAAGACGTGACCAAGGAGAATTCAGGATAGGCTATGAAAACAATGTAGATTTCCGAGGGGAGCTAGCTGCTAACTGGCATTTTAAACATTTCTGAGCAAGGTCTGATAGCTGCTTATCTATGTTTAGCCAATGAACATTGCTACACAAGGCCTTCATGCGGGCAATGCCTTGATGTCAGAAATGAAATTGTTTAAGGATCTTGTTTTGGAAGGTCAATAAAACGATTGCACATCCGCCAAAATGAATGCTGCCTTCAAATTCGGGTATTTATAATCGACAATGAATAAAAGGTTGGAGCTGTTTTACGAGACAGAGTGTTGTCCAATTTAGTGTCGTAGGGAATCCCTTTCTTCGACAAGAAGTCATAAACTGTGGATTCCTTAATCTTCTGAAGTGACTGAAACCACTTTTACAGTGGTTGTAAGCAATTAACTAATTCTAGTTCCTGGGAAACTGCTGCAACAACTGAGTCCTATGCTAGTTTGCACATTCATACATCTAGATAAAGCATCTGAGTAACCAATAATATTTGTTGAATGGTAATTGATTGTAAAATTATAATCAAAGAGTATGGTGGCCCATTGTTGTAAAAAATTGTCAGCACAAACAGGAAAACCTTTTTCTTATCCAAAAACAGGTGTTTAGTTTCTATGACCAGGTTGCAATTATGTTCGACTTTATAGCAAAGATAATTGCTAAGGAGACCTTTACAATTTTATCATATATTCATTCAACGGGAGTCAATGACCTTCATGCATAAGCAATGATCTTCTGATTACCGTCACGGAAAAGCTGGGAAATCACTGATCCAAAGCTATATTCAGAAGCATCCGAAACTCCAATGACGTCAAATGTTGGATTATAGTGTGCGAGAACCAACTGTGAAGAAAGTAATCATGATTTTGTTAAAACAGATTGATAATCTGTTGACTATTTCCATGGAGCGTCCTTTATTAAAAGATAATACATGGAAACATGTATACGCTGGAGTTCTGACAAAAGAAAAAAAAGAAATGTAATGTACGGTAACTTTAAGCCTAGAAAAGCCGTATTATCGAAATATTCCCTGATGGTGGCATGTTTTTTCGCGCAGAATTATTTTCCGGGTGTTCAGGTCGTCGACCATTCTTGTCAAAAATAAACCTGGGGTACTTAATCGCCGTCCAAAAAGAACTGACATTTTTGCCCGCTGTCACATGAAAACCATATTGTGTAATCCGTTCGAAACAGAAAATAGACGTTTCAAACGTTAGTCCTTGTTTGCACCTACAACAATGATGTCATCAATGAAAGCAGCGGCTCCTGTCAAACCCTTCTGCATGGCGTCCTTTGTTTGCTGAAATAAAGTTGGTGCCGATTTGACATCAAAAGGAGGAGGAAGATTGTATCTAAATCCATGTGGGTATCGATTGTAAGGAACTCTTTCGCGACCTTACCAACTTCCACCTTTAGGAATGCATTTTAAATATCAATTTTAACAACAGAAGTTCCGCCATTTAGTTTTGTTAAAAGGTATTTTATTATTGGTAATGGGTAGTGATGTGCATTTAAGGAGTTATTTAGCCCAGTGAAATAATCTGCAGGGTGGGGAGTTTTGTCATCCTTGTAGCAACCAAGGTTCTGTGGAGAACATCACTGAGCTTAGTTTGGAATGTGTGTTTAAAGTATTTCTCAGAGTTAGAGACAGAGGACAGCAAAGATGTGTTAAAAAGAGAACTGAAAAGGAAAGTAAAAATACAGAGATTATCTATTCAGTCGAAATCAATTAAGATAAGATTAGCGCCGCATTATAACATGTATCAGAAAAGTGTTTATCCTGAAGAGAAACAGTGCAGTTTAACTCATGTAAGTTGGGCCGCGTTACAGAATGCACTCCGGGTGACGTGTTTTGTTTTCAACAACTCAGGCTTGACAATCTGTTCCCCCGTGGAACGCTGGATCAAAGTAATATCTAAAGATGTGTCAAATTGAATATCTATTGGGACCATTCTGACAGGAGCAGTAATATATTTTCTGTAGGATTCGAAATCAACTTAGCGTACATAGAATTGGAGTTTGCCAATTAACAGCGCGGGTTTTTTCGTGAATTCTACACTAATTGAATTTGAAACTTGGCTTTGACTTTGATTTTAATGCCTGGCTTCCGATTGTCGCCAAAATAAGTTCCTAATTTTTGACATAATTAACGTTTATGTTTCATGAACGGTCAGAAATGTTTGAAGTGACATTTAATATACAACCAATTTATATCAGGATGAATTTGTTTGAAACGTTTGGATCTTTCGTTTGCAGGAACGCTGTTGGTTGTAGAAGAGTTTGAAATTGGTGTCAACCTCTGACATCCAATCATAAGAGATTTTATTGTAACGTCTTTGTCCTGTTTCACTTTGCATAATAGCCGCTTGAACATATCAAAGTAGTATGGAGGTTGAAGCCAGCGATAAATATTAGATTGAAATTCAGTAGGCATATGGAGATTAAATTTCACACATTCCTAAGTAAGATATCCTGTTAAAATTACGTGATAGTCTGTGTCGCTTTTCGAAAATGCTAACAGGTGTTACAGTGAGTTGGACAACAGTCTCTGTAATATCTAAAGCCGAATGCTGTTTTTGGAAAATCAAATTAATGAAGCACTCAGGTTCTTTTGTTACCAGCTTACAAATGAAAAATCTTGATCTCTATAGGTCGTCTTTGTACCAAAAAGCATGTTCGATGGAACCTATCGAGCGTTTAAACCAAAAAGAAAATGTAACTATGTTTGCTGGATTGACACAGGAAGTCGGGAATGGTAATTGAATAAAAAACGTCCATCAAATCGTTTAGAGTCCAAATACTTGTGCGGTAATCTGCATATGAATCTGCTGTATCAGAACAAATTGTTTGTTACGAAGATTAAAAAAAAGAAAAAATCCGTTAATTACAAGAACAATTTGAGAAATCTCAGATTTATATTGTCAGGCACTGGCACAGCAGTTGCAGATGCATCGTTATTTATATGTTTTCTGTTTTTCTTTCGATAAAATGTAAAAATGAAAGTGTTTTCGTAAGTTCCAAATCATACTCGTCGGCACATCTCTCATGACATAGATGACATATATATATATATATATATATATATATTGTTTTATTTTATGTTTGATTCTTAATTCCTAACTGACTCTAATACGAATTCCTGAGTTTGCTAGGGCACATTACTTATCAACTCTGTATCTGTTCAAATTTTCCCATCTTCGATATATCAAAATATATTTCTGATAGTTGTCTTGGTAAATTTCAACTTAATTGATAGTCGTTAAGTTTGAAAACATTTATTATTATTAAACCTTCATAAATATTAATTAGTTTCCATCATATATATATATATATATATATATATATATATATATATATATATATATATATATATATATATATATATATACAAGTGATAGAAATTATTAGAGGATTTGAATAATCATGTTAAAGTAATTCCTCGGGTCAAGAAGAAGCTTCAACAGAATGTCGAAAGCACTGGACGGGCGTACCGTCCTATTTGGGACTCATCGGCAGAAAACATATTTACTGAGAGCGGTACTATATCGAGTCTAGTTAGTTACATTTCGTCACCAAGGTCCCAGGATTCAGTATACGCACTCATGATGAGTCTGAAAATAAGTCGAAACTGCCTCGTGTGCTTTCTGCATTTTGATGAGGATTATTCTAGAATCGATAAATTATATATATATATATATATATATATATATATATATATATATATATAATATTTATTTAAAAATTATAACAGTACCACAAAATTTTGTTTAAAAATTCCAGGAGTTTTGTCAAGTGATGGTGTTTGCATGTAAAATAAAGTGTTCAAAAATTCTTTTATTTTATGTGCAGAAAAGTTTTTGAATTCTTTATTTTACTTTACAGAAAAAAAAAGATTATTTTACTTGCAACACTATCAATTGATAAGACACTCGAAGTGTTGAAACAAAATGATTATTTTTGTAAAGATTGTATAACATACGTATGTTCATTTTTTTTAAATAAATCATTCGCTCTACTTTATATTCAACACTTTCTTTTTTAAATTAGAGCTTTTGGTTTCTGGAAGTTTATTCCATCTACACCAACTTTGTATTCGTATATATATATATATATATATATATATATATATATATATATATATATATATATATATATATATATATATATACATATATATATATATATATATATATATATATATATATATATATATATATATATATATATTTATTATATGCTGAATTTGGGTATCTATATTTCCTTTATACAAGTCTCGTTACATAGCAATGAATTTTTTTTAATTATTCTTAATATTTTTTATATTCCAGATATTTTTTTAGATATCAGCTTAATTCTTGAAACTGTATTTCCCTAGAGTTGAGTAATTTCGGCAAGTATTAGCCACTATCAATTTTCTGTTCCATTTTCAAAACCACGTTTGACTTATTCTCTCTAAATATCGTATTTCTTACATTTGTGGGGCAGTTCATATATATATATATATATATATATATATATATATATATATATGCATATGCATGCATGCACGACTGTCGGATATATATATATAGTACAGAAACAGTGTCCACATTTTTATTCTTCTATATGCCGTGTTTCTTTACGATATTGGCGATCGATCGTGTCTTTCCACAATTTCTTTTTCTTAATAAATGTTGACGTTTTGTTATGTTATATCCAGTAGTTATAGTCGATCGATGAAGCATATTTAAAAGATAACATAGCAGCAGCAACATCACCACCATCACCACTACTACTATTTCTACTTCTCACTGGGTGCCCCCTACTTTCGGCCTTGTGCCGCATCTAAGCTGCGCTTGGAAAATTACTAATATTCCTATTACTACTACTACTTTTGACTAAATAGAACGATAATGAGACAAGGTGCTAAAAATCGGAATTTACCGACACAACTCTGTCCATTCGGTACAAAAAATAAAATGAAATTGCACCTTTATTATATTACTGATGAAATATGGTCGGTTTGGGGATGTTGTTTCATACGATTCAGGTACTGGATAGTCTGTAGGTGGCTTTTTGTTGAAGTATATTTATTGTCTATATTCGTAGATTGCACAATTTTTAAAAAAAATATATTTGAATTCCTTTTTCGGTGTTATATTTGGCATTTAAATTAACAAGTTAAAGGATGTTATCAATGTTATGGTTTTGCTGATCGACCTATACAGTTTCAGGGCAAATGTTGCTTTAGTCTCTGATAGCTTTCTCATAGTCATTAAAACAAAGAGAGATTTTTGTACATATTTGACTGGTATAATTTCATGTTTTATATTTTTTACAAAAATGAAAATATATTTCATTTGAGCTGTTTGAGAACGTGAGTGTTTCCCAGCTTGGCCTACGGCAATTTCTGCTCTGCTAAATAAGCTCCTCGCACATCCTGATCGAATGAATCCAGACTTCGAAAGATTTGCAAGGAGTGAACGGATTGCACACGATGTACATATCGTGAAATTTCTGAGTAGAAAAGGAAAGAAACAATTCCGACGAAGCTGTTCGTGTTTGGGAAACGAAAAAAAAAAACTAACTCCAGTGGCTACCTCGAGCACTCGCCCGGCTGACGACATCGACGATCAACAAGCAAGTACCAGTGGCTGTTAAAATGTTTTGAATTTGCATGAATTTTCTATGTTTTAAAATTGAAATATTTTTTGTTTTATCTAGTATTTTTTCTGTTTAGCAACTATTAAACCAACTGTATTCTAGTATGCAGTTTTTGACTCAAACCTGACGAACGATGAAAAAAAATTTCAAAATTAATTTCTGGCCAACATCCGACTAGATTGATTTATGAACTGTCGGTCGTAACCGATCGAGATCGTAAATCAACAACGACGACCTGCATATGTGATTTATTTGCGATAGAAGATTTGCAACAACATTTTAAGTTAAAATAATTAGACCTTGGAACCAGAAGAGGATATAATGTTGTAATGAAGATATTAGCTTAAATAAAATTTCAGGAAAAATGTTTCCATTATTATTAGAAGAAGAGATTGAGAAACCAGTTTTATCTTGGAAAAATCATTTACTAAAAATATGACATACATTTCTGCTGAGAGTAACACTAACTGTTCGGTACATGAGAGCCGAATATTTTCATACTGAAACAGCTACCCTCCCCGTTACGATTGCTATTAAAGCCATTGATTGATTTGTTTTCTACAGCTTATCTAAATATTCTATGTTATTTAAAGCCAGCAAATATGTTTTTATAATGTAAGAATGTTTTGGGGTGATAACAATAATATGGTCACACGATTAATACTAATTAACCCATAGCTTGGGGAAGAAAAGGTGGATTGATACTTTTCACAGTGGTATTCCCGCGTATGTCAATATAACGAGCCCAAGACGAACTTGGCCCTCCGTTTAGCAATTCAGAACCTTTATCCATCACACCACACGCACATTCATGTTTACAGCAACTGGTATTCCCAAGCGCTCATCCATCTAGATACCGACCAGGCTCAACGTTGCTTAACTTCGGGGATCGTACAGGAACTGGTGATTCAAAGTGATGTGGCGTAATCACCATAAAAGAGACGAAGAGAAAGAACATTATTTTGCTTTTGGCATTGTTGCATTTTTAGTTATACTAGGCGAATTATTACATTTCAAAATACATTCAATTATAAAGTTTATGAAGCCCTTTTCGAAGCTAATATTATTCGAAGAATGAATTTGTATGAGTTGTATATGAATAATTCATTATAAATTTATTTCTGATAATTTGGCTAGGACTTTTGATTTTGTTAACTTGTATATCAGTGAACCAAAATCACTGCCAAATCATGAGCTTTAATATAAAACGAAGAAAGATAAATGCTTGCTGTTATCCTTTCATAAACAAAACCTAAACTGTTAGGAGAACTGACAATTGAGATTCAGTAACGCAAGGTTCTATTTGCTCTATTTATCCATCTTGCAATGTGTAATTTTCCGGCGAAGTGATGAGGAAGTTGTGCGTAAATTATCCTAGATTTAAATGTAAGGTATATTTCGTATAAATATCGGTGATGTTTGCTGAAATTTCGCGCGGCTTCTCATCGGAAATTACTTCAAGATTTCCCTTTACAAGGACAAAATCAATGATTTCTCTTTTTGTTAAGTCCCAGTGTAATTGACTTTCTGTTTGACCACTTAAACTTGAAGCACCGATAGTGGCCTTAGCACCAGCAATCACGTTGCATACATGTTGAAATGGTCGTTTACATGCATGAAGTAAGCAAATGACCCACTGAGATGAACGTCTAATCAATAATACAAGGCGTTTAACAAAACAACTGTCTTTCAAATATTAACTCATGTACCATCACAAACAACTACAATTATTTCATCGATCAATATAAAGATTCAGTTTCGTTTGCTGTACACACAGCTTGTCAACTTTTTCTAGACAGACATTCCTTCAGGAGATCTTATGTATATAATCTGTTATTATTTTTATTTCTTTTAAGTAGGCGCTTCAACAGACGTTTGCAAAGAATTCACCTTCTGAGAGAAAGGAATACGAATAAATAAATGAATAAATGAATAGTTATATATATATATATATATATATATATATATATATATATATATATATGATATTATTTTGTACATATTCAAAAGAAATACTTACCTGTGTTTGTGTATATATATATATATATATATATATATATATATATGAAATATTATCATTGATTTATTTTTATAGAATTGAGCATTACACATAATATCTGATTCACGTTTCAATCTTAAATCTTAATTATATATATATATATATATATATATATATATATATATATATATATATATATATATATATATATATAAGGGAACATTGAAGTCAACACTGAGAGGCGACAGGCTGTTTCATGCTGGATGCAACCGTCCAGTATGAAACGGCCTGTCACCGCTGAGTGTTGACTTCAATGTCCATTTTATATTTACATACACTATCTCTGATATTGATCACTTTATCCCATAAATATAGCACACCTTAAAACGATATTTCTTCATATATATATATATGTAATCATACATAGGAGAAAATTAAAAGATTGTAGGCGAATGGTGTTTATTCTCCATAAGATTTTATACTCTTTCACACACTCACTCCACACACACTTAACGGTCGATACGGCAGATTTTGAAAATTCTCATTCCACTCTGGTACAGATGTCTCCATTTTCTTGTATCCTCGGCAAATCGCTTGAAGTTAGTATAAGGCATATTTACACCTGAGAGATTACTCTTTAGCTGGCCTTTATATAAATAATCTACGACCGATCAACCCTCATTTGTCCAACTGTTCTTTGTTTAACGTTCCCTTGCCCAGTGTCAAGCTGGGCATATATGAAGAACTTAGGTATTCTTTATATACAGGGCGTATTGAATAAATTTCCGTCCACCTAACACAAAAATTAAAATAACACCGACATCTTATTTCAATAGATAAATTTACCGAAATTACTCAAAATATCTAGAAATACTAAAGTATAAATGTATTCAATAAAATCTCTCTTGGCTTCGATCACAGACTGAGGTTTTGGAAACCTCTGCATCTTTTCTGGAGAGTTTCTTTGCTTAAGGTAGTGAATACTGCCATTATCCTTGCCTTCAAACCGTTGGTGTTAAAAGGATCTTTATTGATCTCTCACTCAACTGTGCCCACTCATAATAATCAAGGGGGTTGCAGTCTGGGAATTTGGATGGCCAGATGTAAGCGTTGATGTGGTTGAAGATATTGTCTGACAGCCATGACTGGGTTCTCGTGTTTCTGTGGCATAGTGCAAAGTCCTGTTTTTAGAAATAGTGTCTTTCAGCAGCAACCCTCTTCAACCAGTGTGGCACTATCACCTCAAGACACTTATTGTAGGACCCCGTGCTGAGTCGGAGGCCCTGTAATAAGATGATGGAGGCAAATTGCGGCAATCACATGTGATTACTCCAAACGCCTTTGTAATCATCGTTAGACTCATCTAAGTCTTTCTGAATCCTCTGCATTGTCCTTAGATTGATAGCCAAACGAACTGAAATGTTTGTATAAGAGCTTCCGGTGCGAATGCCAAGCAGTGAGATATACCGTTTCCAGGTTTCTGGCGGAATGAATTGCGTCATGCCTCTCTTTTTTGCAGAGACAATTGACCCTACTATACTGTCTGTCGACAAAATCTAAAACAAACAATGAACAATCGCAAAATTAAAAATAAATATAGCGACAATTTACCCATCGCACCCTGTATATGGTAGGTGACTCGTCATCAAAGAAAACACTTTTTACTTTTTTTTTATAAGCTTGTACCTAAAATGGTTGCCACAGAAACAAGAGAGCATTTTTTTAGGTTAGCAAGTGGTTGGTATAATTAAGAATATGAGTTTTAAATTCTGAGAGACATTTAGGGATATACTGACAGGTGTAAATTTAAATTTAACTGAACTTTTGTTCTGTGTGTCATTTGATGGCTTGGCGTTGGATGCTCAATTAAATTTTATGCGACATTTTAGACATGTGTTTTCAAAGGTCGTACCAAATCTGATAATTGCTCTTCTACAAACGGTGCAATGAATTTGGAGTCAATTTTCATTACATGATTTGTTGTGAATTCGCATGGTATTTGAAAGACAAGCGTAATAACAAATATTAAAAGGGGAAAACTCATTTATTTGACGAAAATATTAAGGTAATTTCACTTCATTTACTCACTGATCAATTGAGTTGTAAATGATGGACGTGTCTCCTTTAATATTCAATTATCGCCTTTCTAATGTTAAGCCTCAATAGTTGTCTGTTTGCCAAAAAAACATGTCTTCATTAAGCCTTCTTCATAGCGTTCTTCTATGCCTGGGCTGTAATCCAACTGGGGTCAGAGAGGGTGAGAGAGTCAGCCCTAAAAATTAATGCACTCTTCAGGAAAAGGAAAATGTCTTTCGTAGTTTCATCAAACTATGATAAAACTGATTACTGTAGTACGATATTTTCTAGACTGATGTGATCACCTTTAAAGGGTGTATCATAACCAAATCTTAAAACATGTTGTGTAGAAAGAAAAACAACTACATTGGCGGTCCTTAGACAAGAAAGTGTAAATGGATGTCTAGCAATCCCAGTGGACACTTTGCAGTAGTTCAGCGTACTAATGGCACCAATTTGAAAATCTCTTATGAATGAGTCGAAAGGTGACTTGTATTAATCTCGTGATGTCTGAATAAATTTAGTATTACAATATCTAAACAAGTTTTTTTTCTTTCCAGAATTTGTATACATTTTTGTGGTGGACTCATTATATATATATATATATGTGTGTGTGTGTGTAGATGTGCGTGCAGGTGAGTGTGTGTGTGTGTGTGTGTGTGTGTGGAGAGAGAGAGAGAGAAATTGATAAATATAATTAAACGTTATTTCCGTGGGAATATAATTTACAAAATAAGTGAAGTATAACGACCGACATAATCGAATCGATTGCTTAGGTTTCAAGGGAAAAATCACGTAAAGGAAAAAAGAGGTAAGTTGTGCCTAATGTATTTCAGCAGTTGTAAAATCCACGTGAATAACAAGGGACGAATCGTTGTCAACCTAATGACAAGGAATTCGATGCAGAGGCTCACTCGGCCGTAGTGTTACTTTCATCTGTTATAGTTCGGTTGATATCCGTAGGATATTATTAGGTTGGTGCAAAAATAATCACGTAATAATGTCGTTTTTTGACGTTAAAAATACGTCAAAAAACGTCGTTATTACGTAATTATTTTTGCACCAACCTAATACTACTTTCATAGTGTCCCTAGTAGATAAATACATATCAATATATTGAAGTAGATAATAGGAGATTATATTAAACGCATATATATATATATATATATATATATATATATATATATATATATATATATAAAAGTGAACATAGAAGTCAACATTAAGAGGCGACAATCTGTTTCATGCCTGATGATTGCGTCTAGCATGGTACAGACTGTCGCCTTCAGATGTTGACTTCTTTGTTCACTTTTATATTTACACACGCTCTATCTCCGATATCGATCACTTTATCGCATAAATATAGCACATTTAAGACTATATTTCTTCATATATATATATATATATATATATATATATATATATATATATATGAATAAATTGAAACAGGAGAAGGGAAAAATTATACATGTTTCGTCCTCCTAGGGTCTTTATCAAGGCAATGTAAAATTCATAATGCTACACGTGTTTATCTACAAGGTAACCAAAAAAGTTCTGTCCGTTTTTGATTAGTCATTGAATGAAGTTGAAATATATACAAAATATGTGTAACAATTGTTTTCAAATTTGGACAACCGGAAGTAGGAACATCAGACGTTCTAAAAAAACACGCGCACCGTGCCCGGCCATCAGTTATAAGCCTGACAGCTGTGAGAAGGATGAAAGTGTCTCGAGATCTCGTTCGGGGTTGTTTGCTTTTCGACTTCAAAGTGGGCTTATCAGCAGCTGCATCAAGTCGCTGCATATGTCAAGCGTTTGGGGATAGTGCTGTAGATGAACGTACTGCAAGGCGTTGATTTCGAAAATTCAAGTCGGGAGATTTGTCTCTCCATGATGAGCCTCGAAGTGGACGACCACAAGTCTTGAATGACGGCGTCCTGAAGGCGGCCATTGAAGAGGACAGTAGTCTAACGTGTGGTGAACTTGCAAGACAGTTCAACGTTTCCGATGAAACAGACTTCACCTGCACCGCATAGGTAAGACGTACAAACTGAGCAATTGGGTTCCGCAACGCTCTTGGTGGTCCACAAGGGACAACGAGTGGCAGCCTGCGTATCGCTGCTTTCTCGCCACCGTACCGCATCCTTATTCAGTCGAGTGCTTACCAGAGATGAAAAGCGTTCCAGACATTGGTTGTATATTCAGAATGCTGCCCCTCACACCGCAAGACCGCCTATGCACCCACGCAAGATTATCCTTTGTGTCTGGTGGACAGGTCGTCAAGTGGTTCATTATGAACTGGTACCAACGGGCCAAACGGTCACTGGAGACCTATAGTCGCAGGAATTGAAACGTGTGCAACAGGCATTGCACTAGAAGGAGCCAGCACTGGTAAGTCGCAAAGGTGTGATTTTCCTCCATGACAACGCAAGGCGAGTGGTCAAGGATACCATACAGAAACTTGGGTGGGAGACTTTGTGCTATACACCTTATTCACCTGACTTTGCGCCATCCGATTAACACCTCTTCCACTCCCTGGATAATCATCTTCGTGGGAAATCCTTCACCAATGAAGCAGACTTGCACAAAACCCTCACGGACATCTTTGCGTCAAAACCCCTTGAGTTCTACCGCAAGGGCATTGAACAGCTGGGGACACGTTGGCAGAAGGTGCTGGATGCCGATGGCGATTACTTCGAAGACTAAATTTAAGTTACAGATACTGTGAAGCGATTTCTTTTTTTCCTTTAAAAACGGACAGAACTATTTTAGTGACCTTGTACATAGACGCGTGCATGTCATTGGTTTATCAAGGCTTGCAAATTTGAGAATGTTCATGAACTTTCACTCATGACGTTTGAGGCCGGCTCGAGAATTGCACAAAAAAACACAAACGGAACAAGATAAAGTAAACACACACACACGCACACACACACACACACATATATATATATATATATATATATATATATATATATATATATATATATATATATATATATATATATATATATTTATTTATATACGGTCATGAAAAAGATTTAATAAGACTATTATGCATTTTCAATAAATCCTACGGCTAAAATCATGTCATATTACTGGGGACGAACACGCAAACACACACGCACACACACTCACACTCATATATCTATATAAACCGGATTAACGACAAAATCGAAAATTTGTCAAAGCGTCTCTTCCCATTATCATTATTATAAATGGCTCCATTGTCATCCCATTGTCGTCACATAAGACATTATCGTCTCGACATTTATTTTCGAACTCAGATGACAAAGGCCACTCTCTTCTCGCTTTTCCCCGTCTCGTAGAACACAATCACACTTGTATGTTTTTTGTTAATATGGCAAATCTCAAGAGTAGTCACACGTCTTGGCCCTAAGGTGGTCACTGGTGCAAGCAAAATACTTGTGGTTTTCCTATCGAAATTATTTAATCGCTGCTTGAAGGACAAATCCTTCCCAAATCTGTGGAAGGTGTCAAATGTAAGCGCGTTTTTAAATTAAGCTAGTGAGTGTTCTTCTCCTTCTGAGTATACACAATAACTCTCCTCATTTTCTCATTAAAACACATTTTAAAATTATAATCAATAAGCTGGTTTCTGATCACCAGAATATAAACAACCTCTAAAGTGACAATCACTACGGACTTCGATTCACTGTTGTTATCTTAGATGCCTTTACTGTCAGAATCAGTTGACAACATATATGTCTCAAGGACGATCACATTAGATATTTCAAAGTCAATTAACAAGTTTCGGCATAACATATTACGGTACAAGGTCTCTAGTTAGGGAGTCAATGAAAATGTCTACTCAGTTGTATACTCCTTCCTACCATCTAGATTCCTGAAGGTAGTTTTTAACAGTAAGTCGTGTGAGAGCCTATCGAATCAACGCAGGTGTGCCCCAGAGTTTGCTTCTCAGTTCAACCCTTTTTCTAATTTACATTCATGATCTGCCTATGAGTATACACC
Source organism: Acanthosepion lycidas (assembly GCA_963932145.1). Classification (NCBI taxonomy): domain Eukaryota; kingdom Metazoa; phylum Mollusca; class Cephalopoda; order Sepiida; family Sepiidae; genus Acanthosepion; species Acanthosepion lycidas. The sequence continues at coordinate 15,609,330 of OZ010571.1, forward strand.
ATTCATTCGTGAATATCCATACTAATGATACAAGGGTATATGTGTGCACGTCCAAAACTCTAGATGACTAGACATTGGCAGTTGATCTCTCATCTGAAGCAATGGAGGTAAAACTGGCTGTTCACATTCAGTCCGCCGACAACCAAAACTGTAACATTCCGCCGATCGAACTCAGAATAACCATAAATAATTTTGAACGGATGTTCCCTCAGGGTGGGTCAAGGCGCCTATTGGGATTTAAACTCAATCCAGACTACACGCGGAACTCGTATATCCGAGACTTCGCTAAATGTTCTGGAAAAATTGTTGGGCATCTGGAACACGCAAGTAAATACCTGATTCCTCGCGCTATACTCAACATTTACAAGGGCCAGATCAAGTCAAAAATAAATTAGTGCCTCCATCCATGGACAGGAGCATATATATATATATATATATATATATATATATATATATATATATATATATATATATATATATATATATATATAAGAATATGCGTGTGCAGATATATTAGACAGATTATAAAATATATATATGCGATAGATTGACAGACAATAAGAACTAAAGTTAGGATGTTCTTGGTTATTTTTAGCAAAAACTGAATTGACTCCAACTATAAAAGTGAATTCGTTCATTTTGGGTGCGTTCGGACAACAAGATCTACGGATGTGCGTTGGTGTCAAAAAATATTAAAAATAAAAAAAAATAGGAATTGTTCAAAGCTCACACACCCAGAAATACATATCGTTCATATTAAGAATGTTCTTTTTCCAGTCTCGGTACTGTCTAAGCACTTTGTCTTCCTGTGTTATTTTTCACTCTACAATCTCTTTCTCACAGACAAAACGTCGCGAGCCTCACGCTGCACTATCTTTATTTAGATTGAAAATCTTCAGAAGAACTAAATTCCTTTCTTCAACCAGTTCTTACTTTCAGAGCTAAAACCCACCACCACAGGAATTGTAGCAGACAAGCGTAATTCATTTCGTATTCCGTTGTTTAGATGTAGGTTCCACTGGAGCAGCTTTTTCTTATAAACAACTGTTCTCTGGAAAAAGACTCCCACGAAGATGCTTCCTCGATCCTTATAATCTTAGCATGACTATATGAAGAATTAAGCGTTATCACCACTACATATTTGCAGAAAAATATGCCATTTACTCTGTAATCCTATATAGCGAAATTCTATGCACGAACCGTTGCTCTAGTGAATCAACTCCCAATAAGTTGCTTACCTGATCCTTACAATATTATCTTCCTCACATATCTGTATGGACTATGTCTCTTACTGTTCATCCCTAACATCAACTCTCAGGCTATGTACAATGTGAACATCACTGTAAAAACAAAAAACAAAACAAAACAAAAAAAGAATATAAGCAGCTCCCATTCGAGATAATAAACATTTGTTAATATTGACAACCGGCATCTTAAAGAAAAAGGAGAAAATGAATAGTCAATTCCTGATAATTCCTGACGCATAGATAGATCGATTAAATGTAATTTAAAATGGTATAAATTTTACGATTCCTTAAATGTTGAGAGGCCGGCACAAGTGTCTTTTAACAAATGTTCAACTTTCCGACGCCAATGAGTGATAGCAAGTTTTATGTGGGAAGCCGACTACAGTTTGTCGGAAAAACTATCCAAGAATTCATTAAACAAAGAAAAAGAAAAAAAATAAAGAAGGAAAAGAAAAAAAAATACATTTCCTGTCATTTCTCAACATGCTAGCCACTAAAAGCTGAATTTAAAATCTTCACGCAAAGAGGAGACAGTCAATTATTATTATTATTATTATTATTATTATTATTATTATTATTATTATTTGCGCTATCATAAATATTGAATATAGTAATTAATCTTTTAGCGTAAAAATTTGACATTACCTACTACAAATTCTATGTTTACTGCTTTTGGGCGAAACATACCTGTGATAATATATATATATATATATATATATATATATATATATATATATATATATATATATATATATATATATATATGTTTATGTATTGATAGATTGATAGCAATATATATATATATATATATATATATATATATATATATATATATATATATATATATATATATATATATATATA
>OZ010571.1:15616440-15626440 GCA_963932145.1 Acanthosepion lycidas
ATTCATAAAAACTCTGTCCTGTGTATACATGCAAATGTATAATAACTTTCAATTAAATCTATTGACTTTAAAAAAATAAACAACATAAAACAATTGATCCTTAACTTGAGGATTAGCTTTGGTCTACCATTCTGTATTTTATAATCATCTCCTTCCAATTGAAAGGCCATAAAAATAAGAACAGTTATTTAATATTTACGTCCGAATAATAGCGGCAAGACGACGTCTTATTTAATATACTGGCATCGTTGAATTACTACATCGATCTTGACATTTTTTTAAAGTCAGTTGCAATAAATTTAGAGACGTGTGCAACATATTTCTTCCATAGTCTCAGGAGACTAAATCCAGCAATCAGAAGGGAGGACAATATCTTCACCAGTTACCTGTATGTTCTTCTTACTTCCATAAATATAAAAGTTTATACGTTATCCTCCTATGGCAAGACATTTGAAAATATTTTATTTTAAAATACTTCACCTATGCAAATCCCAAGATATCCTTGAAGTAAAGATTTGCTGAAGGAATTTGACGCATGAGCGAAAAGATTAAGATATAATTGGCACATTTTATTAGGATATATTAAAAAAGATAACAGTTAATTCTATTCTTGAAAAAGTTAAGATTTATATTCCGGAAGGATCCTCTTGGGAGTCGATTCTGATCCAGTAAATTGATGCAAATAGTTTTCAACCGTGTGCGTATGTATTAGGATATTTAACACAGATATCACTTTTACAGCTTGCGCTGGCGAACTCCAAGAGAACACAATAAATCTCCAACCTGTAAAGGCCTGGAGAACACAGCTTAAAAGCTGGATATATAGTATAGAAAAGAAAGAGCTATCAGCATCTGAACGGGTAACGCGGATCCAGTCCTCCACTGTTCAATTGTAACATTTTCTGCTACAAATCATGCGTATTGCTTGACTCCTAGATGCCAATAATGAATAAGTTTATTCCAGTGTGAATATTCGATGTCAGGAACTGTAATACGTTCATTATGATTTATGGCTTAAATACAATATAAAGTATTCAGAAATATAGTGAAATTTTGTTGACCAAGCAAAGGAGTGATTATCATTAAATGTCTCTTGTTTTGTTATTTCGGAAATAAGGTGTTAGCGAGAGCATTTTCGCATCCTCTCCTATACGTGTAGAGTTGTATTCACGTGTCATTTTGTTTAAGTTCAATTATACAAATATACAAAGCCCCGAAATAAAATTCTTATTATGAATGTTCGTTATGGTTCGCCAACATTACCTGAATTATTTAAAGCTGAATAATATTTTAGATTATAGCAGATTGCTCACTATACACAATGTAGACACTCCGCATGACATTGCTTAATATTGTTTATGGAACGACAAATTCCTTATTAGAAACTTTATTTAAACTAAGTACGTGTTTTCTTCATTCTTGCATGAGTTTTAGAATTTTAGAATTTTGTGAAGGCTGGTCAGTAAAAAATACTGTCAGTTGATTTTATTTATTAAGCTTAGGATATTTTGGCAAAAATCATTGGGTGCAGAGTGAAGATCGAACTTACTATTCAGTAGTAATGTCAACCATTATCCAACATCAATTCACTCAAATAAGTTAAACATGTAGATTTAGTAGGAACTACTTTTTTAATCAAACATATATCTAAGCCATATGTTTCCTTTCTTAATCATATCTATAAGTTTCTTGAAAATAATTTTAATTCGTCTTTCACTCATAATCTGAAGTATTCTTTTACGTGGTTAACTACACAGACAACTATATTTTCTAATCTCCATTACTAAAACAGTCTCTCTTCCGGTGAGCACATCATCAAAATCCGGTGTATATTAATCCAATGTTGGCCATCTTGATTATTTCACTTTGTTTAGATTATTTTGAGTATGTTCAGCCACTGGTTTCAAATGTCTCAGGAGATGTATATATTTTTCCCAACATTGTTTACATGTTAGTTCTAAAATAATATTGTTATTGTAAAGAATTTCTTAACTTTCTTGATTAAGCTGAAGCTTTTATTAGATATTCTCATAAAATAATACTATAGTAAGACATATTAATTATAGACACAAATTCACAAAAATATCATTAATATTAACTTTCAATTAATCTACCACAAAAATAGATTGAATATATTTACGCGCGTGTGTAAAATACCTCTCATAACACAGTTCGCAAAAGCTGACCGAATGACATATGATATTTACTTAGAGAATCCACTGTTGCTGGGGCCAAAAGTTATTCAGTAAAGTAAATATCGATACATATATACATACATAAATCATATATGCATGCATACATACATACATACATACATGCATAGTTAAAACGGTGATTCATTTTTATTTTAAACTTTTAATGTCTATGAAATTAAGAACCGGTTTTCTCTTCTAGATTCTACATCCCTTTGTTCAACAGATATAGGGTACAGTGTAAACAGAAATAAACACACATACAAATACACACGCACACACACACACAGCACACGCACACGCACACACCACACACACACTACACTTGTTCAAAAGATGTGAGGGGAGTACGAACAGGAAGATATACGTGTGTGTGTGTTTATTTCAGCATGAAACTTTCAACAGTCAATGAAAAAGGCTTTTTAAGCCATATTAATATATATATATATATATATATATATATATATATATATGTGTGTGTGTGTGTGTGTGTGTGTGTGTGTGTTTGCTGATATCGCCTGACAACAATTATACAACTGAGTCTACGAAGACACCGAGTACAGATGGTGAATATAATATTAATCAGCTAAGTGTAAAATTTTATATTTGTATTAATCCTCTTTCTTTCTCTCTGTGCACGCACACACACATATATACATACATACATGCATACATATATATATATATATATATATATATATATATATATATATACAACCAGAATTTCTGGAAGATCCACACCCACATTCTGAATAGATGCAAAACGCTAGTGCTTATTATTATAAATGACTCATCATTGACAAAACCAGAGCACAATCTCAGTATTATTTTTGTCATAAAACGGGAAGTCTCAAGACTAACCAAAAGTCTTGGCCCCTAAGGAGGCTACTGGTCCAGACCAAAAACTCGTGTTTGTCTTATCGAAAGCATTTAACCTCTGCTTGAAGGAGAAATCCTTCCCAAGACTATGGACGGTGTCAAATGCATGTCTGCTTTTCAAGTATGCTAGTGAGCGGGGATCGACTTGTCAATTCTTTTAAAAAATAACTGTCATCACTTTATCATTAGCAAATTCTTTAAAATTATAATCAAAAAGAAGATTGTTGATCAACACAGTACGACTTGGGGTTAACATGTAGCAGGCATATAGAAAAGAAATTGCCAAAACTATATGAGGAAAATATAAAACCACTTCACTAAATCTTGGAAAAGATACTTAAATGACTGCTTATTTTTTGAAATCCACATGGGGTGATATTAAACCATTCTGTGTGTATTTATATATATATGTGTGTATGTGCATATATATATATATATATATATATATATATATATATATATATATATATATATATATATATATATATATATATATATATATATATATATATATTTATATTTAATATATAGTACATACGTTAACATATAAATTTAATAAGTATTATTAAAGGGTACCTTACCGATACATATCAGAATACGGATTGAAGAACTGACTTTGGACTATGTATCTAAATGAAATAATTAATGGCTATACATTTGTACTTAACAATAATTTTTATTTCATTCCTATTTTTATCTCATAATTCTGTTTGATTGTAGCTGAATTAAGATTCATATATAAATTTTTAATTTTTTTTCTAATTTAAATTAACTCCTTTTATTTGAAAATATTTTATCCTAACGTAGGGTTATATGTTGATATATGTTGGCTGGTATACGTATGTATATGATAGTATGTTCATATCTATGTGTATGTACGTATACGAGGCTGTATGGGTAGTAATGTTTTTTAACGTGTACGTACACATGGGTATACGCTTGTATATTCAAATTCCCTCCAAAACTCTGAATTCTGAATTATCTCTCTTTCACATTATTAAGGTATCTCTTTATATTTTATATATTAGGTTGGTGCAAAAATAATTTCGTTTTCTCACATAGTAACATATGTTAGAAAACGAAATTATTTTTGCACCAACCTAATAAATTAATTTTCTTTTTCATTAATTTCTGTAGATTTACGTTGAATCAATTTTAGCCATGTGACCATTAAGATGTAGCTCATCGCCCCCCCCGCATCTTTATACCTCTATAATATAATACCCCACATTACTTCCTGTAACTATGCCTTCTTCTGTCATTTCTTCCTCTCTGTCCATTCTGATGTTCTCTCTCTCTCTCTCTCTCTCTCTCTCTCTCTCTTTCCTTACCCAACTAACCAGTCCCCTTCTACAAATTGTTTCAAACAGTTTGACAAATCCTGCGAATTTAGTTGAACATATATTAGTACTTCGTCAAAAGAGGCAAAAACTTAAAATATTGGAATATTCTTTAGGTAAGAGAACTAGCAGCATGGCCCGGCGACTCTCGTGCTTGATTCAAAAATCGTACGACTCATAGAGCAATCGCTATCACTTGACTTAAAATATTTTGCCTTTTCTTGCCTTTAAAGAAGTGCCCTTTGCCGTGCTGATGTTGCTACATGCCTTACTTCTTGCCTATCTCACACTGCGGATTTTTTCTAAGCTCTATACTAAACATTAAATCTGTTACGAAAAAAGAACTAAACAAAATAAACACAAAACGATCAGCTTTAAAAAAAGGACCCGTAACTGGAAAAACCGAATGAAAAAAGAATGTTAACAACAAATACTTTTTCACACCTAACCCAGTTCTGCGGAATCAGAATCAACGTTGAGTTTAAGCAAGCGAATGAGCCAATTGGAGTAAAGTGCCATGCAGAGTTAAATTTTTCCCACTTGTGACGAATGCAGCTATCGATTTCTTTTGCGTGCTAGCATGCTAGTTAACATTCGTGTCAGCTGTTGCCTCTCACGTTGGCCAATAGAATCTTCCTGCCTGTTCGTGGCAGCCAGCTATAGGCTTTCACTCTGGCCAGTACAAAATGGCCGCAAACTACATGAAAACTGCCGTAGAAGCATGAAAAATCAATTATTTCCACTATCGACGGGAGTTGGGAAATGCAAAGTCGGTCTTGGCCTTTCTACTCACTTGGAGCATGTGCATGTAAATTTTGGTGCAAATCCGTCGAAAATTGCGGCTGTGAATTCGACACACACACACACACACACACACACACACACACACACATCATCCCTTTTATAGATAGAGATTGCGTCCCAAAATAAATAAATTCAACTATGAGTATTGGAACAAAGTTCTTAAATAAGTGCAGCAGCAAAGTTGTATATGAAATACTAAATTAAAATATTATAACTAAGTACTAAATATATTTTTCATTTTTAAATAATAAAATATAGAATTAAAAAAATGTACACCTCTTGCATATTCGAACCTGGAATGCTGAAAAGTGAAGAAAATATTTTGAGTTTATGGAGGCTCTGCATACTCATGCACAGATATTTTAACCTTCTAAATATGGTCTCAGATAAGGTTGAAAATAATTGGGGAAATAAAATTTATTTCAAAGAAAACTTTGAAATTTTTCAGGATCAATTTTCTACACCCAAAAAGAAATTAATTCGTGTATTTAAAGGATTAAATCTAAGACAAATAGACATAATACCTCTAAATTATATAAAAAATCCCGCTAATATATAATTATGTGTGTGTGTGTGTGCGTGCGTGTGTATGTGTCAAAAGTATATATATATATATATATATATATATATATATATTATATGCGTGGTACTAATTAAAAAAAAATATCAGAGATAGTGCTAACATATTTGGTTATATATATATATTTGACTGGATTGATGTGAGTTTGTGACTCTGGGTTTCAGGATATTGCGATTGTCAGTTGACGATCGCTAAAGCGTGAAACCCAGAGTCACAAACTCACATCAATCAAGCCAAATATATATATATATATATATATATATATATATATATATATATATATATATATATATATATATATATATATAAACACGTTTATATATATATTTAAATATATAGCTGGGTGCTTATGGATGGATTCATATACGTGCATGTTTGTGCCTTCGCGTAGATATCGCCCTTAGAAATGTGTATATTTTCCTGGGATTTAACATTCCTGAAATTACCTAATATTCTTTTGTTTCTTTTTTTTGTCTCTGTTCTTATGTTCATATCTTCTAGCAATTAAAATTGTCTTACTTTATTCATCTATAGTTTATGGTCACTTGCATTGATCTTGTATATTTCGTTATGTTAACAGTCCCTGTCTGTACCTTTTCTAGAAATAACTGCATGATGATTGTTTGGATGAGCTTCTCAATATGGTAACTGGACATTACGAATTTTAGCGCAGTAATACATTGAAAATAAGCTCTCATTATAATACTGTTAATTTGGCTAGATGTAACCGTAACTTCTATTCTAACAGTTTCTTTTCTCGCAATTCTCGCAATTCTCGCTTCTGGAACTCTCTTCCAGCTTCATGCTTTCCGGCCAACATTGAGCCACAAAAATTTTAATGTAATGTCAATTGTTATTTGCTATCTTCCTTATAACTCTTCTATTGTTCTCGCTCGCTCTAAGTGTTTCTGCTTTCTAATTCTTTCACACCCAGTAAAAATTCGTGTCATACTGGCTCTACCGTTTAGATTGGGATAAATTCAATTATGTCGTGGGATTTTCTTTTCTAAAATTTCTGAAAGATCCATAATGGCACTCACGTACCCTGCTAAATTAACCCTATTGCATTATTAACACAATATTTAAAGACTTGCGATTTAAAGACTTGTCGATATTATTTTCTACGACTATTATCCAAGATAAAGTATGTCTAGACTGGACAATAACTAGATGCTTGAGCACTTCGGAATACCAAGTGCTAAAAACTTGGATATGCGGGTGTTGAAATAGATAACGGCTGAATAGTGGAAATAAGAGAGCCGTGTTCCAATTCTAGTCGCGTTTGTTATATTTGCTTACACGTAAAAATCCTAGCTACGTGTTAATTAGTATGACTATTTTAATTAAATCATTATTATCTCCAAAACATTTTTAAAATCCAAACATATTTTCTGGCATTAAACAATCTGCATGAAGGTGATAAACCGTAAAAAACAAAGGAAACAAAACACTACTTCAATTCATGGATTTATTTTCTTGTTCTCATTGATGTTTTCATCTCTTAACCAACTCCAATGTTTCGGGTAGAGATTTTTATTGTTGACGATATTGTTCTACAAGAAATTCTTTCCATTTCTTTTCCAACATCGTCTGTCAATCAAAAATGGGCACTGGGAGTGAATCTTCATTCTTTTATTTTCCTTTTACAGTCAATGCATTTGGACTCTATTTCGAGAAAAATAGAACATTCAATAAAAAAAAAGTATCTCTCTCTTTGATGTTAAAATTCATGGTATATCGCTAATTTAAAACATTCCGAAACGTATTAAGCTAGTCCAAGGACAAATAGCTTCATCATTTTTTTCATTTTTAGAAAAGCTGGCAGGAAAATCAGTATTTTGATATTGTTAACAGTTAGCAATTAAATTCATAGATCAAAGTTAGGGTTTCATGGATGAAAATGCAGAGGCTGTTTTTCAAATTTTACAAAACAATATTATTAAGTTCAGTTTTTGAGATTTTAATATTGATTATAGAGAGAAAACCATAATTCCCAAAAGAAATATTTCAGATTTTACTTCGTCCTAAATAAATTTTCAATATTAGTCTAGTAGTATGCATGTTAGTTACATTGATATTCTGCGAAAAAAATAAATTCTGCAGTGTTTATCTATTGGATTTATAAAGTAACTTTATAAGTAAAGTACTCAATAAAGTAGCCTATACATTACATTACATAATCCGTCATCTAAAAATTACCTGTATAAGATAATATAACCACGACCGTATAAAAAATAATGTATTATAATTGATGTAATGAATATGCAAACACCTGGGTTCCCCCTCACAGTAATATGATTGGCTGGTGTCAGCCATAAATACAGACTGATGTGGAGGTACATGGCTACGTCTATTGTCTTGGCCTATTGCCCACGCCTATTGCCTACCACTACGACGAAGACCAGTCGATTACGGTTACCTGCTAGATTGTCCTACTCTGTTACAGTAGTCAACAACCACTTTGCTACTTCAAACAATTATATCCCTTCCCGGGACATATCAATAATCATATAAAAAAGTTTGATTGCTAACACAAATTGCAAGCATAAAAACAATATGAAATTCTGACCATATAAATATAACATGATTGCTAACGGTATATAAATTTAAGTTGTACAAATATTATGTGGCACATTTCCAAATTATGTGCCTTCTATGCAACTACAAAATATGTGAATTTCACTGACAACCAAATATGTGACAGCAAAAAATTAACTGAAGGATATGTTATTACTATTATTCCTTTAACTGGCGCCACTCTTCTTGACGAGTTTAATCTTGGCGCTCAAGAATTTCCTCCATTTTTTTGACCCAAAGATATATTTGGTGGTTTACCATATATCATTCTGCTTGTTCTCCCATTACTTCACACAAACTCCTTTGATAGATTTATCGTTGATATCTTTGCTTCTTTTGCCTTCAGTAGTTATTGTAACTGTTAAATTCTGCAAGCTTTCTTTCCTCATTACGTGCCTAATACCCAAACAAATAATTCAACTGTCCCTTTTTATCGGTTAACAGTGTCTTCTTTCTAGTTCCTAATATTCTTAAAATTTCCACGTTAATTTCATGTTCTATCCATGGCATTCACTCGTTGGAAGAACCCTATCTCTTCTTCATTTATGAGGAGATTTTTCAAGGCATGATATCTTCGCGATTTTAAACAAACCGATTTTTAATCGATAAAGAATAAAATATATTCTACCTGAATTATGGTAATGACTTCATATATCGTAAAATAAACTTATTCTGACCTCCTTTTATAGATATTTAAAAAGGTTCTTGAAGGCTTGGAAAATATGATACTCACAGGACAAATCGAAGGCAATAGGAAAATTTGAAAACAACGCATAACTTACCTGATGAGCTTCAGCAAATGGATAGTGGGGGAGGATTTAGTAAAGATGGCAGAAAGACAATTTATTTAAAATTACAAAGGACAGGGAGTAATGGATGATCATGATCGCTACCGTTCTTTAAATGACTCGACACATCGAAGATTGTATTTAATTAGCATAAGAATTAATAAGAATAAATTGACTGACAGAAAATTTTGCATCAATCATCCACATGAACAGGTCATGTCTACTCTGAAAATCGTCTCTTTTATCTGAACTTTAAAATTAATATTGGTAATTTTATGTTTTACCTCGAGTAAGAGATAAAATAGGATCTTACTCTCTCTTTCTCTCTCTCTCTCTCTCTATCTCTCTCACACACACACACACATATATATATATATATATATATATATATATATATATATATATAGGATGTCCATAAAGTTCGTGTGCACTTTAAAAAATTATTACTATTTGCATTTGCGATAGAAATAATGTGTAAAAAAGGTTATAAAGTTTAATGTGCCTCGTTTGAAATATGACTAAAATAACTAATGTGATTTCAAGCATTACTGTAAATCAGTTGGCAATTTTTGGGCCGTGAACTGCAAAATCGTATTACCCTTTGTATTGCTAATGATGGAGGACACGTGGAAACTTAAATAAAATTCCAATAAAACCTAAAAGAATATAGATTCATTTCTATCTAATTCTTTTTACAAATTATTTCTATCGCAAATACAAATAAAGTTATAATTTTTTTTAAAGTGCACACGAACTTTATGGACGGACTCTCTCTCTTTCTCTCTCTCTCTCTCTCTCTCTCTCTCTGTATATATATATATATATATATATATATATATA
>OZ010571.1:15631440-15666440 GCA_963932145.1 Acanthosepion lycidas
ATATATATATATATATATATATATATATATATAGAGAGAGAGAGAGAGAGAGAGAGAGAGAGAGAGAGGGAGAGAGTCAAGGTGTGCTATATTTATGGGATAAAGGGCTCAATATCAGAGATAGTGTGTGTGTAAATATAAAAGTGAACATTGAAGTCAACACTTCGAGTCGACAGGCTGTTTGATGCTAGACGCAATCGTCAGGCCGTCTAGTGAGTTATAGAGGAGAGGGTAACATACAGGACGAAACAGTAGTGATTGAAAGCAAAAAGGTTGACCCTTTATTCACCTGAGTGGCAAGGGAAAATAGAGATAAATCATATATATATATATATATATATATATATATATATATATATATATATATATATGTGTGTGTGTGTGTGTGTGTGTGTGTGTTGTCTATTGACCAACATTCAGCAATTCTATATCGTAAATTCTAACATTCGCTGCCTGACGATTGCCTGTAGCATGAAACAGCATGTCACCTCTAAGTGTTGACTTCAATGTTAACTTTAATATATATATATATATATATATATACATACATACATACATATATATATACATATATATATATATATATATATGTATACATACATACATACATATATATATATATATATATATATATATCTATATATATATGAAAATTTTTCCAAATTAATCAGTAGAGAGACAATATTTATGAATAAAAATGACAATAGGAAAACTGGTAATTGCTGACGCGTTTCGTTCAATGTGGACTTTATCAAAGCAAAATACGAAAATGAAATTAAATGAACAAAGTAACTAATAAAAACAAAAACAGAATGTACCTAGCAACTGGAATAGCGTTTCTCTACATTCCAGTTGCTAGGTACATTCTGTTTTTGTTTTTATTAGTTACTTTGTAGTTTATTGAAAACAAATATCAGGTTGGTGCAAAAATAATGACGTAATAACGTCAAAAAACGACATTATTACGTCATTATTTTTGCACCAACCTGATATTTGTTTTCAATAATGACGTAATAATGTCGTTTTTTGACGTATTTTTAACGTCAAAAAACGACATTATTACGTCATTATTTTTGCACCAACCTAATAGAAGTTGATTCATAGCTTACCCTATGGTATTTGCACGTGATATGATATACCGAACACAACGGTATAGGTACTCAGCTCTCCGATTACAAATTCTACGCCATTAATAATTACACTGCATGCACGTTGAAACTTATCGCAGCTGGTATTCGAAAGTGTCCACCCATGAATTTACTAACCTGGTTAATCGTACGAGAACCGGCCTTTCAACGTGATGTGGCCTTAAGCGTGCTTAAGATGACAACATTAAAAGGAACAGCCTAAAATGAGCATACTCGCCGTTTTTATCTTTTGCAAGATAAGCGTCTTCTTATTCAGACGCTAAAATATAATCATCAACAAAATTAAACTGAACGAACGTTGAAAGATAAACGCCGTGGCGGCCGATATAATAACCATTTGGAATCTTGTCGTACAAGCAAGAAAGATAAGGATACATGTGCTACAAATAACGCAATACATCTATTCATAATAATTTTCAAATCCTTTTGTATCAAATATATAGCTATAATTTATATATCTGACTATATTTTGTGTTAATATATTATTTATTGTTATGTTCTGATTAGTTTAAGAATTGCGAAGATCCATTGATATAATTTTTTTATCAAACATATATATTTTTAAAAAAAATCTTTCATTTCACATAAGTGAATATTTATTGCGCATTTTCCCTAAATATGCATATGTCTTGTAAAATCCAAGGGATCTAAAGTATTAACATTGTGATGCCTTTAATCAGTTTTAATTAAAATAAAATTTACTTTTTTGCTGTTTATCTGTGGAATATTAATAAAACTATTTTTACTTTTAAAAGACGCAAATCATTTTACAATTAATTTGCTTTCACCATGCCTGTATGTCAGTCCATCTCGTAAAGAATGTCAAAACTAAGACTGAAAAAAAAAAACTATCAAATATTCCTGTTTAATTAGAATTTATTCGATAAAATTGCTTCCAATATTATCAATAATCTCCCATCAAGAATTTCTAAATTTAATGATACAGGTTTTTGCTAAAGTCTTTCAAACTGGTAAATTATCGAAGATGTAGATTACACCTCTTCTTATATATTAGTTAAATATTACTGTATATTACTCGTCTAGTCTAATATTATTGTATATTGTGAATTAGATGAAGCAAAGCAAACCATATGCGTTGAGGTCTGGAGAATAAGAAAGTATTTCCTGCTTAAGATGACAACATTATTAGGAACAGCTTAGTGTTCTCCAATCAATTTGGATATTGCTGTGTTGATTTATTGAATTATGCATTAGTGTGATAGATCCCTACAAGTTTGTAATTGATCAGTTTATGATTCTTTAACAAGAAATGTGTTTAAAATTTCTTATTGCTGGCATTAAATCTTTTGTTGCGTAGATGATGTTGCATGGCAGATTTGATTAACTCAGGCAATTCAACCGAACCATTACACTTGAATAAAGGTTCATTTTCGCTTGTTTTAGTCGTGATACTTCATAGAAATATTATTTTCTAGCTGGTTTATGTACAATAAACGTTATCTTAGGTGTGACTAATCTACCCAAATATGGTCAGATGTTTTTTTTTATATAAACGGGCAGAAAACGCAGAGTTTCTTTTTGGCGTTTGTTAAATTACAGGAAACCGTTTTACAAATTTAACCCATTAACTGCCAAATTTTTAATGCACATTTTTGTTCCAGACAGGTGTTTTAGGAGTTTATTTATTTCTTATGTTAAATTTCAGTAGTCATCATTGTCTTTTTTATAGAAACTAGAACGCCAAATATATATGTGTATAGAACATCAAAAAATAATATTGATTGGAAACAATAAAAAAAATACTTTTCAAAATAGTTATTATTTTTCTACTCGTGAAAGGTAAAATTACGACAGAAAGTGTCTTCTTACGGCTAATAATAAAAAAAAAACTTTAAAGGATAAGTGTTGTAAAATATAGCTGTGCAAATGCAATGTATGTAAGCAATTCAATGTAAAGTGAAGAACAATTAGTGAGTTTAATTTTAACAGATCCCCAAATGGGGCTTATAACAGGTAATGGTTTAAGCAGCTTTAAAAATTTTGCATCGCTTTTAAACTGATGAATTGTCTGAAGTAATGATTCGCTCACAAAAAAGTAAATCAAAACAATGTTAAATTAAACAAAACAACATTTTAGTTACCCATATATTAAGTTAAAACATCAATTGAAGTCATATTTGGCAATTCCTTTTATTTAATTCCTCCCATAAACAACAATTTCTTTCTTTTTTTCTACTTTTACATGATGTATTATTCTCTGTATATACATGTTTCGCTTTTGGAAAGTCATGTTAATAATTATTGTAATCGTTCTATGCTGACTGAAATTTCATTTCAATATACGAACACATACTGATAGTTATTTTTAATATCACACAACTGACCAGTGGAATGATAGAATAGATTCAGGAGATCAAATTGCCTTACAATTTCCAACAGAAGTATTAGCAAACCCGCGATAATATTACACGTTTTTATTGTTGAAAACAAAGACTTGCATTTGCGTTAGAGAGAAGAAAAATCATCAATAATGTTATGATGTTGATTTGGGGTTAGTAGAGACAAACGCCAAATAACACGTAACAATAAAAGGGGTTTTAATAGGTTGGTAAAAAGGTACAGAAATCGCCTGAGTAGTCAATAACTAGCTCAGCTAAGAACTTCTCTGTCTCACTGTCTCTCGGTTTTTGTTCACAGACGCAGAAAAGTTCATCTTCAAGAGGGGTGGTAGGTTTCCGACACAACAAATAAATAGATCTAAGTTGAATATAAAAATAACATTTAAACAGAAAATATATTAAATAATTGTTGGATTTAATCCATTTAATATGTTCTCATAGTTTACGTTAAGATACGTTTCGCTAGCAGAATTGATCGGCCAAATATATCGTCGAATGTGTTTATAAGCAGTAATTCAGACTTAGCTAGCCAGACGTTTCTATGTAGCTGAATGGTACAGCACATCGGCTCAAATGATGGCTTCTGTATAGGAATAGAGCTTTGATTCCTGACGGAGAACCTATATATTCTATCAAATTTCTTAGGCCGGCAAATGTTGTAACTCAGGGAAGGTCACTGAATAGAATAATAACACGAAGGTTGTTAATGAACGAAAATACTTAGGAGACGAACGACACATAAGATTAGACAGCGGCGCGTAGAAGAGAGTAGACAATTACTAGAAGTTAATCAAGTGAATATCCAACTGCAGGATATCTACCAACTACCCCACGCGGTCAAATGTGTCACAAGGCCGAATTTTATGTAGGGAATCCGAGCCCATAGGCTCGGCCAAATATTCCCCGTCGACCCCATATAAAACGGGGTGGGGTAGCTGGTTCCCGAGACGAGACTTTGCCCTTCGACATAGCCTCGTCTGGGCATCCTCTGTAACTGGATGCAAAGAGTTTGACCAGCACAGCTGGAGGCGAATTTCCAATTGCAGACGAACATACAATATTTACTACCGTATTTATGTGAATGGGGACATATCCATTATCGTCCGGGGTATACTACAACAGTAAATTTAATTAATACTGTTTAATTCAAAACAGAGCATTTATAATAATCTATCTATCTATCTATCTATCTATCTATCTATCTATCTATCTATCTATCTATCTATCGTGAAATTCCATAGATTTTCATATATTTACGTGTTTTCAAATATCTCACAATGATCATATACGACATATGGCTTATCTCTTCAATGTCCCGTGTCATGTGATCTAGATTATTTAATTTCGGCTTAGTCATCATCAACGTCTGCCTACCTACTGGAATATTCTCGCCCTTTTACATTAAAATTTTCATTTCAGTACCTAGCCAACAACGTATGGACATTATTCTCACAACTATAGCATCATGTACATAAACGGCACATATATTTTCTGCTGTTTTTAAAGCATTTTGGTTTCTTTTATTTTCTGAAATAAAAGATGAGATTATGAAAAAATGCATGTAAATTTCATTCATTTTCTCTTTAAACATGCACAATTCTTGTTACTCTGAATGATCGTACATAAGAACGCGTTAAAATAGCAATTTTAACTATATGTCCAAAATGAACTGCTGTAACCCTAATAAAAAATATCGGGACATGTTACTTTACTCCGCTTTGATAGCAGCTTTGAAGATCCCGAAGTTGTGATGACAACTTCTGCTGTTGGCGTAAATCAGAACTCGCACTGCGTTATGTAGCGGGTTCAAATTCAGGCTTGAATCAAAGCAGTAAACTTATAAACATAATTGCATGATTTCTGCGATTTTTTACTATGCATCTTGAAGCATCGGCATTTTTCTTCTTATAAGTTGAAGAAGACACAACATCAAAAGAAATTATCTCCGCTTGATTTTTGAAAATGATCTGTATTCAAATCCTGATTGAGTGAATCAACGATCGATTCGGTAGATTAAAAAGTTTCTGACGGGGGAAATATTGTCGTCCGAGTATAGTTTAAATGTGGACGTATTTTTCTAATAGAGCCTGTGTAGTTTCTTGGAAAGACCCAGCCTTAGGACATGCATGAACTCGGTGAGAAGGAGATTTCACGTCCTAGTGTCTGATATAGCGCTGAAGTCGTAATGCAGAGACTTTCTAACGATCAAGTTTTCAACTTTTAATTCACTAAAACACTTATGCATATATGCTGTTACCCCAACCACACAGAAACATATATATTTGTATTAATTTAAACGTTATTTTTATTTTGATACACATATTCAAGTAGACACTCCGTTTATTTCAAACAGTATTTTATTTGATCTACTATCCTGAACATAGGAGAAATATTATTAAAGAAAATAACATACAAAATTGCAGGATTCGAATCTGCGCCCTATTTTGCAGGGACTTTATTATATTCGATGTTTCATCAGCTGTGCATTTGACTAACCGGCTACAAAGAGGCTCATAATAAAACTTTGTTCCTTTTACCTTTAAAGCAAACTTTATTCGTCCAGATTGCTTCGAAAGTCATAACTTCGGATCAGAAACACAACCATTTTCTAAAGTATTAATGTATTTTATTTATTAATCTGCTATATTTGTATTATTTAAAACGTTATTTCAAATGAATTGTAAAATAACAAGAATATATCGGATTAATAAATAAAATCAATTAATACTTTGTTTACGTTTGCTACATTTACTACCTCTCTCTCTAGCTATCTCTCTCTCTCTCTCTGTCTATATATATATATATATATATATATATAAATATATATGTATATATATATATATATAAATATGTATATATATATATATGTATATATATATATATAAATATATATATAAATATATATGTATATATATATATATATATATATATATATATATATATATATATATATATATATATATACACATATCTCTCTCTCTCTCTCTCTCTCTATATATATATATATATATATATATATATATAGAGAGAGAGAGAGAGAGAGAGAGAAAAGAATAGATTAGGAAAAATCAAACGACCACATATAAGCAAAAGTATACCTGAGTGTTGGCGTGCATAAACGGGTAAGCAAATAAATAATCATGAACTGTAAATGTAATGGTGCGATGTGGTTAAACAGAGTAAATATATATATATATACAAAGACCTATGTTTACAGTGAAGCTTTTATACATACATGTGAGGTTGATGCGAAAATAAATACGTATTAATGTCGTTTTTTGACGTATTTTTAACGTCAGAAACGACATTATTATGTCATTATTTTTGCAACAACCTAATAAATACACACACACACACACACATATATATATGTGTGTATGTATAAAATTTCTTACATGATCTAACAACTGAGACCGCACAAGATAAACACCAGACAGCGACTTCTCGGACCGAGAGAATATCTCGAAGGACGTTAATTACAAGACACTATGCTCTGATTGCTGTTCAATGAATTCAATAGAAGCACTTTAGTAGATAGAAAACACTTCTTTCCTTTTAAGGTGGCAATCTTTTTTCGATAAATATATAAAACATATGTCAAGGATCATATCTATAATTGAACAACCTGGCATAGATCAAAGCACCGTAAGCTGTCATTTCAAACGGATAGATTGATTGATTCCTTGAGTGAGATTGCATTTGCCTTCAGTGTTGACGGAAACATGACCATTATTAAAATCACCTTTTAAAATAATATAGATGACTTAATATGAAAGCAAATGGCAATAGGAAGTGTTATCTATTTTAATGAATTATAAGTTATTCATTAATATTCTGTATGGATGAATATTATCGTATTTTTTAAAAACCACCATCTTGAGAAATACTTTATGACATCTGTTATGTACCATCTTTCGATATATGACAGACGAGGAAGATTTTTCCTGCAGTTGGTTGCCATTTCTTTCCGCAGTAGACCAGTTGCCATCCAAGTTTATAAAACCGGTCTGCCCTGCTATTTAACCCTAGCTAGGGAGAGAAGAAGATTCATACCTTATACAAGGACCTACATTATGGATAGAGAGCCGAGTTCGAATTCCATTTGAATCCATTGATTCAAATGGAATTCGAACTCGGCTCTCTATCCATTATTACACCGTGCCTCCATTTTATGGCATAGCGACATATAAAATGATTAATATAAATTTGCGCTTTAATGATATAAATATGCACACACACACACACATATATATATATATATATATATATATATATATATATATATATATATATATATATATGTATGTATATTTGTATTAATTTAAGCGATATTTTTAGTGAATACCAATATTTAAATAGAAACTCCATTTATTTTATACAGAATTATATCTAGTCCACAGTGCTGAAAATTCGAGTAATCTTATTAAAGGGAATAAGATTCGAACCTGCGCTCGCTTTGCCGAAAAAACAGTACTTTGATCAGATCTGATTTTGACAACTCGCTTACAAAGAGCGTCATAACCAAACATGTTTCTATTTGTGTTTAAAATACACTTGTTCAGATTATTTTCGAATGTCATATCTTCGTTTTCGAAACGTAAACAAATCTATTTCTAAAGAATTAATGAATTATAATTATTAATTTATGATATATTATTACAAACGTTATATAACCCTTTTGGTTTAATGTTTCAATAATTTTTACGATTAACCATTGTGGCTTGGGAAAGAGGTATTTTTTACAGGAAATGAGATATTTTTAAAAATCCGGGACCCAAGTTGAAATTCTAACATGATTCAGTAGTGGCACCCCGAAGAGGTTTGCGTATAAATAACTTATATTCTCTGTTAACAAGTGTGACATTCTTTAGTTCAAAATTTTAGGGTGAAACGCATTCGTAAAAGTCATCCGTATATATATTGTCATTTTACTGATGTATTTTTTTATATTTGATTATTTACACAAACACACACACACAATATATATATATATATATATATATATATATATATATATATATATATATATATATATATATATATATATATGTTTGTGTGTGTATGTATGTATGTGTATTTGAGAGAAAATGTTAAATTTTTTTATCAGAGACGCAATTCTTCGGACAAAGTTTATGTTCTCTTTAGCATCATCATTGTCTCTCATATATATAATATGTAAGGATTATATATAAAGAATGTTAATTACCCATCAAGGACCATAACCCAAACTTTGAAACTAATCCTACCACCAGGATAATAAACCATTCTAAACCCGACATTGGTAAAATTAGTAAAATTATCATCGAAAATGTCAAAAAACTAATTAAGTAACGCCTAAGACTAACACAATAAACACCACCGATGCCGTCAATTGGTTTGTAACATAAATGTTAAAACCGATTAATCTTTAATCCAATTTAATATCCAGGATTACTACCCATCCATTTCAATGGAACAATTTACATTAGTTTTGGAATATCCCATCGTGTAGATATCAAAGGAGGAATGCAATATTATTATGAGCCGAAAAAATTGCCCTTATTCATAACAAAGGACAATGGATAAAGATTACTTCAGCTGACAAATTTGACATTACAATGGGTTCGTTAGACTATGCTATCCATTTTTATACAACGTTACTGCCCAGCATGACTTCGATATAAAGGATATAGTATTATATAGGGATGATAGCCTTATGGGTTTGAGGAATTCAACATATTTCGAAATTGACAAAATCAGAAAATTAATATATAGAATGTTTAAAAGCCCAAACTTGAAAGTTACAATCAATTCAAATTGAAAAATGGTAAACTTCCTAGATGTAACACTAGACTTAGTCAACAATATACACCAACCATACATAAAAACTACTATTAATCCACTATATATCCACCCAAAGTTTAATCATCCTCCATCTATAATCAAACACATACCCTCCTCTATAGAATATAGAATGAGTAATATTTTTTGCCAAGGAAGATGTATTTTATAAACACATCAATTTTTACAACATGCTTTAAAAATAGTGGTTATAAATAACCTAATATTGCATAGAAAAAAACATAAATAGAAAAATCATTTGGTACACGCGCTATTTAGCCAAATGTCTAGCACTAATTTAGGACAGAAGTTTCTCACTTTGAAAAACATTTCCTAAGTAGTAACTGTCAAGGCAAGATTTTTATTAAAGATACGCTTAAATTAAATTACAGTTGTAATGATAATCTAGAAAAAAGTATTAAAAACGTTATAATAAAATTTGAAATCAATACTTAAATCATAGTAACAATAGAAATTATAAAGCAGAAACCAATAATGATGATCCATTACCTAACTGCAGAAATCCTATAAATTGGCCATTGCAAAATAGGTGTATTACTGGATCAACTATTTCCCAATACACCATTTAATCTAGTGAAAACCCAAATGTTAAGAAATTTTATATTGGTACTACAAAAAATCCCTTTAAACAGAGGTCGTATCAGCATGTCTTCTATTAACAACAATGTGTACCGTAACAGAACATAATTTTCTAAATATATTAGACATTTAAAAGGAATTAATAAAACCGCTACTGTAAAATGGAAACTATTAAAAACTCGAGAATTTGTAAATCCTTAAATTGTCCATGTCCCCTATGTTTACATGAAAAGCTTCATATTATAAAGTTTCCTAAAAATAAAGTTCTCCTAAATCAAAGAACTGAATTAACAGTAATTTTTCGGCATGCATACTATTTAGTTTATAATATAGTTAAAAGGATTTTTCATATAAAAATCAATGCATTATATAATATATCCATTATTTTATTAATATACAATGGTGTACATAATATTTATTTAATTCTTTGATCTTTCCACATTAATATTGCCATGTTTTATTGTCCATTTAATATATTAGCTTTGTGCAAAAATAATGACGTAATAATGTCGTTTTTTGACGTTAAAAATACGTCAAAAACGACATTATTACGTCATTATTTTTGCACCAACCTAATAATATGTATCGATTTAAGGTGCTATACACACACACACACACATATATATATATATATATATATATATATATATATGTGTGTGTGTGTGTCTGTTTTAATTAAATTAACTTCCCCTTTAAGAAGATTCATAAGTATGAACAAATATTATAAAAAATCTTGTAATTCCTTACTAATAGCTTTTTGTAAAATATAACTCTATGTCTACTTCACTCTAACGTAAGATTTGAAAAAGTATGTCTGCGTTGGACATGACTAAAGACTGTCAATTCATCTAGACATGAGGAAATAACCCACCAACCTCTACCTTCTGACTTTATTTTTCATTTTTCTATTTTAGATTTGATCTGTCTTTTGATTGGTTAATATTGTCTTGCCCACAAATGACTTTTTTTAAAATTTTGGATTTACTTTTCCGCTCCCTTATTTTTAAATCTCAAATAAGCTATCCATTTTTTTTCTGATTCCCAAGTAATCATTTTCATCAAAAATTTTCTACAATCGCCCTATGAGAGACACTTTTTTAAAATTCCGAAACATGTAAATTTTTGCGAAGCGATGTAAAATATTTTAATAAAAATATTATTATATTAAGAATTTGCACTACGTTGTATTGAGCACTTTTTTTGAAAAAGTGAATGTTAAGAACTGTGGATTCTTAATCTCTCTGTCTTTTCTATTCATTTGGATATATACATACACACACACACATACACACAGATATATATATATATATATATATATATATATATATATATATATATATATATATATATATATATGCTAGATTTATTGGCTAAAGTGCTCAGTATCAGAGATACCGCGTATGTAAATATAAATTCAATGTTCATTTATATATATATATATATATATATATATATATATATATATATATATATATATATAAATATATATATATATATATATATCATAACCATCGTATAACCATTTATATAAAAGCCAAACAGATATATTACTTAAAAAAAAAAGTTCTCCGAAGTCGTCATTTATATCTCTACAATGATTAAGCGAATCCTACGTGCAGTAGTTATTTCGCAAATCAATGCTCCTAATCATTCATGTATATGAATTTTTTACGAGAAAGCAAATAGGAAATTATTGAAAGTGACAAGCTTAAACGGAATCAATGAAAAATGTTTTATCGCCATATAGGATTCATTTCATCAATATAGACCTACAGCTATCATTCAGGGTAATATATTTGATTATAATATATTTTTATGATACCGCGCGGATTAATATGTTTCTTTATATTTAATTCTTAATATGCCAAATAAAAGACAGAAAACTCCCAAATGGTGGAATCGTAAAATACTTGAAACGCTCTGGTTGGTCACATTATAACAAAATTCCAACATTGCGATATAAAAATATCAATCCTATTAGGAAGCGAAGAGACTTTACTTAGAAGAAAATGCATTGAAAGTGCGGGTTTTGTAGTTTTCCACGGTCAGCTTTAGACCAGGCTCATATACAATACCATCGCAAAATCAATGGTAGCATAATACGTTATACCAACAGATTGGACTGGCCTAATTTCAAATTCAACAGACATTAACAGCTTCAATAAAGGAAGCTAAAAAATCCAAAAGATCTTTCATGCCGTAGCACCTGATAAGTTAATTTATAAACTCTTACACAAAAATTCAATATCACCTACCTTACACAAATAGTTTAAATCTTATTCCGACTGACGACGCTTGTAAGAAGCAGGCGTAACGCGTAATCTTTAGAAAGTTTTTTTTTTTCCATTTTGTTTCATTATTTGCATATAGTACCTGAACATATAATAGTCATTTTCTGTTTCCAATGCTTTCTTTAATTCCTAAAGGGAGTCGATCGTAATAGAGATCATCGAATTAATACGAATGATCATTTTCTTTGCTGCATATGTATGCACTTGGCTGGGCTCACACACTGTTTTGAAATTTGAGTTTTCATTCTCATACATTGGTTACCACCCAAAGCTATGAATACAGTCTGTCCTGCTATTTACGCATAATAGGGAGAATAGATGGATTCATAACTATCCCAATGGTTATTAGCACATAAGAGAATGTAATGAACTCAAACGGACTTCGAAGACGCCTCTCCGATTCCTCAGTCCGCTTCGTAATTCATTACTCTATCTTGATTTCGGACACCTCGACGTGGTGTGATGACTAGCAAGCTTGTCTCGCTAGAACCATTACAGCTGAGTAGTGAGTTCAATCCTCACTGTGTACCCCATACTTTCGGCCTTGTGGCACATCTAAGCTACGCTTGGAAAATCTTTAGGCAAACATCGGCGTTGTGTAATAGCAAGCTTGTCTCGCTAAAACTCTTGCGAGTAAGTAGGGAGATCGATTCTCACTGGGTGCCTCATACTTTCTTGCTTAGAGGCACCTAGACGTGGTGTAATGGTTAGCAAGTTTGTCTCGCTAGAAACATTACAGCTGAGTAGTAAATTCAATCGTCACTGGGTGCCCCATGCCTTCGGCCTTGTGCCACATCTAAGCTACGCTTAGAAAATCAATATCGATTGACCCTGTGTTACCACCTAACTCAGTGGCGGGGGAGTCAAGTAAATCTCTACTCTTTCGGGACTCCTAATTTGTAAACAATCACAATAATTTTTCGATTTTACAAGTATATTATATAAAGTACTATATCATTATCGACATATTTATGTTATATTTGTAAAAGTCTATTCCGTCAGTAAAGATTAGATTAGTTCTTGAACACTTAACAACGGATTTTTTTTCCAGTGGTTCTTAAAATGTTTAGCAAAGTATTTGTTTTGTACGTACTTATGCTGCTTTTCATGATGCATACTAGGTGTAACAAAACTACATCTCCATTCCCCTACTGTCTCAGTGTATATAAAACCGAAATACCTTACTTTTCAATAAGTACCTCCACGAGATCGCTACAAAAAGAGCATAGCATGATGAAAAAGACCTCAAACGGGACGAACACAAAACATTATCGTCTGTTTGTTTATGTTAATATTAAGAGGAAAGATCAAAGTTTATTTCATTTATTTTTTCAAATTGTTCTTTCTTTTTAGAACAATCTGAATTTTCATTTAAACATCCTTGTTTCTCTTTGTTTCACCGGAACTAGTAAAATATCATACAATTTTTAGCACTTTTTTTTTTTTCATTAATTTGGGAAATCTTGAAAAAAAAAATAATTGTCGGATGTTAATGAAACTTTCTGAAATTATTCACTGATGATCGAAATTATTATAAATGTGTTTTCTTTTGTTAAAGTCCTGGCAAAAATATCTTACTTATTGTAAAACACAGATTGTGTGTGTGTGCGTGTGTACGTTTATATATTGGATCAGATTTCCTATATTTGTCAATCGATTTCAACAAAACTTCACAGGACTACGTAAAATTATCTTGTGGTGGTTCTAACAGTGCCCAAAATTGGAAAAAAACACAATTGTTTTTGCAAAAAATAATTTTGAAAACACGATTAAGAGGCATCACGAGAATGAAAGGGGGACAACTCATATCGAGTTATACTTATTATAAAACCCTGGTTGTCTGTGTGTGTATGTTTGTGTGTGGGGGGTTCGTTTATATATGGGATCGGATTTCCTACATTTTTCAACCGATTTCAACCAAACTTCACTTTTTCTTGGTAGGTAGTGTTTCTTATTGTCTTGCACACTTTTTTCTTTCTTTTTACATTCCGAATGCTTTAAAAATTCCATTTACAAGACATTTGCTTATGATAAAATTCTATTCAATCGGTAGACTCATAATGATTGAAAACAATGTTTTTGTTTGAGTTTGGGTTTGACCAATTCGTAAAAAAAAAAAAAAAAAAAAACCTAATTAAGACATGCGTGTCCGTCAACCTTAAACAATAATCTTTGTCAATTTTATTTTTCAGTCTTTATGATGGTCAATACTTGATCTATCTCTTACTGTTACATCCCCAGGCAATGCCGGGCTCTACTGCTAGTTTTTTTTTATATTTATTACCCACCCCCATAACTAATTTTATGAAAACTCTAGAGATTCGATCGAATCCACTTTAGTAATTACAACAGTTAAAAACAAACAAGGCTTTGAGGAATGCAAGTCGTGTTTTTTTTTTTTTTTGCTTTTAATTGGAGCCAACGTACCTGAAAATCAGCTCTAAATTGTAACATACAAAACTCAATAAAACAAATATATTATTTAATTTCAAATGCTTTTGTTTGCTTTTAGTTGTTTTTAAGAATATGGACAATATTTTCTCAAAGTAAAAAGATTTTTTAATGAAAAATGAATTTTTAATACAATTATTTGTTATTTTATATATTTTATATTTTATATATATATATTATTATTATATACCTATTATAATAGATTTTTACATTTAAGTTGTTAAAATATTACAAAATTAGTTAAAAGCCGCATCCACTTTCGTAAGAGTCCTTATGAGATAGATCATTTTTAGCATGTTGTAAATTGTATCGTTTTGACAAATCAGAAGATTCGCAGTAATCAAGAAATGTAATTTTGTGTTTATAATTGGGCTGTAATTATAAAGTACGGAAGAGCAACCAGGATACAGTTAAGTTGCGTTATTTGAGTTATGCATTTTTCTCCGCTGTTAAGGCCTTTACTTTTGCGAAACACGTGTGGAGAAGTTTATTTGATTAATCATTTTCAACTGAGAAGGGTACCTAAAAGTATCGGTATCATCTTATGAAATTTATATGATCTTATTTTTATATTAATCTCAGTTATGGCATTTTTCCATTAATGAGATATCAAAATTAGTAAAATATAGTAAAAGTACATAAATTTTAGTATTTTATGTGCACTTCTGATAAAATTTCATAAGAAAGATACCTATAAATTAATTAGATACCTTTCTTATGAAATTTAATCTCACTCTTAACAGTCTTATTTTAATTTTTGCATAATATATTCTGCATAAAGCATCATAAACGTAATGGTGAAAGCCAAGTACAGAAAACAAAAAAAAATTAGAATGCTGAAAGTTTTCCTTAAAAATAACGAGGTAAATAATTTGTTCACTTAAGTGTAAATAATTTCCCTTTTCTCCATCCGTAGAACAAATTATCCTCACGGAATTCGTCCATATGTCATTCATCACCTGTCAAGTGACGCGAAAGTTTATAACCTGATTTGTTTTATTTTCAAATTATATGTTTTCGGCGCAGAAGCTAAGTTAAGCTTGGTTCAAAATATTTTAAATAAACATTATAATTTCTGATTTTCTTAAAATAAGTTTTGAAAAATGATAATTGATATTCAAAAGAATTTCAAAGTGAGATTTTCATATTTTTTTATAAAATGGAAAAAAATATTTGCCATCTATCAATTTTGTTGACCAAAAAAAAAAAAAAGAAAAGAAAAATTAACGAAAATTTCGGGCGTGCTAGAAACTATTGAAAATGTAAAAATAAGACCACCAAAATACTTTGATCTTCCGTCTTAATAATAACATAAACATTTAGGCAATAAATTTTTTTTGTTTTCGTCAAGTTTGGCCTCTTTTTCATAATGCTATGCTCTTTATTTTTTTAGCGATCTCGTGGAGATACTTACTTTTCAAGTTATCTGGCAAGTGACAAAATGAAGAAATAATTATTCACATATTTCCAAGGCGGGAAGTGAGCACAGGAAGTCTTACGATAAATTCGACTCACGTTTGATGATGAACTTCCCCTAACCAAAGAATTGCTCAATGACATTTCCTTCCCTAAACTTATTGTCTAAATAACATATCCAGGATTTTATAATTCATGCGTCATGCGTTAGCAGACATATATTTATTGTAAGCAGTATTTATTTAATTCAGAAAATTATTAAACACGTGGCGGGTAGATTAAATTTACCTTAGGTTAATTTACCGTCATATAAATAATTGTTGTGTTATTTAATGACGGATATATTATTAAATAAACGAGAAATATCAGAGTGCAGAAAGTGTTTTAACGGAGGACGAAAAGTAAGGCACTGAAAATTGAAGCAAAGCAAAGTATTAGAAACAGACATAGTACCTTGGGAAATAAAGAAAAATATACTGAAATGTTAAGTAATATAGAATCTTTTTTAGATGGCAGAGAATGCTCTTCCTGACTGATGAAGAAGAAGCTGAAAGCAACAGAAATCTGCGGAGATTGCCACAGATTTAAATTGTGAATAAGATTTTTGACAAAATGGAAACAAAAAGAACCCTGACACATAATATCAGGAAGGGGCAGTTGAAATTTATAGTACACATAACGAGGAAATACAGCTTGGAAAATTTGATACTCGCATGATAGATTAAAGGCATGAGAAACAGGAAAACAACGCATAACCTACCTAGCAAGTTTAGGTAAATTTTAAGAGAAATAACAAAAATCCAAACGTTATAAAGATCTACAAAGTTCAGGAAATTGCGGAGAGCCATGATCGCCAACGTATTGAAGAGACACGGTACATAGAAGGAAAAGCCACAGCAACAGAAGAAGAAGAAGAAAAAGAAGAGCAATGGCCATCACACCAACAATAAGATACTGGCGTAAGACAGTCTCTTTAGTTTACAAAAATTACATACAACGCAGCTACATATCGCCAACATTGTCCGAGGTTTTGACAAAATTAGTGCATAAATATGCAGGTAGAACAGAATAAAAAAAATAAAAAAAACAACTTCTAGTTCGGTAACTCATTCCACTAAGAGGGCCTCTAACTGAAAGTGACTTATCTGTTTTAGATGTGATTCACAAGTCATTTTCAAGCTTTAAAATTAAAGCCCTTCGACATCTGGCCATGATGCTCCTCATATACTCCTTCACATTAAAAATATACACAGATTTTGGACATGACTAACTTACGAAGGTGAGACAGCTTACAAGCAAACATTGCGTAGTGAATGGGATATTTGTTGTAGCCCATCACGCCTCATCAAACTAAATAACCGTATATATTAACACCTTCAAACAAGACCACAAAACATGAGACCCAGGTATGTTGTTTTTGTTGTCCTTCTTTTTCTTCTTCTTCAACTGGTCAGAAGTTAAAGTTTACTAATAACAAGAAGAGAATAATTAAGTACGTAAGTTTGCTGTTAATCATTTTCCATAATTATTTTTCATTATTCCATAAACACCTGTACGTTACATGAACTATTGTGTCGCTGCTTTTAATGTACAATACTTCAAATTTCGTAAAATTGAAAAAAAATATAATGGACGCGAAAACTGTAAGGCCATTTTTTCAGGAAATCTATTAGGATTCCTTTCGTAGAAATGTACTTGTTGGAAGCAGAAATCATCTCTTTTCTCGACCCGAGCTCTGTTATTTATTTATTAATTTCACACCACGCAAAACCATTCCGAAACAAAGGAATAAGTGTGAAAGAAGAAGAAAAAAAAAGAAAGACCGAGAAGAATAGAAGAGTAATCAGGAAGACAGTAAATAACGAATGACATTTTAAAATATCAAAGTTGGCTGGAAACATTAAAACTGATGTGAGTTTCGGCAAGTTAGAAGTGCGACAGAAGACATTGTTTCCATAGAATTTACGGTTACATCTAGCGAATACAGCCGTAATTTGATGAGATTAATCTAGTGCTCCACCTAAATTCACAGTGTCTATCTATTGTAGCAAAGAGTTTATCGAAATAATTACCATGACATTATTTCTCAAAAAAGTCATAGGGAAGCTTGAATACGGAGGTTGGAATGTGAATGAATCCCAGATGCCAGGTCCGGACAAACAATATTGCTGATTCGCATTTTGATTTTATAAGCAATCTGTAAATATATAGCAGAAAAACCGTATTTGATGAGGCAGCATCGACGAATTGTAGATTTATAAATATGCAGGATAATTTCTGACGAGAAATATTATCTTGAATGTCACAAATGAACGAATATTATATTGTCTTTCCAATTCATATCAGTCGAGAATGTTAGACCGCTACGACACGAGCCACTCTTATGGAAGAGTCATGCTGATGTAAGGCAGGAATGGATATTCAATTGATTAATAGAGATATATTTTCTTTTTGGAGGCATTAGAATTAACAAGTCATTCTTTGCTTCAGTTAACAACAAACTGTAGGTCATTGTTTTGACCTCATCCGATCAGACTTATTTCCAACACCAGATTAAATTGATTATGTCACCAGTATAGAGACTAAGTTGAGAACTAATGTCATGAGGAAGTCACTGATGAAAATAAGTAATAAAGTAGGTCCAAGCATACAGCCGTGGGAACACCTTCATAAATACAAAAAAAAAAAAAAAAATCTTGAACCTTGGCCATTCAGGACAATTTTCGCTTCACGGGTAGATAAGACGGACTTAAGCATTTCAAAAATTCATCCCGAAATAACATAACGTTTTAACTTGTGAAAAAGGAACCGCTTTCGAGATAACCTATACAACAGCCCGAGCTTCACCAAGCTTATCTAACGCTTGGTAGACTCTTTCAGCAATAATCTTTAGTAAATCTCCAATTGACCAAGAGAAGCGAAAGCCATATTGCTAGTCTGAAAGAAATCTTTGCGATGTGAACTTTGCCAAAAAGTTGTAGTAGGCTAATAGATCGAGAGTTCAAGGGGTCAGGCAGTGCACTTGATTTCTTAAAAACTGGGACAAATGAAGAGGATTTCTAAGTAGGGAAGCAAGAGGAAGCGAGTCATTTATTTTACAGTTTAGAGAGAACATGAACATGTTCGGGAGCACATTTCATAAATCTATTACCAGGATAGTATCAGACCCACCTACTTTGTGCGGATTCATATTAGAAATGACACAATGAAGGAGAGTGATATGCATATCACTCAATAGAGACTTAGTTCTAAGTGGACAGTAAGGCAGAGATGATTTAGATGAGCCAAGTTTGGTGTTTGCAGAGTACATACGGGCAAAACAATTTGATTTATCAGCAGAAGATATTTGCACCACAAATTGAGGGGTAAGGGGAAGAATAGAAAACGTACGCTTATTTAATACACTATTATAGAACCTCTAGTTGTAACGTGTATCAAAATTGTTTCAGGCTATACAGTGCTTCATTTTATTATCAAACAAAACTTAGCGGTCTAGAGGATAAGTTTACATTTATTGCCTGCAACTATGAATATGTGTCTGTTTTGATCGGAACTCTCATGCTGGTATAAACGGAAAATGGTTCCTGTGGATTATGGCGGCTGGACAGGACGGTGTGAACCATGGAGAGGATTTAGATTCTACCTTGTATTCCCAAGTCGGTACAAAAAGAATCTATGGTGGTTCTGACCAGAGATACGTACCTCACTGGTACAATTCTCAATATAAAGGTTAAGAATATCAGTCCGAAGCCAAGGAGAATTGTTTCTCAAGCGCTCAAAGAGAAAATACTCTAAATTCAAAACTAAATAGAAATAGCACGACTATTTTTCCTAAGAATTCGTTGCAATTTAGAAACTTTAAAATAAACAAGCATTTGTAGGCATAATCGTCTACAAACTGGAGATATATAGATAGAAAAGACAATGTTTATTTCCCGTTTATCTCACGCACAGAGACACACACAAACTTATAAATATATATATAATTTTTTGTCTGGATAAATTTAAACAATTATTTCGAAATTTATACTATTTATATCTTCGAACCGATAAAACTTACTGGTTGTAATAAATCATGATTTAGAATACCGTATTTTCGTGATGTGTTAAGCTTTTCCATGATGTATATCATATTGTTCTGTATTCTATAAATTGAGTTATCTCCGGATCTATATTTTTCATAATTCAAATTAGAAAGAACCACTTGATTAACTATTCCACTTACGGAACTGATATATATATATATATATATATATATATATATATATATATATATATATATATATATATATATATATATATATATATAATGACGGAATTATTTAAAATAAATATATATCTTTGAATCATAAGTAATTTCCGTTTTTGCAAAATAATTACAATGAGGAATGTCGCATTCAATTTACTAAACATAAGTGGCAGTTTAGAATTAAGTTGAAGGCTTACGACCATATCACGTTAAAAATATCAGTTCCCGTGTGTTCACCGAAGTTAAGCAACATCGACCGTGGTAGGGTACTTAGATCGGTGACTGATTGGGAATACCACGCGATGTAAATCCTGGTCGGAGAGCCGACTTATAGTCAATTTGGCGCAAATAAACTTGGGAAGCAAATGGATGCACCTCTACTCACCCCAGATATTAATGAGTAATAATTATATAGCTGATTTATTATTATCCCAAATTCATTTTAACAACTTAAAAAAAAATGCAACTTGAAATAATCTACAAAAAGTTTAATAAGCCTCAAAAAAATAAATAAGTAATAAACAAATTTGGAGGACACTAAAATAGCTAAAGTTTTTCATGGCAGTGTACACAATGGATAAAAGGAAAATGTTGTTCTTCACTATGACAACGCAAGGCCGCGTACTGCAAGAATAACACTGGAAAAATTTCAGCACCCAATTAGGTCGTACTATCCTACACGCCATATTCATCTCAGCTTACACCAGTCTGTTCTTAACTTTAGATCGCTGCAAAACACTTTGAGGCAAATATTATATAATTAAAAGCAGATTCAATAATTTATCGAAAAAGTCTTTACGTTAAAATTCGAGATATTTGCTCAAATATGAGCTCCCTTACAAGTGGTAATAATTCTTTGCAAATTATGACCAATACATAACCAAATCGAATAAAAAAAAAAGAATTTCACTTTTTCTTTGAAGGATCAAACTGATAAGCAAAAATCGGAAATTATTTATGACTCGACCTAATAATTTTCATTTTTTTAAATTAGAAATGAGCTGAAAAAGTTAAATTCGGACGGTCTGCCAAAAAATGAGTTATTGACTGTAAGAATTTAATTTGAGGATTCCTCAATTTGTCTTGAAGCCATTCATTCGTGATGAAAACCTTTGTAAAAAAATTCTTTATATTTTATACACCGTTTTACTTTTGGTGGTAGGTGAGCAGAATATATTACTCAGGATATTCCAGAATTTCCCTCTTTTATAGTTTAAATTTTTCCCATTTTGCGAAGATAAAATCTCTTCTAATGACGAGATTCAAGATCGGGGATGAAATTAAATCCCATGAATCGACACTAGAAATCTCTCTTGAAAAAATATCGTGGAAAGCGGAAAGAAAACTTGACTAAATTTTTTGAATTAACAAAGTGAGGACTTTTAAGAGGTGTGGCAATATGCCACTGCACTTGATTTCTGTATTAAGATTATATAATTGGTTCATTTCAAAGAAGAATTTATATATCTGTTTATCTATATTTTTCTCTATCTAAATCTTTCCGCTAAGCGTTTTGTCACTGTAATTTTACTTACATTATTCAAAATCGTACTAATATCCCCATCTTTATTATTGTTATTAGATAGTCAGACGAAAACTGTCATGTGAATGACATGCAATGTATTAAGTCTGTTCAGAAATATGTAAACTGTCAGCTCTATATAAGCGCTTTCTGAGCGCAATGGTTCAAATGTCTTTGAGCGGATCAATGTAATACATCTTCGAAAATTGTGAACTGGTGCTACTGAATCACAGCTTAACCACATTAATTCATTACGCGTCCTGGGTACGGCGGTAAACTACATCCGCGTCCTGGGTATGACGGTAAACCACATCCGCGTCCTGGGTATGGCGATAAACTGCATCCAACAGCAAGGTATCAGATAATGTTTTCAGAAAAATAATGTTGCCAGCTCTAAGTTTTTGAAACAATAATGTTGCCAGCTCTAAGTTTTTTTTTTGTAAAAGAAATGTTGCCAGCTGTAAGTTTTTTTTTTGTAAAAGAAATGTTGCCAGCTATACGTTTTTTTTGTAAAAGAAATGTTGCCAGCTATACGAATTTTTTTGTAAAAAAAATGTTGCCAGCTATACGTTTTTTTTTTTGTAAAAGAAATGTTGCCAGCTATACGTTTTTTTTTGTAAAAGAAATGTTGCCAGCTATACGATTTTTTTTGTAAAAAAAATGTTGCCAGCTATACGTTTTTTTTGTAAAAGAAATGTTGCCAGCTATACGATTTTTTTTGTAAAATAAATGTTGCCAGCTATACGTTTTTTTTTTGTAAAAGAAATGTTGCCAGCTATACGTTTTTTTTGTAAAAGAAATGTTGCCAGCTATACGTTTTTTTTGTAAAAGAAATGTTGCCAGCTATACGTTTTTTTTTTGTAAAAGAAATGTTGCCAGCTATACGTTTTTTATTCCATACAAAATAGGCATTTAAAATTCATATAAACTGGATTTGGCATTAAATAACCCACAGTGGTTGATATGCCATAAAACCCAAACAAACAAACAAACAAACAATTAATTCATTACTTTGAACAACGGTAATAAATCAAATGGCTGGCACTAGTAACTCGAAGAAACAATAATGATATGATAAAATGGTTGATGATCCACACTACTTCAAACAAAAAGTTAGAAAGGAAACCCACATTTATATTGGAAATATCGATAAGAGTTAATGGGAACGAGATATATTTTCCTGCAAAAACTGCAGTAAGAGCAAGATTTCATAAATTTTAACCGACGTTAATACTGACTCCTCGCTCAATAAATAACGAATTTTTCCTTATAAGGAAAGCGCTGACATTGCCCTTCCCATTTGATTGGGTTTTTTTTCTCTGAGAAAATTAATTATGGCATTTATCTGTATTTTTTCAATTATTTACGAGCTGATACACAAAGGAATTGAATTTACACGAGTTTATGTATGATAACGTTATTAATGATTTTCGGAAACTCATAAAATACAGATACAATTAATTCGATTTTGTAAATATGCGTTGCAGTCATTTTACTTTGAATGTTTCAAATTCTGCTATGTGTAAATCACAGTTTAAGGATCATAAAAATATAAGCATAAAATGAATCGAGTATTTCGTAGCTACTTAAGAGGATATTAGAAAACAGCATATCAAAATAATAAAAGATACATTATCCAGGGTTTAATTATCACCTTCCCTTTCTGTGTGTCGTGTTGCTTCAGAACACTGGCTTTCTAAAAGTCCCTGTTCTTGGTAGTTCTTAGTATGATTTGACTTTTCAACCTCCCTCACGGATTTTATCTTTCTGATTCTAATTATAAACGTCCGTTTAACGTCTTTTTGTATTTTGTTAAGGCTTCCTCGCCACTGACATCATGTTCCATCCATGGAACCATTAGTATTCAACTGTAAAATTATATCTCTGTTGTCTCAAATTCTATCCTCATCTTTACAATATCCACTCTCATTAAAGAGGTACGATAGTACATAACAGTTGAGCAGGATTTTCTAACCCAATTTTATAATGACTTTGCTAAGCTTTTGGAAGGGATCTTTTGTTATTTCAGTGCGCCCTCAGACTCAGTTATCCATTTTCTATCCTATTTTTAAAAACCTTCCATATATTTATATTTTCGTGATTGCAATTCATATTTCGCTTCTTCGTCTGTTCTAACAGAAAAATCATTCATTTCCTCTTCTTACAGTTGAAGGTTTGTCTTTTCCTCTAACTTTCTTTGGCGCCCTCCACTGTCTTTCCTTGATTTCAATTAAATATGACAGATCAAACAAAACGTGATCAAATTATTGCATTAAAAATAGCATTAGGAATTATGAGGAGTTAAAATTTGTGATGGTTTGTAAGAAACCTGTGTGAAAAAAAAAAAAAAAAAAACGTTTAAAGAGGACAAACAACTAGACAAATCCCACTTCCGGAAAGCAACCGTCACTTGGTACCAGGAGAATTATTATACATTCAAGGAGAAAGTAAAGACGAATCCATGAAGATGTATGAGGCAGATGTCAATATAGATGGATATTTCTAAAAGGTCGTTAAAATGGATTGTGAAAGATGATTCGGGGTTAAAGACATAAATGTTTCAAAAATGTCAGATGTTCTCAAGTGCCCCCAAGCAATAACGACATGTCAGAGGGAAGAATTGTGATGCAGTGTGACCCGGATAAATTCTTCGTTTGGTTGGACGAGAAATCTTTAGTTGTGGAAGCTGTGCTCAAAAAGCAAAATGTTTAGAGATGATGCCACTTCACCAGGAACAGTTTTTGAAGGAGTCATAACATATTTAAAGCGATAGAAAAACCAAAAAAACAACTGCTAACATGGGTCGGTCTACTGTTGTTTCTGAGGATTCAAAATCGCAAATGATTTTCAGAAGTAGTGAAGGAGAATACCAAAGTTTAGTAACACATTTTGGAGAGATATACATTGTCTTTGGTAGTCGCTATGGCGTCGCCTCAGGAAGGAGTTCGCGGACACACTAAAAATTTAACGCATTGTTGGTTCAAGTAATATTTAAGTTGAGTTTCCTACAAATAAATTTTGAGTCCATCAAGACTTGACACTATTATAAACAAAAACGTAAAATCAATGTTTATTTCATCATTAAATCAATAATTGATTATGCTGCACCTATGTAGCATGTAATTGAGTACAGATCGAATTATAAAGTATAATAACTATACAAAACAGATAATAATGAGAATATATTCAAAATAGTTAATGCACATAAAATGCACTCAGCCTCTTAGCGGCCAAAAAGCTAATATCTTCAAAGAATCATTCGTGTCTGGGAAACACTCTATGATCTTCTCTTAACACCTCACGCGTATAGACCCGCGGTATTAAAAAAATGTGGGATTGACATGATCTAGATCAACAACTGTTTTGATCGAGAGGGAGGATAGTGTTCTTGGGAAATGTTCGGGTACTCCTAAATCCTTGCCTTGAATACAGTGTCTGGAATCTCGATACAGGAGATGGTCTTCATCATTTTCACAGAACTGCCACTAATTTAGCCTTCATCAAACCTACTACACATTTTACAGGGTGTGCCTTTTACTTATGGCGTAAGCCTTAATTAAGTTGACATTCAATGTCGTGTCGACTCTGAAATTTGGGCAAAATGGATTTACACAGGATTGTTTTTACTATCTTATAAAATATTATTAGTTTCATAAATTCTTGTGAAATACAAAGTGATTTCAGGTTTCATTCTCTGTGATTAATTATGTTCAACCCTACATACCATTTCCACTACAGAAACACCACAGATTTATCACAAATCTTTCGCTATTTCCATGGCAAATGTTTAGACGACATCCATTAATTCTTCCTACGACATTTACAGCTGGAATTCGCCATGCCATGTATATTCAATAATTTTACTTGTTCAAACATTTAAAGCTATGACACGACACGACACGTATAAAGTTTCGAAGTAGGATAATTCCCATCGTATTCTATGTAGTTTCTTACCGATAACCTAAATTCTCTGGATCAGATTCCTGAGAGGATGCTTCCACAATCATTATAGTGTTAAAATCTTCAAGTCTATGCTCAGTTCTTTTTTATAAATTCTACATATATTAATGAGCAGCACATTACTCCCCTTTGAAGTCCATACAACAGCAACATTCAGTAACCTTCAGCCTTGAGTGACTCGCTTATCCTACTCATATTTTATATTTGTTTTTAAACAGATGTAAACAGTTTTAAGGACTGTGATGAAACTAATATAAGCTGAGGTCTATTTAGAAGCGGAACCCTCAAATAAGGTACCGCTTGTTAGCGATTAATGTTTCCACTCCTGTATTAGCCAAAGTGCATTTTTTGCGGGACGTGTTTTTGAATGAATTACGATAACTATTTTTACAGAACTCTCATTAACTTAACCGTCATCAAATCATCTGCGCATTTTACAGTGTTTTTTTTTTTTTTTTTGTTACTTATGCCGTAAGGTTAAATTAAGTCAATTATTGAATATCGTATTCACTCAGGAAGTTGGTCATCATGGATGTGTTGATTATCTCGAAGTTTCATAAATTCACGTAAATGATAAATTCTTTTCCCTTTGCGTTCTCTTCTTTTTGGAAATAATCGTCTTGCTTCTCTTATCTGGTAGCCAACCAAATCGAGAGATCCCAGTCTGCTATGATATTTGATCTATAACTAAGCAAAAAGTAATACGTTCATGGCATTTTATCGGTGTCAAAATGAACACAAAATAGAATCTTAGAATTTGAACACGGCATATTGATTCGACATTCAGCACTTCTCTTGTAATCTACCCACCCATCACAAAATATTCATCCAACAAAACTTTCAAGACTGAATGTCAGTGAAAGTTATTTAGTGAATATGTTTATTGGTTACAAAACCGTAAGAATATTTTTCTTAGTTAATATTGGATTAACAGGGTTTTTTTTACGATAACAATGGTTTTTCCAAATACAAATGTTCGTATTTAACCCATAGCTAGGTAGGAGAGAGAGGCACAACTTTCCCAAATGTATTTGCGTGTAAGATACCGTAACGAGTCCAAGAGGAATTGAAACTCGTTACTCCGACTTCTCATTACGAACCGCTAATCCACCACCTGCACACAGCAGGAGGTGCCAAGTACTTTCGCATATATGATTTCCATTTGAGACATGTCCCTATATATTGCAACAGATGTTTTAAGGCAAGGTACATCATGAAGAGTACAACCGTTCATTGTGAGGTTACAAGATTCAGATTCTGCTCGGTGATGGTTGATTGTTACTAGGTTCGTTCCAGAGGTACTGAATCCAGTTTATAGAACATTGAAAGTTGTATAAATACTGCTAATCCCCTGACATAGAATATACAAAAGATAATTAGGATTGAAACGCTGTCGAAAATGAATGATATTCTAACATAAAACACAAATCATACGATATTTTATTTTCCTCGCGGCGACATGCGTTTCGATATTTGGTTTCGTTCACGCATGTAGATACACAAATAAATTAATATATTCTATAATTGTAGATATGTATTCCTGTTATACACGTTTTACTTATTGGATATTTTGAAACGAGTGAACCGCGTTTAAAAGTAAATAAATATATGCTGATAGTTGGTTAGCGTACGAGGTTAGCAAGCATTTCAGCAAGCGATTCCGATGTTCAGCCAGGAAATAGCGGTTGATTTCATCAGTCAAAGGTTTAACAAGAATTCTAGATTAATGAAACAATGAATATTTATTATCTACAACTGTCCAACAACACTAGTTAATTAGGCGCATATCGCAATAAGACAGGCGTGAAATTATAAGTAGCATGGACATCTTGTTTGCTGCTACATGTTTATGAAAATCTCACTCGGTTATAAAGGGAAAAACAGAATAAACAGGAAGTTATCCCAACAAAGTTTAATTTTGAAAATCTATTCCATCTGTCCATTAGATGTTTTACGATTTAAATATGCGTAATTTGTCAACATAGTTTCGGAAAGAAACTGACTTCAAGTTTTTCAAATGTTTAAACTTTTCAAAACTAATCGCTAAACAAAGTATATTCCCAAATTAATAATCGGTTGATTATTTAGACTTTTATGAATTAATTTCATGTCATGGATTCTTAACGATATTAAGTTTAGTTTATTTTCTTTTACAACATATCAACATTAATGAGTGAATTAATGCCAAGATTTTTATTGCTGGCAATATTTTTTTTTTTTTAAAGTATATATTAATGACAATATTTATAAATAAAAATAGATTGCTGGTATTTTTCTTTTCAAAAATGTATTGCTGGTAATATATTTCTTTTTTCCAAAAATATATTACTAGTAATTTCTTATTTCCAAACATTTATTGCTAGTAATGATGAATTGCTGGTAATAATATTTTTACTTCAAAAATTCATTGCTGGTAATAATTATTTCTCTTATTGCTGGTAATGTTTTATTTCCAAAAATTTATTGCTGGTAATAATGTATTGCTGGTAATAATATTTTCTTCAAAAATTCATTGCTGGTAATAATTATTTTTGCTATTGCTAGTAATTTTTTATTTCCAAAAATATATTGCTGGTAATAATGCATTGCTTGTAATAATTTTTTTCTTCAAAAAATTCATTGCTGGTAATAATTTTTTTTCTTCAGAAATGTATTGCTGGTAATTTTTTATTTCCAAAAATTATTGCTGGTAATAATGTATTGCGGGTAATATTTTTTTTCTTCAAAATTCATTGCTGGTAATAATGTATTGCTGGTAAAAAAATTTTTCCTTTAAAAATCCATTGCCGGTATTAAATTTTTTCTTCGAAAATGTATTGCTGTTACTAAAACCTATAATTACACTTTCATAATGTTTTGACATCAGTTTCGGTTTAACTATTTGCCCATTGCTGAAACCCTAACAAGTGCTAGCACCCCGGGTCAGGGTGCAGCTGGAAGACTAGCAATTAAGAGGTCATTCCACGCTCCTCAAAACCTCCTGATCAGAGGCCTTGCTGCCGGATATAGTTTATCGTCTAACACAGGATGCGGATGTAGTTTACCATCTTACCCATGACTCCTCATTTGGCGAAAGTGGGGCGTTTTACCCTTCTGCAGAGGAGCACTCGGTGTATTCGGATGACTCAGCCTACAGGGCTACGTTATTAGGTA
The DNA here is from genome assembly GCA_963932145.1 of Acanthosepion lycidas. Classification (NCBI taxonomy): domain Eukaryota; kingdom Metazoa; phylum Mollusca; class Cephalopoda; order Sepiida; family Sepiidae; genus Acanthosepion; species Acanthosepion lycidas. The sequence continues at coordinate 15,660,411 of OZ010571.1, forward strand.
AGGAACCCTGCTCAAAATGAAAGACAATTGGATTAGCAACAATGGATAAGTGTTTTCAGTATTTTAAAGCATACACATGGCATCTACTAGAAAATAAGGACAGAATATTCTCAGTAGGAACTAATAAGAAACCTGCGGCAAAAAAGAGCTTATGAAATTAACCACTTTCAACTTTCTAGTAAAAGCCTAGTGTTAGGTCGTATAATAAATCTAGTTTTTGAAGGTCACAGTTGTAGACGTACTGCTCAAAAATGTTTATGGATATTTTCAACCTGAAAGTGGGTACAGATACAACTCTGAATATTCCATGAACTTTTCCTTCTGCGATTAAACAGGAAAGTGCAATAAGTAAATAATTTGAATTAGCAGGTGTGAGCTCAGTCTACCGGAAGTTTAGGTGGAAAAAAATATCTGAGTGCCGTGTTCACAAAATAAAAAGAACGCAAGGAATGCTCTCCGCCGAAAACGAAGACCAAGCTAAACATGACAGTACCATTTAGTCAGGGGTACATATATTTGCATGTTGCAAACAAATGTTCCTTGTTGTAGCCATGAAGAGACCAATAGTTCGAGTGTTCGAAAATGATTTTTGTTGCAAATGAGTCTGCAAATTTCGAAGTAATTCTTCTGAAAGTGATTCCGCAAATTTCAAAGTCATTTTGTTGCAAGTGAGTCTGAAAAGCTCGGGGTTATTTTGTTGTAAGTCTGCAAATTTCGAAGTTATTTTGTTCCAAATGATTTGACAAAGCTCCAAGGTATTTTGTTGTAAATGAGTCTGCAAATTCAATGTCATGTACGCCAATATGTATTTGTGAAGCACACAGAAGTCACAGAAGGTCAACAGAGAGAAACTGGGTCAGAACTTACTTTCGTTGCGGCATTGTGTGTAGAAAGATAAACATTGAATGTCTTATATCAGGCATGGTTCTTGACTGTCGCTGACAAGCCGTTTTTACGACTTATGTCGGGACGGTGACCGGCTCACTAATTCTGAGTTCTTCCCGGGAATATACTAAATAACCCAAGCCTTGACATATTACCAGGTGAATTGGAGTTCAACCGCAAGGGCGTCGTAGGGAGCAAATCACGTGACTTATCATATCGAAGAAGGTTCCAGACACCATTTATTTTTCTTTGGAGCCGTGTTTTGTACGGAATTATAATGTTTGTTTCGTATCTAGTGATTTTTGTAGGATTTATTTGTAGATGTCTTTTATTTGATTGTTCTTCACTTATTAGCCATAAAATATAGAAGTTTTACCCCGTACAGTGTGCAATTTGCAACCTTAACATAATTCTCTATACTTTACCTCAAACTACTATATTGTTCAAATTTTTTTCTATTCTGATTTATTTTCTGTTGAAAAATCAGAACGTTTGTTTTTTTTTTGTTACCTCTCCATTCATTATGTTTTATTCTTTAGTAAGAAGAACGCCTTTCATTATCTTGCCCGAGAATTTTTGATAACACATACAAAATACCACCCACTATTCAGCATGATCTTACACGGGTGGTGTTTTGTTTTACACTTAAATATAGTTAAAGTACTCTATTTACCAGGATGGATTCTCATATCCTGAAAAATTTACCACCATCAGTTGATTAATGGCGATCTTATTGTGAGTATATTGACTTGAATATTTAATTCATAAATATTATACTTTTGTATTTGTATTTGTATGCATGTCCCCGAGTGTGGATATAAATGCTTCATAAAATACAATACTTTTTGATGCTTTCAGGTTTTATGCAAATCGAGGGTTATTCAATACATATTCATTAAGGATTTATAATTAATAATTAAGTTAGTGGTATTTGATCTTCTCGCTAATTAGAATGCTCGGTGTGGTGCGTTGAATAGCAGCAGAAAGGACAAAGAAAAAGTAACCAACTACGGGATAATCTTCTGCCTAGTCAGTTATGAATAGAAAGATACATGATTGCCAAGTGTGTATCCTGTGTGAATCTTGACTTATCTTTCGTCATTTGTATAAAGATAAACTACATCTAGCGGCAAATCACTGATCGGGAGATTGGAGATTTTGAGCAGCTGTTAATTGCTGTTGTTCTCAGGTTCACCCTGATCTGGGGTGATAACACCTGCTTAGGGCCCCAGTTATGGCCAAATAGTGAGTCCTCCAACAAATACAAACAGTACATTTTTATAATAAAATAAGCAGCAATATATTTTTCAAGAAAAAAATGACAATCACTTTAACAGAAGAAAATATAAAAATACATTTTGTAGTAAACTTACCAACAATACATATTATGATCTACAAGCTGAGTCAGTCAGCTCCATGCGTGATACACGCTTAGGCGATCATGTATATTACGATAAATGACTGGCAAGACAGAATTTTCCCGAGTAGATTGCCATTTCTTTCTGCGATACCACAAGTTACGATCAAAGGTTATAGAACTCGGCCTGTCCTGCTATGTATCCAGTTTAGAAGAAAAGGATTCATACTTTCCAAGGGTATTAGCACATAAGTGAATTTAATGGATTCGACAGTAATTCGAACTTGGCTCTCCGATTCCTCAATCCGAGCCGTTATGCATTAATCTACCGTACCTCCTCTAAAAACAACCTAAAAAAAAAACAAGAAAAAACATACATTTACCTTCTGATATAAAATTATATACATAATATCTAAAGTTGAAAGCATAAAATTACGTACAAAATATTTAGCTTTCGGCATTAAAAAAAACCATAGATATTGATATGTCACTAAACAAAATAAACCAACCAACAATATATATTTATATTAAAATTACCAAAAATGCATTGTTAAACGACAAACAATACATTTTAACTGTAGTTGAAGCCATAAAATCATGTATTCAAATTATATAAATTTCGGAATTAAATAAACCATATAAAATGATATGACGCTAACCAAAATTAACCAACAAACATAGATGCTTACGTTCTTTCGAAAGGCTTAAACTGCCTGAATATTATTAGATTTCTCACGCCACAATGAGGCTCCATCGTTGAATTTCAATGAATGGCTCCTTGTAACGTTTCAAAAAATGCCTGCCTCATTCTGTCATGCTCTATCATTAAAAGAGTCAGATTAAACGGAAAATACTGTACTATTGTGATGCATGGACTTGAACTGCCAAATTCTTACTTTTCAGCCTTGATATATATCAAAAGCGTTTACACTGTGTTTTGTGGGATTATATTCCATACCACGAAATGAAATCTAGTAACGTTCCACCGACCAGATGCTGAATTGTCTTCATTCACAAGAAACGTTTCTAAACTCAAAGGCTCTCCAAGACTTTAATGTCCATCGGGATTCAAGTTCACTCCAAGCCTCAAATTGAGCTCATATATAAGATCCATTTCAAAGAAAGCTGGAAAAATTGTCGGTCAGTTTGTGCCGCTTCAGTCTGTACGTGATCTTCTTCCATACTCTATATTCACAAGTGTCACGTCAGAAAAAAGTGAAATACCTCTGCTACAGAGTATTGATAACGTACACGGAAAAAAACTCATATAGTAGAAAGCGAAAGAGAGCGAGATGAGACTAAGCATAATGTACAAGAAGACAGAAAACATAGTCATCAGTAAAATGATCTGCTCAAAATGAGATTTACTAGTCGGGGAAACTAAAATCAAGCAGATGTGGAAATTAAAATATCTGGGAAGTATTCTGACAGAGGACGACAAATGCGGCGCTGAGATCCCAAACGTATTGAGATGGCCAAAGACGCATTCCAAAAGCTAGCTATAGTATTATAAGGCAGGATAATTTCTTTGGTAACAAAGAAAAGACTACTGACATCTCTCCTCCTTTAAGACAGCAAAAACTGGAGGTCTCCTCAAAGATGAAGAAGAGACTCGAGGTGTCGGAGGGATGGTTCTACCGAAGAATGCTAAGGATATCTTGAACCGAGCGTGTGAGCAACAATAAGGTTTTGGAGAAGATGCAAAAAAAAGAAAAAGGCTATACTTAACGCCAGGAAGAGGCAGCTGAAGTTTCTGGGACACGTAATGAGAACCGAGGGTCTCGAGAATCTGATACTCACAGGTCGAATAGTGGGAAAGTAATTTATGACATACCTAGCGGGCTTAAGCAAGTGGATGACAAAACAAGGCTTGGGAGAAATAGCAAAGGGACATAACTTATTGAGAGCTACAAGGGATAGAGGGAAGTGAGGAGCCATGATCGCCTATGTCATGAAGGAATACTGAACATAAAAAGAAATGTAGGCTGTAGCAACCAATCCTTTCTTTTCCAGTCTTGATGGAGTTAAAAAGCGTTTATCAGAAATTGTGAGTGATTAAATACTTTCAGTTCAACAGCCACTTCCTCACAAACGCTACGCCGAAATCCGATCGTTATTTTCCTGCCAAATGTTAAAACGAGTTTATTCTACATGGATTTTACAATGATATGTCCACGGAATCGAATCGCCTACATTTTCCTATTCAAACATCCTGTGTATTCTTCCGTGAAGACTATATCTTGAATCTCTTTTGAATCATGAATTAATCGCTTTTTTCCTCCTCATAGTTTTTACTTTCAGTCCAACTACGTGTTAAATAACAGTGTGGCCGTGCGTATTAACCAATCTAAGAGATTGGCATCTCTGATTTTTAAAACATCAAGAATGAACTGATTTTCTAGAGAAAGTTAGACAATTAACAGACAATAAAAAATGATTGTTTACGTCCTGAAAAACAACTTTTGAATAAAACTTTTCATTCATATGTATTTAAGTAAAGTATGAATGAAAATATTACTAAACTCGTTTTGATATTAACAACAATATTGTGACTTGCATAATAATAGTTTATGCTGGGAATGGTCCGAAAAAATTTTGGAAGAAATGTTGTTTATTAGCAACCGTCATTTACTGTAGATATGCATATATTCATAAAGTACGGCACATCTTCCCACCTTCACACCTTCACAGACATAAATATATAAAAGGATAGACATAATTGTTTTTCTTAAAATATTGGGAGAATTTCACAGGATTTATCAGTCTGTTCATCTGTTACTTTTATTCCGTTTGGCTGAACATTTCATACACGCGATTGGAAACCATTCTATCAGAAAATAAAATAAGATATTTTCCATTAGTATTTTTTTTGGAGGATTCAGTTCGATTTATTAACGCTCCAGATATTTTTCAGTTTGGCAACGCATATCCACATATTCTATGGAGTACAGGAATTTTATTAGTCCATACACAGAAGACACTATCACAAAATATTGTATTTGGGGAGATTTCGGCAAGTAGATCTGTCAAGGAAAAAATTAAGCAATCCTCATATCTCTTCCTTCTCTCTCAACTTTTTTCTCCACACACACAGCAAAAACATATATATATATATATATATATATATATATATATATATATATATGTATATATATATATATATATGTATATATATATATACATATATATATATATATGTATGTATGTATATATATATATATGTATGTATATATATATATATATATATATATATATATATATATATATATATATATATATATATATATATATATATGTATGTATATATATGTATGTGTGTGTCTTTTGTGTATCAATTTCCAAATTATTTGTATTTTGCTATCGGCAAATTTCTTTTACATTGTTTTCTTCCGGAGTACTTTCAAAATTTGCTACATTAGTTTACAAGGTTTGTACTCTGTCTATTTAAGCAACGTTTTTTTTTAGTATCATGTTTGATGGAATCAATTTCAAGTTAATTTGAAAAATGTAATAACATAAATTAATAGACAGAACTTCTTCATACTATTTAACCAAACATGTCTGAGACATTAAGTGCTGGCTAAATTCTCTCTATATCGACAGACAGATTGCTTCATATATATATATATATATATATATATATATATATATATATATATATAAAGATATAATTTTTATGATTACTAAATTTATTATCATCATTTCGAAATTTCGGATCAATCTTCCTGAACTGGGTTGTTGAAGATTTAAAAATATGCAAAATTAATGTTATGTCCAATCATTTTACT
>OZ010571.1:15671440-15681440 GCA_963932145.1 Acanthosepion lycidas
ATATATATATATATATATATATATATATATATATATATATATATATATACGATATTATTATTCTACATGTTATATTTATTATTTTTTATCCATTTACATAGACATGTTTATTTTTTTATTTATTTTATATACATGTTTGTACTTATATCAGCTTTTTTATGACATTATTATTGACATCTTCCGGCATGAAATATGAAAGTCTTAATTTTTTAAAATGTGACTCTCAACAGAAAGTGAATATTTTCTTCTCCATACTTTGGGAAAACAAACTTGTAACTCGATGTGATATCTTCTCTCTCTCTGTCTGTCTGTCTGTCTGTCTTTCTGTCTGTCTGTCTCTCTTTCGCTCTCTTTGTATCTTTTACCTGTCTCTCCCCCACCGTAAATGTATGTATAATAATATTTTCTATCATGTCATATTCAGGCATGGAAATGAGATGTATTTGCGTATTAAAGAAAGACTTTATACAGCTTTTAATTTTTAAAAAAAATCAATGAACATAACATTCATCAAGTGATGTGTAGGTTAATGCACCTTTAAAATTTTTATTAGCGAAGGGATTTCGCCATTTTATATCATTAGCTATACCTTTTTCTATGAATCATTCATTGTAATATAAAGTGAACTGCACCACATATTTGATTTAAAAGAACAGACCCGACGCGCAAATTGTCGGGATGACAACTGAGACGTTATTCTATTTATTGAAATATTTATTTCATGCCACATTGACAGATAAACACCTACAACAAAGAAATTCTCAAATTGCCATATTGGTAAAAAACATACACTCTTAAATTTAAAAAAGAAAATCAACCTCAGCGTTGCGACTGCATGCTCCGAAAGTGTGTATCCGTTATCAATAACACATTTCAGAAAAAAAAAGTATTTCGATTCGCATTATATTGTTTCTTATAATTTACATGCCTGAAGATGACTGAATGTACAGTTGAAAGTACTTGCGTATTAAAGAAAGACTATATACAGATTTTAATTTTTAAAAACAAAGATCATAACATTCATCGAGTGATTTGTAGGTTAATGCTCCTTTGAAATTTTGTTAGCGAAGGGATTTCGCCATTTTATAGCATTAACTTTACTAATCTAATTTTTGTATGAATAACTCTTTGTAATATATATATATATATATATATATATATATATATATATATATATATATATATATATATAGCATTTAATCCCATGCAAGCCGGGAGTGCCACTAGCACACAGGGGGTTACAGAGAGTGAGAGCAACAGTAAAGAGGCTTGATAGAGGAAAGGATGAAGAGAAGGACGTGTAATAGCTCAATGCATATCGAGATGTCGATTGATACTGCATTTGAATATTTGGAGATTATAGCTCTCAGAGAAGCAAGTAAGATGAAGTGAGTTCTACAGACAGGAAGTACTAGACAATAAACTATTGGAGTAGAAGTGACGTCTGAATTTAAACGTTTCGACAGTGAAAAGGTGGGACTGAGATGCCAACCTAGAAGCACCTTTAAATTTATGCATCTTTGGGAAGTAACGAAAGCACATCGCCGGGGGCAGTTACGGTGAAAGTATTTGTAAAAATGACAGAGGCAAGTGACGGCACGTTTTTGAAAGAGCGACTGTAAACAGGATGCTAAATCAGGGCCAATCACATTTCATATCGGACTCTGGATTTTTTTCAAGGACCTTAAGAAAAATATCGGGGGCTCCAGACCATATACGGCAGCAGTATTTCATGCAAAGGCAAATACTTCGGCAGAGTCAATAATTCCATAGATTATAATCAACTGGCACATGTCAAATGTTTTTCAAAAATTCAAATGCAACGACTATCGCCATCTATCTTTCCGAATTTTTTTTCGTTATCGTCCTTTCTCTTCACTAAAATCATTTTATTTGCTTTCACTCCCAGTATCCCCATGACATCCGCATTTCGCCTTTTATGACGTAAAATTATTTAAGCAAAAGATAATATTTATAATATTTTGATCTAAGTTACAACGTAATATATTTATTCTGCCATTTATTCTACGCAATAATATCTGCAGAAATTATATAAACTACTCGCTAACTAATGTAGACATTGTTGGCACTAAATATCCAACCATTTTATTATAAATATACATTGAATATTAGAATGAATTGCATTGTGAGAATTAATGTAAACGCCTCAGACGTAACGAATGGGGATTTTGTATTCATCATATAAATGATATTTCCTATTGAAATGCATTTAAAATCAAGAAAAATGAGGTTTGAATTGGTCAGGAAGCAATGCGATCGTTACGGAAAGAACAAGGCTGTTTTATATATAATGTAAATGAATTAAATACAAGGCTAATCAGTAATAAATAATTGTTCCGTGAACAGGAATTACTAACACATGATACATGCTAAATATATTATAGTACCGTCTTTTTACTAGAGAAATTAACTTTAATCTGAACTAAATTTTCAAAGGCGTATTAAATACATTGTATACAAATGTAAATAAAAATATATTTAAAATAATGAAGAATAAGGTTAAGAATTAATGTAGGCATTATTATCTGTATAATTTATGCAAATTTCGTTTTTTTATTTTCCCAAAGTTTTCGACGTTTGTACATATGAAATTTCCAAGTATTCTCAGCGCAACCAAAATAAAATTTAACAGTTACCGGAATGTCTACTCTTTTGGTATACAATATTATCAGTTAAGCATTAACCGTGTAAAGGACAGATCCTATTTATTCGGCAGCTGCATTTGCTTTTAAAAAAATTATATTGTCTTTGTTGGAAATATATTTCTTAAATATAAATTTGTTTTATTGGGATATAGATCGGTCTATGTTATTAACGCAGCTATAGCGGATCTTAACATTATTTTTTCTATATAGTCCGGTGTCCTTAATGACGAAAATAAATCTACATTTCCACAATAAAATGATTCCAAATAATTCGCATGCCACTTCTGAATCAAATACTTCCACTGCAATATTAAAATCTGGCTTAATTATTTTGGTCCACAGATAACCATTATTAAATATCATAGGTTTTAGTTGAGGGTTTTATGTCATTCATTTCGCGATCGAACATATGCATGTTAGGAAACTGTTTCTAAAGTTATTTTTGTGTCGATTAATTTTATTGATCGTCAGGAGAGTTACTGACAAAAAAACACACATCACAACATGCCTATGACAAAAATATCTTTGCTTTGACAACGTCAATAAATTCACTAATTCTACGAATTTCTTCCTTAGATACTACTTACCCTGAAGACAACTTAAAATGGCGAGAACTTGGGCCATATTTCTTCTGTAATGAGTTTTGGAGAATTTCTAACTGAATTCCTTCTTTATCTTAGAAGGCTTATTCGGTATTTTAAAAATTGAATAAATAAAAATAGATCGATACCAGTTGTCATTAATAAAATTTGTCTTAAATAACAAACGTTGCCTATATATATATATATATATATATATATATATATAATTTATTCGAATTTAAAGAAAAACAGGCCACTTGTTTTTTTTTTTAAAGTAAATGTTTTGCTCTGACTTAACATTGAACTCTCCGAATTACACCCTTTTACGGATTAACAAGATTTAGATTATATATATATATATATATATATATATATATATATATATATATATATATATATATATATATATATATATATATATGCGTGTGTGTGTGTGTGTGGCGAGGTTTTAATCGCTTTCAAGCTTTTCGTATTAGATCAATTATAACTGAGTAGTTCGGTCAGCATTAATACACACACACACACACACACACACACACACACACACACACACACATATATATATATATATATATATATATATATATATATATATACATATATAATGTATTTAGACTGGTAATTGTAATCAATGTGAATATCAGGACGAAATGTATTGTTAAATCTCAGTAATTATGCAAGAGAATTAGTTTATGAAGAATATCGCTATTAAATGTATGCATATTTGTTGTTACTGGTAAAATATAAATTCCTCTGCGATATTGTTAGATGAAAATTATTCGCTATAAACCATAATCGGGATCGAAGGTTAAAAACAAAAAAAAAACACAGTTACTTTTTATATTGGAAACAAGGGAAATAAGGAAAATATGATTTTGCTTCCTGATAACGAATGTAATAAGTAATTACATTAGTGGGAGAAAAAAAATTACCATTATACAACGGCAGACATTATTAGGAAGTTCAAATTTTATTCATAGATAAATTCCTGATTTATATAGAATAAAAATATTTGTTGAATGATAGTGGCAACGATTGACACAGTTGCGTTGAAAGTCTGTTATATCCAGTGAGACGTAAACAAACGTCTACTATTTATATGAATGACTAAGTTCCAAATGAATAGTAACAATGCATATATGAAGACTTGGATCTTTTCCATTATTTCATCCCAAATAATGTACAGTTAATAATCGCAGATATTAATTCACTCTAAAAAGTTATAAATTTTAAGTCAAAGTTTGTTTGTATTTTTCTTGCATTCATGGTACTCTTTTGAAATAAATTTCAAATAAAATATTGTTTATCTTGCCTCGGAAACACTGCAAAATCTGGGACTGAAAAATTACTAAAAATCTGGGAATTATTCATATTTCCTAAGTGCGGATCATATTCGAGGTTTGTACAAGGAATATCTTACAATCTTAAAAGAAAGAAAATAAATCTGTTTATGTCTTATTTACCGAGATGAGTGAAATCTGGACTCCACACTTCGAAATAGCGCACGCGTGTCGCTAACATTTGGGTCGATAGCAAATGTCAACCCATCCGGTGTGCAATGTATATGCCTCGCTTTGGAAAATTTTCGTCTGAATTTTAGTAAACACAAAATCTTTTTATTTTGCCATAAATTAAATTTCTGATGATTAATCACGAGGCGTTGGGTTGATTTGTTTGGAAAAAAAGATAATAGTTTAATTAGTACGAATTAAGTAAGGCTAGGAATTGCGAAAAATCATCTGTACAAAATTTCTTTTAGGTCTGTAGGCAACTCGAATGTGTGTCTCAAAGGCAAAACGGACAAGAGGCTTAAGTATCTACCTAATTAACGAGTTTACGATAAACGATTGCAGATCGAGAAGTGGGAGAAAATGGTAAAAAGACAAATATTATAAGTTTTCATCTCGCTCTCACCGTTTCACTGTCGAAACTGTTAAATGTAACCGTCTCTTCTACTCCAATATCTTCATATCTCGCACCTCTCGCCTGTGGAACTCCATCCCCATTTCTTGTTTCCCTGATAGCTATAATCTCCAACTATTCAAATGTAACGTCAATCGACATCTCCAGATGCACTGAACTATCCCCTAACCTTCTCTTCATTCTTTCCTCTATCACTTCTCTTTACTCTAGCTCCAACTCTCTGTAACCCCTTGCATGCTAGTGGCTTCTCGTCTTGCTTGGGGTGGAATTTGCTTAAAAAAAGGCTAAGAAGGCTTGAATGTTGTGGTAGTCCATGATAATCTGCGTACTGATGTGATACGACACACATGCTTTACCAATTTCTCTCCCAAAACCCGAAAGTGGTTATAAAAAAAAATATCGTCCTTATCAATCTGACAATTAAATTTTTATTTAACACATTTTCTTGTAAAAAATTGTGGAAACGTTCTGTAATTATAATGTTTCTGGAGGATTAATCGATCATCATTTGAAACTGGAAGTATCAGGTGAAATTAATAATACGTTGGCGAGAGATACAGAAGGTGATTATCTTTGGTGAATGAGTCACATGCGTTACGTGATGAACGCTTAGTGACTTTATTCCTTACAGTGACGAAAGCGTCAATCAATTTGAATTTACTATTTACATTATTCGGACTATTGTCCTCATATTTGTTGCCATATTTATTAACAACGTTTCGGCCGTTGTACGCTCCAGCCTCCTTCAGTTGGTTGGAACTTCGAACTGAAACCATTATTTCGATCGCTGGGGTAGACCATATGACATATCTAATAACTGTCAGTTATCAGTTATCTCCTGTTAATTCGCCTCAGCGAGGGGAAGTGGAAAAATCTGGCGTAGCTGACCACATTTGGAGAGAAAAGGGAGATCACCGCCCTCTGTGGGATCAGGTTGAAATCATAGACAAAGAACATCATATAAAAATTCGTAAACTGAAGGAATCAGCACATATGCTAGGCCACAAAAATCTCCTGAGCCGATCAAGCATAAAAATGGATACAATATGGGAACCAGTAATAAGGAGTGCCCGAGGAAAGCGATAATAACAGCAAAAATTGCAATATGAGCAATGGTAAAAAAATTGTTTCTGAAGACATTAACTTTATAATTCCCATAAATTCTTAGATAGATGTCCTTAAGGGCACATAGCACAGTTCATAAAGGCGTGAGTTAGATCCAGTGACAGGACCCAAAGTGTTGTGTCTTCAATACATGGTTAAGGCAGTGGAGAACTTGGATAGGTGAGTAGACATGAGATAACTGATAGCTGATATTCATCAGACATGGCACGTGGAATTAGAACAGTCTACCCCAACGAGCGAATTAAAGGGTTCAGTTCGACATTACAACAACTTGAAAACGAGCGAACAACGGCTGAAACGTGATAAATATGACAACAAAGATGAGAACAATAATCCGAATAATGTAAAGTGTGTACATAATACCTTATCTCAGAAATATAGACAGATACAATTTAAGTTTGTTTACAGCAGACAAACCGAAAGTTTTCTTTCTTTAACCCTGGCCCCCATGGTCCTGGAAGAGGCTAAATCCGACTTCTCAGCAGCTTCAAAATCCATGCTACTGTCTCTGTTTGGGAATATATCTTTCCCAGATACAGAAAGAAACTCCTGCTCGCTGTCCGCAAATTGGGAAAACCCAAGACTCGCTATTTCCCGTTCGTGGAATATGTCCTCGCCTGGGACATATTCGATGAATCTGTCCAGTTTGGAGTCCTAAACATGGCAAAGGAATATATTTATATGTAATACAATTCCTTTTTGTTTCTCCTTACACTCTGCTTACACTATATGCATATATTATCCTCCGCGTGGGACATGATTATCTATCTATCTATCTATCTATCTATCTATCTATCTATCTCTCTCTCTCTCTCTCTCTCTATATATATATATATATATATATATATATATATATATATATATGTATTTATATGTTTATTTTTGTGTATGTCTATTATAAAAGTTTCTCTGAGAACAATGTCTGTTTATCATTGGTTTTCTTTCAGGCATTCCGTGCTGTCTGTGAAATACGGTGTTATTTTATCATGGATAGTATAATACAGATAACGAGGAAAATAAAAATGGGAGAAGAAATCTTTCTATCATAGATGTCTCCTTTTAAAACTACATCGCAATAGGACAGATCGATTAAGATATAATGATTTCACGTCCTGTATTTTATTGCATTTCATTTCACTGGATCCTTTCATTATACTTGTAAAACCTATGTACATTTAGAAAGAACTAATAAACTGACAAACAATATGGCAGTACGATTATTCATTTACATGTTTTATTTATTTTCGTACAATAAATTAAATCCTTTTTATCAATATTCGCCTTTTTTCATGGTTATTATTCTAATTACCTTTTCTCTTGGGTATCTAAGCTTTATGAATTTAGGCGTACTACTAGATAGGTCTTATCATCAGTTTAAATGGCTTCCGGCTTCTTGCTTTACAGTTACCTTTCATCATCAAAAATTTAAATGCAGTGTATCTTCTGCATACGTAATTCCTGTACGTTTATTGTTACCTCTCCTTAAAAAAGTAATCTTTTCCTGATATTCTCTCACATTAAATAACCACTTAAGTCTTCGTAGAGTTATATCCATGCTTGAAGTGAAATGATTAAAAAGTAACTCGAGAGAGATATCACCAGTCTTTGAGGATCATTAATATTGAGTAGCATAGAAAAATCAAATAAAATATTCGATAAATTATTAACAAATATTTATTTGCAATAATGTTGAGCTTTGTGGATTAATTCATTTTTTGTTCGTTCACATTATCATTTTTGTAATTTCTTTCCGGATATCTGGGCTGAAGATTTATCACTATTTACTGTATTTACATGTGAAATAATGTCCTCATATTTGTTGTTGTTATTCTACCGGTTTGGCTGATTTAAACTTCATCGGCTCTATGTCGATCAGAGTATCCTACAGGAAATTCCGAAACTAACCCTTTATTTAATATAGCGGAATTGACTGTTCTCGTTCATCAGCACTTGTCTAGGCATAGATTGCCTAGTTCTTATTTGTAATTCTCGAAGATGACAATAATTCGCATGTAATTACTTTATTTCTCTATTTTCTTCTCTAGCGTATGTTTGTATAATTCTTCCTACTGAGTAGCCTTTGTTATTTCGTCATGTGAATAATATTGCTTTGTATCGTTTCAACCAGTGAATAACGCTTCTAATCGCTTTCCGTGATCAATTCTGTCATTTCACCCCTGCAATAATCTTTATTTGTATTATGTCACCCAGTGCATAAACGCCATAATCTCTTCTGTAGCGCATTTATTTGTATTATATCAACCAGTGAATAAATATATTATTTCACCCAATGAATAAGGTTTTTAAGGTCTTTCATATATCAATGTTTTGTAATATTTAACATAGAAAAATTAAGTTTTTATGAGTTACCACAGTGAATTATTTTGCTTGCATTATTTTACCCACTGAATAATCGCGTTTAGACCTAGTGATATAACCTACTCCAAGTTGGGTTAAATAGCAGTCCTAGTGTTTGGCAATGAGTCTACCACAGAAAGTAGCGGGAAACTACGGCGGGAATTCTACTGCCAAGCTAGTCATGTATCGAAGAGTCACGATTGTCTAAATGTTCATAATCGATGGCACGTTAGTGGTGGAATATTAAGCTAAATCAAGTAATCTTCTGAAAATATCTGTTCCCCAGTTTGTCTTCTGTCAGCATATACCGATTGATTCAGATTCTGGCACACAAATTAAAAGAAATGAGTTGTAAAAGAAAGTCGTAGAAATTTAACAGAGAGAAATTAACGACTGTTTATAGAAACGGATATAGAAGCGGAGAAAGACAAAGAAAGAGGGAGAGATTGAGGGTAGAAGTTCATTTGTGCAAGGCATGCTTCATCCATGTGCAAGAATTTAATAAAAAGAAGCCAAACCGAAATGTAACTTAGATGGTCAGCGACATATTCGACCTTGCTAGATTTTTTTTGTTGTTTATTGCGAGATTGTCTTTGATTCCATTAATATCACTGATGAAAAATATCTCTAGTTCATGATGTCAGCATACCTCGCTCTCAGTCCACTATTGTCTTCATTACTCCGATTATTAAAACGTCACCCCAAATTCAGATCAAGTAAACATAACCTATAAGGTCACGTAAATAATTCGTTTCATTCATATTTCATGTGAATAATGTAATCAAAAACAATAAGTTATAAAATAATAGATCATGTTTACAAAAGAGTCTCCATAAAAGTCACAATGCGCATGCGTAACATACACACATCTTCTTTAACTCTTATTCCAAAAAACAACAACTTACTATTATTTTTAAATTAAGTTGACGAAACATTGTCAGTCATTGTTTATTCACCTTTTATTGATTTTTCTCTTCATTTCATTGTACGTTAGTGTATGCGACGTCAAATTATTACTTTCATCTTTGGTCCGTTTAGATGCTATTATAAACACAAGGTTTCATCTAGATACCCTCCGGTCTTTTTCAGTTATTAATTACTTAGGTTGATACAGAATTTATTATAAATTAAATATTTATGTAATAATGACTGACTGGTAACTTCGCAGTGTGCGCGTCTACTAGTGTGGCGAGCTAATCTTGTTCACAGGCGCCGATGTTTGACCTTTTTCGATACCTACAAAGGCAACATGTGGTTTATAGTCCGTCTACGCTAAGCGATCCTTATTACATTTCCTGGGAGTGAGGGCATAATATGATAAGCTTAAAAGTCTGAACTTGGTCCCAT
>OZ010571.1:15686440-15778940 GCA_963932145.1 Acanthosepion lycidas
ATTTGTTTGCATGTCTGCAGTTTAAGATGAGCTCTGATCTTTTATTTAATAGCTTATTTTGGTCTGGGAAGGTAATGATAGCTATTTTTTCCTCCAAGCAAATTTTGCAAGTTTTTGATTGGTTTTTGTAGGTTGATGATTTTTTCCTTATTTTCCAAGATATTTTTTGTGTGATGTGCGTTTTGTTTTAATTTCCCAGATATACTTAGAATATATTGTGCTGTCCGCATATTTGCTATTTCTGAAAGATGATTTGTGTGCATAATTTCTTTGTTTCTAGTGTCCTTCAATTACTCCTATGTATACCTTTTCTTCATTATCTGGTGATTTTATCGCGGCTTGGTATATTACGTTGCTTTGTAAACACTTACCGTTTAAGGGACATTCGTTCTTTATTCTGCAGTTACTGGATCTGAGTGGAATTCGAACTCGAACTTTGATATATATATATATATATATGTGTGTGTGTCTGTGTGTGCGAGAGAGAGAGAGACGGGGCATAACGATATAAAATGTACAATTTCAGCTAAGACAGTATCACAGTTATATATTAATAGAACATCATCTATATATAGGAAATATATTTATTCTTTAGGCAAAAAAATTTGCAAAATAATCAGATTCGAGAAATTTTAAGAAAATGCCATTATTCAATAAAGAGGGGATCCCACTGGTAATTCAAATGCTTGTTTATAAATATAATTAAATGTTAAATAGTACTGACTATTGATGAGGCGGCAGATGTTCTTTAATTAAGTTATTGGTAGGGAAATGTTTAATTTTAACTGTGTTGATAATTTTTAAGAAACTTAACATATAAAGGTCTCAGCTTGGCACTTACCACCTTCTGTCTAAATTTAAAGATATTTAAATTTCCGCATGATATCAGCGTCCCCGACGTATAATCACATTTGGCGCGCATCTTTTTACTGATACCTATGTATTATGTCTTCATGTAATTTATGTTTAGTCCCTTCTCGCTCACCATCGCTACCTTCTGTAGGAGGTTTTGTAATTTATTATCCATGTCTGCTATCAGTACTGAGTCATCTTTGTATCTTATGTGGCCGCCAATGATGGATCTCGGTAGGATTACCAGTTCTTTCAGAATTGCCTCGCTGGAGAGATTGAAAAAATCCGGTGAGAAGACACATCCTTGCCGTACGCCCCTTTCTATTTTTGTATATATACTGAACTCATTCTCTATGCGCATGCATGCTGTTTGCCGCAAGTATAGGTTCTTGATTGTTCTATTATCTTTCCCAAATATATCAAGGTTGCTGAGTAGTTTCAAAAGATCTTTCTGGCGTACTTTGTCGAACGCCCTTGGGTAGTCTATAAAACATAGGTACAAATCCTTCTCCATTTGCATTGCTGTTTCTGATAACATTCTGAGCATGAATATCGTGTTTCTTGTTCTGGAGTCTTTAACGAACCAGCATTGTTATTGTCTTATCTCTGGCCTAATTCTACTGCGCGCTCTATTCATCAGAATACGGATGATAAGTCTTGTCATGTGGCTCATTAAACTGATAGTTCGGTGGAGTTCCCATTCGTTTGCGCCTGGTTTCTTAGACAGTGCTATGAAAATAGATCTGCTGAGATCTTCCGTTATATCCCCATTGTTGTAGATTTAATTTATTATTTCTGTGATCTTGTCTATACCTTAATATTCCAAGGCTGTCAGCATTTACGTTACAATTTCGTCTGGCTCGGTCGCCTTGTTTCTGTTCAATTTGGCCAGTGCAGCTTCTACTGCGTTTTTTAGAATTTCAGATCCGTCGTTTGTTCTGTGTATTGCTGGTTGTTCCCTTTCGTCCGGGAAGCGATCTCCAATATACTCGCTCAAACATTGAAGAATTTTTCCTTTTCTTATTTCCAGCCTTTCATTTTAGGCATCCTGTTGCCGAGCAAGTCTTCTGTCCTGTCAGTTGCCTTATTTGTTTATGCATATCTCCTTTGTTGGTGGTTCTCAATCTCTCTTATTTCTGTATATTTTTGTTAGCCATTCTTCTTTAGCCTGACTTCAAGTAATCCTTATTTAATTGCGCAATTTTCTGTATTCCGTTCCACATCTTAGCAGAGTTTTCTGTCTCCATTGCATCATGTCGAGATTCTCATCAGTCATCCATTCGACTTTTCTTTTTCGTCCATTCTCCATCGGGATGATATCGTTTGCTGGTTTCACTAAAGCTTCACTTTATGCATCCCATTTTGAGTTTCCATTGTGTCCCTCGAATCTTTTCATATTCTCCATATATTTTTCTTTCAGGTATGTGTGGCGCAGGAGTGTGTTGTATTGCGATTTGAGTGCCGCATTAGTCTTTTTCAATTTCCGCAATTTCACACTTTTCATATAACAGAGTGATGAGCGCTTCCGCAGTCGGCACTTGGGTAGGTTTTACAGTGAACAATTTCATTCCTGAACCTTTTGTAGATGATACGCATATGACAGTGTATTGATAACAGACACGTAAAGGAAACTACAAAACATTCCACAGAATGTAGCGAAAGAGAGGGAGAAGAAGGGACTAAGCATAAACTTTATTTACTTATTCATATTATCTTTGTTTATAGTACTCAAACTCTCTATTTATGCACATTTTTTGCTTAGCCACTCTTTTCTAGTCTGATTGCATTTGGTCCTTATTTCGTTGTGTATTTTTTTTTATTCAGTTCCGTATCTTGACAGAGTTTTCTGTTTCCTTTGTATCACGTCGAGAATCTCATCAGTCATCCATTCGTTTTTGCTTCGTCCATGATATCGTTTGCTGATGTCTCTAAAGCTTCTCTTAGTGTATCCCATTTCGAGTTTCCATTTCCATTTTGTCCTGAGCATCCACTCTTCACTCTCCAGATATTTTTTCTTTACGTTCGGGTCACTCAGGGGTTTGTTGTTTAACAATTAGGGTGCTATGTTAGGCTCCTTCAGTTTCCGTATTTTCACTCTTAGTTTGCATATAACAGTGTGATGATCGCTTCCGCAGTCGGCATTTGGGTAACTTTTGCAGTGAACCATTGCATTCCTTAACATTCTGTTGATAGGTAGACAACCTAGTTTTTAGTTTCTCTTCCTTGGTTGCTCCATGTCCATAATCGTCCCGGATATTCTTGGAAAAATGTTATTGGCTATTACTTGGCCATTAGCCGTGCAACATTTGATCCATTTTTCACTACGTTCGTTCCAGGTTCCTAGTCAGAATTTTTCGGCTACATCCCCTGCTCTCTCTATGATTACTTGGGCGTTTAGGGCTCCATGATAATTATGACTACTTGCGACTTCCAAAGAGCCTTGGTATTGTCTAGTATGTAGTAGAAAGTTTCAATTTCTTCCTTACTTTACGCTGTCGGTGCGTACGCAATTATGATAGCTATGTTGAAAGGCTTTCTTTTCAGCTTTACTACAAGAATTCTTTCGGATAGTTGGTAGTATCCCAGAACACATTTCTTAAATACTATATCTAGTATCAATCCTTCTCCTTTATCGTTTTTCTCTCCCCTGCATAAATAATCTTGTGCTTGTCGATAACAAAATCACCATTGTCATCTACTCCCACATACACCTAAGATGTTGATTTTTAGCCTGCACATTATCTAAATGACCTCAGTTGTTCAACGTCTGAACGTTCCATGTGCCGAGAGTTAAGTCTTTTGTCAGAGGACGGTAAGTGGGACGAAGACGCATTTCCGTGGCCAAAGACGCATTCCAAAATCTAGACAGAGTATTACGAGTCAGGAGGATTTCTTTGGTAACAAAGAAAAGAGGACTGGGTTGCTACGGGATACCTGTCCTCCTATACGGTAGCGAATGTTGAACGCTCTGCTCAGAGATGAGGAAGAGGCTCGAAGCAACTGAGGTATGGTTCTACAGAAGTTTGCAAAGGATATCATGGGCCGAGCGTGTGAGCAACGATAAGAATTTGGAGAGGATGCAAGAAAGGAAGAAGCCTTTACTTAACATCAGGAAGAGGCAGCAGAAATTTCTGGGACACATAATGAGAAAAGAGGGCTTGGAGCGCAAGTCGAATAGAGGGAAAAAGAACAATACTTAGCGGGCTTAAGCACTTGGATGATAGAACATGGCCTGGGGGAAGTAGCAAATGGATATAACTTAGAGCTACAATGGATAGGGAGAAGTGGAGTGACATGATCGACTACGTCCTGAAGAGACACGACACATAAAAAAGAAAGAACAACATATAAAGACTTATGACTGATGGGATACTTAGCCGACGGTGTCATTTGAGCAATGATTATTTAATCGGCCCCACTGCATACAACATAATCACCTTATAAAGAAGGAGAATATTCCTAAAATTTACTTGATATCCAGTAATTTGTGGTAACATGATATCATTTTATCCCTAGTTTACACGAATATTATCCCCGGAATAAAATACATATGAATAGCAAGCAACAATAGGAACACTGATGCAGCATAGACAAGAAAACACTATTTATACATAGTTAAAAAAAACAGAGAATTTATTATTGTCAGCAACACATGGAGACAAATATTTGTAACTAGAGAAGGCATATTTGAATAAGAATTATGCCTTCCAAAAACTACGAGAATATGGTAAAAACATATCCTAACTTTACCCATAACATATCTTTAGATTTGTAACACTGCCTTCTGCGTATGTCTGTTTATAGTTGGTTCTATTGTCATCACGTGATCGAAGTTTAAGCTAGAGCACGTCAGTTTTCATTCTGCTGGGAAGGTGTAAATATGGCCTCTCCACCAGCAATGTGCACCAAGGTAGAAAAAAAATAAATGTGATGCGAATGTGCAGCGAACATGCTACTTCATCGATGATAAATGGCCAGTCAGTTCACCACAACCACTACTGTGGAGACTACTCGTGATTGTTGGAGGTTGACAGGCATTCTGCTACTTCTTCGTGCGTCACGTTTTGTCTTACCATTTTAAAACTTCTCAATCAACAAGTAGTGCACTATCGCTGTATTGTTATAAAAGCCTCCGAGTCCCTAACATACCATCCGACCAGCGAAATCGGATCACTATTTTTTTTTAGTATTGGTACACATTAATATCGGAGCGGTCCTGATTAAAATGAAACAGCATTAGAAAATGGGTGCGATCAAGTTCAACATTCGCCCATTTGACCACAATAGTACTAACCGTAAGCACACATGAGCAGAAGGCAGTGGGAGAAGCCTAAAATATTTTATGCCGAAAATGCGGATAATTTTTGTCTTACCCTCGTATAGTGATTTAAGATGATTTAAGAAAAAAGAGGGAAAGAGCGATTAACCTATTACCAATGTGAGAACAAAGAGTGGGAAGGATAGGAAGAAAATTGGTAGTTGTGGATAGCTACAATTTCCTATAGCAGTAAGCAAAATTTGACGCCTCATTCATTTACACAAGTTCCTTGTTTCCCGCTGACACGCTTTCATTCAGTATATACTCAGAGTGTCAAATTCTAAAAATTATCTTGCCTTAATATGCGTCCCAAAAGCAAAAACTACTAGTATTGTTGTTACTAGTACTTCATCTTCTTACTACTACAACTAATATTATTATTAATACGAATATTAATAATCAGAATATTGTCATAGCGATTTTCAAAGTATAGCTTAGATGAATTACAAGTGAGTGCTGAACATACTAGTCAGTTATAATTTACGGAGCAAAACAAGCTTGGAAACAATTACAGCATGTCGAAGAGCAAAGCGATTTGCTAAGTGTGTATGCGACACAAGACCGAAAATGTAGAATATCCAGTAAGGATCGAACACACTACGAAGTTTTCATTGATCAAGCAAGACAAACTTGCTAACAATTATGCCATGTGGAAGAATCCAAATTTTGCTTGTTATAAATCCAATTAGCTTTTTTACGAATAAGAGCATAAAACGCAAATATGAAACGGCAAAGTAATCAGGAGGCATTTATTTCATATTTCTCTATCCCAAGATGATAATTTTTTTATGATTTAGTGAGGGTGATTCTGTAAGAATAATCCTTACCACATGCGGTCAATGAAATCTTTTTCCAATAATATCAACCAGAGAGTTTAAAAACGTGTACAAATGTGAGCAAACTGCAGACAACATGGCACCTTTAGCTGCTCTTTTACGCATGCGCAAATAATTACAAGAGCGAGTGAGGCTTTTGTAATCCTGATTCAATGTTCATCGAATGAGGCACTAATAATACATAAAATCAACTCCATTGTAAGCGTTCTTTTAGGATGAACGCTTTCCTTGGGGAAATCGAGGGAATAAAAATAATAGATACAAAAAAGAGCGAAAAATTTGAAGGCAAATATTAACGCGAGCGCCATTAAATTCCGTTTTGCCAACGGATAGGGTTTTATTCTCATTCAATTATAAATAAGTCAGTGGCATTTAAATTCTTTATCGAGTCACATATACAAGCTTGCACAAGTACGTAAGAATCTGTTAACTGCTGTGTGAATAATCACGCTGAATTTAATCAGCTTATATATATATATATATATTTATATATATATATATATATATATATATATATATATATATATATATATATATATATATGTGTATGTATGCCTATATATATATATATATATGTATGTAAGTATGTATTTATGTATATAAAGTGGATAATGCGGTCATCACTGAATGGTGACAATCCGTTTCATGCATGCTAGTACGCAATTTTTGATCTGTATATATATATATATATATATATATATATATATATATATATATATATATATATATATATATAGGTTTGGTGTATACGGAATAAATTACAATAACCAACGATTACTATTCTTAAATTCTCAATGCAGAGTAGAACAGATATAATTATTTATTTAAAAATTATAACATAAATATATTATAAAATCACTACATGATTATGTTGAATGTAAGATACAATATCATCACTTGCTAAGACACCGGATTTTTATAGTGATGTTATAACATATTTATGTTATAATTTTTAAATACATAATTATACATACATACATATATATATATATATATATATATATATATATATATATATATATATATATATATAAAAGAAAGAGTTTGTAGTGGTTCCAACGAGAGAAAAGTATGTATATTAAAAAGAAGAGAAGAGAGGTGCCGTAAACGTTTTTGGTTGTAATGTGGATTTATTTAGAAAAAAATATTATGCTTTGTTTTACATAATGTTACTACACGTGTTTCTGGTCTCGTGACCATCTTCAGGTAAAAGAGGAGATTTCCACATATTATTAAAAATAATTAATTTTTTCTTTTGTTTTTCAATGTTAAATATTCTCGATATGAGACATTTTCTGTGTTAGTAGACCGAATTTCTTTCTTGAAATCGGCAATGAAGAGTCCTGCGCGAAGGGTCATAAAACAATTAAGATTGGTCCAAGCGAAATGATGAATTACTTATCAGCATTTTATCTTTTAATGTTTTACTGACCCCTATGTGTTCTTGGATCTCTTTCCATTTTTGTGTGTTTCTGTCAGCATGCGTGTATATATGCGCACGTATATTCTCCCTCCCTCCATAAACTGTTTTACTATGAGGAATTAGTAAACTCATTTGTACATATACACGCATACACATACATACGCACATACATCCCATCCCACCACAAGAAATCAGTACATACACACACATACACACACACACATACACACACATACTTCCCAAGCTACATGGAACCAGTATATACACTCACACATACACATACATACACACACACACGCACTTACACACACACGTACTTCCTGAATTGTGTGGGGTTTGGGTGCGTATAAAACATTAAAAGATAAAATGCTGATAAGTAATTCATCATTTCGCTTGGACCAACCTTAATTGTTTTATGACCATTCGCGCAGAACTCTTCATTGCCAATTCGGATTACTAACACAGAAAATGTCTCATATCGAGAATATTTAACATTGAAAAACAAAAGAAAAAATTAATTATTTTTAATAATATGTGGAAATCTCCGCTATTACCTGAAGACGGTCAAGAGGCCAGAAACACGTGTAGTAACATTATGTAAATCAAAGCATAATATTTTTTTCTAATAAATCCACATTACATCCAAAAACGTTTACGGCACCTCTCTTCTCTTCTTTTTAATATATATATATATATATATATATATATATATATATATATATATATATATATATATATATATCCTACACGCAAAAACTTGATGACAGTATAACTCCTTTTAAAAAACATCTTAAAACGAGATATTTTTTGTATTTTTTCATAGTAAACGATAAAGGTTTAGTATGTACTGTCAATTTGCTTTTACTTTGACAAAAATATACACTTTATCATAAACAATTGTCATACAACATCCTCAGATTTTTTTTCTCTCAACAAAACTGTCACGCACTTTGAATACTCGTTTACAAATTCCTGGCATTCTTTTTCGAATATGGCTCGAAGATTCATCGAAAAAATGTTCCATCGCACACCTTTCCAGTCATTCTTCAAGGAGTGAAAACGCTAATTGTTATTCTTTGCGTAGTTTCTTCGAACTCACCTATCCAATGCGGCACATACTAATTCAATCCGAGAGAGGTCAGGAGAAAGAGGTGTCCTTGACATAATTTCACAAATGTCTTTTTTTTTTCGAGGTAATTTTGAAATCAGGAAAATGTTTTTGGATCGTTGACTTGTTGTAAGGTGAATGTCTTTTCCAATCATGCGTAAACCAGATATTATTGAATACATTTGCAAAATAGAATTATATTGTTCCGTTTCATGATATCTTGACCTGAATTAAATAATTTTTCTTCTCACATACACTCTCAACTTTTCTACAAAAGTTCAAGTTGGGACTCCATGGTCCACAATATATTCTGGCACTATTCAGTTCTTACGCTATTTTGCCTCTAATAATTTCTTCTGCTTATTCAACTTCGATAAAAGGGGTACCTTGATGGCTCAGAATCTCCTGACCGACGCTGATTTAAGTCGATTTTTTTTACAGTTGAGAGCTACATTGGTTTCTGTCACGAGGAATTAATTTCAGCTGTCAGCTCTGGAACGGTTTTCCTTCTATTGCTTTTACTCTCAATAATCATATGATTATCTTCAGCATCAGTTCTCACTTTTGCTGCTCAAGACCATTTATATCGAAATTTGCATCTATTTACAAGTGTCTTTGTAACGAATATTGCACAACATGTCTAGAAATCTTTAAGTTCTTGGTAATTTCTCTTTAAATAAAATTTGTGAAACGAATTGTAGATGTAAAACAAGGAGAATAAACTTTGTAAAGATTATCAAAATTATTGTTTATTTCTGAAATTTATATTTTTTGTAAAGTATTTTCAGAATTTTTAGATACACAGTTTTGTAATCTCTTGAAATTGCTTTCTGATTGTTTTATACAATTTTATATTTTCTGTAATCAATTGGGATAAACAAATTAGCTCATTATTTTTGCAATATCATCTAACCATTTACGGTGAAAATGACATATTTGTGGATTTAGTTGTTATGGTATTTTTGGGTTTTCTTCTTTCTTTTGCATTATTATATAATTAAATAATTCAATAATTGTAAGATGTTCCCTAATATTATATATCGTTGCTAATAAACTAATTACTCGGCATTGCTCATAACTTCCTAGCTAAAAAAGATTTCACTAATTGTTATTTAGTCGTAATTTTGTTCTCCACAAGTCCGCCCCCGTCGTGGACCCCAATGGCATAGTTGCCAGGCCTGGTTTAAGGATCGCCTTGGGACAGATGAAACAAAATTTGAAGAGTGCCGGCTGCGCATTAAAATGACACTCGTGGTCGGATGTTGCTTTACCGGATTATATTTTATAAAATTTAACTCTTCCAGTATTTGTGGCATGGAGCACATACGTGAAAAAAACGTCAATTCTTTTTAAAATTACTTATTTCCCTTATATATATATATATATATATATATATATATATATATATATATATATATATATATATATATATATATATATATAATATGAAATGGACAAATCCGACAATTATTTTTAAGACATTTTTATGTTTATACATTCTTTTTATAGATATAAATATTTAAGTAAATGTTCTGTTTATAATAATCAGTATTAAACAACATTTACCGGCCTGAATGTCCGAGAAATATTCATTGAAAATATTCGTTCTCCGACAGGATTCGAAAATTTATCCTATACGGAACCGTCATTTAGACTAACGTGCTCTTAACCGATCGAGACACACAGAATCGTTCGATTAGCAACGTCGAATTTACTGCCTTTAATCGAATTTAATCTTAGTCGATCGTTTAAGAGCACGTCAGGTTAAATGACGGCCCCTTATAGGATACAGGTTCGAATACTGTGGGAGAACGAATATTTTCTATGAATAATATCTCAGGCCGGTAAATGTTGTTTAATACTGTTTATTATAAACAGAATATTTACTCAAATATTTTTATCTATAAAAAGAATGTATAAACATAATAATATCTTTTATATATATATATATATATATATATATATATATATATATATATATATATATATATATATATATATATATATATATATATATATATGTGTGTGTGTGTGTGTGTGTGTGTGTGTGAAGAAAATGTATATTTATTATGAGCATAATTTAGTACTTATACATTGATCAATGATTTATTACGACCAGCACTCACCAGCTCCATCATTTATGCACGCGCACAAACACACACACACACAATATATATATGCATATATCGAAGGTTCAAAAATTTATCAATTTTTAATTTTTAATGAAAAAGCGTAAATATTGCTTAAATGTAATGTAATAATTTAATATAATTTGAAAATATTTATTTTCTTTCATTTATTACATATATTATGATTATTATATTTATTTTCAGTTATCTATCAATTTAAAGTGGCACGCAAATATTTACACCGCACTACAAAAATTTAAATTTCACATTTAAAAAATAATCAGTATAAATATCCCAGGAATAAAAAGCAATGTTTAATAACGCAAAAATTTATAATACATTTATTAAATCATCTATTAATATTTCGTAGCGTAAGCGTTATTTCTCATTACAGCATGTAGGTGTTTAGAGTAGTCCTCTACGAATTACTTGCATATTTTTTTGGCTAATATTTTTCTGTTCCTCAAGACAAAATCCCTTTATTTCATGCAGGTTTTGCGGGTTGCTTCTTTGAATTTTTAATTTCAGCTCTCTCTATATATTTTCAACCGGATTGATATCTGGAGAATGACTTGACCATTTTCGAACGTCTATTGAATTTGAACATAACTATGAGGTTTGTGCAAAAATAATGTCGGTTTTTGACGTTAAAATTACTTCAAAAACATTATTTTTGCACCAACCTAATATAATTTTGTAATTTTTGTAGTGTGTTTAGGATCGTCGTCTTGTTGAAAAACCCAACCTCATTTCAGGCCCATTGAATGTGCTCTCTGAAGTCAATTTATCTCCCAAATATCCCTATAAAATGCTGTATTCATCCTCTCTTCTGTTATTTCAATGTCCGCTACACCTTGATAATAAAACCAACCCCTATCATGATTGATCCGCCCCCATATTTTACTGTTGGGATAGTATTCTTCGGCGAATATTCAGTACCGTTCTTTCTCCAGATCCATGACACAGCATTTCTGCCAAAAATTTGAATTTTTATTTCCTCTGACTAAAGTTCATTTTACCAGGTGGGATACAATCATGTTTAGCAATAAATTTATTTCACTAATAAGTGTTTTTTCCCCTTGAAATTCTCGATAAGATGTCATATCGACAAAGTGAACGACTAATTGCATCCATACTCACTGTTACTCCACTTTTTTCTAGTTCTTCCTGAATTTTTTAAAGAACACTAACATATTTCCGTGAAATTGTGCGAAATTAAATCTTCACGCGCGGGATTTTTTTATTAGTTATAAACAGGACACTTTGTAGAAAGTAAATCACCAGTTTTTTTTTGTTTTTGTTTTTTGTAAAACATTACGCGGTTTCATAGAAAATCTGCTTTGAATTGCAAAAAAAAAAAAAATGTAAAAAATTATGACATTAATTAATTAGAAAAGCTTCCACCTGTTTTTGTAGATACTTTATACTAAGGACATTATTTTGTGAAGAAATAAAATATTTTCGATGAATAATGTATTTTTTACAAATTTTTTCCCCATTTTAAAATTTTTTTTCATTAACTTCTTAATACTTCAACAATCGTTTAAAATTCTTTATTTCTTTCACGCAAGTAATGCAATGATAACGTTAATGAAAATGTAAATTTACGAATCGAACTATGAAAAGCACATAACAGTCGTTTGAACAGAAATATTTTAAAAATAATTTTAAAAAGAAATTTTTATTGAAAAAACGTTTATAATTTCTATGCATGGAAATGTATACACGAAATAATCCTTAAAAAGGTCACGTGATTTGTATCGTCTGGTTATTTCTCTTCTCTGTCCAAGAATTATCTAATTAATAAAAAAGTTTAAAGAATTATCTAATTAATAAAAAGTTTAAAGAATTATCTAATTAATAAAAGAGTTTAAAGAATTATCTAATTAATAAAAAAAAGTTTAAAGAATTATCTATTTAAAAATTCTAAACAATTATATAATTAAAAAAATAAAGAATTAGTATCGAATAAAAACTTTAAACAATTATCTAAAAAAAGTTTAAAAAATTATTATATAATGAAAAAGTTTGAACAAGAAATGTTGATATACAATTATCTAATTAATAAAAAAAAGTTTAAACAATTATGTAATTAGTAAGAAAAGTTTAAACAATTATGTAATGATTTAAAAAATTTAAACAATTGTCTAATTAAGAAAGTATGAAATATAAAAATAAATAGTACATAATTGCTGAATAAAAATGGTAATATTTAAAAAGTACTAGTTAAAAACGAAAAACCGCGTTCACCTACTTTTAAGAAATTGTCATTTTTGATCATCCATAGCTGTCTGTCATCGCCTCGTCATTTCCGAACGTGATGAAAGACATGCAAAAAATTCAGACACATCGTTAAAAAATGTTTGGATACAAATTTTTTAAGCTATAAGTAAGTACTGTTTGTTTCATATCAGATTAATTTAACTTTAAATTTTCTAATTTTACTCAAATAACGTGTCAAAAATATATAAATTTATTTTAGGAAGAAGATTAAATTCAAAATTTTGTTTGTTTACAAATTTCTTAAAATGTAAGAAAATTGCCGCTTTTAAGAAAATTAAACAAAAATCGAGCATATATTTGACATTCCAATCTATATAATTTCTATCTGAAAAACACCAGAATATGTTACTTACTGTAAATAATAAATTTAATGCTTTAGCTTTCAATTAATAACAACATATTTAAACAAAACTTTGTTTTCGATGATTTATGAGTCTTTTTTCATCGTCATATGCCGATTTTTTACCTGGCCTAATGGAGGTACCTATAAATATATCTTCTACGTGCAGTTAATATTTAATTAATATAAATGTATTTGAAATTCCTAAAAAAATAATTGTAATGGTTATTTTCTAAGCGCAATTTTGATGTAGCATAAGGCCAAAATTATGTGGCACCTAGTGAGGATCGAACCCAATTTTCAGTCGTAACTCATCTAGCGAGACAAGCTCGCTATCCATTACAACACAATATGCTACCCAATTTTTTTTCGTAATGTGTTATAAACTTTTACGGTGCAATGTTCATTATTATTTTTTTTCTAATTTTTCCACGATTATCTGTTTTTTTCTATTAGTATTTATTTGATTTCTGCATTAGTTTTTATTTGTTATCTGCTTTGGTATTTATTAGTTTTCTGTATTAGTATTTATTTGTTTTCTGCATTGTTATTTATTTGTTTGCAGTATTAGTGTTTATTTGTTTTCTGCGTTAGTTTTTATTTGTTTTCTTCATTAGTATTGATTTGTTTGTTGTATTCGTTTTTATTTGTTATCTGTATTAGTATATATATTTTCTGTAGAACTGAAGATCGTTTTTCTTATATTTACTTTCTGATTCTGCTAACCTAAATTTATGTTTATCAAATTTCAAATTTGTCAAATGTGCATTTTGTACACGCATTCATTTTTTATCAGTTGATAGTTTCGGTAGTAATAATGTGAAAAGATAGTATCAATTATTTTATGTTATAAATAATAATTTATATGAAAAACAGATAATATATTTTCCCTTTTTTCTTTCTCTTATCTTTTAAAATAATGAACATTTCCATATATGTGTTTGTTTATTCATCTACATCTATTTGGCAATTTGTCTTGCATTCTAATTGTTTTCTTTATATATTTATGAAAGCGTTAATGTTTGGAGAGCTCCTAAAACACGTAAATTGTATAGTTTTTACGTAAAATCTGCTAAAATATCAATAACAATTCGATTTTAGGCTATACACACACACACACACACACACACACATATATATATATATCCATATATATGAATATATATATATATATATATATATATATATATGTGCGTGTGTGCACACACGCACACACACACAGACACATATATATATATATATATTTATATATATATATATATCCATATATATGTATATATATATATATATATATATATATATGTATGCGTGTGTGTGTGCGTGTTTGTATGCGTGTGTGTATAGAAGAAATTTGAAAGATTTCGGATTCGACGCGAAGGCATTTTTAGAAAGATAAAAATAATTTACGACGAATCCATACACATATTTGAGTGTGCAAGTGAATATATGCATACAAAATATATCCACGCACACACCCACACCCACACCCACCCACACACACACACACACACACACACATATATATATATATATATATATATATATATATATATATATATATATATATATATATATATATGCATGCATGCATGCAAATATGTGTCTATGAATATATACATCTATTATTAAGGAGACAATACATCATTTTCGACAAGATATTTTGAAATGGACGGGATCCCAATAATTCTAAAAAGAGGGAGGCAAAAAGTCCTTAATTGGAGAACCCGGAAGTAGAAGTAAGAAAATATCCAAACAGTAGTAAATTGATAGCTCTCATAAATAAACTACAACTGAATTCCTCTATGAAAAATTATACTTATTATTTTAACACAGCAATCAGTTATAATCTGAATTTATTATATATTTTTTTTTATTTAAGACGTCACATAATTTGGAGAGGCGAACACTATATAAGAACGCAGTCTAAACACATTGGAATATGTTTTTAAATATATAACTATCTTAGCAATTTCACAGTTAAATGAAAATCGATATAATCCGCAGATGTTAAAAATTGTAAAAAGTCTTAACAATTCAGTGATTTGAGGCAAGGCGCATATGATGTGATTAGTGATGAAGGTTTGTGTAGAACCTGACTCACTTTACGGAAGAAGCGATAACACAGAATGAGTGCACATTGTTCTACAAAATCCCCAAACAACCTTTCTCATATTTCTAAATCTGAATTGTAAGTTTCCTAATCTCAGTGTAAAATCAATTAGGAAGGGTGAGGTTCATTACATTTTGAGACCCTCGTGAAAAGTATTAATCCATCACTTCTCCCCCAGCTGTCGTTAAATGGTTGGGTAGAGCATAACATATAGCTTTGATTTAATTTAGTAGATAGAAACCCCTGAATTTAAATGAGCGTGGAGAGGGTTGGGCTCCCGCAAGCTATTAGGTTGGTGCAAAAATAATGACGTAATAATGTCGTTTTTTGACGTTAAAAAATACATCAAAAAACGACATTATTACGTCATTATTTTTGCACCAACCTAATATTAGGCCGGTCAAAAATAATGACGTTTTTCGCCATATTTTTTAACGTCAAAAAACGTCATTATTTTTGCACCAACCTAATATATTGGCCAGGAGCCACCACTGTTACTGCGGTAGCATTACATGTTGTGTTTCGAAAACTTTAACAGGTCACGGGATCGAGAATGTAAAAATTACCGTAAATACGATGTTTACTCGTTCCCCCACTAGAAGGAGATGTGACACAAGGTTGGTTTAATGTGGGGACCCGAGCGCGTACACTCGGACAGGGACAAAAATTCCCCTCATCACCCGCAACCGACGGTTGACCTGGCCTCGTTGCAAACACCGATCCCTCCCTCTGGTGCAATGGGAGGGCGCGGCCTCGGGCAGTTGTTCCCCAGGGCTGGGCACCTCTTCAGTATAATTTTCCTCAGTTGCCCCTTTGTCTTCAGTCAGAGAAGCCCCTGAGCTATTGGAGTAGAAGAGACAGCTACAAGGACAGAGACGCAACTGAGAGATGGTAAATAATGCGAAATCCCTCCATTTCGATTACTTTTTGAGAGTAGGACGTAAGAATTCTAGATTATGATGGTATTGTAGGATAGATAGCTGTTAACACAACGTGAGGAGATTACGGATGCAATGGTTGGGGAAGTGTATCGTCTTGAGTGCAGTTCCATAAAGAATAGAACTTTCTATTTGCCAATCAATCTCCAGCCCCCATAGAGTCCAAAAGCGTCTCCTAATCTTTCTGGCTGACAAATTATTGTTCACCCTCCAACCACTGCGACGCGTTGTAGCAAGCCTCTCGTTACTCTTTGATTACTTCCGAAAGTTGTCAGACAAATTACATTCCTCGGTGCCGCCAGTACTAACATTCACGGTAAGTACCCGCCATGCAAATTACTTTGTAACAAATCACCCATATTCCCTCCATATTCCATCAGTGAGAAGTAAGTTCCCCTCGAACAACTTTTCTTTTCCGACTCCCAAGAGGTTGTTTCCCCGATTACTACAATCTTAACATTTTCATGCCTCTGTCTATATCTCTGAGATGAAGTATTATGATAACTTACATTGTTTACATTATTCAACAGTTATCCTCATCTTCATTGCCATATTCACAACGTTTCGGCCTCTATATCTCTGAGATGATGTATTATGATTACTTGCATTATTTATATTATTCGAACTGTTATCCTCATCTTCATTGCCATATTCACAACGTTTTGACCTTTTTACACACTAGCCTTCGTCATTTGATTGGAATTTCGAACCGAACCATGTATTTTATCCACAGGGTTAGATTGTTTTAGTTCCACGTGCCATGCCTCTTCCGGATGTCCCAGTTATTTTTGTTTAACTTAACTCTCCAATTTTGTTTCATCACTCCCGCGGCCTGTTATTGAACTCACAATTCTTTGGGTCTAATCACTGGATTCAACAAATATCTGTATCAACAGGGTCATGTGTCCCCAAGGAACGGGAACAATCTATAAGTAGTTTTCATTTCTATCTTCCCCTTTTATCCCTACAAACTGCCTCTTAACGTAATCTTCTAACTAAAGGAAAGAGTATGGCTTTCACATCTCTACATGCTATGGCGGGTTTTAGATATTAACTGTTGGAACTAAAGAATGTAGGTTTGAGCGCATTTGCCATGGAAATAGTTATAGATTATTGAAAAGCTTTCGACGTTATATCTGTAGTAAAAGGGAGTTGAAAATGGTTCATCATCAAAGCTGCGAAAATGTTTTGAATCCTGTCGTAGCTTGAAAAAGCGAATTGAGAAGCTACATCCCAGATATGTTCCATGCTCTGATCTGAATCTTGTAAATATAGAGATGACTTAAGGTACTTTTTACAACGGTATACGAGCCGACTATCTCCCCAGTATCTTTAAGGATTAATCCTATATATTAATCTCTATAGACGCTCAAGGCATATATCCCCTTTGAATGAGAGATCATTAAACATGACTGCTGAAAAGTCAGTGTCATTTCCGGTACCAAGCTTTTAATAAATTAATACTGAAGCATAGTCAACTTCTTGAGAGCAACTCTCTGCTTCTGCTCGGTCTCACGTTGTCTGCTGACCTGAGATGGAACAAATACATTGAGTCAATTGCTTCTTCCACCGCGAGGAAAGTTGGCTATCTGTGCCGCGCAAGGAAATTTTTCTCGCCGTAATCAATACTTCAAATATACAAATCAACGATTCACTCTTGCATGCAGTATTGCTGCCATATATGGTCTGGGGCACTTTCTGTTTACCTCGGAGTTCTTGACAAGATCCAGAGACGGATATGTAATATAATTGGCCCTGATCTGGTGCCTCGTCTACAGTCATTCTCTCACAGACGCGCCGTCGCCTCTCTCTGTCTTTTCTACAGATACTTTTATAGTAATTGCTCCTATGAGCTGCTTTCACTGGCTCCCAGTCTCCATGAATTCAAGCGCCCTACGAGGCTGGCATCCCGCTCCCACCCTTACACTGTAGAAACTTTTTAATGTAGCTGTCTCTTCTACTCCAATAGCTTCATACCTCGCACCTCTCATCTGTGGAACACCCTTCCCAATTACTGTTTCCCTGAGAGCTATAATCTCCAACTATTCAAATGTAATGTCAATCGATACCTCGAGTTACCTTGATCTATCCACTATCCCTCTCCTCATCCTTTCTTCTATCACTCCTATCTGCTCTTGCTCCAAATATTCTGAAACCCCCTGCATCCTAGTAGCTTCACGCCTTGCTTGGGGCGTAATGCTTAAAAAAAAAAGAGTATCGGACCCCAAAGCCTTAAATAAATAGATATATAAATAAAAATGAAATCTGAGCTACTAAATAAGTTATCGGTCCCAACGATATTGTTAAGTTATTAAGATATCTTATAAGTTCTCGTTGTTTTCCAACAGGTGGCGTTCCCAGAACTGTGTGGGTGTAGTTTTAGGAGGTAACACATCTATAAGGAAATACCTTAAGTAAGCGTTAAAGAAGTCGGATTTCGTGCCAAAGAAATTGTATCTGGGGAGAATTTTACTGCACTACTTTATTCAAAATATTCAAAAAGAAATCTGTAGCTGAAAGAGAGGGAATTCTTGTAGTGATTTACGGCGACAATGCCCTGTCGGTAACAACATGCAGAGATTCGTTAAGACGTTTCAAAATAATGATTTCGATGTTGAAGATAAAGAACTCTCTGGTTCAAAGAAAAATTTTGAAGATGAGGAATTGGAGGCATTATTTCATGATGACTCATGTCAGGTGAAAGTTGAACATGCAGAATCATTGGGAGTTGATCACTCAACAGTTTTGAAACATTTGAAAGCATTAGGAATGATTCAAAACAAGGACATTGCGTGCCGTACGAATTGAAGCCGGGAGACTTTGGACGGTGTCTTTTCACTAGTGAACAACTGCTTTCCCGACAGAAAAGGAAATGTTTTATGCATCGTATCGTGACCCGCGATGAGAAATGAATATACTACAATAACCCTAAAAGTAGAAGGTCAACCATGCATTAATATCGGCGTCAAAACCGGATATCTATGGTTCGATGCTTCTGCTCTGAATTTACTGGGATTAGCTGGGTGTAGTTTATCATGAACTGCTCAAACCGACCGAAGCTATCATGGGAGATCGCTATCGGCTACAATTGATGCGTTTGAGCACAGAATTCAAGAATAAACGAGCAGAAACACGACAACGTCGTTTTACAACATGACAACACTAGGCCACCTGCTATAAAGTGTGAAAAACCTACTTGGAAACGCTTAAATGGAAAGTCCTACCACGACCCGCCGTATTGACCAGACATTGCCCCCTCCGATTATCACTTGTTCCGATCGATGGCACATAGTCTGGCTTAGCAGAACATTCATTCTTATGAAGATTAGACAAAATGAATCGACTCATGGTTAGCCTCAAATGACGTGTCGTTTTTCTGACGTGTCGTTTTTCTGACGTGTCGTTTTTCTGACATGGAATTCGAATTCTGCCAGAAAGATGTTAAAAAAGTAGTGACTAGAGAATGGCAATACTTTCAGTGACTTATTTCTTACTAATTTTTGTAAAAAAAAAACATTAGATTTTATAAAAGATCATCGAGAACTTATTCAAGGTCCTAATAATATCAATCTTTCAGTCGATTAACACGATCCATCCCATGTTCTGTTAATGTATATTTTATTCTGGTGAAAGAAAATCTCTTTCCGATACTGTAGTTAATGTGAAACGTGTCAAAGTATAACATTTTCTAATTGGCTTAGACACAGACACACACAGACATACACAAACGCGCGGGCACAAATACGCGTGCGCACAAACACACACACAAGCATATATATATATATATATAGATATATATAATTTGACCGACAATATTTGCTTGATACTCATTATTGACTTAAAATTAACGAAAACTTACATAGTTCTAAACTGAAAATCGGTCTGTGTCTCCATTGCAGTAGGCAGGGAAAAACCTTTCAACTTAGTTCAAATTAGTTTCAATATATATATATATATATATATATATATATATATATATATATATATATATATATATAGCATCTTACATTCATAAAACGCAAGACAAATAAGAAAAAACACGAATTTGAGATGAAATTCTAGGGACTTCGAAGCACCTATTTAATTATTAGGTTGGTGCAAAAATAATGTTACTATGTGAGAAAACGACATTATTTTTGCTACCAACTTAATAGATATATCAAAAAGATAATGCGGCCTCCTCCACATACGTTATCGCTTATTTCCCTGAAAGAGCCGAAAACATGTGTGATTTAATCCGGCTTTACAGTGAAAAATGTCCACGTATGGCTCAATAACGAAATCAGTTTAGCAGGGCATTGATCTGTTTAAAATTTTAAAATGAATTTATTTTATCCGACGTTCTTCATTTATTGACTGTTTCTATATTCTTCTACGTAGATTTATAAAGTTAAGAATGTGTCTATATTATTTGTGGGAGCGAGGTACACTCCTCAGTACGGTGTTACTAATTTTTGACACTTCCATTTAAAGATGGCGGCAGCTATAGAAACAAAGCCTTTCTGTTTCTGTTTATAGCTAATTTCGTGTAAAGAAACAATTAAGACTTCTGTATATATGGGCAGACAAAACGTCATCACTTCTTAGGTGATTAGATCTGTACAATCTTCGAAAGGTTTCCCAGGAGAGATATTGAGTTTTATTCTTCCGTGAGCTCAGGAGACATCTTTTCACACAAACTACATGTTTATATAGCATTCATAAACACATAAGCTATGACGATTGCAGTTATATAAGTAATAGACAAAGTTTAACATTTTTTCACGCACGCTCGCATACATATGAATGGATAAATAATTTTATATAATTACATATATATATATATATATATATATATATATATATATATATATATATATATATATATATATATATGCAGGTTTGTAAACATCTACATATTCAGTGTAAAATTTCGTTTCATATACTCTGAAAGACGTTTAGAAATGTATCGTGTTTAAAATATTATTAAAACAAATTTATAAAGATATTATTAAGAAAGCATTAAATTTAATTTGAAGATTGGCGTTTGAAATGTCGGATTTTGTTAAACAGATATGATATCTGTTGTAAAAGAGAAGTATCTCTTCGACTATCTCTGTTGTCTATACATACATACATACATACATACATACATACATACATACATATATATATATACATATATATATATATATATATATATATATATATATATATATATATATATATATATATATATATATGCGTGTGTGTGTGTGTGTATGAATAAAGACAAAAGTTAAAAAGAAGCCAAGCCCTTTTCTTGTCTGAGGGAATTTATCAGACGAAAAGTGACGATTTTATTTTACACTTTACACACACACACACACACACACACACATATATTATATATATATATATATATATATATATATATATATATATATATATATATATATATATATATTTAAACAGATTTCTCGTACTGCCAAATCTAATCAAACATTTGAGGAATAAAAAATATGGGATCATATTAAACATAGGATACAATAATATCCACGTTTAAAATGTAAGGTACCTTTCGACCGACACATTTTCAAACACAATCGTCGGTAATCTAAAACGGAGTACTAACAAGAAATTTTTTTTTATTCATACCGTAATAAAACAGGATGATGAGGGGAAAAAAAAAGTTTTACCTCAAATCAAATCATATATATATATATATATATATATATATATATATATATATATATATATATATATATAATCATTTAACCCCAAACAATGCTATAAAGCCACTCAGCAACAAGGGATTTTATTGAGTGCTGGAAAATATGAGAAAACAATAACATTATTAAGAAAGGGACTAAAAGAAGAGCAGAATCGTTTTTTTAGAAGAATAAAATAGAAAAATATTATATCTTTTCAAAAAATTTAGAAAATAATTATTACTTTCCTGAATCTATGGCAAGAAATCGGTAGAAGTTGCCCAAGACTAATTCATAATATAACCCTCTGATTCCCCACCGGAAGTACATATAAGCTACTTTTGCATACGCGACCTGACAATAAAATACCACAATATTATGCGACTCTTCACAATATCAGCCTATATTTAAGCAAAACAAAAAAGTTTGTCAAAATAAAAATTTTAATATGAACACTGGATTATATATCTTACTGGTCTTTCTCTTTATATATATATATATATATATATATATATATATATATATATATATATATATATATATATATATATGCACACACACACACATATATATATATAAATATATATGTGTGTGTGCATATATATATATATATATATATATATATATATATATATATATATATATATATATATATGCACACACAGATGCGTTGTTTGTTTTTGATTTTGTCGACTGCACAGCATGTTAAGTTTAGTTGGGCATCATCTGTGAGAAAGAAAACCATCATGATGCCATTGGCTTCGCCAGAAATTTGAAAACGGGATGTTGTACTGCTTAACGTTCGAATCGGAAGCTCCAATTCGAACATTTCAGCGTGTTTGGATGTCAAAGGACATGGAAGATCTGATCATTCTGACCCAAAATGTCTGTTGAAATTTTTGGTGAGTTGCAGAAAATTGCGAAGTCGTCCGAAGGCCTTGTTGAATCCAGTTCCGTTTTTATGGAATAAATTATGTATTTAGTATTTCACGATATTTTTGTCGAACTTTGGCAAATATATCTCTTAAAATGAGATGATAGTCTCATTATCATTTTTTCGTCATTTAGATAAAAATTTATCAATCGCACACCATATATATATATACATATATATATATATATATATATATATGGTGTGCGATTGATATATATATATATATATATATATATATATATATATATATATATATATATATATATATATATATATATAAGATCTGTCTTCAATATTTTATTATATTTTTACATGTTTTAATTAGGATGTTTTGCATTGAGAGGGAATTTGTGGAAGAAACTATATCACATATATTTTGTCTTGTTATTAAACCCAAGCCAGTATATGATCCTGTCTACATAGCAGGTATTGGAGTCCTTCATAAAAACTCCGTCTAGGTCACAGCTAATCGGAAAGATTGAAGAAGAATTCAAGTTCGCAGACAAAAATTTACGAATTCCGGATTTAGGCCTATATAAATTTTGCAGCGGCTAACTCAGAAAAGTATGCATAATCAATTTATTTTACAGTTTAAAACAGACGATGAAACATTTTCCCCCAGATTTTAAAGTTTAAAATATATAATTGAATACATATATAAATTGTTCAACGATCCTAGCATTTATTAGATAAAAATATGTAGCGTCAGTGTATCAATGTTTCCTACATTGACACATAGAGCAAGAAAACGTTAAAATGCTCGTACTTTAATATTCCTACTTTTGTATTTATAGATTTTATACGCACACAAACGCATATACAAACGAACCGGAATGAGCCTGGCGAGTCATGTACACACATAGATTATATTTTAGCTAGTTTTACCCCCAGGGATTTGGAAAATGTCTATTTGTATTAATGTTCCACGAAAGATGCTAGCGATACGTTCACAAACAATCTGCGGTCTCCACTCCTTTATGGCAACTCAATAGCGAGAAAAGTATGGGCTTCGAAGATTGCTGGCTCCAATTCGTTCATTTCCGGGGGCAGCCGGCATCTGGCATATTTCCAGAGCTTTCTGCTATAGTTTAACAAGACCGCTTCAGCGGGCCATGTTCTCCTATGTGGATAGTCGTGAGTGGAAAAATAGTTAAAATAAAGCAGAAAATAAACAGAGTAATATATATAAACGTGACAATGAAGATCTATCAGACAGAGGAGTTTTATTTTTCTTAGCACATGGGAAATTAATCGTAAAAACTGAAATCTGATATCTTAAGGGCAAGTGTTTGTCATTTATTGTTAGTCTACTGTATTGGTTACAGGGAAATTTAATATTTAAGGAAACAGGTCTCTTTCAAATTACTTACATTTGAAAATCCTATGTAAATAATGAGATATTTTACTTACTACAAAAACTATTAACGCAATCAACCTAAAAACGTATGAAGTTGTGGATCTGACATATTTTATCGATGGGAGATAACATAGGATTTCATGTTTGTAAATAAAATTCCTTTATTTAAATCATACGAACGATACATACACACTCATGTGCCCACATATATATTGAATCTGTTTTTACATTAAGTACTCTGGATATAGATCTTCTTTGGAATTATCCATATGAATTACCAAATAATATATATATATATATATATATGTATATATATATATATATATATATATATATATATATGTGCGTGTGTGTGTGTGTGTGTGTGTGTGTGTGTGTGTGTGTGTGTGTAGGTATGTAGAAAAATAGGAAAGGACACGTTAGGTAAATAATCCAGGGTTCTTTAGTATTTTTTCTTTTTATTAAAAAAAAAAGAAAACAGTGCTCCATACAGAAGTCGAGCTTAGATTATAATTATTTAAAAAAAATATGATTCCTTCGCTACATAAGAGTTCTCATGTTTCAAAAAAGAGAGCCGAAACCATCAATATAATTATTAAAATTAAATTGAATTAAAGTAACAAGCCCTGTTTCGTCCTCAAATGAAAATTTAGGAATAACCAATTTTGAAGTTTACGTATCGTTATAAGCATGTTCATTCGTTACTATAGAAACGGCTGGGGCGACCATTTTTCATAAGGGACCGAAGGGTTAATTTTTATCCACATATCTGTCACCTTCAGGGAGAGGTGAAGCTGAGGTAGGGTAGGGTAGGGTGTCTATTTTCAAGCGAATGATGTCTTTCTTGTACGCGCCTCGTCTGTTCATTCCCAAAATATTATCTTTCTAATTTTATTTTATTTTAAAATAGATAAAATTAGAAAGATAATATACAGTGAATTCAGAAAACGAGAAAACTATAAAAGCTAAAGTCAACACTAAATTAAAAAGGGTAAACTTCCTCGACGTAACTCTAGACTTAATGAACAACATATACCTACCTTACAGAAAACCTAACACTAATCCCGTGTATGTAAAACCTAAGACAAACCACTCTCGATCTATAATAAATCATATACCCACATCAATAGACAAAAGAGATATAAGGAAATATTCAGACAACACAGTAATTTTTATAACACAGCCCTAAAAAATAGCGGGTGCAAGGACGCTAACATAAATTATAGAAACTATAGTACCAACAGAAAGAAAAACAGGAAAAGAAAAATCATCTGACATACCCCTCAGTTCAACCAAATGGTTAGTACTAAGCTAGTTCATAAGTTCCTAGGTTTAATCAAAAAACACTTCCCTACTAAAAGCAGATTAGTGAGATCTTTAATAAACCACCTTAAAATTAAGTTACAGTTGCACTGAAAAATCTAGAAAGAATCATAAATAAAACATAATGAAACCATAAAGATTGCCCGTTTGAAAATAAATGCCTCATAAAATCCGTAGTATAGCAATGCACTATCTCATTCATGGAGAGTCCTAACACCGATAGGATATACATTGGGTCAACGATTCAAGAATGAATTTAAAATTAGTTGGAGGCAGTATAAAACCTCCTTTAATAATATTAGAAATAGAAATCAAACATCTATATCTAAATATTTTTGGCATTTAAAAAAAACGAATAAAACACCATAAGTAAAATGTAAAATAATAAATAGAACAAGAACTTG
Organism: Acanthosepion lycidas; assembly: GCA_963932145.1. Classification (NCBI taxonomy): domain Eukaryota; kingdom Metazoa; phylum Mollusca; class Cephalopoda; order Sepiida; family Sepiidae; genus Acanthosepion; species Acanthosepion lycidas. The sequence goes on from OZ010571.1 coordinate 15,712,465, forward strand.
TAAAACCAGTGATGACCCATGTCCTTTATGCCTACATGAAAAACTAGACATTATTAAGTTTCTAAATAATGAAAATTTATTGAACCATAGACATGAGTTAACGGTTTTTTGCCGACATCAACAAAAATTAGCATGAAATAAAATTTAGTAAGCCATAGACATGAGTTAATTGTTTTTTGCCGGCATCAACAAAATTTTGCATTAAATAATTAATATAAAAAAAATCAAATTTCATAGTTTAATAAAGGGCTAAAATGCTTAACCCAATCATTAAAAGAAAAAACCGTTTATGAATTCGTCAAAAAAACAAATTGTAGTTCAGTGCGACGCATTTATATATGAAACATCATGTTGAAAATAAATAGATGAATAAGTAAATAAAAGAAAAGAAAATTATCCAGAAACTTAACAACATACAATGGTGCAAAAATCTATCTTTCTCTGTGAATGAACAGACGATGCGCGAACAAGACATCATTCGCTTTGAAATAGACACCCTACCCTACGCCAGCTTGACCTTTCCCTGAATGTGACTGATATGTGGATAAAAATTAACTTTTAGGCGCCTTGTGAAAAATGGTTGCCCCAGCCGTTTCCATAGTAATGAATGAACATGCTTATAACGATACGTAAACTTCAAAATTGGTTATTCCTAAATTTTCATTTGAGGATGAAGGAGGCCTTGTTACATTAATTCAATTTAATTTTAATAATTATACTGATGGTTTCGGCTCTATTTTTTGAAACATGAGAACTCTTATCTCTATCTATAAAAGGCAGGATGTGTGTGTGTGTAACGAATGCACGACCGCAATTTTCGATGGATTTGCACAAAAATTTACATGCACATGCTCAAAGTTAGCGGAAGGCCAAGACCGACTTTGTATTTCCCAATTCCCATCGATAGTGGAAATAATTGATTTTTTCATGCTTTTACGGCAATTTTCATATAGTTTGCAGTCATTTTGTACTGGCCAGAGTGCTAGCTAGCTGCCACGAATAGGCAGGAAGATTCTATTGGCCAGCGTGAATGCCAACAGATGACTGACACGAATAGCATGCTATCATGCAAAAAACAAAAAAATCGATAGCTGAATTCGTCACAAGTGGGAAAAATTTAAATCTGTATGGCACCTTACTCCAATTGGCTCATTCGCTTGCTTAAACTCAACGTTGATTCTGATTCCGCAAAACTGGGTTGGGTGTGAAAAGTATTTGTTGTTAACATTCTTTTTTCATTTGGTTTATCCAGTTACCAGTTTTTTTTTTAAAGCTGATCGTTTTATGTTCATTTTGTTTAGTTCTTTTTTCGTAATAGATTTAATGTTTAGTATAGAGCTTAGAAAAATTCGCAGTGTGAGATAGGCAAGAATAAGGCATGTAACAACATCAGCACGGCAAAAGGCACTTCTTTAAAGGCAAGGAAGGGCAAAAATATTTTAAGTGAAGTGGTAAAGATTGCTGCATGAGTCGTACGGTTTCTGAATCAAGTACGGGCTACGCTGCTAGTATATATATATATATATATATATATATATATATATATATGTGTGTGTGTGTGTGTGTGTGTGTGTGCAGTACTGTTTCGCTGTATCACAGCTCCTCAGTGCAATTAGAGAACCGAATGTCTCAAGTCCGCATCGAAAACCAACCGATTTGGTGTCAGCCAGAGCTTCTAACACTGAGCCATCTTCCCTCGATAGAACGTTGCATATAATTTCTGTAAAATTGTAGTTATCGGGACAGAATTTAAGTGGAATGGATTTCCATAGGCGGGAAGTTTCGTTACATGAATAACGAGGCAGTTTTTTTTCCCCACAATAGGTAGTCATTTCTTTATTCGCTATACCAGTTGCCATCTATAGCTATAGAACCCGACCTGGGGGGAGAAGAAAAGGTTTCATTAATTTCTTAAGCGTATTAGCACGTAAAGAAATGTAATCCGAACTCGGCTCTCCGATTCCTCAATCCGAATCGTTATCTATTACTACACCGTGCTTTCTCTGTATACGCAAAAGTATATATATATATATATATATATATATATATATATATATATATATTTAATAAATTTTACTTATTTAGATTTTAAATTCTAATTTACATGTATATATATGTATGTATATGTATGTATGTATATGTGTGTATATGCATATATATGTCTATGCGTATATATATATGTATGTATGTACTTGCCTGCTTGTGTATGTGGGTATATATTTAGGTGTGTGCGTATAGGTATATGTATGTATATGTATGGATGTATATGTATACGCATGCGTATGTGTGTATATGTATATTCGTGTATACGTATATGGATGTAGGTATATGTAGATGGATGTATATGTTGAGATGTGTGTGTATATATATGTGTGTATGTTTTGGTACGTATGTACCCATATATATATGTATATGGGTGTATATGTACGCATATATGTATGTATGTATAGCTAGACGGATAGATACAGTAATACATTGTTTAATTGTTTAATTGGGTGTATGTAATTGTATAGAAATGTAGGGTTTCAGGTATATATGTTTATGTGCACGTATGTGTATGTTCGTATGTATATATGTGGGTAAATGTGTAAGGAATGGATGCGTATGAATGTATGTGTGTATATGTAGTTATGTGTGTGTGCCTTTTGTATATATATATATATATGTATTTGTGTGTGTATGTATATATGTCTATGTATATATGTGTATATGTGTCCATGTGTATGTATTTATGTATATGTATGTGGAAAATATGTGTATATGGGTATAGGTGGATATATGTGTATGTATGTATATATGTATGTATGTGTATATATGTATATATGTGTGTGTACGTGTCTATGTGAATGTATACATATGTATATGTGTGTATGTATGTGTATATATATATATATATATATATATATATATATGTATATGTATATATATATGTATATATATATATATATGTGGGTATGTACATGTATGTATGTGTGTATGTTTATGTGTATATATATGTGTGTATGTATGTGTGTATATGTGTATGTGTATATGTATATATGTAGATGTAATTATTTGTATATTATATGCGCGGTACTTATTAGAAAGCGCTTAGTATCAGAGATAGAGCTAGATATTGAATCAGATATATGTATATGTGTATATATGTGTGTGTGTATGTATATGTATGTGTGTATTTGTGTGGATATGTGGATATATGTGTATATGTGTACATGGGTATATGTATGTGTGTATGTAGGTACATGCCTATGCGTATGTATATACGTGTATAAGTTATTGTGTATATGTGTATTTGCATGTGTTTTGAACATAAAAAATATAGGTCCTTGCTAGATTAGATAATCGTCATATTTATTCTTTATATGTTTATATTTGATTTGTAACCTGTAGTCGATTCGATTTTTGTCAAATTTTCTCAATTACACAGCGTCCCTTTCAATTTTAATTTCACTCACCCCATCTTCCTTACCCACCACTTCTTTCCTTACCTCTCCCTCCTTCTTATTCTGATCTTTAACATTAGATCGTCTATGGTATGTGTATGTTACCACGAAATGTATCTTTAATGTATTTGACATTCATTTCCCCCCTTCCACTCACACCTAGTTTTAAAAAAACCCTCTCTGTTAAGTTTTAATCTGCCAAATTCTCTCTTATGTTACCCCTCTATTTAGAACTAACATTCATCCCATACTCTCATACTTACACTCTCTCTAAATTCTATTTTTTATTTCCTGAGTTGTTCTTTTCCGTTTTCTTTTTGAATTTGTAGGTCTGATGAATTGGACCGTATTTATGATTCCAATGGAATAAATTATGACCATGGAATATTAGTGTTTAAGCATTTTTATTATATATATATATATATATATATATATATATATATATATATATATATATATATATATATATATATTAAAGATATTGTTATGTTTAACGTTATTTTTATAGATACAAGTATTTAAGTAAATGATATGTTTATAATAAACAGTATTAAATAACATTTACCGGCCTGAATGTCCGAGAAATTTTCATAGAAAATATTGGTCCTTTGACAGGATTCGAACCTGCATCCTATACGGAACCGCCACTTAGCCGGGCGTGCCTAACCGATTCGGCCACAAAGGATCGTTCGGTGGGCAAGGTCGAATTTACTGCTTATAATCTTCAATCTTCCATGAATCTCGTACATTCATAAATGCTCATAGCGTATCAAATGTAAACAAATGACGTCATACATTAAGAAATGGACAAAGTCCGACAATTTATTTATTAAAGATATTTTTTATGTTTAACGTTCTTTTTATAGATACAAGTATTTAAGTAAATGCTCTGTTTATAATAAACAGTATTAAATAACATTTACCGGCCTGAATGTCCGAGAAATTTTCATAGAAAATATTCGTCCTTTGACAGGATTCGAATCTGCATCATATACGGAACCGCCATTTAGCCTGGCGTGCCTAACCGATTCCGGCACAAAGGATCGGTTGGTAAGGTCGAATTTATTGCTTATAAACTTCAATCTTCCATGAATCTCGTACATTCATAACTGCTCATGGCGTATCAAATATAAACAAATGACGTCATACATTAAGAAATGGACAAAGTCCGAGAATTTATTTATTAAATACATTTTTATGTTTAACGTTCTTTGCGGCCGAGCGGTTAGGCACGTCAGGCTAAATGACGGTTCCGTATAGGATGCAGGTTCGAATCCTGTCAAAGACGAATATTTTCTATGAAAATTTCTCGGACATTCAGGCAAATGTTATTTAATTTAATGTTATTTCAACGTGCAAATTACAAATTATACATAATAAAATCAAAAGATTGCAAGAAATTAAAATATCTCAGAAGCGTTATAAAGATGACAGAAAATGCAATACTAAAATCTAAATGCACATTGGCACAGCGAATGATGTCTTCCAAAAGCTAAAGAATATGAAACTGAAACAAAATGGCACTGGACAGATATATAATATCAATCCTCCCATATGACAGGGAATGCTGAACAATCTCCTCGCAGATGAAGAATAGACTTGAAGACACAGAAATGTGGTTCTACAGAAGGATGCTGACAATACCATGGACAGAACATCTGTGCAACGACGAAATTATAGAGTAAATGGAAAGAAAAATAACACTTATACTTAATATCAGATATAAACTTTTCTAGGCGGCATAAAGAGGAAATGTGACTTGGAAAATTTGATACTCACAGGGCAGATTGATGAAAGTAGGGAGAGAGGACACCAACTGATAACTTACCTAATGAGTTTGAGTAAATAAATGGCGGAACAATGTTTAGGAGTCATAAAAACAAGTCAAAATGTATTTAGAGCTGTGGTCTTCAACCGATTTGGAGCCATGTCCCACTTTCGTATTTCTAAAATTCTGGTGCCCCCATATAATATTTAATTCTTACATATTCAAAATTTTACTGCAATTCACGTGAAGGGAGCTTAAAAGTCTATTAACTTGGTCTTTAAACAAGGATCCAGAAACCATAGCGTCTATAAAAGAGAAGAATTAAAAAAACAAAACAAATAGATACTTATATATATATATATATAGATTCAAAGCATATAATAGAGAACTGAAAGGCAGAAATATAAAATATTGTATGAAAGCTTATTCACTAGGATAATTTGATCATTTTAAACATGAAATAATAATGCAAAACGAAATTTGAGCTCATCAAAAAATGACTGTTAATGGGACCCCTGTGCGTCATGTCTGCTACAGACAGATTTTATATTAGGCGCCAAGTCTTCTCTTTTAGTGATATCCAGTCAATTTCTTTTCTTCAATAGTAAATCATTTGCAGCACTGAAGCCACACTCAGCTCAATATGAAGATCGAAATGTTAACAACAAATTAAAGTTAATGTCTGTTAATAAGTCCTTCTCGAATTCCACGCCGTTTATTCTGTTGGTATATTAAGCGGAAGGGTGCCCATCTTACGCATGCCCCACCAAAATATTTGCATGCCTCACCGGAAGAAGAAGAAACAGTTTCTGTTGATTCATACCTCTTCCGTTCCATGCTGCTCTGACAATTTCAAATAGATATTTTTTAATTGACAGGGACACATATCCAATGATTTAATTTTTGCACTATAAATATTTATATGATATTATTTTATAATTATAATCGGTAACAAGTAGGACCTGCTTTCAAATCCCACCATGTTGACATGTCAGGAATACGACTTTCTGATAATATTCACTTGGGTGACGAGATCCCTTGCGCACCCTACCTTTGGAAGTTGGCCAAAAAAACATGCCACAGGATGACAGAAGCCTTGCGATTGGATTTGGGTAGAACAATTCCGTGCTGGAAATTTGGGATTTTAGAGTTTTTATTACTGCGATTGTTTTCCCCGACTTTTTTACGTAGATTTTGCGACGAACTATTTTGTAAGATAACAATTTGTATAACTTGAATATAAATTTGTGAATAATCGAAATTATTTGCAAACTCCAGCAAAAGTCGCCCATGAAATAAAAAAAAATAATAATTGCTTGTATGGAACGTAAGGTCCGGCGTATATGAAATTGTCTTTAAATCAAGTGACGACAGTAGAATTATCGTTGAACTTTTCAAATATAAACTTAAATATTAATGCAATACTGAAATGCAGCGATCAAATTTGAGTTATTCTGCAGTTTATTGTTTCCTTATCGCATCTACGCAAACCTTATTTAGATAAGGGTCCTCCGCAGAAGCTAGCTTAGAGGCTTTTCATTCAATTTCATCTACTCAGAACCTTATTCTCCGAACATTTTTGAATAGACTTAATGAAAATAAATATTACATCATTCTAGATAATTAAGACAATATGTACGTTGTACGTTAAACCTGCATAATCCCTTATTGCATATAGCGTCAGAGTTCCGCCCAACTATGTAATGCTGCTGATTTCTGAAACAGGTAGTTTTTTACAGAGTAGAATGGCTCCGCTCAAATCCAATAGGTTTTAACTTCTGTTTTTTTTTCCTTTCATTTCGATTAATTTCCAACCACAGTTAGATAACCTAATCAGCTCTGTTATCAATCAGCTGCTGGGGCGACAAGAGATCACTCAGAGTATTTGTGAGAAAGTTGGAATTTGAACATTACTCTAAAGCCTCCATGCTGGGCTGCCTACTTACTAATTTTCAAAAAGCATATTTTACTATAACTAATTTATTGTCTTTAAACTGTCAGATTAAATAAGCGGTTTCTTTCGTTACTTCCATATATTCGTTTAGAACACCTTTGTTCAAATTAATTGAAACAACAGCTTTAGTTTACTTTCTTTCACCATACGATCAGTTTTAGTCCCACTGGAGTGAAAGGGTTTAATCAATTTCTATTTTTTTCACCCGTGATTGCATCAGATTTTTAACACGCTCAGGCACTATCGTTTCGACTATTTCCATTATTTGTCCTACGGTCATTGTCTGCAATGGACGTTACTCCAAGGAAGTTTACGAAAATTATAACGCTTCACGAACACACTGGCAATTCTTACCAGTAAACAAATCAAAGTACTATAGATTTGCCCGGAAACTCTCCTGATTTAAATCAAACGCTTCCAAAACAAAACTGCTTTAATTTAATCAACACAGAGAAGCTTTTATGCCTACCATCAGTATGGTAGATGCTGAATACAGGAGACCAAAACTACTTGGTTTCACGTTTCCTGGAGGCATGATTTAGAGCGACTATATCAGCTAAATTGTTACGTCTGCAGTGGTAAAATTAGGTTCAAAATATCGGGCCGAAATATTAGGTTGGTTTTTGACGTATTTTTTAACGTCAAAAACCGTCATTATTTTTGCACCAACCTAATAGTTTTTTCGTCCGAATCCATCATGAAAATTTAAAAAAACAAATATTCATCTGTGTATTGAATAATACTTTTGCCATATCTGGTTTGCTGCTGTGAATTTCGAGATTCTAGACATAATCCAGAAAAGGTTATGCAATAGAATCGATCCCGACCATCTCTCTCTTCTCCAATCACGTTCACGCCGAAATGATGTGGCTTCTCTCTGTCTCTTCTACAAATATTTTCATGGCAATTGCTTGGCTCTGCATTTTTTCTTGGTCTGCAGACTACAATGATTTGGGCGTATTATTGATTGGTAAATGTTGAACTAGGTATATGTAAATGCCCACTTCCTGCCCGTGGAAATACATTCCACTTAAACGCCGTCCCGATAACTACAATTTTATAAAAATTATATGCAACGTCAATCGCCATTTCTATCTTCTCGAACTCTATTCATTTTTTGTTATTTCCTCAATCCTTCCCATTTTCAAACCTCTCAGTCTCATTCCTCCCTGTAACCCCAGCTCTAGTGACATTTTCGCCATGCTTGGGTTGAAACGATTACAAAAATAAATATATTTTCATTATCACTCTTTGTCATTGTTCTTCTGTCTATCGACATTAACTCGTTTAATAGGTTAATTTTCGTTCCCAAAGCTTCTGTACCTTTTGGGTGTTAGAGCTACTAGATGATGTTTTCTTTCTAACGGTACAAGTTATTTCCTTGTTTCAGTTGTTAATACTTCCTCGTTTTTCTCATGTTATGTCCGTGTTATTCTTATTTTCGTCGCTTTAATACCCGTTTTCCTATATCAGAAGATAGTGCTTCCATAGTGGATATATATCCAGCAATCTCTTTTTTTTTTTGTTATGCTGCCTTAAATAACCAAACCAATCTTCCATGCAAGTGACAACCGGTGCATGAATCACGACATCTGTAAACCCCATCTGTTTAATTCAGAATGTCCTTTCCATTGTCAAGTTTACCATGGTATTTAAGCTATAAGTGCCGTCCTGGCTGGGACTGTAGAATACGCCGACTGCACTTCTGCAGAGGGGTAAGAGCCACCTCAATGGGGCGCCTTGGGTATGACGATAAACTACATCCGCGTGCCGGGTAAGACGATAAACTACGTCCAATAGCAAAGCCTCTGATCAGGAGGCTTTAAGAAGTGTGAAACCACTTCTTAATTGCTGTTGTTCCCAGGTCTACCATGACCCGAGGTGGTAGCACCTGTTAGGGTCCAAGCTATGGGCAAATAGTTTACCCCGAAACTGGGGTTAAAACACTATGAAAGTATACAAATAGGTTTTAATACCAGAAATACTTTGTAAACAATTATCAGCAATAAATTTTTTTAAATAAAATAATTACCAACAAAATATTTTCGAATAAAAAGATATTACAAAAACATATTGACAGCAATAAATGTTTGAAAAAAAATATTACCAGCGACACAGTTTTGAAGGAAAAATTATTATCAGAAATAGATTTTTGACAAAACAAAATATTACCAGCAATAAAAAAAATTGTCGGCATTAAATAACCTATTGAGTTTGATATGCCGTAAAATAAACCAAACCAAACCAAACCAAACCAAACCAAACCAAATCTTTAAGCTGTAAGTGAAGGGAAGGAAAATTTATAAATTTGCATAGAGCAAACAGCATTGTCATGAATTTATACCAGGATCGCTGGTTTCACTTTCCGCCATGACCACTTGTAACATTGTATGTGAACAAGAACGAAGAGAATTTTATATAGAAAAATTAAGAAAACAAAAACCCCACTAAGTATAAGACAGCCACACGTGTTGGAAATATGTCGCATTTCAAAAACACGAAATATTTGACAGGGACTTTTGATAGATATATGTCCCACGAAAAAAAGAAAGCAAAGGAACAGGATATGACCATTTCATTGACGCATGAATCGACAAATCAGCAGGTTGCGAAAACTTGATATTTGCTGGTTAAAATAAGGTTTTTCTGCTGCCAGAATAACCCTTTAATAATTATTCGTTTGATACCGAACGCGGGGTATGATTGGGAAGATTGTCTTATCCACGACACCCTCTCCATTACTGACAGTTAGTCGGCAAAAATCTCTGGCGCAGTAAAAGTAGTTAATATAGGTCGCCTGTATTGTGCTTTTTATTAGTCCAAGAAACCCTTTTTTTTTTTTGGCAAAAAACAATTTATTTAATTTTCAGTAAGAAACAGACAGTACGATTTTGGTGGTTGGGCTAGAAGACAGCCTTGAAGATTAATGCGCTGGCATAAGTTATACGGCCTACTACGGAACAATCGTCGTCGTCCAAACACTAAATTGAGCCACCTACGATATTTATGTTACAATGCTCTTACGCTTCCTACAGACTCAATAACTCTTATCCAAAATATCTTTATTTCACAAAGATATTAACTCATGTTCTGATATGATATGTGCCATACAGATGTATGAACTCGACGCGTGCCTATGCATTTATATGCTAACTAGATTATAAATTGACCAAAATATTGAACGTGGATCTCATTGGATATATTGTTTTAGAACATTCAACTTTCTCGTTGTTTCCATACAAAAATGGATAAGCATAGAATGTTATGCCAATATACAATCATTATATAGCTAAATAATGTAAATGAAATTAATGATAAGTAAAACAGAAGGCAAACTTACTCTGGTGTATTTTTCAGCTTGTCTGTCGATGAAACATAAATATTATAGCGACTGTCGCATTTATTCTTCTAACTGATAAATGCAATCTCGACAAAAATATTGGCACCATTACAGAATGACATATTATTTATGTTAAAATAATATTTTTAAGTGTGGGGAAAGATTTGTTGGTTTATGAGATTTGAATAGCAACTGTATCGACAGTGCGAATGGCGACTTTTTCAGATAAGAAGCATATGAACATAAATAAAAGAATTTTGAAGTCTATATATACCTATACAAAAATTATTATATGGTACATCTGCAAACAAAGCATTCTTTATATCCGAATATATATATATATATATATATATATATATATATATATATATATATATATATATATATATATATATATATATATATATAGTTCCTGCTGTCGGGAGAGCAGTGCGTAAATTTCGGGGTAACGATTTGTACCTAGTCTCCTGTTGGTCTTTCGTTGGTTCATGTTACTGCTACGTCTTTGCAATTTCGATAAAAGCAATGAGTTTTTTTTTAGCTGTGTCTTGATAAGTTGCTTTTTTTCACATTTGCCATGTGATGTTTTCTTCTTTGTTTGTCCGATTTTCGTTTTTCTTCATTTGTTGTTCTTTTTTATTTTGTCACTTCAAGATTAGAATTAATAGTTTGAATTGTTTCAACGAAGAAATAAATTGGATAACATATGTATTTCCCCTTTTCTTCTCGGTAATTTTATAATTTTAAACATAATAGTGATTAAATTTGGATTGTAAAATTGGCAGTTTTTAATTTTAATATCAAATTCTATCATATAATTTAATAATTATTGGTTAGAATAAATTCTTTTTTTTAATTTTACCCGTATTTTAACGATCTGAATAGCTATTATAACATGACTTCGTTGTCAGGCTTTTTGATTTTTCCTATACTTGTATTTTGATTGGTCATTCTAGCTTTTGGAACGACGTTTTCCCCTTGGGCAGGATCGTTAACTAAAACTTTTAAACTTTTAAAACCATTTGTTTTGCATTCAACATCATCACTTGATAAGACATCGGGAGTGTTGAAACAAAATGGCTATTTTTGTAGTGATTTTATAACATGTTTATGTTATAAATTTTCTAAATAAATAATTATATCTGCTCTACTTTGTATTGAGCACTCTTTTAAGAATAGTAATTGTTAGTTATTGGAATTCATTCCATATACACCAATTATATACTTGGATATCAGCTCATATTATTGTCGAGCACTGTCTATTCTATTCTTATACTATGGATAGAATCAATTTTGGAGTATCACTTAAGAACATTCCTTCCACGAACTAAAGGGATTATTTCGTCCATTTAACTCAGCAAACGGAAAACCTTATCAGAAGAATGAGATGGAAAGCTTACTTCTTTCTTCAAGACAAGGTACCATTGTGTGAACGCGAAAATTATGGTTTTAAAAGCCTAAAAACTGAACCAATAATTAGGCAATTATCTGCTTTTGAAAATGAACTAAAGGATATCGTCAACGGAATAACCTTCTATAAATAAAAAAAATGCTTTCCAAAAGCATCTTGAAAGTATTGTCAAAGATATTAATAAATCTGATGATATATATGTTAAATCCAACAAAACAGCTAATTTTATAAGCTATCTCCTAAGGATTATGATTCATTACTTAAGGATAGTATAACCAGAAGCTACAAAAAAAATGATACAAATAACTTCAATGAAATAGATAAGATTAACAATATCAGTAAATCAATTACTGATAAACTACAGATTAGTGATCGGGTCAGTAAACTACATACTAAGGAAGCCTATGTCTTGTTAAAAGACTATAACCCGAATTCTAAACTAAGCCATCTACTAAGTTTATAAACACTACTAGACCAAAAATCGGTAGAATTATTAAGACTATCTTGGAAAGAACCAACCATTCCATAAAAACATCCTTGAACTACTACAGTGGATTAATACAGCTGATGTTATCAACTGGTTTAATAACATCCGATACTGTACTTTCATACAGATTGATATTATCGACTATTATCCCTCTATATCGAAGAATCTATTCACTTTGGCCTTGGATTTCGCCCAGGAATACTCTAACATTTCTGAGAGTGAAGTGGACATTATAATGAAATTCCGAAATTCTGTTCTGATCTACAAGGATGAACAGTGGACCAAAAGTCTTGCAACGACAATTTTGAAATTTCACTGGGTTCTTTAGATTCTGCTGAAGCTTCTGACCTGGTTGGATTATTTCTTTTGTACAATTTATGTGCCTTTGATTGTCTAGATTGTGATAGTGTAGGATTGTATAGAGATGATGGTTTATTAGTTGTTAAAACCTCTACTAAATTTAAGGTAGACCTTATTAGGAAAATGATCCATAAAATATTTAAGGATTTAGGTGTTAGGACTATATTTAAAACTAACAAGTGGATTTTCTAGACGTCACCCTAGACCTTGTTAACAACACTTTCCAACCATATGTGAAGGTCAAGTCCAACATCAATATACGTGCATCCAAATTCCAAATATCCCCCTTCAGTTATCAAACATATACCCTCTTCCATTGGATTTAGAATAAGCACTAACTCTTCTAACAAAGATGTTTTTGATAAACATCGTGATTTTTACAATTCTGCACTCAAAAATAGTGGATACAAAGATATCACTATTCAATATAAAAACCCTGTTAATTGCAACCGTAATAAGGAAAAAAATCTAGAAAGATCATCTGGTTCACTCCCCCTTTCAATATATATGGTTAAAACTAAATTAGGACATATATCTCTAAACTTCATCAAGAAACATTTCCCCAACCCTGAAACTAACCCACTTGGTAAAATATTTAATCCTAATACCCTTAAATTAAGCTATAGTTGTGCTGATAACCTGGAGAAACTAATTAAAAACATGACAACATAGTCTTTAACAAGTATAGGGACTCAAAAAGCTTGATTACTCAACAAGTTACTAACTGCCATACTAAATATAATAACATAAATAATAACTTATGTAATTGTAGGAATCCTGATAATTGTCCACTACAAAATAACTGTAGGATTATTTCTGTAGTCTATCTTAGTACAATCTCAACAATTGAAAATCCAAATATAAAAAAAAAAAAATACATTGGTAGCACAATGAAAACATTCAAAGAACGCTGGCGGGGGCATATGCAATCTTTTAATAACAGTGACTATAGGTACATGACTTCATTATCCAAGTATTTTTGGAATCTAAAAGAAAGAACAAAACACCTACGGTTAAATGGACATTGATTAAGAAAGCCCGGACATGTAACTCCCTATATTCCCCATGTTACCTGTGTCTTTATGAAAAATTTGAAATTATTAGATTTAAAAACAAGGCTGATCTCTTAAATCAAAGATATGACCTAACTGTTAATTGTAAATACTGTTATAAATTTAAGTTATTATAGGGGTCTTATATGTTAAATGATAATGATATGTCGCTGTAAGTTTAATAGATTATTATGTTTATTGCCTGATGTTCATACCGACGACATGAATGTGTATTACATACCTACATAGTGTTATTCGAGTTTGTGTATGGGTGTATATATTTATTCGTGTGTAGTTATATGTGTTTGTACTGCAGAAGGGGTCTTTTGTATATAAGTGTATTTATATGCTGGTAGGTTTTGTATATATATGTATATGTGTGTATATATATATATATATATATATATATATATATATATATATATATATATATATATATATATATATTTGCATATAAAAAGTAAGAAGGTAAAACGGAGTAGAAGAGAAGAGGTTAATAAATATTAATGTATATGTGTATGTATATGTATTTGTGTATATGTATGTATATATATATATATATATATATATATATATATATATATGTATATGTATATATGGGTATATGTATGTATGTGTACTGTTATATATTGTGTATCTAAATTTATATTTACGTTAATTTCTGTTTGTATGTATGTGTTTATATATGTTAGGGTACGTGTATATCGGTGTGTGTATGCATATGAATGTATATTTATGTATGTGTATGTATGTAAGATTATATATGTATTTAGTTGAATTTCGTTGTATTTATGTGTTGTACGTATATACATGTACTTGTTATTATAGATAGGTATTTTTATGTAAATATTGATATGTATATATATTTATGCATATATTTATGTGTATATATATGTGTGTGTGTATATATGTATATTTCTGTTTGTATGAATGTTTTTATATATGTATGTTAGGGTACATGTATATTGGTGTGTGTATGTATATGGATGGATCGATGTTTATGTATGTATATGTATGTATGTTTATATATGTATTTAGTTGAATGCCGTTGTATTTTTATCTATGTACGTATATGTGTGTACTTGTTATTATAGATAGGTATATTTATGTATATATTTAGAAGTATATATATATATATATATATATATATATATATATATATATATATATATATATATATATATATTTGTATGTTTGTGGATGTATATGTGTGTGTTGACACCTACTATATATGAGATTGTTGGTGTGTATGTGTAGGTATGGAAACTTTGGTTTGTCATTACTGCTACATGAGTTAGTCTATGTGTGTGTATATATGTTTATGTTTATGCAATGGTGTGTGCATATATGTATATTTATGTGACTATGTGTGCATAAATATGTGTATATATATATATGTGTATGTATGTATATATGTATGCATATGTATGTATAATTAATATCGTAAATGTGTATATGTATGTATATGTTTCTCTTTATGTATTTACATGTATGTATTTATATATATATGTATGTATATGTTTATGCTTATGTATTTATATGTATGTATTTCTGTGTGTGTATATATATATGTGTGTGTGTATGTGTTTATACATGTGTGTATGTGTGTGTGTATATATATAGGTGTGTATGTATGTATATGTGTGTTGGTTTGTGTTTGCTGCCACGTGTATATATGTATATATGTGTATGTATTTATGTACGTATGAATGTACACTTATTTCTGTAGGTAGTTCGTTTTATCTTATTTTCCTTCACTTAATATATAATAAAATTATTATCAACTTATCTGATTAAAATATGTTTTTATTAATATTTGTGGATTTGGAATTTTCGTTTTTTAATATATCAAATATTATTTTTAACCGTTTTTATATTTGTATATTTGCTCGCTTAAGTTATATTTTAATAAGTGGCTAGCATTTATTTAATGACACTTTCAGTCTTAAATATTGATTGTGGTATCTGATTGTCTAGGTCAATGTCGGTGGATGTGTGTACATTTATTTTTCGGTGTCTATGTGTATGTAAAGTGCATTCACTTTTAATTGTGTATTCATGTATATGTTTGTTTCCCCTTTTCTTTTTCTTTTTTTTTATGAAGGGCCGTCGAGATGTTCTCTGTCTCGTAACTTTTTTATGTGTATATATATCTAAATATGTCTGGATGCTTATGTATTTTAATCTGATTGTGTTTGTGTTGTATTACGCGTGAGTTTACGACCCCATTCGCACACTTGGGATTAAAATGTATACATATATATTGTCAGAGGACCGGATGGAGTAACGTCTATTCTTACATAATTTCAACGAAGAAATAAATTGAATAACATATATATTTCCCCTTTTCTTTTCGGTAATTTTATAATTTTAAACATAATAGTGATTAAATTTGGATTTTAAAATTGGCAGTTTTTAATTTTAATATCAAATTCTATCATACAATTTTATAATTATTGGTTAGAATAAATTCTTTTTTTAATTTTACCCGTATTTTAACGACCTGAATAGCTATTATAAAATGACTTGGTTGTCAGGCTTTTTGAATTTTCCTATACTTGTATTTTGATTAGTCATTCTAGCTTTTCGAACAACGTTTTCCCCTTGTGAATGATCTTTAAATAATTTGAAACTTTTAAAACCATTTGTTTTGCATTCAACATCATCACTTGATAAGACACCGGGGGGGGGGGGTTGAAACAAAATGGCTATTTTTGTAGTGATTTTATAACATGTTTATGTGATAAATTTTCTAAATAAATAATTATATATATATATATATATATATATATATATATATATATATATATATATATATATATATATATATGGAGAGAGAGAGAGAGAGAGATAGAGAAGGAAGAGGTTATAGTTGTTCTGATGAGTTAAAGATGTATATTTTAAAGAGAAGGGAGAATCCGCAAACATGTTTGGTTATAATATGCATTATATATATATATATATATATATATATATGTATATATGTATATATATATATATATATATATATATATAATTATTTATTTAAAAAAAAAAATAACATAAATATGTTATAAAATCACTACAAAAATAACCATTTTGTTTCAACCCCCTGGGTGTTTTATCAAGTGATGAAGTTGAATGTAAAATAAATGGTTTTAAAAGTTTCAAATTAATTAACAATCCTTCGCAAGGGGAAAGCGTTGTTACAAAGGCCAGATAGACCAATCAAAACACAAGTATAGGAAAATTCAAAAAGCTCGATAACGAAGTCATGTTATAATATCTATTCAGATGTTTAAAATATGGGTAGTATTAAAAAAGAATTTATTCCAACGAATAATTACTAAATTATATGATAAAATTTAATATTAAAATTTAAAACTGCTAATTACAAAATCAAAATTTAAAATTTATTCGCTATTAAGTTTACAACTATAAAATTACTGAGGAGAAAAGAAGAAATATATATGTTATTCAATTTATTTCTTCATTGAAGTTACTTTAGCTATATTTAATATCCCGTCTTTTTACAATGTATACATTTTAATCCTCATGGTGTGTGAATGGGGTCGTAAAATCCCGCGTAAAAGAAACGCAGTCAGATTCTAATATATAAGCACCAAGACATATACACACACAAAAAGAGACAAGACAGAGAACATCTTCACGGTCTGTCATGAAAAAAGTGGGGGGGAAAATATATATATATATGAAAAAAAATATATATATAAATATATGAAAAAAAGGGGGGGGGGATATATATATATGTATATATATATATATATATACATATATATATATATATACACGCACACACACACACACACATATATATATATATATATATATATATATATATATATATATATATATATATATATATATATATATATATATATATGCATTTCGGGGCACATAAATCGGAAAAGGCCTTATGAATAATAAAAACTGTTTTTTATGTAATAAATTAATATAATTGCAATGTGAAATTATACACATTTAGATGCAAATATAAATTTAAAAAATCACTTGATGTGTTCACAATCGGCAGCCATCACTTTTTCCCAGCCAGACGGAACCGGAAGCAGACTTTCGCGAAGTCAACCCTCATGGCTGTCTTTAGATTCGCCTGGGTGCTGTAGAGTCCTCATCTCCCTTTCTAAAACTTCGCACACAAAATATTTAAGAGAGTAATGAGCGGACATTATTAGTCGTCTGACCAGTGGTGTTGTGAGAATGTGATAACCCTTGGCGATTTTCGTCATTCTTTTGTTGGGATTCTCCTTGAGCAAATGGTCCTTGTGTTTTGCGGCGCCATGGTTTGATGGTATTTAAGCTATTCAATGACTTCATTGGTATTGTGGCCGGTGCGAGTATCTCCACAACATCAGCTCGACGATCGTATTCGGAAGGCATGTTGATTACGAGAGACTTCTTGCTGAGGTGGGTAATATCTAATGGCGTTTGTGAAACCATGCACACAGTCACATCATGGTGTGGTTACCACTTAAAAATTCTAGATTTATCTGCGCCAAATTGCATGTTTGCATATCTGTAATATTTACCGGTTTGAATGTCGGAGAAATTTTCATAGAAATGTCTTAGAATAATTGTCGGACTTTATACATTTCATAATGTGTGACGTCATTTATTTACATTTGGATACGCATTGAGCAGATATGGATGTACGTTAGAGATTCCTGGAAGATTGTAGTTAAAAAGCACTAAAATAGATCTTCCTAACTAAACGATCCTCAGTGGCCCGATCGATTAAGGGACGTCAGACTATATTACGTTTCCGTATAGGATACAGTTTCGGTTCCCTTCGGAGGACGAACATTTTCTATGCAAATTTCTCAAACATTCATGCCGGTAAATATTATTAATACTGTTTATTACAGACAGGGCAATTACTTAAATATTTGTATCTATGAAAAGAATGAATAAACATAAAAATGTCTATATATATTAGGTTAGTGCAGTAATAATATCATTTTTAACGTCAAAAAACGACATTATTACGTCATTATTTTTGCACCAACCTAATATATATATATATATATGTATATATATATATATATTTGTGTGTGTGTGTGTGTGTGTGTGCGTGCACATGCACACACTCAAAGACAGTTAGGTATAGATAAAGAGACACGTTAAGTCATTTTCAAACACATAGATATTTTCCAAATGTTCGTCATCTACGAGATATCTCCATTATTCCATTTGCTCTGAAATTGGCTTCTTTAAGAGTGACGAACGAAATGTCATTTATAGGCTTTCAGAGAATTTGAAATCTTCCATTAAGAATATTTTGTCTGGATCGGAAGATGTGGCCATGAGAATGTGCCAGATCAAGTGTATACTCTGGCTGCCGTAAAAAAAAAGTTCCTATATGTACCGGGTCTTCAAACACGCATTGAAACTTGAGTTGTCCTGATGGAAGACGACGCACGACCCTCTGACCAATTCCGTATGCTTTCCGAT
The DNA here is from genome assembly GCA_963932145.1 of Acanthosepion lycidas. NCBI lineage: Eukaryota > Metazoa > Mollusca > Cephalopoda > Sepiida > Sepiidae > Acanthosepion > Acanthosepion lycidas. The sequence goes on from OZ010571.1 coordinate 15,731,749, forward strand.
TTTTCTGATTTAACCGTCAAAAAAATTTATAATATCGAGGATGCTGAAATGCTAAAGATGCCGAGGTTACCTTAGACTGAACACGAGAGCAACGACGAAGTTTTAGATAAAATGGAATCAGCACGGAACCCTTTAATTAACATCAAGTTGAAACAGTTGACATTTTTTGGATACATAATGAGGAAGGCTATCTTGGCAAATCAGTTACACACAAAAGAGATTAAGGGCAAGAGAAACAAAGGAAAACAACATATGAATGGAGAAACAGGGTTTAGAAAAATGAATTTATTTACAGGTGTGGGGGACAGAAAATTCTGGAGAGCCATGTCCGACTACGTCTTGAGGTTACACTATACATAAAGAATAAAGAGTCGCTTTTACTGGGTTTGAACAGAAGATAATCGCAGGTGGAAATTTAGTCCATTAAATTCGTTTCCGTTAAATCGAGAGACACGAAACATTGTGATGCTTCAGGCATCCTAATATTTTCGAATGCCTTTCAAGACTGTAGCCTGGTATTGAATTCACAAATCTTTGGGTTTAGTCACTGACTCAGTGGATAAAGACGTTGATTAAATTCAGTGACTAGATCCAAAGTGTTGTAAGTTCAATACCAGGCGAGATCAGTGGTGAACCAAAGGTGGAGATTTGAATTAAATGGAAATAACTGAGGCGTCCGTAAGAGGCATGGTGCGTGGGAATAGAACAATCTTCTTAGGTAAACGAAATAAAGGGGTCGGCTGAAAATTCCAATTACCTGAAGAAGGCCGGTGCATACCACGTTGTGGATATGGCAATGAAGCTGAGGATAATAGTCGGAATAATATAAATAATGTAAGTAATCGTAATACCTCATCTCAGTGATATAGAGAGATAGTATCAGTTTTCTTGTCTTTTTATTATTATTATTCTAACAACTTGTTACTCACATACTTTGTCAGTAGCATTCGTATCCTTTGTCACTAAATACCATTTTATATTTTATGTTTCTTCTTCTCTAATTGAATTTTGCTTTATTTTTGCTGCATTTACAGAAAGTTAGATATTACATAATAACTCAATGTTCAACATTCATTTCTTTGGTTCTGAGGTGATTTTCCTATCTATTTCCATTTTGCTTCATTTCTGAAAGGCGGTTTCACAATTTCGAAACTGATTTGGATTTATGTATCGTAAGATACATTGTTTGCTACTACACTACTCAGATCATTATAAACATCTCTGATTTGGATCTCTTCAGTACAGAACACATATCTCGTGTCTTTTTCTGCCATTCAAATTTCTTAGATTTTATCACACATTCGAATATGACCTGAAGCTCATATTTTTTCTTCATTTATACCTAAGACAGACTTCATAATGATTAATATAAAGAAGCCGTTGAAAATTATTTTAAATCTTAAATTTGGTTATTTCGAAAATCTCGCACGCGTTTACCATAGGAAAGCTTCACTTAACATCTTGACATGATCGGTAAAAGAGGAACTAAATACTCAAAGATGCCATCTAGGTCAGTTTGGAATCTATATCACAAATGTCATGTTATTAAATGGCGATAATTTAAGTGAATTGTATATAAATTTCAAAAATAATTTTCGATCTAATCGTATGTTTAACATTTTAAACATCTTGCGAATTAGCGTGACACAGTTTTATCCGATTCTTTAGCTTCTAACGATTTATGGATATGTAGAGAGTGAAATGTAAGAATTAAAGCTTCAAAGCCACCAACTCCTGGTCCAACAGAAGTGGAGTAAACAAATATAAAAATGAAAGCTTTCGGGATCAAGTGACGCATAGCTGGATCTGAGAGATTTCCGATCATACGCGTATATAAGTAGATTCACAGAATGGACATTGTCATTCGTCTGTACGTCATGTGCGTGTTACATGTCGTGATGCTGACAGAGGCAGAGGGCTGAAAAGATTAAATTGGACAAGGGCCGGTCATGTTGGTTAGTATGTATTAAGAGAAAACAGCATATCGATTATTTACCTCCAGGTCGTGCCATGTGAATACATGAATAAATATCCAAATATATTTGGAAAAGTGTTATTCTTATTTTCCTCCGTTTTTCTTCGTACTTATAAAATCTGGGGTTGATTAGTCTAGAGTTGGAAAATAAGAGAGACGGTTCAGGTATATTAGAAATACATTCGTATCTTTAAACAAAATAAGATAATTTTGAATTTTTTTTTTTTTTTACAAATGTCCGCTAATGAAAAAAACGTAAGAAAAAAATATATCTTTTTGAATAATGTTCCTTCAAATGATACTCGAATATAAAAAAAAGAAAACAGAATTAGTATTTTAAATCCGTTTTTCGTACAGGAAATTGTTTTTATCTTAGCCGATGCATTTTGAATAAAAAATATAAATTTTGGATCGAATTCAGGATTTAGAAGCAGACTTAATGATTATCAGAAAGGGATAAGACGAAAGAATTAATGGAATTAAGTCATGAAGGTTAGAATTATCGAAAATATAGAAGCTTGCATATAAAGATAATAATGCATTATTCACATCAGAGTGAATTAATCATAATTTACATTGGAGCTTCAGAAAATATTATTGTGAAGTTTATGCTCGTATCTATATCATTGTCTTAGTTTTCACGAATATCAATAAAAAGTCATAATATTGTTCTAAATAACCTTTGCTGGTATATAAAATTATACAATCGTTATATATATATATATATATATATATATATATATATATATATATATATATAGGCATTTTTATGTTTATACATTCTTGTTTTAGGGATACAAATATTTACGTAAATGCCCTATTTATAATAAACAGTATTATCAACCTGAATGTCCGAGAAATTGTCATAGAAAATATGCGTTCTCCGACATGAATCGAAGCTGTAGCCTATACAGAACCATCATATAGCCTGATGTGCTTTTACCGATTTCGCCACAGAGGATCGTTCGTTTAACAAGGTCGATTTTACTGTTTTCAAACTACAAATGTCCATGATTTTCTCCCGTCCATTCATATCTGCACGATGCGTATCAAAATGTAAACAAATGACGTCACACATTGTGAAATGGACACATTCCGACAATTATTTTAAGATATTTTTCTGTTAATACATTGTTTTTATAGGTACAAATATTTAAGTAAATGCTCTGATTTTAATAAACCGTATTAGCAACATTTATTATAAATAGAGGATTTACTTAAATATTAGAAAAATTAAATAATATAAGTCATTTTGAAGTATTTTGAACTGCTATTCAGTAAGGCATTGTGCTTTATTTTTACTTTATAGATACTGCCCAAATCAATAAACTTGAAATATATTTTGTTCGCTATATCCATTACATTCACTTACGTGGTAAACCCTTGGTAAAGGTATGAAAACACATACACACATACGGACACATGTGTATATATATATATATATATATATATATATATTAGTTTGGTGCAAAAATAATGTCGGTTTTTACCGTTAAAAATACGTCAAAACCGACGTTATTTTTGCACCAACCTAATATATATATATATATATATATATATATATATATATATATATATATATATATACATATATATATATATATATATATATATATATATATATATATATATATACATATATATATATATATATATATATATATATACATATATATATATATATATATATATATATATATATATATATATATATATATTTGGATTGATGTGAGTTTGTGACCCTGGGTTTCACGCTATTTGCCATCGTCAGAAAAAAAACATTTATTTTTAAATTTTGGATTTATATATGGTTGCGTATATCGGCGTTTTTATGGAAGTGGGAGGGAAAAATTGTCATCAGGACGCCTTTCATAATGACGCAAGCAAACATACACACACGTACATTCATTGACGTGCGCGCACACACAAACACACGCACACGCACACACACAAACACACACACGCTCACTCACCTGAGCTCACACAAACATAAACATATGTGAACAGTGTTGTACTGCGCATATATGCTCATATATGTGTTGTTGCGCACATACGTACGCATTTGGTCGGTGTATTCAATGTTGGATTGTGTAGGGAATATTTCTTTTTTGTTGCGCTGTCAACTCGAAGATCGTTTTTCTATTTTTGTTCGCTGAATAATTTTTCTCGCACGTACGTATATACGTATGATGGGGTCTGTGTAAGACTATGATCGGTAAAAATTCCTAATATTTTAAATTTTTTAAGGCTGTTTTGTTATTGCTTGAAAGCCGCTTATTTGCTTGCTTTTGGCGATTGCGCACATGTAAATGGTAGAAATTCCAATTTGTAATACTTATTAGCATTTATGCGGTGGTATTAATTTTGCTGGGGGACAGAGAAATAAGTATAAATGTTGACTGATTTTGTACGGTTTATATGTATTATTATTCAGGTTGAGATACGAAGCTTATATATATATATATATCAGAGTTCGAGTTTTAATTCGAGTCAAATCCATTGTATTCATTAATGTGCTAATAAGCTTGGGAAATGTATGAATCTTCTTCTCCAGGTAGCTATTGATAAATTGGAGGACAGATCGGGTTCACTAACACTGGATGGCAAATGCACTATCAGAGAAAGAAACGACAACTTAGTGTGGGAAAAGAAATCTGCCTCGTTAGTCATATATTGAAAATACATGATCGCCAAAGCCTGCATCACGCATGGCACATAACTGACTGACTGAGTTAGTTTGATCCTTATTTGGTGAGCTATACTTTCGGCCTTGTACTATATTTAAGATACGCGTAGAAATCGAAGTAGAATACGACTGATTAGTGAGTTCAATCCTTAGTAAATTAATCGGTCACTTTGAAGTTAGAAAGCTTGTTTCGCTAGATCAGTTACGTCTTAAAAGTGATTCAATCCTCATTGGGCGCGCAATATTTTGGTCGTGAACCACATGTAATCTACGCTTCAAAAAAATACCAGCATACACCGCTTTGGTGTGCAAGTAAATACGACTTGTCCATATCATCTGGTACACTATAGATGTGATCGAAAAACAGCATTATTTTTTTTATAACATTAATAAATACGAAACTGAAACCTTAGTTCTATGGTCTTTGTAGAAGATTATCAATCAATAACAGTAACTTCGTTCTTTGAAGAAACGTAGTCTTTGAATTAAAGCAATCTATTTTAACTCAATTTCTAAGTCCTAAAAGTGAAGACTCTTCAATATGTAACCAAACTTCGGAATTATAATTAGTGATTAAACAGTGATGTCCTCTTATGCTATTGTGTATTCTACATTCTCCCATACCTTCCAGTCCTTCTGTCGCACCTAGTAACCTTCCTAGAATTTTGAGAGAACATTTATTTGATGTATGCTTAATATTGCTGTTGTTCCGATATTTGTAACTTTCTAAGTGCATCGTATTGTTTGTTTTTTCTTTGACAATACGGTGCTTTTAGACGCGCCTCTCTCTCTTTCTCACTCTCTCTCTCTCTCTCTCTCTCTCTCTGTGTCTCATGTCAATCGGTGCGACTCATCTTACTAGCTTCAGGGAACTAGATGAATTTCACCAGCAATTTAATACACGGTGTTATATCAAAGACTTTAAAGAGTATTCAACGAAGTCGTTGATCTTTTCCTCGCCAGTTGATCACAGTTATTTCATTTTAAAATTAGTAAAAGCTGAATTTATTTCCAGAAAATATATCAGACTAAATGTAACAATGAATAATAAAATTAGTAAAAAACAAAGGGTTCAAATATTAACCTCATGCTTCGATAATTAATGGAAATTACTGGTTTTCTACAGAACAATTTTTTGTTAATAATACGTTAATAGACATAACTTGTAGGAATGAAAATATCTTGTAGATACAACTTCAAAAACGAAAGTGAGCGAAATGAGACATTCTTCGAAGTTTGGGTTTTATACGATCATCTATGTTTTGAATATTTAGCAGATTTGTCTATATCTCTGATATGAGGTATTATGATTACTTGCATTATTTATATTATTAGGACTGTTGTCCTTATCTGCATTGCCATATTCACACCATTTCAGCCGTTGTACATTCCAGCCTTCTTCAGGTGATTGGAATTTTGAACGCAACCCTTTATTTCAGCCACCGGGCTAAATTGTTCTACTTCTCCGTGTCATGCCTCTTCCGGATGCCCCAGTTATTCCCCTTAAACTCAAGTCTCCAAGTTTTGGTTCACCACTGCTGTAGTCTGGTATTGAACTCACAACTCTTTGGGTCTAGTCACTTGATCTAAAGAGCGTCATTATCCATTGGGCCAGTGACATAATCCAAAAGTTGTGTGTTCAATAGCAAGCGACACTTAGAGAATTGATTTAAAAGGAACTAACTGAGTCACCCAAAAGGGCCATGACACGTGGAACTAGAACAATTTACCGCGGTGGACAAAATAAAGGTTTCCGTTCGAAATTCCAATTACCTGAAGAAAGCCAGATCATAAACGGCCGAAACGTAGTGAATATTGCAATGAAGATGAGGTAACAGTCCGAATTGTTTAAATAATGCAAGTAATTTAACACATTGTTTTAAACAAAATCAACAGTAGTTGTCATGTAAAATATTTATCCAAAGAACACAAAATAAATTCTGAATAACACCTTCTTTTAGGTGCAGTGCCCCTGCAGAACTTTGGCTGTCATGTCTCTCTACAATTTCCTGTCTTTTGCAGCACTTAATAAAGTTTTTTTTAAGCCATCTCTTCTACACCCAGTTCTTCATCTTGTTAATTAGAAACCACTAATCTATCATGAATGGAGACACATGAATAGCAATCAAATTAATGACAGTTTTATCTTGATTAGATGCTCACAATCGAAATAATAAAATAGATCTTTATTAGTATTTATCAATTAATGTTGTGCGCGTTCTTCGACATCTACTGATACCTTAAGAATCGCGCTGGAAAAATATTTTTAAGATATTTAAATTAAATTTAAGAATATTTTTCCACGTTTTTATTTGACGGTCAATGAATTCGTTTGATATAATCTGCTATTTTTACTATCGTATTTCTAATGCATATTTAATTACAAGGAACTTAAAATTTTAATATTTTATTTTCGATTAAAAAACAAACTTGGTGAATTTAATTGAATTTTAGACAAAATATATTTAACATTCTTCTTCGACATTAGCTCTCCGCAATTTTCAGCATTTTTTAGCTCATAATAAATGTGCTTTTTATCCCTACGCAACCCTGTTTTGTCATCCATCTACTAAAGCTCGTTAGGTAAGATTTCTTCTGTCTGTCGTGCCTTCATGCTTTTCTATGACTATCAAATTTTGCAAACTCTCTTTGCTCATTATAAGGCCTTGGCATTTTAACAAACTCTTTCTGAAGTTAATTATAGGTGTCCATATTCTTTCAAATTGCTCTACAATTCGTCGTTGCTCACATATTCTGGCCCACGTATTCTCAGTATCTTTCTGTTGAACCACATTTCTGTTGCTTCAAACCTCCTCTTTATTTAGGAGGAGATTTTCCAGCAATCAATGCCATATAAGAGGAGTGCTATTAAGTAACAATTCAATTCACTTTTCTTTGTTTCTAATGAAACTTTCCTGATTTTCACTACGTTGTTTTGTATTTTAAAGGCATATTTCACTATCACAACGCGCCTTTGGATTTCAGATACTTTAAGTTCACTGATAAACTCTGTCATGTGTAAACAAACGCAGTTGTCGGACATTTTCTCATCAGGGAATTGGGGTTCCTAATTTTCAATCGACTATGACTCAACGGGAAGGCCATATTAAGAAAAATGTGTAGCCATTTATTTTCGATAACGAATAGGCAATGTAACTAAATTAACAAGAACGTGTATAATTTCAATAGGAGGTTAAAATGGAAAAAAATGCCTGGAACGAAAATAGAGCTTTCTTTAAAAGGAAAATAAATTGAATTCTTTTGTTCGGGTAATCATTTTGTGTGGCAGTTGAATTTAAACACCTAAGGCTGGAATCATAAAACTATTTTTTTAAAGGTAACAAGAGAAAAGTAAACAAGATTTTGTAAGGAAATTGAACGTTTTCCTTGCTGACTAACATGTAAATTCTGACCTCCTCACAAGGAACGTAAACCGTCTGTTTAGCGACAGCAGAATCAAATTTCGATTTCTTGAAGATTAAAGGAAAGCTTATTAAAAGTCTGTTGAAGTAACTTCAAGTAAGGAAAACATGGAATTGGGTTTAATGTCTATTTTATAATGAATGCTATTTGCATATCAAGCGTAGATATTGCGTTTCAGGTTCCATATGATGACACTGTTTCGTATTTTTTTCTTATGTGCTGTCTGGAATAAATTTAATTTCACCGTTAAGTCAAATTAGTTTCTGACAATGAGACAAATATGTTCAAAGATATAACTGAAAAAAGAAACGCAAGTAAACTCATATAATACCACATGACACACAAGAAAAGAAATGTTGATCCTCATAATATGGCTCAGAATGAGTATGTTACAAAACTTTTATCCAACCGACAAATATATACGGGGAATAACAAAATCGCGACACATTTTAGTTTGATCGCTTGAATGTATAGCTGCTTCAGCAAGAAGTTGTCTAAACATTTCTCAAGTAGAACTGTGACCAATTTTTTTTTTCATTCTGCTGTATTATGCCATTAAATTCCTCAGCTCGAACGGCAATGGTCGGCAGTGAACTACGATATCTTTTTATGTTTTTTTGCTCTTCAGCTATTCTTTCTCCTTTCAGTTACTACTCTTGTTGATGTTACTGCTGATATGGAGGCGCCAGCAAACCAGATAATGTATTTAAATCCATGAATAGCAGAATGTTGATACGATGTCTTGATTCTAATCTCCCTCGAAGGTTGAGATGAGGTTTACTTGTAAATTGGTGTCTTCTCGAGAGAAAAACAAATTAGACGGAAACAAAAATAATTTTTTTATATAAAATTTGTAAATTATGCTTATTTTATTTTAGCATATATCCCTAATTATAGGGCCTCCATTAAACACTGAACATGACCAAACATATAACACGCTGAACATTATACCATATAGAACCGTTACCAACTTTGAAGTTAAAAAGTAAAAACATTAAATAGTTCAAAGATTTCCTTTTTAAAAAAAATCAACACGAGATAAAGAATAAATGCTTGATTTTAGATATACATTATATATATATATATATATATATATATATATATATATATATATATATATATATATATGGTTGGTGCAAAAATAATGTCGTTTTCTCACATAGTAACATATGTGAGGAAACGACATTATTTTTTAGTCCACCTCCTTTTTGAATATTTTCTTTGAATAGTAGTTCTTTTAATGTTCCGGTTCATGCAATTTTTGGACGCTATCTTTATTCCAGGAGTCTTATATATATATATATATATATATTTGGTTGGATTGATGTGAGTTTGTGACTCTGGGTTTCGCAAAAGCGTGAAACCCAGGATCACAAACTCTCATCAATCCAACCAAATATGTTAGCTCTATCTCTGATATTGGGCACTTTCTAATAAGTACCGCGCATATAATATGTAAATAATTATATATATATATATATATATATATATATATATATATATATATATACTTTTCACACACACACTCACACATACATATATATATATATATATATATATATATATATATATATATAAATGAACATTAAAGTCCACACTCAGAGGCGAATCGTCATGAAACACCCTATCGCCTCTGAGTGTTGACTTCAATGTTCACTTTTATATTTATATTTACATACGCTCTATCTCTGATATTGAGCACTTTATCCCATAAATATAGCACACATTAAAACTATATTTCTTCATATATATATATATATATATATATATATATATATATATATGTGTGTGTGTGTGCGTTTGTGTCTGTGTGCATGAAATGTGTCTATATACAAATATATATATATATATATATATATATATATATATATATATATATATATATATATAAGCATTTTTAGATGTACTTTTTATATTTTATATACGTATGGTATTTATTGGAAAGCCCTCCAATATCAGTAATAGGGCTAACATATTTAGTTGGATTCTAAGCGATTTTAACGTTAATTTTCTTGAATATTTCTGCTAATCTGTATTTGGGTGTTTTGCTTAGGGAAGTCCTTTTCTATTAAGTTTAGGAATGTCTTATCTATATTTGTTTTGATGGTTTTGTTGTATATTGGGTTAATCCAGAAAATATTTCTTTTTCTTGTTTTTTTTTTTTTCGGTTGTGGAGCTGGTGTATTGTAGCTGTTGTGTGTAACCACTTTCTTTTATTGTTTTGTTGTATGGTGTTTTTTGTCATGGAAAACGTCTATTTTAGATGAGTTTTCAGATTGTAAGCGGCTGCTTTATATGGGTATTTGTTTGATTATTGATGGATGGAGGATCTGTGTACGTAGTTTGGGGTGTCATTATCTCTTTTGTACGGTTTGCATGTGTTATTTTTCAGGTTCAGAGTGACAGCGCAACAAACAATAGATATAGAGCGTTTGTAGATCAGATACCAGATCAGGACCTATCATCATGCATATTCGTCTCTGGATTTTGTCGAGGATTTAGTGACCCACAGCGGGGCACCAGCCCATATAGGAGAGCAATATTTGATGCAAGGACGGATTGTTGATTAGAGGGATGGGCTGAAAAGAGAAAAACTTCCTGGCACGAAACAAAAAATAAAATTTTGGTGTTATATACTATGAGAAATAAGAAAAATGATATGAGCAAAGACTAATTTTACTAGATTACACCAAAATTTTGTATCGGACACAGTGCAATGAAAGACTCCATATTCATGAAACTGTCGAAATAGCTTGATTTGCCACTTTAATAAAATGTAACTCTTTCAAACATGTTTGTTAATTTACATGTAACACTAAAAATGACGTTTATGGTAAACAGAAAACAATTTATAAGATCATAAAATACAAGGCACAAGAGCCACTAAGTGTAGAGTGCTACTGGATATAAGATAAGATAATTGGAGCTAGTAGGAAGTGACGATTATGAGGATAAGTAGGATAGATAACGATTCATCCCAGATTGAACAGATTAAGATTACAGTGTTTATGGAACCATCCATGCGAGTGTTTTTTTCCGCAGACTAAAAAGAAAAGAATTTCTGCATAGAACGTCCTTTTACGATTTGAATGGCGAGGAAATGTGGATGATTACCCTCCTTGGACGTATAAATGCCGAGCCATAGACGTAAGAATATCTTATATATATATATATATAGATATAGATATATAGATATATAAAGATATATATGAAATCCAGTGAGCGTTGACCCACCTCGATACTAGTTTCATACGTTTTCACGCAGTCTTCAAACATTCTGTAACAGTTACGTGTGCAAAGAGGCACTTTATACCCCTTAAGCAAGGCTAATTTCAGTAAAGTGTCGTTCATGCACACACTAATTAAACTATAAGAGTGTTTGCGGATGGATGGCCAGTAAATTCACGATTATTTTGAGAAAAAAACAAAACAAATGACACCACCGCACAGACATACGTGACGACAACGTGACCATGATTAAACGGAACGCTGATCTTATAAAACTTTCAGTTATCTGTTTGGATAAGTCTTGTTCTTATGTCCATCGTCTTTGTCATGTTGAATTGATAATGTTAATTATATTTTATGAATATGTCCTGAAGATGGTTTATTAGACCGAAACGTCCGACGTTGACATATTAACATTAAAACAGCATAATTGCATATAAAGATTTTTGTTTGTTTTTTTCCGTATATTTTTCTTCATATATATATATATATATATATATATATATATATATATATATATATATATATATATGTATGTATGTATTGCCATCCACAGACAGGATGTTTCGCTGAATCACAGTTCATCAGTGTAGCTAGGATCGAAACCCAACTGAATTGCCGTCAGTCGGGGATTCTACCACTAAGCTGTTTGTCGTAGGGCAGGGATGAAAGTGAATTTAAGCGTATTTATTTTTAGATAAACACACAGTGACTGCGAGAACTCGATTCGATTTACCGAACTGTCTTGCATTATTATCCGTAATAGTCACTGTTTACAAACCCACACTTCCTCCCCAGAGAGCTCAACCGACATAAATTTTTCAGGAGCATATATATTGTCATCCAAAGATTGTTTCGCTATATCACAGATCATCATTGTGGCTAGACATCTGGTTGCCTCTAGCTGGGCTCGGAAGCAAACTGAATTGGCCTCAGTTGGAGCACGGTAGATATGAAGGTGAGTTTAAGCGTGTTTATTTTTTAGATAAATACACGGTGACTGAGAGAACTCGATTCGATACATCTTATATACGTTATGAATATGGTTATATGTACATTATAGGTTACATATATATGACACTGCTTTTCTATTTATGCATTTTACATATGCACTATAATGCATTCAATTTAATTTCAAATAAAGAGAATCCTAGTAATTATAGGGGCGTTTGAGTTTTTAGAAATGTTAATGTTTTTTTTAATAATTTTTAAATATTTTAATGGTGTTTAGTGATGAAATTCAAGAATTCTCGCATAATAAAATGAAGATGAGTGGATCGATAAGGAAATCCTGTCTAGAATATCGACCCCGTCCTAATAAAAACAACCACCTGTTACATATTTCAATGTAGGGGGTAATAAAATGTTGTCACGTATTTTGGTGTAGAAAAACAATTTTCTAAACATGCAAGAAAAACAAATATGTTAAAGATCTAATATTACATTCAGATTTTAATTTAATCAGTTTAAATATTCCACATGACTAATAGATGTTACTTTGATTGCAGGTGTATTTCATCTAAAAGTAGATAAAAAATCTTTACGTTTTTCTTGTTTTTTATTTTTGTTTGTTTTAATTGGGTTTAATTTCAGTGTGACTTATTTAGTAGATCAGTTACAATACGGAAATGGACTATGTTCACTCCACCATAGTTTAGTAAACTACTGTCAGTTTTGTCAGTCTATATTAAGCTGCATAAGTATCAACAGAATATGAAAATCTGGGTATTGCTCTTTCACGAATGAACTTTAAGAAGACATGTTACTGTGCATTAATTTTTAAGAAATGCTATTCCAAGGTCAACCTAAGGCGATTCTTAGAGGAAATAACCGTGAACACAGGTATAAAAATGGCCTCCAGCACAGCAACAACCATAAAAACAGCAATAAGATTATAACTTTCAGTTCTCGCAAGGAGCTGCTTTCGGAGTTAAACTTAATTTTAATTTTCTTTACGTTTGCATAAACAGCTCTGTCAAAATATATTTTTTCAAGTCAGTCTTTTTTAGTTTCTGTTTTAATGATTACATTATGGAAATTAAAATTTGGTATAAGGTTAACGGTACTTTACTGATACCCAGTAAGTATGCGATACTAAAAAGATTGATGCGTAAAATACCTGTTTATTCGATCATTGATTCCGTCATGTTAACAAGAAACATGGAGGACATATAATTTTTCAGGGACAAAATACAAAAATACGATCATCTTGCGAGGATGTGTTTTTTTTGTTTTTTCCATTTCTTTGGTTGGCTTTTCTCATAGCTTCCTGTCATTCGGGTCTCATACGCGCGTGCGCGTGTGTGTTTCATAACTACAGCTGGATTGACTTCATCTTTATGTTAGCAAATCTACCGACATCATTTGACTTCCGATTCTGCACTTGATGGCTAAAGGCTAATTTTCTTAGGTCAACTTTATCAGACGCCTAACTCTTCTGATATGACGCCGAGACAGAAATCTATTTTGTTATCTCTTAGGGTTGACCCAATATATATTGGGGTCACCACAGTTCATCCCCGCTTAGATAAAAGATTATAGATCTGTCTTAAATGCGATTAAGAAGACTGGTGTTTCCTGGTAGTAATCACATGCAATGTATATATTCTAAGTTTTTATGAAGCTGTTAAAACTCTACGACTCTGTGGCACCCGGTAAATATCGATCCGTATATACTCTGGGAAATTATTGCTACATGTATAATTATAATCTGCTAATTATTAACGTACAGTGAAGTAGATATTCACAGTACGTTCAAATCTTCCCATTGTAGATCACAAAAGTTTAAACAAAATGGCTGCGCACGTCATTACCTCTTAACATATTCTTCATGGAGTTATTCCATAACAAAGGAAGTAGATCCGTTGTTGCGTGATCGCTTGTAAATTTGGGTAAATATTTAGTCACCATTATGTTGGAGTGATCCATATTTTGGAGAGTAAATATTTATCCGTTCATGTATTAGGTTGGTGCAAAAATAATGTTGTTTTCTTACAGTAACATGTGTGAGAAAACGACATTATTTCTACAGCAACCTAATAAAATGTATCCCACAAACTATACTGGCGTATTTATTCGAATTCATGTATAAATGAGTAACAGAAAACAATATAAAACATACAAGTAATTTCATGGATTGACAAACGGGAATTAGAATTACAATAAACGAAGATATTTAAAGACTAGTTACATAGAAAAGTTTTTAACTAGAGAATCTTCATTTTTGTTTCTGTGAAATTAGTCTATTTCAACGTGGTAGACACGTCTATGAAATTGTACACATGACAAGAGAGAAAAATAATGTCATGAAAATAAACTTTCCTCGGTGGGGGACACGCGAATTTCCTCGCGTGTGATTTTATCTTACGTCCAAAGCTGTAAAAGAGAAAGAAGACTAGGGCGAAAAATGCACGTATATTTATAGGCTGAAGGGGCGCCCTCTAGAGATTTATTCCAGCAAAATCAAGTGCGATAACTCACACCGTGTCGAAAATATATAGTTTCATATTGTATATTTTCTGCTTGGAAGAGTGAGTTAAATTTGGATGGTATTATTCAAATTACTTACAAGCGGAATAATATTTCCTTCTTTGTAATCATTAAAAAATTGCGGTTACAATAAAATAGCCTTGAAGGTAAAATCATCTATTCGTGAATTTTATCAGGTAGAAAATTTAGTTCAATCTTTTCGCCATGAAGTACAGACCGAGATTCAAAATGATGAGAGCTAGCATTAGCAAAATAATAATTCCCTGTGAATTTTTAATGAATATTTTCACGGTAATTGTTTAGATATTTTTTTCTTTCGACAAGAATTGAAGCCCATTCCTAAATTTGAAGTTAGGTCAAATAATTACTCCAAATTAAATTGCTGGCTATAACCGTAAGATCTATGCTAACAATTTTATTCTCCTGCCTCCTCACTTGTGAAATTCTATTGAGGCTTGTTGCTTTGCTGTTAATTACGTTCTTCAATCATGTAAATGCAGCGTTAATCGTTATTTTCTGTCTCTTTGACGCCTGTCATATTTCTTGTCCGCTCAGTTGCTTCCACTTTCCGTAACTGTTTGCATGTTAGTGGCTTTTCTTACTGTGCTTGGAGTGAAAGGACTGACATTAAAAACATAAAATAAATGAAGGCGAGTTATCACTTGTCATGGCCAGCGGAACAAGAATAATATTAATACGCACATTAAAAGAAGGTTTGAGTTCGAAATTCACTGAAGATTCTCAGAACCGATACATACCCGAGGAAAAAGGGAGAATATATTGGCCAAAACGAAAAAAAGGACATAAATAATGATAACACGTCATTTTAGCGGCTCAGAGATTGGATTTTATAATCAGTGATTTCACGTTTCAAATCTCAGTTCATTACATATAGACATCTAATTTAATCTAAAATTAACAAACATGAATTTAGCATTGTTTTTTTATATAACAAACTTCTTCTTCATTTCAGATCGAAACGGTTAATGTTGACGACGTGCATGAAACATATCTTATTAGTAACGATCTCGTCTAGTTAATTAAATAAAACGACACTCAAAAGATTTGTGTGAGACATGTGCAAATTTAAGCCAAAATCAATAACAAAAAAAATTAGTATATGAATTGATATTTGTTTATGTTTCTGAGATTAGGCATTATGTACATCATTTACATTATTCAGACTATTGTCCTCAAGGACACATGGCACAGTGGATAAAGGCGTTGGTTAGATCTAGTGACGGAACCAAAGAGTGTGAGTTCAATACCCGGTTAAGGCAGTGGAGAACTTGGAGTGTGAATTAACCGGAGATAATTGATAACTGACATCCATGATACATGGAACTAGAACGGTCTACCCCAGTGAGCAAAATAAAGGGTTCACTTCGACATTCCAACCACCTGAAGAAGGCCGGAACGTACAACAGCCGAAACGTTGTAATTAATGTGGCGACAAAGATGAGGAGAATAGTCCAAATAATGTAAATAGTGAATCGATATTCATCGTGATTGACAAACACATTATTTCCAGTGTTTTTTTCATACGACCCCTGCAACTGATGGCATTTTCCTCAGGATAATTGTGCAAAATACTAATCTTCAAATTAACATGCATATTTCTTTAATAATTGACTCCTTCATAAGGAACTGTACGAATATGTCACTGAAATTTCGATGATGTAAACAATTGAAACATACTCTAAATAAATAAACGGAAAATTCTGTATGTCCGTCCGTATGTCTGAACTCCTCTCCCTCGGGCCATATTTGGTCTACATAGACATATTAGCCTATTTTGGAATCAGAATCACCCCGATATTGAAAATCTGTTCTTCATCTGGTCCTTAAACATCCAGCACTGGGATTTCTGTCCGGATGAGGAGAGAATAGTTTAAAATTCAAATTTTCAAATAACTGAAAGAAATAGTGAATTTAAAAGTATTTTTTTAAAATTTATATTGAGTTGCATAACTTTAGTAATACAAAAAACTTGTAAATTTATTTTTTTATTTAAATTCTGTTCAAAATATGTCCAAAACTAATGAATTAAGGAAATCAATTTTAATTTTTCAAAAGGCGGAGGAATAAGAGTTAAAATGAGATGTTTCGTGATGTCAGGTTCAAGTGCCGTAGAATTCGTGATTTGAAAAACTTAACACAATTGAAGTTCCACGGAGTTTGTGATTTAAAGAACTCTATTTTCGAGTTTTGGCATAAATTGTGACTTTGACTGGATTTGGACATAGCCTGAATAAGAGTGAATGTGAGGTTTTGAAGTTCCAAAATAAATCAAAATTATTTCATCAAAATTTGCATTTCTGTTTTCTAAGCTGGGCTAGAGGCCTCTTTATGTTTTAACTGGAGTTCAGTTAGCCCTACGCTTTTAATAAATACGTTATTTTATAATTTACACTATAATTCTATCTGTTTTGCTAGTTATATTTAATTGGAAATCTTTTTTTTTATTAGAACCATGTATAAAAAAATTAAGCAACTTTTGTATTAATTCTTACACAAAAGAAAGTCATCGGAATACTGGTGAAAATCAGGAGTTACTCCTATGAAATCATATACATTTCATAGCGACAGAAACAAAGTATTGTGTAATACTTTTTGGTATTGGTTCTATTTAAGAAGTACACTATCAATCACACAGACGATTCACATATTATTAACATTAATAAATGGACGAAGTCATTATCGAGTCTAAGTGGTAAACTCAAATAATTAACGCAACAAGTTGGTTGTTCCTGTTCGAGTTTATCAAATATAAAGGGTGATTGAAAAGTAACTCCCTATTTTATGTATGATGGACTCTCCGGTTTAACTAGACATTTGAAAAGAGGAGAGTGTCCATCATATATAAAATATGGAGTTATTTTTCGATCACCCTTTATAAAAAAATCAAGCTAATCTAAAATAATGATTATTAAATATTTAACTATCCATATTATAAAAATGTAAGCGGCAAGAATTTGCTGATATAACAAATTCCAACGAGGAAACCTAACGGAACATTTATAAAAGACAATCATCGTCGTAAAAGATTATAAATTATAAAAAAAAACAAAATGACATAAATTCTGACACGTATCTACAGTATGGTTTAATTAGGGATAATTTAATGTAGTTAATTTATGAAAGATATCATAAAAGGCTATATTTTCACAATAAAAGTGGTGTTATCGAAATCGATGATAAAATATACGGGATATACTGACATACTTATATGTGAAATATATATTATTTGACTTTCGGCCTGTAATGTCCATCCATATTACTAATACTAATAATATATTCTCTTCGGCTTGTCATGTTTTATAGCGGAAAGTGAAACATTAATGTGTATTTATAAGTATATACAAAGAAATAAATATTTCATTAACGCAACATGTCATATCCATGAATAAATGATTATTATTTTACGTTTTAATTTTGGCTTCAGTTGTTTCTCCTCCATTGCTTTTGTTAACTATTCTATTCTATTAATCATATTATTTACATTATGCGTATTTTTGCCTAGATAACTTTATTGCTTGAATACTGTGTTCAATTCTTATATGCATCTAGGTCAATGATTCACCACAGATCTTTCCTTTAGATCACTATATGAAGAGACAATAGGAATTTGCATTAATTTGGTGGTTCTGAAACCTTCTTCGGTAAGTTGGGCAACTGTGTCTTTTTTGTCTAAAATGAATGTCAAGAATTTACAATAATTCCTTTGCATTTATCTTGATACCATCATCAAATTGGAAGGGATTTACAATTGTCCCAACTTAAAATAGCCTAAAATATGACAACCGCACTTTGTTAAATCTTATTGCTTTATGTTTCTCTGAAGGTGTCAAACCGTTGCACTTTTCAGATCTCGTAAACTTGTTGCTGTTTATATCGAAACTTCGGCAATAATCAGTTATTTGACGGAGATGTGGATTCCACCGGCTTACAGCTTTTACTATTAAATCATGAAAGCGCGTGTATGAATGAAACTTAAGAGACATACTTTTTGTCTATAAACACGATAGAGGCTTATTTTTTACTGATTAAACGAAAGACACAGATAATGATTATGTCACTGATTGTTCTATGTGAGTGGTGATTATTCCCGGTTAGGATGTGCGGTGGTGTAATAGAGGCTCGGAATGAGAAATGGAAGCAGGTTCGAATTCCAGTGAGGTCCGTTCATCACTTACCCTAATATGCCGAATCATATGAATATATTTCCACCACTTAGATATGGATTAAATAGTAGGCCTTGCATCTGGAAAAAATTATTATCAAGAAAGGGATAATGCAATATTCATTCACAACAAAACGAATTATTCTTAAAATCAAAGAAATACGTTTTGGATTTAAATAACCAATAAAAGGGTTGATAAGCCGTAAAACACAAATCAATTAATGAAGCAATTCCCATTTAACAATTCCGTTGTTTTTATAGAGAATGCTCAGGGCATTGTAAATAGATTGAATATATATTCTTGTATAAATAGAAATGTGAAAGAGAGACGGAATATTTGGTTTGGTTTGGTTTCTTTTACGGTATATCCATCTCACTGGGTTATTTAGTGCTGACAAAATTTTTTTTTACTGTCAATATTTTTTTTCTTCAAAAAAGTATTGTTGGTAAAAATTTATTACCGGTAACAATTTTTCTTGAACAATTCATTACTGGTTATAATTTTTTACAAAATTTTATTTCTGGTATTAAAATCTATTTTTACACTTTCAGTGTTTTAACCCTAGTTTAGAGGTTAACTATTTGCCAATAGTTCCGGCTCTAACAGGTGCTACCACCGCGGGTCAGGGTGGAACAGCAGCAATTATTAGGAGGTTCTACGCTCCTCAAAACCCCCTGATCGGCGACCTTGCTGCTGGACGTAGTTTATCGTCTTACTAAGGACGCGGATGCTGTTTATCGTCATACCATGGAAGCGGTTGTAGTTTATCGTCTTACCCAGGACGGTGAAATACTTGAAATCAGGTTCCAAATTCAATATCTTGAAGAAAGTATAAAAATCAATACTGTTATAAATGTAATTATGGGAGAAATTACCTAGCGATGTCGCCATAATTTGTTTACTTTGAAATATTAGGGAAGAGATGATCAAAACATATGTTGTCTGTCCTATGTAATAGTAATTGATATAATAGCCGTTTTCCCTACAAGTTTTCATTTTGCTCTCGGTTGAAATTCATCAAATCTTTCTTTTCGAACAATTTATAATAAATAATCCAGTAGCTGTTATCGTTCGTTCCAGTATTGATAGGAGTTTCCGTCTGATCATTCTATTTCAAGTAATGTCAACATCTTGATCATGTCATTATTTTCTCTTCGAGTTACATATGCTATCCGGTTTAGTTGTTGATTCTCCTCAGTGATGTCGTTATTGTCATATGTTATAGTTCTTTGTGATTCTGAATGATTCCAGAATGTTCAAAGAAAGATTATGTTTTCTAAGACCCGCATACTTCACTCACTCGAAAACTCTTATAGACATTGGTCTGCATGTCTCGAGCTGATAAAGATATTTACTAATAGGATTCGAGTTTTCAGGTTGATGAGTAGCGGTGTAAAAATTTGCGGTGTTGGGCAAAAATACCCCTGGTACAGCCTATTCTATGTTCAATTTCCTTATCTCCTATACTTAATTTATTATATCTGATCCATAATCCAAGCTATTTGAAGTATATAGTATTTAATAATTCTACACCCAGAATTTTTATGGTGTATTTAGTAAAATCGCCATCACTGTTTTCATTCCAAATCGAGATCTTAGTTTCTGTTTTGGAACTGTATACCTTCAGTCATACTCCTTGAAACAATTGAGAGGGGGTGTTGAGTTTCTGTTGAAGATTAGTATCATGCCAATTATGAATACCTAGGACACCACTATAACCTACCTAATCATCAGTACATTGGCCACTGTAGGAAATCAAGGTCCTAGAGTTCTATTGTTTGTCTCTCTTTAGTAATTCGTCCAGAATGTTTAAGCAGTTAGTAACCATCTCATCACATCTGTGTTTGTAAATATGCAAGGCATATTTTAAAAAGTTTCAGTACTGAGGTCCTCGCCAGATATGTAAGAATCTTTAGATCAAGATTTCCTTTATTAGATCAATGACTTCAGGTGAGCCGGAGCTTGGCAGACGATTTCTCCATTGATATGGTCATATATCCCTGTGAGGTTGACAAAGTTGCTTTGCATTTTTCCATTAGAGAGGTAAGATATTTTTTGAGATGTTTAGTAACATGAACACAATTGTTACATCCCTCACCAGAACGAAAACTAAACTGGATCATGGGGATTGGTCTGATTTGGTTTATTTTGTTTTACGGCATATCAACCTCAATGGGTTATTTAATGTCGACATTTTTAGGATAGATTCGTTTGAATACAATATGTATTCTTTGGTTTAAATTAGTTTATTTTGTTTTACAGCATATCAACCTCAATGGGTTATTTAATGCTGACAAAAAATTTTATTGCAGTAATATTTTGTTTTGTTAAAAAAGTTTTTCTGGTAATATTGTTCCTTCAAAATTGTATTGCTGTCAATAATTTTTTCAAAAAATATTACTGGTAATAGTTAATTATTTGCCTATTGTTGGGACCCTAACAGGTGCTACCACCCCAGGTCAGGGTAGACATGGGAACACAAGCAATTAAGAGGTGGTTCCACACTCCTCAAATCATCCTGATCAGAGGCCTTGCTGCTGGAGGTAGTTTATCATCTTACCCAGGACGGGGATGTAGTTTACCGTCTTACCCAGGACAGGTCGTGAGGTGTTGACCATTATAGAAATATGATAGTCTAGTTAATATAATGTTCATTGATACGTTCACCACGATAGACCCATTTGAGATATATCTATATCTCTGAGGCTCGTGAGGGCAGCCTTTCTATTTCTATAATGCATTAATGCGTGATAAACCTCGCATTTTGAGGATGCATATCCATCTTCTGTCATAAAGTAAAGAAGCTTGTCATCGAATTCAGGAAGAATGTAAGATATTTCCAAAATTTCAGACTCTATATATATCCCAGAATGTCAAATGGATTCATAAAATAATAGATATAAATCTTTGCTGCACCATTGGACTTTACTTCTTACAGTTAATTTCTACTTTTCTCTTTCTCTAAGCGCTTAAGAAATTTCTTCATCTTACTTCCCGTATTATGTGACTTGTTTGTCTTTTAACGGCACAGATTTCCTTCAACGTTTTAGAATCCCATAAAGACAATTTGGATATTTTGCCTTTACAGATGTCGATCGAGTGTACGACCAACACTGATTCTCTAATCTCATTATCTAAATCTTTCCATATTTAATGTCTCACTTTTATTGAAGTTAAATTTAAAAGAAAGTTCATCCTTCATTGATTTACTGATTTTTATTAGAAGATTGCTCTACTTATATAATCGACTATCGTTGTGTTTTTATCGAACTTTATTTTATAAAGAAAACGGAATATAGTTTCGATATTGTAGATGAACGTGTCATTTAATTGTTTCATCTCATTAAAGTTAAGGTTAGACTTCAATTATCGACGCGGATTGTGTATCAGTTGTCTGATTCTGTCTGTATTTTAAGGATCTCACGTTAGCAAGTAGCATCAATGGCTCGATTTATTTATCGGTTTGATGTTACCTGAATTCTGCTGAAAATGTTAAATGTTATTTCGGCTAGCTGAAGGGTTCTGTGGGAAGCCATTATTTCGTTTTATCGACTGTATTTGAAAATCTTAAGTGGGATTTTCATTCAAATTTAGCTTTTCTCATGTCGGAAACACACTAAGTACATGAAGATATTTTGTAGAGAATGCCAGTGTAAATTATGGAGCATCTATTCAAATTGTCATCATTTTCGTTGTTTTTTTTTCTGTAGTTAAATTCTACAAAGTCTTCCTGGGACAGTGTTGTTTTATTTTGTTCTCTTAAATAGACGGAACAATGTAGGAACAAAACAGATATTTGACTTAGTTTTTTGTTGCGATTACCCGAAACGCAGAAACTTAACCTAGTTACGGTTCCAAAAATAATCCATGTGGCAATTCTCTATGTATAGTAGGGGTTATTTGTTTTCGTACTTTTAATTACATTCCCATCTATTATTTGCAACTTCTCATCTACATCACTTATCATTTTCTTACACGCGACATATAGATGCTGGCTGCCAACTCGTGTTCGAGTATGGCCATTAGTACATATCTTTTTGGAGAATAACTACTGATATGCGGAACAAATGTGGCTCTTTAACCCAGCTAGAGACTTACATACTTTGTCACAAATAGAGAACTTAACAGGTGAAACAACGGGTGTTACATTATCATAAATGTCACATGAAACCGCTTCTGGACCCGCATGTCTTATCCCAAAATTCACATTTCAGTTAGTGGGCATCTACGTCTCAATTGTCACCCGCCGTCGGTGCGCTCTCAAATGATTCCTTAGAGCAGCCATCGACAAACACCATAATCTGTACACGTCAGATCGAGCTGCTTACGGATGTTCAACGGGGACGCCTTTACGAGCATCTCTTTTAAGCCCTACGTGCCTCATTTTCTCCTCCTCAGAGTGAAACATGTCACTCCTAGCAGCCTCATTCTTCCCAGTGCTCACAAGCCATGTTGCATTTCTTCAGCACATCCTTGATGCAGTCATTAAAGGAAATATTAAGTTTGACAGCTAGCAAACTAGTTAGATAAATACAGACAGACAGCTCGTTTATCGGATTATGTTACTTTTCGACAATTTAAAAGAATAATTTTATGTAGATTTTGTGTATTTACCATAACGTTTTTAACCGTAAAGAATACCATCAGATGATGGACTTTAAATTCGGGCAGAGGAAGTTTTAGTAACATTTCAGGAATGGCGAAATGCAAGAATACATTTGTCTTCTCTTCAGCTTTTTGCCAAATAAGTGGGTAGACTACACATTTTTGCCATTGTTCCGTTAGCAGTATTGAGAAAAGAATAATTCTAATTCAAAATCAGGGAGAAATCAATGGGAACTATTCATCTCTGATGCAAAGATATATGAGAGTGGTCGATACTGAAATAAGTATAGACGCAAAGTAAATATAGACATACTCTTGCTCTTACGCAGATAAAACTATTTCTAATCTTCATATTTCACACATTTAACATATATTACCACTGCATATTTTGCCTCTCAAGAAAGTTGATAGAATGCCACAGATATTGAATAAAATGTAGCAATGTGCGGTCATATTCAGCCATGTCCTGAAGATGTAAGGAATAATAAAATACTGATCTCATTCGTCACGTTTAGTGTTCATTGGTTTTACAACTCGTCATTTCTTCTGGCATAATCAACAGCTATTCGTTTTAGCGATTAATCATCGACGGTTCTGTAAGTCAATGTTTGAAATAGCAAATAAAGGTTGCGGATATGTCATGGCCAAAATGGCTGGAAGGTTCAGATCTCTTACGCTGAATAAAAAGTCAAGTGTCGTATACAATTTTGAAGATGATCATAAGACAGTGTCTATATCTATGTGCCCCCTTGCCATTTACATTTTAATACACTAAATATTTCAATACAGTATATTTCAACAGTACATTCAGTTATTGATTAATATAGATTTCAAAACTTTGGCAGGTGATCTTTATTAGTCAAAGCCACATTAATTTGGACTCAGTTGCATACAGAATCATTAATTCCGTGGTTAAGGATGTCTGATCTCTAACTGAATCCAGTTTTTGTTCAGTAGCGGGAACGAGTGTCTCGGGAACATCTGTAACAATGTACTGTAAAATGTTTGCCTTATTAAATACACAGCTCACTATCCCTACATTTTCCATGGCAAACAATAGACCACTTAGTAATCTTCATGAGCTGGAGTCAGAAAGAATTAACAGTCAGATAAATCTCAGTGAAAGGCAACAATGAAAAGCAAGGTAGGTGTTCCACTCATTGAAATCAAATGAACCGGAGAATATGCCTAGCCAATAGAAAAAGTAAATAGAGAGACTGTCATGATTCTCTCCCGGCATGTCTACGTTTTTACACATGGTTTTCCCTTTTAGGTCTTAATAAATATTGTATTTTTCATGTCACTACTAAACATTGTTCCACCATTCATTTACTCAAAATCCCTAGGTTGGCTATACGTTGTTTCCTTCTGTTCCTCTTGTCTTCAGTTTATTCTTGAGCATCATATTTCCCAAGAACCGTGATTTAAACATGATATATTCTGATAAAATTAAATAAAGACTCATATAATTTCAATACATTACTAACAATATCGGAAATGCGTTAAGATCTATTCTTCCATGAATTACCTGGCTCTTTGTACAATGTTTGAAGTTTATAATAGTAAGATTAAACAAAATTGGAGGTTTGTAGCAATATCAAGGCTACGGCTAGTCAGTTATCACTTTCCAGGCTTGAGAGATTTCAAAAAGGTTCGCAAGACTATTGATATTTTGTCACTAATAGATGGAATATTGTTAGATGAATTCCATTCTTTAATTCATAAATTCATAAACATGCTACTGGAAAGAAACAAATTTCCACCATGTTCCAAAACTAAGAAAGAGGTTCCACACAAGCAGATTTTCCTAAAAGCTAACTTACAAACTACCGCGAATAGTACTTCCCTGTACATTACAATATCATTAAAATATTCAAGTCAAGCAATAGTTTTCAATCCTTCAGATCTTCATAAATTTCACTTTACTTTTAAAAACAAAAGAAAGTTTGCATGCGATAATTTGTTCAAATGTTGTCATATCTTTATTCCGAAATTCAATGCTTAAAACATCAGTGTCTCCCACTTTCAAGAATACTAATATTGTTAGTGTAGAAATAAATTCTGCCCAAACTTCACAGGTTCCAAACGATTATGGAGGTCAATGCATACAAAAGTTTCCTCTTTAACTTCAGGCAGGTGTCCTTGTTTTTACATATAGTTCCTAATTTTTCACAGCTGCCATTGTTTCTACAGCTCTTGATTTTCGCTGAAAATGAAAAGCTACAGAATCGCACTAAGCATCTCCTAATTTGACGGCATTAAACATGACACAGTTTGAGACGACTTACAAAGAGGAAAAAACATTAAACATGACACAGTTTGAGACATCTTCAAACAGGAAAAATCATGGAATATGACACAGTTTGAGACACATTCAAACAGGAAAAAAACATGGACTATGACACAGTTTGAGACACCTTCAAACAGGAAAAAGACTCATTGGAGAACCTCATAGCAACCGTCATAGAGAAAAGATTGAAATGGTATGCTCGCGTTATAAGAGCCAACAATCTCCTCACTAGCATCCTACAAGATACCATCTTATACATAAGATATTGATGTAAGCGGATAAAACATTTGACGGTCAACGACACAGAGTCAGCTGGGTGATATTGTTTAGTGGCATATCAATCTTTAGGGCTTATTTAATGTCTAAATCTAAATCTAAATATTTTGAAAATATTTTTTTGCCATCAGATAAATATATATTTAAACATAATTGTATTCCTTTAAAAACATATAAAATGTATTGTTGGTTATTTTGCTACAAAATGTGTTGCCGGCAATTGTATAAAATTGTCTGTTTGGTCTTTTTGCAATATGAAAATATATTGCTGGTAATTTTACTCTAAAATACTATCTCCCCAGGTTTAGGTGAACAACAGCAATAAAAAATAATATCACGATCAGAAGCCTTTCTGCCGAGTGTAGTTTATCGTCATACTCAGGACCGTAGTTATCTGGAAGATCTATTATAAGGATTGAAACGTTGCTATGCCACCGAATACAAAACAAGGAAATAAAAATGCATTTCTATTTGAGAAAATGGGTTCGCATTGTTAAAAATGAATTAATTAGAAAGGTAATTATACTGATAAACACATCATTTGTAAGAATTTGGGTCACGTTTAGATATTAAACTGTAAGTTGTCTTTTTGTAAGGAATATCAGAACTTCTTCCAATTTAACATTTCATAAACATAGCTAAAATTACTAGTGGCTAAATTTCACGTAATACGGAGACGGAGTTATTGAATTTAACGAAACCATTAATTGCTAGTAAAATGAAGAAGTGTCGGTGAGCATTGATTATGCACCCATACAAGTGTACACATCCCCTTTCGGCGCAATGTGTAAGAGGTCAGACCCCTGCCTCATTACTTGAAGGCTTTCCTGAATATTTGGCGAATATAACCTATAACCCCAATATTTTTTCATTGATACTCGGTTAACAGATATGAAAAGTCGCTTACTCTTTGAGAAGTGGATTAATGCGTATGCACATCGAATTTTCAAGATGGTGGCGCAAATCTGGCTAGGAATGACGAATACTGCACATTGTCTAATTCTTGGCTGTCCTATCGACCGATGGAATCCTGGCACGCAAGTAGTAATTCCAGGAGACATAATCACTGAGACAGTACTGCTTTCAAATATGCCCATTTTTTTATTCTTTCTTTTTTCTTTTTTCATTTTCTGTTCTCTCTACCAAGCGTGTTCGTCTCTGTGGACATTTGAACATATTTCAAATACATATACATACATATATTTCCAAAATATTTCCACCATAATTTACCAAAATAATTCTTAGGTAACCCCCATCTCTAAAAACATTGGACACTATGCATTAATGGTTTAAATAATTTCAACGTTAATACTGGTTATTACATTAACACCGGTTAATACATTAACACTGGTTAATTAAACCAAAGAAGGCATGAAAAATCAGATGTATACCATACGTGAGATAAGCTTAGGCGATTATGTACTTATCGATACATGACTGACGAGACAGATTTGTTCATGCAATAGTTTGCCATTTCTTTTTGTGGTAGACCAGTTTCCATCCAAGGTTATAGAACCCGGTCTGTTCTGTCCTGCTATTTACCCATAGCTGTGGTTGAGAAGAAGAGGATACATACATTTCCCAAGGGTATTTACACCTAAGTGAATGTAATGGATTCGAGTGGAATTCGAACTACTAATTATTAAATTCAGAGGGTAGCCACATACATTCGGTCTATAGTATCTTTGCGTCTGTGTATATTCCTATATAGCTGTGTGTGTGTATTTGTGTGTGTGCGTTTACACGCACTCACCCACAGACACAATAACACGTTCGCGCCCAAGCCTACACACACACCGATATCCCGATTGAGGAGAACTTTCATAAAGCACGCATATCTTGAAATGTATACATTGACGAACATAAATATGCAGTGAATTGAATTTCTCTTTTTTACATACAGGTTCCCAACAAGCCACACGCCAACTGATGTATATTCCGTGCCTATGTAATATATTGTACAAGATTCTTTTCTTCCTTCGAAATTCCATAATTTTGGCCCGCTTCGTGGAACGCTTACGTGACCCTCTGCTATTTTCTCAGTAATTTCTACCGCAATATGATTTGAACGTCAGGGAAAATGCAGTAACGCGCTCAAAGACTGGTCTTGTGTCTATAATTCCTATCACTTGCTTCCTATCAGGCAAGGTAGCAACCCTGTTGTACTGATTGCCGAGATGACCTCTGTCCCTTGGCTTGAACCGCATAAGCCGATGATTGTTGACCAATAGCTCGTTGCATGCAACATACTTGCTTCTTTAATGCCGCCCCTGTTCTATGAGATTTTTAACTAATGCATGAAGATCATTGGCATCGAAGAGGTATTCGAGGATAACGAATGGAATATCTATTAGATTTAACAAGGATTTTAGATATGTGGTGGATTAGTGGATAGCGACTCGGATTGAGGAAAATGACAGCCGAGTTCGAAATGCAGTCGAATTTCTTACATTCGTTTACGTGATAATAACTTTGGGAAATGTATGAATAATTTTGTTCTTCCCCCCAGCTATGGGTAAATATCAGAAAAGACCGTGTTCTATAGCCATGGATGACAATTGGTCTACCGTAGAAAGAAATGGCAACCTCTTTCAGGGAAAAAAAGACCTCGTCAATCATGTATCGAAAGATACATGATCACCTAAGTGTGTATCACATATGATAGTTTAAGATTGTGGAAAACGCCAGGTGTAAATCAATATAGAAAAATTATTAATTATCCTTTTGTTTTTATACAAATGTTTTCCAAGTGGAAATTTTAATTAAAGAATATTTTAATAAATAAATTTTTCGGGTTAATTCAATTTTTCTTCAAATACGTTTCAAATATTTTAGCTTTTGTTTTTTAAAAAATATATATTTTACTCCAAGCAAGTCAATAGATCTACTAAGACGCAACGTGTTAGCTGATTTTGAGTGAATATGAGAAAATAAACATATTATTCATTAGAGAGAGTATTAAAAAAAAACAGAAATAAATATATCGATTTAAAATGAAAAATTTTCAAGATCAAAGTTGACTTCAAAAGCAAGAAGTGCGAGAGTAGATATTGTTTACATAGAAACTCCGGTTATATATAGCTATTTACACTGTACAATGGTAAGACATTGATGCCAA
Organism: Acanthosepion lycidas; assembly: GCA_963932145.1. NCBI lineage: Eukaryota > Metazoa > Mollusca > Cephalopoda > Sepiida > Sepiidae > Acanthosepion > Acanthosepion lycidas. The sequence goes on from OZ010571.1 coordinate 15,761,023, forward strand.
TCTAGTAGTATACTTAAATTCCTTAAGTCTAGTTACCAAAGAGGAAATGTTATCAGAACAATTACCATGAAATTATTTATAAAAAAAGAAAGACAGGAGCTACGTTACGGTGTTGGTAAAATGACTGAAGCCGAGATGCTAGCTCACGACCAATAATATTGCAGATTCGTTTTTGTATTTTATCAAGTACCTTAATGACTATAAACATACTATCAAGTTATTCATACTGCGAATGTTCATTTTTATCGTCTATTCGATTCTATAATATGACGTTAGAATCCATATAAACGGGTTCAGGTTCGATTTACTTCCCCGAAAGAGTTCCGCCCTTCGGCGCAACCTCGTTCGAGTTCCTCCCCGCCCGAAGCCAGAGACTTCAACCGATCAGCCGGTTGTCCGATTTCGAGCTGAACGGTATTCAGTCACCCCCCATGAGGGTATCATGTGGTACAAGGCCGGTTTAACGTAGGATCTCCGAGCCCGTGGGCTCGGTCAAATATGCCGAGGCTGGACTCCCTGCTTTCTCTTGAGGCGCAGTATTTATTACGTAAGGAGTATTCCATTATGTTATTATGGGTGAGGTCCCATAACACTATCTATCTATCTATCTATATATATATATATATATATATATATATATATATATATATATATATATATATATATATATATATATACGCACACGGACATATACAGGGAGCAATGGGTAAAAGTCGACATAGTTTTTATTTCGCGCATGCGCATTGTTTGGTTTTGATTTTGTCGGCTGCACCACATAATAGTGCGAGTTTTTACCGTTTTTGAGAAAAAGAGTGCTATAACAACGAAATTTGAAACAGCATACTGTACTGCTTGTCATTTGTGCAGGAAGATCCAAAACGGACTTTTCAGACTATTTGGGTGTCCATCTGAGAAAAATGCAGAAATGGAAACAGTCTAATTGTGATTACGAATGTATGACAGTTTTGAAAAAGTCTGATAAGAAGAAAACACAAGAATTTGTTCGTATGAGCCAAATATCAAACATGGAAGCTACAACAATTGATTTAGTCGAGAATTCATCCATTGCACCTTATATATATATATATATATATATATATATATATATATATACATACATACATACATTTGTGTGTGTGTGTGTGTGTGTGTGCGTAAGCAAATCGACCCAGGAAAGGCAGGTTTCCCACTAGTACGAAGGGAACTACAGAGATTGAATGTAAGAGTTAAGAGGAGTATTTACGAAAAGTATAAATACAAGTACATTGACAAAGTTTAAGGCATCAGAAAATATAGATTGGCATTACATTTGAATATTTGAAGATTATAGCTATCAGTGAAGCAAGTGATATGAACGGAGATCCACTGATGTGAGGTGCGAGGTTGGAATAGAAGACATGGCTATATTTATTCGTTTCGACAGTGAAAGGGTGATTTATGTACACCTAAGTTTTCGCTGTTCTCTAACATGAAAAGAACCTGGTTGGCAACCAGCAACACAGGGTTGGCGACATCATAACAGCTGTTGATGGCTTTTTAACCAACAGGGCGTTGGTGGCTTCGCCGATGCTATACAAGCATTGCAATACCAAAGGGGACAAATGCGTTCATGCTGTTCACATTCTTTGAGAGTATCACTCTCAAACTATATATATATATATATATATATATATATATATATATATATATGCAGTATAACCCGTCTTTGAATGGGTGTTATATTAGGTTGGGGCAAAAATAATGACGTAATAATGTCGTTTTTTGACGTATATTTTACGTCAAAAAAAAAAAATATATATATATATATATATATATGTGTGTGTGTGCGTGTGTGTGCGCATATATATATATATATATATATATACACACACACACACACACACACACACACATATATATATATATATATATATATATATATATATATATATATATATATATATATATATATATATAACGATTGTTTCCTTTTAGTCAAATATAAGCACGGATTAATGAAACGATCAAAGGTCTTGTTTATTATTTACTTAGTCTAATCATGTCTCAAGTGTTTTTACTCGTCATCAGTTGCAAATGATTCTTGACATTTTTCAACAATATCATTGCCCAGCTACATTCCGGTATTGCCGAAATTTCTCGCTTTGAAATTCTAATTAAAATTCAACAATGAACAGAAGAAATCAATTATTTAATTCTAACCACCCCCATCAGTAAATAATTAATATTTCCTATTCAATTGAAAAGTCTATTTTAGTAGATTCGAATTAATCATCACGCGTTGCGTAACCCATTAGATTCGTAACTATGGTCGCCACATGTACTGCAGCCGTGGCAGCATGTCTATGTCTTCGGTAATATATCCTGAATGAGTCCAAACCACATTAGGCTGCCCTGAATTGACAATTTTCTTTCTCTAGACGAGTCGACAACCACAGCTATAGATCTTAGTCTATTCTGCCATTTATCCGTAGCTTGGTAGATAGACTGGATTGAATTCAGAATATTCCTACTAGAATGGTTATCAACCAAGGCTATATGGCACGGACGTAGAAGAGGCAGAAACTCTGTTGTGTTGATTACCGAGATGACCTCTGTCCCTTGGCCTGAATCGCATAAGCCAATCATAGTTGACCAGTGGCTGGTTGAATGCAGCATACAAGCTTCTTTAATCCCGACCCTATTTTATGTGATTTTCAACTAATTCCATGAAGATCCATGGAATCTAAAAGTTTTTGTTGACAACAAAATGAAGATCTATTGCATTTAACAAGGATTTTAGAAATGTGGCAGCTGCTCGCATTGGGGAATCGCAGAGTTTAAATTCCAGTAGGATCCATTTCATTCACATACATGGGGAATGTATGAATCCTCTTCTTTCCCCCCCCATCTATGGGTAAATAGCAGGACAGACCGGGTTTTATAGCCTTGGATGTCAACTGAACTACCACAGAAAAAATGGCATTAAAATCTTCTGCCTCATCATTCATCTATCGAAAGATACATGATCGCCTAATCGTAAATCACACATGACACATAACTGAATGACTACGCTTCCATTCCAAATAGCTTTAATAGAATCTTCAGGACACAGATAGCACTTAATGATTAGACAAAAATTACATATTTTATCATTCAATGATTTCATATTTTCAACAAAAGATATTTGGTATAACATTTTTTTATTTTTTAGTAAATTTCCTTTTTATTAGGTTGGTGCAAAAATAATGTCGGTGCAAAAATAATGTCGGTGCAAAAATAATGCCGGTTTTTGACGTTAAAAATACGTCAAAAACCCAACCTAATATTAAACAACGTCACAGTAGAAATAAACCTACCATTTATATTTGCTAAAAGAACCCACATTATACTAATGATTGCTTTGTACATTATTTTCTTAATAATATTCATAATGGAATTATAATGTTTTCTTAGTTATTATTACCAACAGTAGTATGAGTTGACCCATTGGTATAACGGTGTTCAGAACGTTAATACAAGGCTTTATATTTTAATGTATGATGACATTTTTCTGAACTAATAAAATGCAAATCTTACACCTTGCTCGATTATGGTATAATGTCATTCAGATTACGCTGGTAAAGTTTAATTATGCTTAATGACACCGGAACGAACGAAGCAACGTTTTTGTACTTTATTGGATTAACTTTGTTGCCAATGACCCTCTAGTGCTTGTCTCTGTAGAAATGTTAATAACAGTATGAATAATAATATGCCCATTTTCTATATTACAGTTATAACGGTTTACAGATGTTCTCATGATTCTTGTTTATTAGGCCGGTTACGAGCGGAATAAGCTAAGCCAATAACCCTTTGTATTTTATTGGCAAGTTTGTATTCAGAGAGCCACTGACAATCAATTGAGAAGTCTTTGAGAAGCAAGAGTAAAAGAAAATTGTTCTTTTTCTTCCAACTGATTTATTAATGGTAATATAATTGTTTTACTAATTAACATTACGATAAGTCACATTTCAAAACTTATTGGTATAAAACTGCTATAACCTGTAGCCATGACAAATCTAATTCAGTTCACAATAAAGAAATGGTGCATAAATATTTCGTTTTTTTTTTATCAACTTGCGAGTGGATATTGCAATGACAATGTTTTCGTAATTACAAATATTATTACAGATGCAAGATAACTAGACATTCAAAATATTGAAATGCTAAGTAACATCAACCAGCCTGTCAGTGAAAGCTGGACAATTTCGTAACAGACTAAGAGACTTCAATCATGAGTGAAGTGATTCTCCAGAATGTTATTGAGAATACCCCAGCAAATGCATGTGATTAACGAGGAAGACTTAAGGAAAATAGAATTTAGAATTTCAAAATTTAGAATTTTCTAAGACACACTGGATATTTCTGCGACAGGTTTTTAGGTAGGGAGTCTTGAATAATTCCCCATAATAGAGGCAAGTCGGATAGGAATAGATGAAGTTACCTACCCAGCGAAATTGCGTAAATGGATGGTTGACCAAGGACTAGGAATGGAAGTAAGAGAATAAACAATATCTGTCTATATTTCTGAGATAAGGTATTATGTAACTGTTTACATTATTCAGACTATTGTTCTCCACCGCCTTAACCAGGTATTCAATTCACACTCTTTGGGTCCAGTCACTGGATCTAACTAACACCTTTATCCACTGTGCCATGTGTGCTTGATAACTTAGTGAGTGGAATTAACAGGAGATAACTGATAACTGACATCCATTAGATATGGCACGTGGAACTAGAACAGTCTGTCCGAGTGAGCGAAATGAAAGGTTCAGTTCGGCATTCCAACCGCCTGAAGAAGGCCGGAACGTACAACGGCCGAAACATTGTAATAAATATGGCGACAAACGTGATCAAATAGTCCAAATTATGTAAATAGTTAGAATAAACAATGATTACAGCGGCAAAACACAGTAAGTTGTGGATTGCCTAGCCCCTGAAGCAAAAGTGCGCCTAAATGTAAGAAAATCGTAGCAGCAGCAGCAGTAGTAGTAGTAGTAGTAGTAGTAGTAGTAGAATTATTTCGATATTATTGAACGCGCAGATGTGGCACTGTTGTAGTAGGATTTGTAAAATTAAAGTAATTCTCTACATGAACTTAATATTATTAATGATATTATATAATTTTTGATGTTGTACAATCTCCATACATGTATTGATTTGTTTGTTCTTGTGGTCAATTTAATTTCAATTACAGCAGTCCCTATTTTATGTATATCACTCTAAAAGAAGCTATCGGTTGGTTCTCCCTAGGAATTAAAGAAAATAATGTTTAATACGTATTTTCTGTATTCTAGTGATTGTTATAAATGCTGTTATTGCGACATTCCTCGAAAGTAGTTAATGGATACAATTTCGGTATTTATGCTAATGCATCCTGGGTATGATGATAAGCTATATTCGACACCATGGTCTCTGGTCGGAAGATTGGATGTGTAGCGGAACCAACATTTATCTCTTGTTGTTTCAAGGACCACTCTGACTCTGTGTTGTAGAACCTGATAGGCTCCCGCCTTGGACAAATTTTCAAACCCCAAATAATAATCAACAATACATTTTCAACATTGACCAACGATACATATTTATAGCAAAATGATAATCAACGCAACATTAAAAATATACAAATACATGTTTATATTAAAATTACCAATAAGTGCATTTCATGAACTACAAAATATATATCTAAAAAACATATCTTTACTATGAAAGTATAAAATTACATACAAAATATCCGTAACTGAAGCATAGATTTCAGTATTAAATAATCCATAGATTTTATGCCACTAAACCAAATCAAACAACGAAAACGAAAATTTTCTTTTATGACATTAATCCACATAATATCTTGATTTAAACTGTATTCCAAAATATAACTTCAACAAGACTGCAACACAAAAAAACACATATCCTCCGAAGAGTAATTATGTCCACACACACACACACACACACACACACACATATATATATATATATATATATATATATATATATATATATATATATATATATATATATATATATATGCGCAAAATCATCTACCATGTATTCAGTTGTGAAAGCAGAATAACATATATTTTTATTACTTGAAAGCTGTCAAAAAATTAAATTTCTGCATTAAATGATCTAGAAGAAGTTGATATCCTTTTAAACAAAACAAAACAAAAAAAAACTTATCTCAAGAGAAGACTTTCCTGAAGTGTCTCATCTATCTGATTTTCAATATTCTTGATTATTTTGTTTATCCAGGTGATATATTTTCCTGGGATAATTGCTTGCTAAAACATTAATACCAGATAGTTTTTAAACTGAAATCATAAATAAACAAATTTTCGTGAAAAATGCAATAGTTTCGTTTTAGCTCACACGACACATTTTGTTTATATTGCAAATAATATACGGATTAATATTCCTGAAAAATAAAACAATTATTTTTATATTCATATTAAATGATATATCAGTTGATTAATTCTTAGCTTGAAACTCAGGTGTTAAAAGACCTGGCCAAATTTTCATTATCAACAGCATAAAGTAAAAGAGTGACTGTATTATTTTCTGAATTTAGATTGTCTTATGACCACGTCACGGTGATCATGGTTTCTAGTCCGATCACCATAATTAATTAACATAGTACAGGCCCAGTGCCTTGATGGGTGGCTTCTTGAGAATAACAGGTATTGTAAGCTTGGAGGAGCTGGTGGTGCCATGGATTTGAAAATCGGAGAGCCCTGTTCCAATTCCAATTCGATTCTTGATTTTCCCTTATGCGCAAATATCCTTGGGAATGGCATGAATACACCGATAGCTAAGGGTTAATTTGTAGGACTTGCATCAGTAAATAATTATTCTCCAATAATTGTAATAATCTAAAAATATTCCCTGACTTTAAATAATCATCAAACGGTTGATAAGCCGTAAAAAACAAATCAGTCTATTAATAAATAAAATTAAATGAATCGGAATTATTTGTGAGTATCATGACTGGAAGAATGTTTGAAGGTTGTGATGACTTAGGAGTCCTCTCTAGGTACTCGGAATCACCATACTCGGAGACTGAGTTATTTGAGAAAAATTTGTCATTGACTTAAATATTTTGTTCCGATTTCCTCAAAATGTACCATCGTGCAAATATCTGATCCCAGATGGGATTTCATGAAATGTGTACTGGTTTTCATATATTTTAAATACCATAGTCATTTTTGGGGTGAGGCATTCCCAGGCAAGAATAATAATGAACAATAATGCCGCCCTTCTTTTATTAAAGAATATTTCACTCCTCCTTCCTACAAACTATCAGTGTTGTATTTATTTTCTCGACAGACAATGAATAACAGTTTGCTCATAGTACAAAGGATAATCACTGAGGTCTTAAAATGTTATCTTACTCCTCCAAGAGACTTTTATTTCCTGTATTCTCTTGATTCTTAGTGGTATTATCGCCTTGACTGAAGGGTATTGATTAAAAAGTGAAGACAAATGAGCAGAATTCAGATGGAATAGAATAATTGGTCTTGATTGGAAATGAAATCCCCGACGCATGGTGAATTTAAGATAATCATCTTTTCATTAGAATGTTTCATAGTACAACTTAGTAATGCTTAATTTACTAAAATAGAAACTTATTTGATCACTAGAGAACATATGGAATCCTGCATACTTGCCTGTCACCCCTTACGGGAAGATGCACTCTTCCTCAATCATCTAACCAATCATCACTTCACGTTTCCAAATTCAACTTCCCATTGGTTAAATGGACACAAAAATGTAGCAAGTTGAGACAAATCCTTTTTTCCCACGCAGCTGTCTAGAGTCTATTTGAAAGTCCAACAATCTATAAAAAAGAATCGTTCGATTTAATTCAAGTTAGTCAGACATTGACTTTCGAGAGATGCCAGGAGACTCCACGCGTGTCAACACACTGCCTCAATAACACTACCAGCCTCTCATCAACTCAACACAACTCGCACTACTATTGTCGCGTGAATAAAATTAGCATATCAGTCAAAGGCACACAATTCTTCCTAACTTGAATCAACATTTACAGTTGTCACACACATACAAATTATAATTTGAACTCAGACAATTGACATTTTACCTTGCAGAAATCAAACTGTTTTAATTTCACAAACAAACTTATACCATCAGCATTCACTAACCAAATCTCTGCATGGACACTCTTTGCAATCTTATCTCACTTGCCACATTTAACATACAAACTATCATCACTTTGTGTATGTCAAATAGCTGTATATATATATATATATATATATATATATATATATATATATATATATATATATATATATATATATTCATGTTATTGTTGATTTTCCTTGATTTCTTCAAGTTGTATTGTCTTCGTATGTCATTTAATTTATTTGTTGTGGATAAATGCATAATGTGCGCACAATTTAACCTTCTGACACAACTTACTTAGCATAAATTATGCAACAATATAAATAACTCCTAAAATGGATCCATGATAAAAAAAAAAAAAAAGATTTACTATTTTAAGAAGTTATATTTGGTCAGGCAATTTTTCATATTTGAAAGCGAATCGGGGTAATTTGGTAAAATCGATGTCTTTTTTTTCTAATAATCTTTAAAATATTCTTCATATCGCATAGAGCAATATTGCATGGGCATCTGCATAAATATGTACGCACATATACTTACATACATAGATATATAGGTATTTATTAAACTCAACTCAGTTTGGCAGAATTCCATTTTATCTGGATCGAAATTGAACTTCTTCTTTCCATCGATTAGAAATTGTCATTTATATTCTGAATCCCATTGAAGATCTGGATCTGATTGAACGGTTCGCTTAAAGTAGCGATATTTCTACTAAAATTACCAAACCAATAAAAAACATTCTACACAGACACGCGCACAAATAATAAATCAGCAGTTGAACTAAAATGATTTGAACCGAATAACAATATAATACTAATGACTGAAGCTCATCAATAAATGATCTCACAGCCTTGTATGATGATTTCTAAGAAAGAGTATGAAGCATCCAGCGAGAATCAATTGTAATTGTTCTAGAGAGGCAAGCTTTCTAACTATTGCAGACATCGAGGCGCCCAAATGATTTCATAATTGTAGTTTACATGTGGCACAAGGCCGAAATTATAAGGCAACCAGAGAGGATCGAACCCACTAATCAGTCGTAATTTCTCTAGTGAGACAAGCTTGTTAACTATTACAAAATGTCGAAATGCTCAAATGATTTTCTAAGCGTAGCTTACATGCGAGACAAGGCCGAACATATGAGTCACCGTGTGAGGATCGAACTCACTACTCCTAATTGATCTAGCGAGACAAACTTGCTGACCCTTACACCAAGACAAAGTACCCGCTCGAAGCACTATATGACCTCACAATTAAGACATCGTCTCATTGATTAGAAACCCTATATATATCGTGAATGCCAATGAATATCAGGATCTGATAGAGGAATATTATCGGTCTATAAAGCTTTGCATATATGGTGAAGATCCCAGTACAGAACGATTTTAAAGCACACTAGGATTTAACAGGGAAAGAATAAAGAAATCTGTTTAATCTTTTCCCTGAAAATGCTCTGCGAATATTCAAGTACTAGTAATTTACACGTTTCATAGCACATCGCAAACATATCTACTAACAGACAACAGTGTCCCTGTTTTCAATCCGCAGGAATTATGAAGTGGGATAAAAAACAATAATCTTGAACAAACATGAACCTTCCTAAAAAAAGTATTCCAAGACGCAGATCTGAAGATAATGGCTTCCATAACAGAAAGTAAGTTTTGGAACTCCAAGGAGAGTAGTATTATCACATAACTTGAATCCATCTGAGAAATTCAGGATTTGGAATTGATGAAAGTAAACATCTTAAATATCTCTGTGTTCCGATTAATTTTCTTTTATAAATTTTGTAATAAAATTCGTAAGAAACATGAACGGGGAATAACTTGCATACTGTGTACTTTCACCGAACCTAACAAGATTCTACGAAACCAAAACATTAATTTCAGAAGTAGCGTTTCATTAAAATAGTCTAAAAGTAAATAGTCTTGCCATATTTAGACTCCCAAAATGGATGCAATATCGCAGACTAATCATTTTGTCTTCTAGGAAACAATTTAGAGAATGTTTTATTTTCAAAACAGATTATTTTGAAAATAAAACGTTCTATAATACTAAATACATACATCAATCTATTTCTCGTTAACAATTAATAAACTTCATCTTTGAAAATGGCTAAATGTATAGCCGAAACCCCTTGGAAAAATATAACATTTGGACAGTTTTGGGGTAATTTATCTACTGAAAATAGAACAAATTAATATCATATGAGAAATTATATAAAAAACTTACTCAAAGCACGCTGTCTGTCATATTTAATGAAGCTTGCATGAAAGAAGGATTGATACCTAAATACACAATATATATATATATATATGTGTGTGTGTGTGTGTGTGTGTGTGTGTGTGTGTGTGTAAAACTCTTGTATTTTCCTTGAAAAGATTGATTTCATTTTATGATTGTAGACAACGATTTTTTTCGGAAACAAACTCTTATATCATGTAAAATTTTCCAACAAAGATTTGCCGCCGTTTTGTGTTTATTTTTAACTTTTCTTTGCAAATATAGAGATAAAAAAAATCAGACAAGTTCTGGGAATGACAAATTTACTCAGACTAATTCATTCTCTTTTTTCTTCTATTAGTGATTGTTTCTCTAAATTGATTTTAGTTTCAGACTGGTCATCTCCATGCCACCCAGACACTCGCTCGAGCATGCTTACGAAAAAAAAAAGGTAACATTTCCATATAGACATATATACATACATGTATATGTGTGTATAGCTGCATTTCCTCACTCAGTGTGTGTATGTTTATATGTATATTTGTATAGTTAAAAATAAAAGAAATGTTCTATTTGCCAAATTAGTGGAATAAGAAACATTATGGAAGTTATTACAAAACTAATGTATAATATATATTAAGAAAAATGTATATTTTTTAGCTTTTTCAGAAAAAAATATCATTAATGATTAATTTTAATAAATTACTCTCATTACAAATCCCAGAGTAAATATAACTGCAGATTTTGGGAAAAAAGATAGAATTCAATTTCCTTATCAGAATTCAAGAAATTTATTTTGGCAGCTTTCTTATTTTAAACAAATAATTTTAGGCAATAGATCCACTGACACACATGATGCTATGTAATAATATTACTAACACCAAAATTATTTTTTCAACCATGTAAAGTATTGGTAATTGTAAAAGTCTCGAAAATATATTCAATTTGTTTTTTAATTCACATATCAATATTTTCCTGGCAAAGAATTTGAAGATCTGTAAACAGAATAAAACATTTTTCTTTAAAAGTAGATTCATCTTGTTAGAATTCACGTTTCTTTATTGTACATATTAAGTATTCGCGAAGAGTTCAGTTACGATAAGGGAAAAAGGATATACGCAACCTTTATATAGTGTTTCTGTTCTGTATAACAAATAAGTTACATTAATACGATGAATATCTATGTTCATGTATAAGAAAAACAGTTTCTGATCCATATTCTGTATTGATGCAATGAAATCGGTCGACTTGATCGTAACTCACAGCACCCGAGTTTCAAGGGAATAATCAAGATGAGAGTATAAGAAGTGGATCTTTAGCGACATTTTAGAACCAAGTTGTTTATATGAATTCAGGAAGCCTTACACCAGCTTCTCCTATTTTCACGCTCTTTCCTTACCCAGGCAGTTGCTTGGCACATACTCAAGAGCATTTCATGTATTTTTTTTCCCTTCCAAGTGGTACTATGTCAAAATTTTCATCCAGAATATGTTTACCAATCTGGGGGCCAATGAAGATTATTTCTTTTAGCTTTGCTTCATTTATATCGGGATGTTTATTCTGCACATACTTAAGGATTTCATTTTTTCTTCGTAGCCCTCATGAAACTAAGCCTGACGTGAAGATGTGGCAACAAAATTTTCTTTTTCTCAACTAGTTGTGATTGCTAAACAATTTCCCTCGCAGGAGATTGTCGTCGTGGCCACTTTCTTTTGACAAGAGAACTTCTGTCACGACCGCCCCTATTCGCAATAAAAGGAACAATACTATGTAAATCCATCTTGCAGTCCCAGAAAAAGAGAAATGACCTTGAAACCTCCGCACAGTTGTCGGTTTTGTTGAAAATAGTTGAGATATATCATTAGTTGTTTCATATTGTCATAAGTTTATTTCTTGTGGACTTCATGTAAGTTCTACCTTATTTCATTTGGACATGTTACCATTGCTTAACAAAAATGCTTTGAGACCTGTCTTCGAGGAATCAATGAACATCTTTCATTTTCCTGGATTGTGAGTCATGTCAAGTGATTTTATATGATCGCTGATAACATTATAGTACACCAAATCATTTTCTATAATGAAGAGTGGGACTAGATCCTTGCGACAATTACGGAAATGGAAAATCCGATATCACCAGCGAATATATTGCACTCCTATAATCTGGAACCTCTCAGTTTTGCTCTACTATTGGGAAGTTCTAAATCCCTAATCCTTTGGGACACTTTCATTTATGAAATGTGGTTTAGAGTTGTTGGATCATAATCAATGAAATTGATCGTTCAGGCTCTGCGGTCTCATTTTCTTCTCCATGATCTGACTCAAGTTCATACAATTCTGTTGCGAGGGGAATTGTTATATCTTCATAATGAGGGACAGGATGCAAAGTTTATAGAAAGTTTGAATATTACACTGTTCATCTATTTTTCTTTGACAGTCCCTTATCAATTGTAGTGATTATGAAGAAGTAATAGCCAGTGAACTGAGCGACAGGCTCTCTCCAAGTTATGGACACTCCAAAGGTCATATATTTTTTCTTCCTGTTCCGTCATTGACAGAGAGTTGTTGCACGGAAATTACAGCATATGCGTGGTGCCCACGTCTTGCCTCGGTAGCGAATAATTCATCCAACATATAGTTGATACAAATCTCCCACAACAGGTTTTATATTTTGCTTTTGAGATGAAATAGTTACTTTGCATCACACACAGCATAAGTTATCGGCTTTGTTCAGACATTCACTGGATATTTTTCAGAGGTCAGTTAAATGTAGTAAAAACCTGAATGCAAAGGAGAATAATAATTAGTTCATTAGGAGAAAAATATGAGACATTTGTAAGGATAGTACTAATTAATCTCCAAAGAACGACAGTTTTGATGAAATATTCATATAACACTAGTACCATATCCTGAAATCTAGATCCAATCAAAAATTTTGGTTATCATTTAGTTAGCTAAGATTGGCTATTTTCTTTTAAGCATTTTTTCTTGTAGGAGAGTGTAATAATTCCACTTCAATGAGGGTTTCTCCCTCTTCTTCCATGTTGGTGTCCTTCATATTTTCTGTTATCTTAACCCTGTCAGTAATTTTTCTTTTGTTTATTATTCCTCATTTCATCTTTTCTCATTCTCTGTTTACCCCCTGAGTACAACGTGCAAGCAATGAATGTCTTCAAATCCATGGCATCGTACCAATGTAATACTTGTAATGTTTCCTTGACGAAATCTTCTTTGAGGCGAGTCAATTCGATCTAATGTACCGATCACAAATTACTCATTTCAAAGTGGATATAAAGATAATTCATTAAATTGAGTAAATAACAAATGTATTATTTAGCAAATAACAGCGGTGCGTGCGGGTGTTTTCCGTTAAGTGAAGCGGATATTGATATCGGAAAGCCAAGTTCAAATTGCGAGTTAATTGCGTTCATTTTCATTTGGAAATGTTATGAAAACTTCTTTTATCCCGCACCACAAAAAGTCTAGACTAAATAGCAGAGGTGACTGGGTTCAATTTTCTCGAGATGATACCCAAAGTGGAAGGCGGAACATTGAATTGAAAATCAACTTGAAAAGGGATGCGCTGTCAAAACACTATTGTTTATTTGACCAATATCATGACCAAAATAGGATTTGATTCAACATAAACGACAATGAATAGTGAGGGTGCATCAATGAATATCAGTGTTATTATATATCAAGGGTTATCATATATCAGTGTTATTATATATGAAGATATCAGGAGCTGAGATTGCATAAGCAATAATACTTGTAACATACTGTGGGACAGACATGCTATCGCTAGGCTTCAAATTGCTTGATTATTTTTTGGATTGTGATATTTTCAGGTTGGGGCAACAAAGTAAAAGGGAAATTCCAGCTTTTGAAAAGAAACACAAACGTAGATAAACATCCTGTGGCCAGAAAATAAACAAGAAGATGGAATAATGCCGAATAAATTTCCAGGATTTCTGGTTCTTATCCTTCTAGTCGAAATGAAAGAAATCGCATCATAGAAGCGCAGAACAAGTAAACTGTCACTGAATTTACCTTGCTCTGTGTATTATGAAGGAAAAACAAAAATATATGTATATACTGGAGAATGGCGAATACGAAAATATAAGAAAAACACGCCAATAGATATTTTGAGGGGTTGGATTTGTTTTGCTTTATTTTTTAATACACCATTTTACAGCAGAAATAACTCTCATATATACCTCCCAGAAATACTTCGCTCATAATGGCAAAATTACATGACAAGAACGGCAAAATATTTCCAATAAATTCCTCCCACATACCCGTAAGACATTATCTAGAAGGTTCGAGACTAATACATCCCACATTTTAAACTGTCTCCTCTATATTGCGAGTGAACTTAGGAAAGTGGCAACAGTATCTTGACAAAGAAAACGTCTTACCATTCATGGTGTAACAGCATAATTTTTCTATCCAATAAAATGTTTAATATCTAAAAAGTTGCTAAGTTTATTGTGTTTCTTTTTTCAGGTTTTCAGATAAAGTATCTTGACACAATTTGCCGTAAGAATCACGGAAAAATCCTTTGAGTTATTCAGATAGAAACCCCCACACCAAAAAAAAGTCAAATTCGTTTTATGTTAGCACCACTGTGTTCCCAACTGAGAATTGGTAAGAGGAAAAACATCATTCAGGCCTTCAGTATAATTATACCAATATCCAATCCCTGGCTTCCATCTGCAAAGAACCAGTAAGAGAACGATGAATAAGTTTAAAAAGATGGAACAGTACCGAAGGAAAATGGAGCAGGAAGTCACAACAGTATTAGATATCATCGTTTTAACTTAGAACTAAAGATATCAATAGAAAAGATCCAACTCTTTTTTTTTAATTGGTCGATATGTCTTCTATGTGAAAACTTCTCGCCTTGTACTGTGTACATTAAATTTCCTAATCTGTTAATTACTGTGTCAGGCTCCCAGTAAACCATATTGTTTCTAAAAATCTTAAAGTAAACCCGTTCTCCTGGTTTAAATGATCTCTTGGGTACAATAGGTGTATACTGGTTTTTGTTCTTGTTTGGTAGTAATTTGTCAAACACAGACCTTATTCTCCGAGCAAACATCAATTCCGCGGGTGGAAGACCCGATGGCGTGTTCACGTTAGGTGTTATTCTGTACATTTGGAGGAACTGTTGTATCGCTTTTATCGTCGGTACATCCTCGGCTTTTTTTAACGCTCTTTTTAGTGTGTCAACGAATCTTTCAGCTTGTCCGTTCGACCTCGAGTGGTACGGAGCTATCTTGATATGCTTTACTTGATATGTCACACAAAATTCTTTGAAGTCACTGGAGGTAAATTGTGTGCCGTTATCGCTTACCAAACAATCCGCGACGCCAAATCTCGCGAATAGATCGTGTAAACAGTTTATGGTATTTTCTGTTGTCTGGTGTTTAAATCTGGCAACCTCTAGCCATTTACTGAAACTATCTTCTGTTATTAAATAGTAGTAACCCTCAATGGGTCCTGCGTAATCCACGTGGATTCTGGACCAGGTCGACTTTAGGCCAAGGCTTTTGTATAGAGCGTCGTACTTTCGCCGTAGCAGCACAACCTTTTCAACTTTCCACCATTTGCGTAATATCATCGTCCATGTTCGGCCAGTTGACAAAACTTCTCATAAGTGATTTCATCCGTTTTTTTCCGGGATGTCCTAAGTGAAAATCTTTCAAGATCCTTCTTCGTAGCGACTTCGGTATTTCTACTCTCTCGTTATATGTTGTCACAGATTGAGAAACTGTCTGCTAAATTTCTCACCTTCTCTTCTATTTTTCTTGGTATTCTGAATAAACTCGTCTCTTTCTGATTCTTGTCTTATCTCTAGCAGCGTTACGTGTAGTTCCTTTATTGTATTGCATAATACCTTACTGATTTCATCTTCAGCTTGTAATGCCGCAAATACTGAATCATCTAACGGTTCGCCTTTCGCAGGTATTAATCGCGATAGTCCATCAACGTTTCCTATTTTCTTTGATGTCAAGAACTCAAGTTTGAAATAGTAGTTTAGTAACACAGTTCCCCGTCTTAAAAGTCTGTTCGCTGTATAGACTGGTTTGTGGTCAGTTTGGAGCGTGAATTCTCTCCCATAAATATATCTGTGAAAACGAGTTACTGCAAAAATTATTCCAAATGCCTCCTTTTCGATCTGTGAATAGTTTTTCTCCACCCGTAATAATGATATAGATGCGTGTGCAACGGGTTTGTTTGTACCGTACCGCATCTTGTGTAGAATACACGCACCTATCCCATGTGAGCTCGCGTCAACTGCAATAATGATTTCGAGTTCGGGATCGAAATGTGTCATTGCTAACTCCGAAGTTAATTTTTGTATTATTTCCTTAAATGCTTTTTTACAGTCCTCTGTTCAATTCCAATTATCCTCTTTTTTTAGTAACTCATTTAGTGGGACCCTCAGTTTATGCATATTATCAATAAATTCGCCATAGAAGTTACCTAAGCCCAGGAAGCGTAGTAGTTCTGTAACATTTTTTGGTTCAGGCATATTTTTAATTGCCGATGCCCTTTCTGAGTCCGGTTTCCTGCCATATTCATGTATTATCTGACTTAAGTATTTAATTTCATTTAGGAAAAAAAATCACACTTTTCTCCTTTTACTTTGAACCAAAGTCCTGAAGTCTTCAGAAAACTTATTTTGTGTGTGATGTGTGCTCTTCAACATTCTCGCTCTTAATTAGAATGTCATCCAGATAAGCGGTCGCGAAATTCTGGCCCGTGAGCATTGTGTCCATCGTTTGCTGAAATATTGCCGGTGCAACCTTTACTCCGAATGGTAGTCTATTGAATTTGTTCAACCGTTTGTGCGTATTAATGCAAAGGATTTTCGTACTCTCTTCTTGTATTGGAATTTGTTTGATAAGCCTCACTTAGATCTATTTTTGAAAATATCTTGACCCCGTTGGGCTTTGTAAATATTTCCTCTGGGCTCGGTAGTAGGTAATGATGGTCTTTTAAAACCATGTTAAGCCCCATCGAAAAATCTGCGCATACGCGGATTTCTCCCGATTTCTTTTTTACATAAATTACCAGTACTGCCCATTCACTAAACTCTATTTTTGATAGAATCCCAGTTTGTTCAAGTCTCTCCAATTCTTTGTCGATTTTTTCTATAGTAGCGAACGGTACGTTTCTCTTCTTTTTAAAAACTGGTTGGACGTTTTCTTTTAATTCACTTCTGTCCTCAAATTTGTTGCATCATCCCAACCCGCTCGAAAATACCTCAGGAAATTGGTTATAGATTCCTTCCTTTAACTTTATAGCATCTGCTGGTTCAAACTCTAACTTTTCGCAAAAGAGCTGATAGGTAGATTCCAAACGTTGAACTTTTGCATCCAGTCGATAGCTACTTGATTTTCAATATCTTTCATTAAGTTTTTTGTTCTCCCGTAAAATTTCACCTTCACGATTATTTCTCCTGCGAATTTTATTCGCTTGCCTGTAACCGACTTGGTAATTTTTTGTGTATGTAACATGGTTGGTCAGTTAAGTTT
>OZ010571.1:15783940-15821440 GCA_963932145.1 Acanthosepion lycidas
TGCAATTTCCAACAAAATATCTAGCAATCCAAATGCACGGCTGACCAGCAATTAATACCAGTCGGATCATCCGCTGCCGGGGGTGATCCCGGAAGCCAACAAATCCGAACAATGCTATAACTGATATGTGCACACGGAAAAAGGAAAAACGCTGAAAATTCATAAACACATCTCAGACCTCTACGTAATAATGATGTTTATTGTTGACGTCCCTAAGGGTCCACATAGAGGACCTAGACGAACTAAAAAAAAGTCAGGATTTTTAATGAAAATGAAAGATATCTATTGGAAATTCAATTCTAGTTTTATCATTTTGTAGTCGCACACACTTCATTAACATAATAACCCAATTCTATCAATAGCCATAAAAATTATATACGATAGCAAAAATTATATATTATTTATAAACACAAGTGGAGTTTCTATGGTCCAAACTAGCTTTTCATCATTCTCAGTATTTTTACAATGCATTAAGAAATATATGGTAATGGATTCTGCTATTATTAGTCGTTTTTTTCATCAATAATGTTAATAAGTTTTTGCGCCGGTAAAATTGTATGTGTAAATATTCAGCAGTAACTTATCCACGTTCTATCTGACCGGCTAATGACCACCTCACTGTGTGCTTCTACTCTCATTGATGACATTGCCCACCAATAACGAGGAAGGAAATACTGTGTATTCCCAAGTAAACAAACTTCATGGCCAGGAACGAGGACTCGAACCCTGTTTGGACAAAGCTCTTCAGTAAAATGAATTGGAGCACTCCGGCTGATTGGCATTTGTTTACATTCGTAAAAACAATACCTTAGATTTAGTTGTTTCTCTCTGTCGAATGAAGATATCTCAGTGGTAGAAACTCTGACTGATCGATTCGGTTTTGATCCGGGCTTGAGGTATTCGGATGTCTAGTCGCTTATATAAACAGCAGCCACCTGCGTTAATGCAAAGCTCTTCAGTAAAATGAATTGAAGCACTCCGGTTGATTGGCATTTTATTACATTCGTAAAAACAATACGCTAGATTTTGTTGTTTCTCTCTGTCGAATGAAGATAGTTCAGTGGTAGAAACTCTGACTGATCGAATCGGTTTTGATCCGGGCTTGAGATATTCGGATGTCTAGTCGCTTTGAGGTGCTGTGATACAGCGAAAGAGTACTGTCTGCGAACGACATATATATACATACATATACATATATATATATATATATATATATATATATATATATATATATATATATATATATATATATATATATATATATATGTGTGTGTGTGTGTGTGTGTGTGGGTGTGTGTGTGTTTGTGTGTGTGTATTGGCGTGTTTTTTTAAGGCTTCCATCTCCTAGACTTTAGGTGACACATGTAACAACTTCCTCCATATTGTAGTAACAGCGCAGTTCTTCCATTCAATCTTTCCTTCTACAAACTCCCTTCCAAACTCAACATAGAGACCTATGGCTAATAATATGAATGTGTAGTATCATGACAATACGAAGAAGGCTTCATTTAAGGAGCTAACCATGAGTGTTTTTTTTTTTTTTTGTCAATTCCAACTGTGAGAGTTAATATAGAGTAGCAACTGGAAAACACAACTATCCGACTTTCTTGTCACTTAACACAAAATTATTTTTTGTATTTATGCTATTTTGCTTCCTTTCTGTCAAGTGTATATCAGTTAAAAGACCCAAATTCAAAGACCCTATCCGTCGGGGATAATAAACTAACATTAATTTTTAAAAAAAATCATATTTTCACAGGTATGTGGGATTTCCAATCATAGTTTAATGTCTGTCTATTTTGGTGATAGTTCAGAAATGAAATGTACTTAAAAGCATATTCACCAATTGTTATCATACGTGTTATTTTTCCCGGGAAAAACGAAATGTTAATAATTAAATTGTATACAATTTGATTATATAAAAATTACTCTGCGTCAATGAGTTCTGTAATCACTTAGACATCTGTTTAGCAGACATATTTAAACGAAATTTAGAAGCATTTTATGAGACATACAGGTATATTTTATAGAAGTATGTTTCTATTATCATTTTTAGAAAATTTTCTCGTCTACAATATGATTTAAGCAAAATCAGCCTGTATTCCTTGGAGAAAATAAAATATTGTAATTTTATTCGATTTATTGCTTAGGTGTTTTACGACGTGCAAGTGAAACAAAGTCCCAGACTGAATAAATACATTGATTACAAATAAAAATACATTTCCACTTTATATATTATTTATAGAAAACTTATCGTCCAAGCCTATAATCCGAAAATACATATTCGTAATATTTTTAGAGTAGTTCATTAATACAGTGAGTGGTATTAATTCTCTAAAATTCAACTATGATGTTTATAAATATCTAAAAATCCTAATTCTCCTTTATTTGTTTATTAATGTCAAATTAGCTACCACTACGTTTATTTTATAATAGTAATAGGCATGCTTGGTATTATTAACCTAAATACTGGAAGGACCTGATTTCAAAATGGCACCCAAAATGACCGCAAAATCATTAAAACTTCATTTTCTCTTATGATTTGACTTAAATGATTTACCTATATGTTGTTTTGTTGTAGTAGGTTTCATTAGTATTATCAAAGTCTGTATCAATATAAATAATAAAAAGTTATTTTTAACGATGGTTTAAAAGATGGTCGCTCACAAAATCATTAAAATGATCATTACTCGTTATAGATAAAGTTTACAACTACATTTTAGAATATTGGGTGTGCATAATAGCATCATAAAGGATGAAACACTGAAAAGACAATATCGGAGACCGCAAGACATGATTTCATAATTTAATCATTTCCACCCCGACTAGTATACTCATTTCTGTTTTTCTATTTTCAACGTTTCGACAGTTGTATCGTTTGGAGTATAATAGGCTGAATGGAAAAGAATATAATAATTATAATTTTTTATCTAAAAAATTGACAATTTTTATTACTTTAAAAATTGCAGGTAACTTATTTTTTAAGAATATTTTTCTGATATTATGATGAATGCATTATTGGAATTCCACATTTTTTCGTGTCTATGAATAAAACATAAAATTGCTACCTGTTGCAAAAAATCCAACATGAAATAGATCGCGACAAGAAGTCGATGCCAATGTTTTAGCATTATTACCGTCAATAATATTCACTGTATAGTGAATTATGAAAATCTTTACAATATATTTTACTTTAATCATTATTCAATTGAAAAATAAAACAAATTAACAAGATACAAAGTGCAATATATAGCATTCAACATAAATAGAAATTAGAAAACAAAATCTGATTAATTGAAATACATTGAATTTTATGATTTCAAGCCTTTGTATATAAAACCGGTGGCAATTTTATTATACGTATTCAATGATTATTAACAATTTGCGAAATAAAATTTATCTGGAACGGCCATTCTTCTAGATCATTTTACATTAATGTTGGTTTACTCCATTGCTCTATTCTTCACTACGTCATCACTTCGCGACTCTATATATATATATATATATATATATATATATATATATATATATATATACACGGATGTGATTGATATATCCTACTATTTTAAATGTAAAACTGAAAGATTTGAAAGAGTAAAGTTAGCAGATTATTTAGAGAGTGATTTTTAATTTGGTGTCATCTGGAGTAAGAAATATATTGTTTATTTTAATGCTACCAAAAGGTAACTTTTCTCTTTTAACCGTCTTAGAGAACACTTTTAAAAAAAAAAAAAAAAAAAAAAAATTCCATAAGAATGGCTGATGCTTACATCTTGGAGGGTAACACATTCCAACTTTTCACATAAAATTTTTACTTAATCGCCATACCCCAAGGTACGCAATGATGCCATTAGGAAGCAAGAGTTTAGTGGGTGTTAGAGAATATGATAATAAACTACTATTAAAGACGGTGGACAATAAAAGCGCAAGGATTAAGAAGATAGATGATAACGACTGAGATTGCATTTAAATTTTTGAAGATCAAAGTTGATTGGGAAGCAAGAAAACTGAAGTGCCACAAACGATAAAAGTGCGATAGGAAACGTTAGCAAATAACTTACGGTTACATCTGGTCATTTCAACAGTAAAATGATGAGAACTAGCCGCTAATTTATTACCGCGCTTAAATTCATAATGTTTAAGTACCATTCGTGCCAGAATCTATATCATATCTTTATGTGTCTACCACTCGATAACAAATATCTTTATATCTGGTGGCTGAATACAGGACTGCATCTTTCTCCGAAACCGCTTCTATGGATACGTTGCACCTTGCGTTTGTTAGGCGAGTCTTAATATCTTAATCAACAATATTATAAGTTCTGACCTGGCATCTCGGCTTAAGTTACTTTCTTTTGCTTTTTT
Source organism: Acanthosepion lycidas (assembly GCA_963932145.1). NCBI lineage: Eukaryota > Metazoa > Mollusca > Cephalopoda > Sepiida > Sepiidae > Acanthosepion > Acanthosepion lycidas. The sequence continues at coordinate 15,788,306 of OZ010571.1, forward strand.
ATAAATATTTTCAAAGTAATTGTTTTGATGACTTTTGTCAGCTTCTTTAACTCTTAGACACCCCTTGCATTTTCGCGGCTTTTTCGCTTTGGTTGAGGATACATTTTCAATATACGTTCAATAATGAGCGAATGATGAGTATTTTAATATCAGTTGGTAACATCTTGGAAGCCATATTGAAAAAGAAGAAGATGCAAATTTATGTAAATGCAGAATGATATACCGTATTCTATTAGAGAACTATCCTGATAATGTGCACTTACCTGGATTTACTTCCGGATCTGATATTTTTCAACCAATATTCTTTTATGATCTGCTGTTCTTCGAGGAATCGGTCGTGGTAATTTCGAATTAATGAAAATTGTTCGCTTACACGACAAATATATAAAAAAGGAAATATTAAAGCAAATGATTAGAAAAAATAGTTCTTATTTATCAATAAAATGTTAAAAGTAAGATTAAATTAAAGTCATATAGTAAAAAGGCATAAATTCATGAGCGATATCCATATCGATCTGTTCTTAAACAGAACAACATAAGAACAACGATAAAACTGAACAGCAATGATTACTGAAGAAGCCTTACAAGAGAAATACGATGTTGATCGACTCTTAATAAAAAAGGTTAAATAATATTTATCAACAGATAGCCTGTTTTTAGGGCTATCATAAAATATAGCCTGAACACAAGAATAAAGCAATGAGGAATGGGGAAGGTTTTCAAATGAACAGAAGTTTCTAAGACTACGTTGTGAAGAGTCTTAATCGACTACGCTTTGAAGTTTCATAGCACACAGACGAAGATGGTCAATTCTAACACGAGGTGGAATTCAACATTGGAAATAAAATCAATTTAAATTATTAAACAGAAATGTAAAAAAGTTGTGACGGTGCTAAGATATTATGAAAAAGAGAGGGCAGTTCTACAAATCGATGTCGAAAATTCCAACCACTGAACATGTGAGTAGTGAGGAAATATTAAAAGAAAATTGGACCTAAAAGGTTAAAAGAAAATTGGACCTAAAATTTACTTAGTGTTAGAATCAGAAATAAACATTTGGAATTTCTTGGAGATATGAGGAATGGGGAAGATTTACAATCATAAGACATATTTAAAAAACGGCGAGAAGATCGAGATAACGATAGGTTGTGTGTGAATGAATAGCAGCGCAGGAGAAAAAAATAAAGAGATGAAGGTTCCTTAAGAAAATTGGATAGGAAATTGAAGAGAACATTTTATTGCATAGAACACACAAAATATCCTTAAAAAACAGAAATCTCTGATAACAAAAGACAGAATAACTGAAAATCTGAGTATTGCAAGATATGTAATGTGTTGAGGCATTTAACTGGTTTGTAGTCACCTGAACATGGGAGGAACACGGCAGATCCTCCTATCAGAATCAAGCTGTGCATATATTGGTCATATTAACTTTTTTTTTCAGTGGAATCGATATTTCAAAGTCGAAGCCGAAACTCAAGACCAGGTAGAGAATCTTAGATTCTATGAAGTCTTGAAAGAGAAATCTGCGCAGCTTCAGCTCACAAGCAGCAGGGTTCCATTTTCGGTCTGACCTGATTATTGTAAATGTAGAGCATAATAAGAAATGTAATGTACATAGTGCAGTCGTAGAAGTAATAAAACATTTTCCAGCATATTTGGTGATCGATTGTATATACGAGTTTCGCTTGAGATCTGTGGCGAGATTCCTTCCCAACAGGAGTTCAAGACAAAGGACCTACGTTTATTGCGACAGACAGAAATTCAGCGGCTGCTCGTTGGTGGTGAAACGGTTTATTAAATTAAAATTATTACTACTTCTACGAAACATGCGTCAAGAATATGTGAAATGCGAATAGGTGTTTAATCTTGAAAGGGTATCTCTGCTTTTTAGGATTTGTATTAAAAAAAAGAAAGAAGATACATTATAATCCAAATGTTTGAGTCAGCACTACGGACTTCTGAGAATCTCTTAACAGTTTAATGTTGTGTGTCTTTTTAAAAATTAATCACTTCATTCTTCGCCAGAGGCACTTTCTCTTCCCGAAGACGTTTATTATTTATTAACTAACAATAATACCGACTAAATGTAAATAAAAAAATATTTAAATTTGTTGTGGTAGGATCCACCTAATTTGCATAGTGGAGTACCGACCATATAAATATGGTTGGTACCGGGAAGAGAGAGAGGAATCAAGAGATTCCTCGGCGACTGTCGAACTCTCTGCATTAGCAGAGGGGAACCCGGACGAGGCTTTGCCGAAGGGCAAGGTTTCGTCCGGGGAGGTTGACAGGGCCTGAACCCGTCTAGGCGGGTTCAGAAAGGCCATATTTTTGGCCGAGCCTACGGGCTCGGGGATACCCACATTAAAACGGCCTTGTGCCACATTCGATCCTCGTGGGTGGATTGATAAATACAGGAATCAAGAGATTCCTCAGCGACTGTCGAACTCTCTGCATTAGCAGAGGGGAACCCGGACGAGGTTTTGCCGAAGGGCAAGGTTTCGTCCGGGGAGGTTGACAGGGCCTGTACCCGGCTAGGCGGGTTCATAAAGGCCATATTTTTGGCCGAGCCTACGAGCCTTGTGCCACATTCGATCCTCGTGGGTGGATTGATAAATACCGACTCTGACCGACTGCGACTCAGTCAACACATTCTCCAGGAACGGTCTTCCCAGGAATATACAAAAGACTATATGTAAATATTGTGTACACTTTCTTGTTTCAATACATTTTGTTCTAAGTACATTTTGTGTTGCATTATTATTCCATGCATTAGTGAAGTTTCAACAAACTTTTAGTTCTTTTGCTACCTGTTGGCGAATGATAATCTTAAATCTGGTGGATCTTAAAATTTAGGTAAACCCTATCGAAATAATTGATCACACTGCATTAATAGATTAAATAGATTCAGCATCCTGTGACTCCACACCATTGAATTATAAAGTGTGAAATATGTGCAATTCTTTGTCCGTAAATGTGTTAGTACCCTATTAGAGGTTGTTGAACCATTTGTATCTGTTTTGCAAAAATAATTTTTGTGAAATACAACAAAAAAAATATATGATGCTTTTATTTAAATTGCGCTCGTTCTGGATGTCCATTACGATGATGCTGATGTAAATTTGTTTTCGTCTTCACGGTTTTCTTTTGAATATCAATTATTTGTAGTGTTGATGACCAGCCTTTTAAAAAAACTACGAAGGTTGCTTACTATGTCACTCCAAAATGTCTTGTCCAGCATGTGTACTCCCACAGCTACTGTAATCCTTCACGGGTCTAAATGTTTTGAAAAAGTTTAGGGTACAATAATTTGCGAACAAATTTCTCTTTAAGTTATTTTTGGACACGCGTAATATATGTCAACAAATGTAGATTTATACAAAATCTCCTTTGAGTGTTGAAAATTGTGTGATTCTAATTTAGTTCCACTGACATTTAAGAGAATCTGTCTCAGCAGTACAATGGGGAATAAATTGTTTTTATTTCTTCATTTTTAGCGCATCTATTTGGAGTCCATTTCCTTCTAGTCCGTTCATAGCACAGTGAATGCGTGCATAGTACTTCGAGACATTACTAATAACTATTTTACAAACTATAAGAACACGTTAAAACCATTATATTACATCAACATTTATTCAATTCATTCTTAAAGAGTCTAATGCACACGAAAACATTCCTATGTACATAGAAACGTTCCAAAATAAAATGTGAAAAACCACCAAACAAAATGTCCACTAGATACACACACGCACACACACACACACATAGATGCGCGCGCACATACTTCCGAATATACATTATAGTTTAGATCATCCATAGACAAATTAGAATTAATATACACCTCCATAAATAAAGCAATGTTTAGGGGTTTTGATTTAGGTTTGGGATTCGTTCATTTTTTGGAATCTTTAAGTGACCCGTCGTCTCACCTTGAATTCGTATCTCTATAAATTATACAACGTTTGGGTAATATGCGAATGAACCAGAAACATGATTACCCAATAAAATCAAACTACACAAAAAAAAAAAAAAAAAAAAAATCAGAATTTCTTTCTTCTTTTTTCTCCATACTTCATTCTCTGATGAAGCTTTAATAAAATTGAAATATTTGATTGATAAGCGTATCGGGTTTGTACTTTATCTTATAATTATGTTGGTTACCGATCCATATTTGATCTGTATTTGATTTCAACTCATAGGTTTTATATTAAACAGTAATTTAAAATAAGATACTTTTCTAGTGAACGTCATTTTTCTGTTATACATGAAGAAAAATTTACTCTTACTTCTTACACTCTCATTATTTTGGTCCTCATATTAATATTTCAAAAACAACACATTTTCACAAGATTTAACAAAAAAAGTGGGGGAGTTCCACACTTTACAAGGCGCGGAAGCCAATCGACTTTATTGTTTACTGAGTAAGAGGCACAGTTTATGAGGTTATGTGGGGAAATGGCGGTTAACATTAGAATTGAACAGGGAGTCGATCATGTAGATCGAGACTGTATAGAAAACAGTGAAAATCAATAGAAAATTTGAACTAAAACTGAATATCAATATTTTGATTCTGTTTTCACTAACATAAAACAGTTGCGTCCAATTCATATAAGTTACGTCATAATATATTGTAGTTATTGGAGCAAATATAAGTTTTGATATATCTGGTTTAAATAAACTCCTAATGAATTGACTAACAATTATAGAGAGTTTATTCTAAATCATATTCCAGTACATTTGTCCGTTGCAATATAGATTTCCCCGATTATCTTCCTCTACAGGATACAACTCTAAAATACTTTGAGTTTGAAGTATAGATTTAATGCAGAGACACACGTAAATTTCAAAGTCTACAGAATATAAAATAAGTAATACGAATAGCGCTATCGTTATAATCCTGCTTGTATGTCCATTAGTTAATAAATTGAGGACGTGTATTACGCTCTCTCATTATCTCATATAAATAATAGATCGTTCCTTTTGATGGCAGCTGATATCGGAAGAAAAAATATTTAAAAGGTTTTACGAGGAAAAAAAAAAGAAATGGCGAAAATGCTTTCTTGCGTTTAATATCTATTACCGGGTTATCGACGAACTAACCGGTTTTGAATGATTTCATTTTTACCCTCTTACTTCTTTAAATAACGATATGCATTCATGTTTACGACAGTTATTGTTAAATTTGTTGATCAAATATTTAATGATTAAAAAGCTGAAATCCCATTAGGAAATTATTGCCTGTAAAGTCAAAAGTGGCTTAATTAATCCTTAAGAATAATGAAACATCAGAAACGTCAAAAAGAAAAACCGTGGAGTTTTCACGCCTACTTTTTCGTCGTCTTCTATGTGCCGTGTTCCTTCAAGACGTTGGCGATCACGTTTCTCTACATAACCCTACTCATTGTAGATCCTGTAGTTAATTTTATATTGTCTCTCTTTTCATATCTGTTCTATAAAACATTTGCACAAGCTTGTTAGGTCGGTTATTTTCTGTTTTCTTTCGTTCCTATTCTCCTATATGTCATGTGTGTTGGTTCAAATCCTGACTCTTGCCTTATTATGTGCCTTAAAAATTTCAATTGTCACTTTCTGATTCTAACCATAAATGTCCCTTTTGTTTCCATTCTCCTTAAAACTTTGTCATACCCACATTTCCGTCTATAATATTCTCAACATTTTTCTGTAGAAGCACCTGTCATTTTCCTTAATAACATCTTCACGTGTAAAATATTGGTCAGCTCTCATTGCCATATGGGAGGACAAATATTACATAACTGTTCAAGTATCTTTAATTAGGATTTCCTTTAAAGTGAACATTTGAAATGAATAGGAACACAGTGTCACCAACTTGTCTGTAATACGGAGTTGATCAGTAATTTCTCAATAGTGAATTCCTATGTAGTGATGTCATCAAATCATGCAACCATAGTTCAATACAAATTAATATTACTTTTAAAACCAGTCCTGTTGTAATTCTTATAGAAAAGACGATTTTGAATTATTTTTTTTTTATTGAGTATCAGTTTCGTTTTTAAATTCAAAGTCGAAATGCGTAAAGGAAATCGATAATGCTTCAAGTGAAGCATATAATCTTTAATTAATGGTCTAATTTCGATTAGCAGAGAAACTATCTGGCAATTACAAAGTTAACAATCAATAATCATCGATTAGAGAATTATAAGACAATAGCCGATCTCATAGTTTGCCTTGTCATTAAGGGAATTCAAGTATTCTGAATAGACGTCCTTAAAACGCATATCTTTCAAAAGATTTTCTAACCAACGATATTTTCCAGAAAAAGAAATCTAAACATAATCCCATAAATACCTGCGATATCCATTTCTCCGTGTCTTTAATAAAACAAATTAAAATCACTAACAGATCATGTTGTTGTTACAAGAGAAATCTTTGTAATTGTTGTGGTATTTGCTGTTTGGCGTTTATTGTTGAGAATAAATCATATTTCTTTCAACTACGAGACAAATTATACACTGTATATTTCAACAAAAATTTAACCACCAGTTTATTCTCGTGGCTAGTTATAATGATACCTGTAATTGAAAGGTAGAAAAGCTATAAAATATTCTTCAGAAGATTAATGTTTAATTACGTATTCTAAGAAATCGAGATATAAACTTGGTACTTGTTTTATCTCAAGCATCATCATTGACTATTAGCAACGCGTATTTTCGGCGTTTTACTCTGAGGATAGCTTTGTTATATGAGCTGGTCCAGCCTAACTTTAAATAGCTGTTACTGACCGTTGTAGATATGTAATTTTGTAGATATGTATTTTTATATATACAAGTGTACACTTCGAGAAGGATTCATTTCTCACCGAATTTATTAAAATTTTACACTGAGTTGAAGGCAAGAGTACTAGAAGGCATACACTATTTATTATTGGCATATGTAATAAATAAAACATATGATACTATGCAGATAGCAGGCGTAGACGGAAAACTAAAAGAACGCCCAGAGAAGCTAGTAAACAAAAGATAGGAATAATGAATATAGTGCTACAGCTGAAACAAGGCAGCCGATTCATTCTCAGGGTGCAGCTTCTTGCAGTCAAAGACTTTGGAAAAATCGTCAGCCACAGATTAAAATCATTAGACTATTTGTAATAGTATTTAATTTTTATTCTGGATGTAACCATCTGCTATAGAAAAGCGAAACAGAGATGTAACAACTGTGGTTGATATAAAAGGCTAACGGGTGTGTCTTCCTGTTCGCGTCGTTGCGAGATGGTCTCCGTGGGTTGTATGTCTCTCTTTGTCTTCCGCAGGTAGTGACCATTGTCTTATAGAGGGTTTTGAATTGGTAACATCAGAATTAAGCAGTTACATAATTTTTTTCGGTCTGGTTAGTGAAATAACTGAGGACGGTAAATGTGAAACAATTCAAATAGAACTTTCTTATTATCTCCTAAGATTATTCTAATTTAGTAAAGTATGTCAACAGAGCAATTCAAATTAATCTTTCTAAAATGATTCTAATATGAGAAGAGAATAAACGTCAGCTAAACTGAGAATGATTATTGAAATATTTTCATGAAAGAAATTCTTTATAAATAATGTTTGAAAACAGAAAGATGATTTTTGCTTCCAGCACTTGGACATGAAGCAAAAAGGTGCCCCTGAGAAAAGCACAATTCTTCAGGATATATTCCAGCAACTGAGACTATCTGGTCGTGGCATTTATTTATTTACATTGGAATGCATACTTTCACTGGAAACTGCAATCTCTTGAAAGGAATTCTTACATCATTTGGAATCAAAGGTAAACTTAAGATGAAAACAACTTCTCATTTAACATATCAGTACAGTATGTTTTCTTTAATAAGGTGTGACATTATTCTCTTAACTACAAATCTAGTTCTGTTACAGATTCAAGGTTGGTTTCATTTGTTAATTAGTAGTACAGATGGATCAAATAATTTCAATAACTCAACTTGATAATTCGCTGACTCCGAAGCATCTACAACTATATCAATGGAGTTATAAATGACATTCTCAAGGGAAGATTTTCAAAAGTTCAAAATTAATTGAGTACACAGTAATCATTTTGGAGCCAAAATTGCTCTCTCACTTAACCTTTTGTTATTTTGATAATGCTCATTTATATTTGGCAAGACACTTATTTATTTTTCGCCAGACTGCATCTGGGTACTGAATGATTACGTTTCAGCAGTCCTCATTTTTCATAGGAGATACGCCTACTCCAAGGAACTTTTTTACACATTCTTCAGACATTCGATTATTAGGCAGAACAGGTTTCATGTTTGGTTTGAGTTTTATGGTTTTGACATGTTGTCAAAGTGTAGAAGATTTCAAGCATCAACAGGTTTTGTTTCTTTTGTTAAATCTAGAAAGATATAACTGAAATCTCCTGATAAAACTATGGTGATGCATCCCATCAAATACTGACTGTATCTTATATCTCTTAACATTCGGTCAAAAGTCTCAATAGTTCTGTTATGCATCAAACAAAATCAAATGTCATTGTCTTATAAACCCTGCCATACTATTAGTGTGGCTAACGTTGAAGATTGGATTTTCATTCGTATAAAGGTTAAATGGAAGTTCTACACTTTTGTATTAATGAGGAAGCAATTCCAGATGATGATCCACCAAGGGCAATTCGGCAGTATCAAAGTCGATGCAAAAGTTTTCCCAGTTCCATCTGGAGAATATAAGAAAATGCCTCCTTTCTGGTACCTGAATGTTTTAACGATGGTGTAATATGCCATTCTTTTAGCCATAATTGAGCATCCCAATATGATTTCTAAAATAATCATCTGTCTTGGATTATGTGAGCTTTCCCTCAGATATTATGCTGTTAATCTGTTGCCCGCACCACTGCCAGTCTGTGGAAGACCGTTTTTGGTAACTGTTCACACCTTATATCCACGATTCGATTTTTAATATCAACTTTTTGCAGACTTATAAAATTCCTTACAGTAATTAACAAAAATATCATGATATCTCAGCTGTGCCCGATGGAAGAGATTTTACTTATAATTTATTCCACAGACCTTGAGGGTCGCTGACACCTTAGATTGTAATAAGGATAACAAAAGTAGATGTAATAGTTTTGCACTATCGGAGACTAAAGTCTCTGAGAATGTTGCATCCTACTGACTATCATTCTCTCTTTCATCGCATGCTTCTATTTAAGTAGTGCAAACAATTCCATCAAAACATTGAATACCTTCAATGGACACTGAGCCTTGAAATTCATGTAACAACGTTCTTAAGTAAAATCCTACCTAAAGATTTAAATTCAATTTATATACACAACCACGTGCCCTATCAATTCTGATATCTCCAACCGGAGATACCTTTTTAATTTGATTCAATTCTTAATTAATATATTCCACGTGTAATATGATGGGACCTGGTAGTTATATAATGTTCTGGAAAATGAATCATTTGAACAGATTTTAAACAAAGCTGTTAAAACTGTTTCTCTTGGATTAATCGCCTCTGCTGAAGCTAATTCAGGTGTAAAATAAATGTTGTTTCCTTTTTCTATGTGTACTACTACATGTTGGACACATTTCATAAATGGGAAAACTGAATATGTTCCCGAAAGTCTCATTATTACTGATGTATCGACCTTGCTGGTAATTATTGATTGCATCTGTATTATTTTGCTATTGGGGCCAAACATAGAAGCAACTGATACGTGCATCCATACTTAATGGAATTTGTAGAATTGCAAAATTGAACCTTGATGTCTTCATCAAATATTTTCAAAAGGAAAGGACAGTAACGGATAATCCCACCCATTATCAATATTATACTGGTTGCCAAGCATTGCTTGAAATCTACCATCACCATGTTTTAATCTATATATTAAATATCCATCTTCACGAGTGTGTGACGCCTGCATGAAGACTGTAATATATCTTGATATTTTGTGAGCATCACTAGGCGGATTAATGGTTAGAAAGCTTGTCTTGCTAGAAAAATTACTACTGAGTAGTGAGTTCGATCTTTACTTGGTGCCCCATACTTTCGGCTAGTGCCGAATCATACAGTGGTATGACTTCAATTGGATCTGGTAGTTTAGCAAAAATGAGGTGATCAATTTGATTGAAAAAAACATTCACCATCAACCAGATTAAAATGTGATCATAAGTTAGCCCACGTTTTTTACACACGTTTTTTACATGTTAAATAACATATGTACACTACATTGTACATATGTTATTTAACTTGAGCAAATACCATATCTTTTATGAGAAATTCCAGTATGCTGATTGCTTCAAAGCCTAAAGACCCTGGATATAAGATAACCTCATGTTTATGAATATTTGACTGTTCTTCAAGCAATTGATTTTGAATTTCTTTCCATTTGGGATTGCAGTTGAAGATTATGAATAAATTTGTGTGGCAATATTGTCTATGTCATTGCATCTTGAGATTTTTCATGCTTGTGGATGGCAAGATACAATGTTAGCCTAATTATGTTCCAGTAGCAGAATTATTGGTTGCATCTTTCAAGTGAGCATACGCTTCACGCCTGAATTGTTTACTGCTCCTACCAATGTATCCTAATCTCTCTGATTCAGTTTTGGCATATACACCAACATATTGGTGGAACAATTGTTCGCTTCTGTGTAGATGATCGAATGTATTCAGAGGAATTATGAAATGCTAGGTATAGTAATCGATTGCAGAGTCTTGTTTTCATCAGCCTCTTCTCCACCCTTGGAGATAGTTAGATGAAATGTATCCTCCCAATTTGCACATAGAAAAGGATAATGAAAGTCATCCTATGAGTGATGAAGTTCAGTTGTTCTTTCTATTGTCTAATCCTATGAAGTATAATGCTATTTATACTACTTCTAGTCTCTTCACCTCTCATTATTATAACAAGAGTCAGGTGGATTACAGCGCAGGGAATGCTCTCCAGGGCGTTTTCTTTTCTGCATGTATTTCTTGTAGCATACTTATGAACAATAATTGATATGTCCTGATTCTCATATATACAGTAGTGAATCTTTTATGACCATTAGCGTTCATTACCAATTATGTGCTAAACACGTACTTGCAATTTGAATGTAGGCATAAATTGTCCCTCATGAATGAGCTTAGCAACGAAGGACGTCATCCGAAATGCACTGTTGTATTTCCAGATATTTTTCTTAGAAAGATCTCTATTCACAAGAACTCAACAGAGGATCAAGATAATGTTCTAATCTAACTTCGGCATTAGAACAACATAATTAATATGTGTGAAGTGAGGGTTCAGAAACATAGCCATATGAAAGAACATATTTACATATAGTTGAATTCCTCTGCATTCGTCTTCTTGCTTGAAATACCTTGCATGGGTTTACCTTTTCAACCCTTGTTCCACAGATCCATTTTGCCGTTATCGTTCAATTCATATATTTTGTGATGTCAAAGAATACTCGTTTCCACTTTTGTGATGCCAAAGAATATTCGTTGTCACTTTCTTAATGCGCGTTGTGGTAGAAACTTTGTAATGGTACATACAACTATAAAAACGCCGTTGAACAATAGTGGTGTCAGATGCATTCGAATAGCACCCACACAAATAGTACTTGCTCGATAATCCGTAGAGTGAACTGAATAGAGGAATACTGAAATGAATAGAGTAGAGAATAGCGGTCCGTATAGTATTTAGAAATCACGCTACCTCCTACTTATGCGTTTACTCTATGGTCTACTCAATTCAATAATAGGATAGCCTGTGTTTGCTCATTGGCGATCTATGTTCAAACTCAAGTGTCGGCAACGACACTTTATTCCTTTATTCCTAAACAACTGTTTTTCATCTCTGGCCCTTTGTTCTTTCAGTCAAGTAATCTTTTCTCCGTAGTTTCAGCTGGTCTCTGGCACTCTATTGAAAGAGCATTAGCCAATTTCCTTCCTCATGAAGTTTCTTCTTATAAAGAATTCTTTGTTCAATAAAGTTGTCCAAATATGTGCTACCGTTTGGCCTAGGTTTCTGTTATTTTCCATTCTATTTTACAAGTTGGTTCTGAAACAGCTTGTTTCAAAACAATCAATGTTATTTCCACTGTCACTTGATGAATTGAAAGACGTTTATCAATCAGAAGCGTGATAAGAAATGCAACTGGGGTCATTGATTAATGGCCTATTAAACTTTTATTATATGGAGCAATTTCAGATTTGTTCAGAACAGAATACACAAGTATAGACCTTTCAAGAAATAATTGTACAATATTTTTTCCCTAGTAAAAGCCATAATATTCTATCAGCATTGGAATGGGTGGAAAAATGATTCCTTCCAAATTTTTGTAAAATTTCCATAATTTCTTACAATGCACATAAAAATGTAATGAGAAACCACTGGAGACTCACTTCTGAGGGTTTTTTTTCGCCAGCCTCAAGAACGACGGTGCTCATCATGCGGTCATTTGAGTTTTTGTAGAAGCCGATGATTTTGAGCCCTTGCTAAAAAAAGACTGATATATATATATATATATATATATATATATATATATATATATATAGATATATAGATAGATAGATAGATAGATAGATGTGTGCGCCTGGGCTTTTATTACACGCTCTCTTCCAGAAAATCTAACTAAGGTCTGTTCAGCATAGTTATATTATAAACCACAGGTGAGATCTGTTGAGCAAACACAATAGTACCTAAATGAGCGTCTGCAAAAAGATATTTTCTAGCCGCTCTAGTAGACTGATATCCTCGAATAAAAGTGGCTTGCTATTATATATATATATATATATATATATATGTATATATATATATATATATATATATATATATATATATATATATATATATATATATATATATATATAGATAGATAGATAGATAGATAGATAGATAGAGAGTGATAGAGAAAGATAGAATAAGAATGGACGTTTGTTCATTTTGTAAAGAATTATATTTAATGTTCTATTGTAGTTGTAATAAAAAGACAATATTATTATTCTTATGCTCGTCAACAATTACTTCGAAGTTGTCGGTATATTTTATACGTTCAGCTATTATTTCCTATAATAGGAAAATTTCTATTTATTATGTTTTTAAAAGATTTCCCGTTTATTTTTCAGATGATACATTGTTTTATGTTTGCTTGTGTTTTTTCGGTTTTTATTGATTAAAGTTTTTGAGAATTTCTTTATTCCGCTTTCTTCTGTATACTTTCTTTTTTTCCCGCTTTGATGAAATATCCTTGTAATCTAGACAATATATTAATATCTGCCTCGAACAAAAAATCAAACAGCAGAAAATAAATCACTGACAAATAACGAAGTGGTGTTACTTCGCAAACAGACTTCTTTGATTGGAAATAATACTTCAAAATGTGATATAAACTGCAGAGCAATAAATCTGTTAGACATTTGGATGGTTAATTGATATTTGTATTAAAAATGTTAAGTCTAAAACGTTTTATGTAAATTAAATTTGTAAACTATTATTAATTTCCTTCAAAACAAAGGGATTGCTCGCTCACACATATTTTACAAATTGCTATGACACTCTCGAACGAAAATATTCACGACAATCTACAAATTACTACTCTTTTATTTTCTATGAATTGTAATGAATTCTCAGAAAATTAATGATGTAGATATATTTTGACTTCTCTGCATTCTTGAAAATACCTTCTCACATCTCTAAGTCATCCAAAACTAGAGAGGCCAGCGTCTTTAACTCTGGTTGATAAGAAAATATATGAATCTCATGTCTTCACAATTGGTGTTAGTCTGCGAAGTAAACGCAAAAATGTAACCCAGAAAACCTATTATGATTTCAGCGTATATATTTTTAATCAACTCACCCACGCCCAAAAGTTATTCTCTTTTTAATTATTGTAGTAATCATAAGTATAATTTCACCAGTTAATTAACGATTTACTTACTTCAATTACCTTCTCAAATGCCACCGTGATACATTTTGAGACAATACAAATTTTCGATTTCAAAGGTACATTTCTTCTTCTGAAAAAAAAAAACAAATCAAAAGAAAAACAAAACATATTTTGCACACTGACAAGTAAACATTAGAGGGAATACATCTAGACGGGATTCTTATATAATATTTTTAAATTCATGAAGCGTAAAATTATAAGTCACCGGGATTAAACATATGAATTGATAATCCGTAACATTAACACTAAAACACAAGTTATCCTTTTAAATGATCTTGTCAGAACGAGGCTTTCGTACAGATGTCATGCATGGTACCAAACATTATCAAAAATATCCAATTTTTCAAATTTGTACAACCGCTTCTTTAAATCAATACTTAAAAATGGCTTCGAGTGTATGACGCATGTGATTCTTAGCGAAAGCGATTCTTCTGCGAACAATGTATACTGCTGCTACAGAATAACAAATGGCTGTATCAGATAACATAAATTATATCACTTGAGGATTTTCAACAGCTGCTACAAGTAAAATGGATAGCACATGTAAATTGAAGAGAAAATAATGACATAATCAAAATGTTGACATTCCACACTATTTAGAGAAATGGTTATAGAGAATGGTCTATAAAGAAATGGTTAGGAAGGAAATCCCCATCAATACTGGAAAGAGTGATAACAGCTACTGGACTTGAGAAACCTATTTTCCTGAAAAAACTTCAACCGGGTCTAGTACTGGTTGCTTTGTCAATGAATATTAAGTGTTTCCTTTTCATCTAACGGTTAATATTAGAATTACCATTTGTACAGTATAGAATCAGTTAAGTTAATTAATTTCTTGTGCCATAGAAGTTACTACGCAAATGTGCGAATACATTTTTTCGTCATAATGAAGGATAATAGTAATTGTATGAAGAATTATATTTCAATTATAGATTATTGGATTATTATGAGACACAGGGAAAACACCTTGTAACAAAATCTCTTTCTATATATATTGCAGGTTGATTAGAACCGTTTTCTTATAGATCATAGTTTTATTGGAATGAGTGGGAATGGGTTCTGATTGGTCTTAAAATTGCCTTATATTGCTGAATGCTTTTGTTAGCCCATCCGGGCTTGATGTGCATAAACTATGCACAGAAGACATTTAAATCAACCTGTTAGTTTTTTTCCGATAAATTCCTACATTTTTTTAAAATAATTCCACATAAAACAAGGCGTTAATAAAACTAAGGCGGAAAGAGTTCTTGGCAATAAAAGAGATAGAGAAAACTTTAGTTAGGAGATTGGAATATAAAAGAACAATGCTCAGGAAGACAGGAACATTTTTGAAATTCGCATGGAAGAGAGAACCCACAAGAATACTTAATAGGCTAGAAGTACGAGAAAAGAAACTAGTGATCCCTCGTTTGTCGCGGTAGATTGGTTCCGAGTTTGGCCGCGATAACTGAATTTCCGCGAAGTAGGGACGCCATATTTACAGTATTTATTTAACGTGTATTTGGACTTTAAAACCCTCCCTATACTGTTAACAACCCACCCATTACAGTACTCTATTAATATCAACGACAACTGTTATCAATAACACTTTAGATTAAAAAAAAATAAAGATTTTTACTATACTCAACACAAAAGAAGTTGAATTAAAATTTGAATAATGACTCGCAGTAGAAATGATGCTGATGTAGCTGATGATGACTTCTAATGTGCAGCCGATGATTGTATATTACGTCTCTTCAGACGGCGGTGCCCTTCTTTGTGACACCTCTTCCACTTCTTCCGAAGGGGCAAACGTAGTAGTAGCAGTAGGAACAGGCTGAAAAAATATTGTGATAGGAAGTTGCTGCCACTGCTTCATTTTCCGTTGAAAGAGCATCTCGTCGGGATTCATGGCTTCGTCGACCTTGTTGCAAAATTGCACAGAACGAACCATATCGTCGCCCCATTCCTGTGACCCCTCTTTCAATTCTTTCGACATAGCTTCGCCAGCCGTTCCAAATCCAAGCCACTTTGGTCAACAACTTCTTCCATTTATTGCTGCGTTTCTTCTTCTTCGATGGCCGACTTCGTCAAGTCTTCAAAGTCTGCGTCGGTTAGCGGCTGAGTGTGGTAGTCTAATAACTTGTCGATGTCTCCCGTGGTCATGTTTGCAAAGCTGTCACGTCTAAAGATCGCTGCCAACTGCAAAGCGTTCTGTATTGCGGAGTCTTGTCGTCGTAAATAACCTCGGGCCACAAATTCTTCCAGCTCCTGTTAATGGTGGCATGCTTCATTTCTTGCATTGCCGTCTGGATATTTTTGAGGCACGGGGCAATTGTGTACTGCCAACAGAATACCTTCAAGTTAAAATTTCCGTCTTCATATTCTTGGGAGGCATCCACAGAAGCAACTAGGCTCGCCAAAACATTCCTCGTGTATAAAGCCTTACGAGGATAATACGATCCTTGTATGCTTTAAAGCCAGAGATTTTGATTCCTCTTCATACAGGAAAGTTCTCGACGGCATTTTTTTCCAAAACAAGCCCGTTTTGTTCATATTAAAACCTTGTTCGGGCGTATATCCACCTTCGGAGATAATCTTCTTGAAAGTCTCATTCACGTATGTTTCAGAAGCGCTCGTGTCAGCAGAAGCAGCCTCGCCGTACAAAGAAACGCTTTTTAGGCTGAAGCGTTTCTGAAACTTAGCAAACCATCCTTTTGTTAAGAGAAAAAGGACGTTTTTTTTAGGTTGTGAATCACTGCCTGGATGCGGATGTTTTGCGTGGTTTTCGTCTTCTTCCTCTTCTTCGTGGTCACCACTGTCGTCATCAGGATCCTTAGCGCGAAAGTCACGTACAGGCTCTTAGCCTTTGCTTGGATGATATTCGTATCAAAGGCTATGTTCTTCTTTCGGCAGTCGGCTATCCATAAGGCCAATGCATCTTCCATATGGAGGATAGTTGTATTACGAGCCGTAACCACTCTCTTCGACGACTGGTGATGGCAGCCGTCTTCCTAATGTTAGCCTCGTCCTTCTTGATGTAGCGAACGGCGGATTCGTTCATTCCAAAAAGGGCGGGATACAGCAGCGAAAGTTCTCCCTTCCTTCAACATATCCAGAAGTTTCATCTTATCAGCGATCTTCATCATTTCTCTTTTGCGTTTAGGCTCAGTACCAGCCTTGAAAGGAGCAGCACGCTTGGGAACCATTGCAGGGAATGAAAACACAAAGTTCATCCCCCCACAAAAGAAAAAAATCACACATGGCAGAGCGTAAATTAGTACAGAAAACCGCTCGGTGAGAAATATTGAAGCGAAATGGCCGCGAGAGAGAGAGAGAGAGAGACAAGGGAAGCTGCTGCGGATCTGACATCGATCAAAACACCAATCTCAGGCCAGATTACAAAATAGAAGGTTGTGATTCGTTGTCTCTCTCCATTGCACCAAACACAACCGGTCTTAAAACGCATTTCGTCACCGAGATGGTACGCTTTGTGTTTTCTCAACAACATGATGCTCGGGTACTGTATGCACATCGCATTCTTGATGGTTCTTTTGTGTCATGTTAGTTACAATTTCAAATACCACTGCATATGTTTGTTTGTTTTTTTGCTATTTTACGCTTGTTTTGTTGTTCCTAGAATAGGAAATAATATTTGTTAACATTTTAATGGATTTAATTAGAAATTTTAGGTGTTCCTATAACCAGATTTTTCTAGAATTTTCCAGAAACTCCACGATGTATATATATATATTTTAATAATCCGCGAAGTCGTGAGTCCGCGATAGTAGAACCGCGAATTAGCGCGGGATCACTGTATTAGAATAGAACATTTGGTTCCATATAGCTAGTTCCTCATTAATGCGATGATACCTAGTTACCAATCTAGTAGTATGCTTAAATTCATGAAGTCGAGATAGCAAGGAAGAAAAAAGCGCATTAGGACGATGTCCATGAAAATCTTTATAGACAGAACAAAAGGAAACTATATTCCGAAATCGAGATACCGTGTTAAGACCAATAACATTGCAGACCATTTTTTAGATCTTGTCAAGAATCTCGAGATATATAGCAGGGACACCAGACCAGATACAGCAGCAATATTCACGTGTGAGCAAGATGGTATCTGCGGGGAGAATTTTTCTTGTGCGTCACAAGGGACCAACTTCCTTAGTCGCAAAATCAATATAATTCCTCTAACAATAAAAACTTTTATTAAAACAATTCTCAATAAAATGACAAAAATTAAAACAACATATTAAGACTACAATCTGAACATTTGGAAGCAATAAAAAGATAACACCAACAAATATATGAGGCTATGCGGAAAGTAATTTTGTTTTATAGAAATGCGATCAAAACAAACAAATTCATCTATATATCGTTTTTCAAAAGAGCAATCACCTGTTTTTCAACAGCTGCATTGCAATATGCACGCTAATTTTCTATTCTATTCCACGTTCAAAGCAATTTAGGATTTTACCGTTGAGAAATTTTTCAAAAATTGTTTTTAAACTTCTTCTTTGTTTCTCAATGTACTTTCCCTTACGCAATGTTCTTGTTATCAAAGCAAACGTAAATCCCTCGGTGCTAAATCTGGTGAGTGTGAAGGATGCGGAATAAGCTAAAATCTTTGTTTAAAGTAGGTTTTCTTGCGTTATCAGGCGATGGAATGATTTTTCTCTGTTTAATAAAGCACAAGACTTTCGACGTAAAGTTTCGTTTACCCGATTACGATATTGTCAAAAAGTATGTGAAATGATCGCATGTTGATGTTATAATAGATCCTAACGGAGCATCCCTTTAATATCACACCTGATAAAAGGCAAAGTCTTGTGAAAATGATAGCCATTATTTTTATTATATTAATAATAGTTTCTCATTTTGTGACAAGTGCTGTCTTTTCTTTACTGCTGACTTGCAAAGTTCATTTTTCTCCCCCTTTAAAAATGAAAAGGAAACCTTTCTGATTAATCGATTGCCGCAGATGTTGAAACGTTGTCTTAGATTCTCAAACGAAAGTAGATCAGTAACAGACATTTCTTCCATGTTTTCACAAGTCAGATGAGTAGTTCATGAACAAGTGAACAAACATGACGCTTATGTTTCTGTGCCAAGGCGCAGTTGCTTTGATGCGGATTGATTTCAATAGACAATTTAAAACTGTCTTTATTCAATGTGGTTAATTTTCCTCAGTAAGCCATTTTGGATATGCCATGAATGCCATCTTTAAAACTTTTGAACTACAGCTGAATTTAAGTTGGTATAAAGGAGAGTGGCTCTGAATGAAAAATCAGTAAGCACTAATATTAGGTTGGTGCAAAAATAATGACGTAATAATGTCGTTTTTGACGTTACGTCAAAAAACGACATTATTACGTCATTACTTTTGCACCAACCTAATATAATTCTACACGCGTTCTTTACATTCCCTTTCATGTAAATACATTTAGGAAAGGTTTGAATTGTCACCACTTCAGCTATGTGCAACTAGCAGTAAATACTTGGCTTTATAACCTTGGTCCGAAACCAGTCTAGGAGAAAGATGCCAAAATAAAACCATTGCTGCTACGGCTGCCTTAAATTTGCTGCTCTTACGATACAAATATTTTACCCGAATTGTGATCTTGAGATTACATACGAGACAGCACTGCGTCCTTACAGACTGCGCAGATGTTTTTAAATACCTGTACAGCATTACGATACTTTGGAATTAATACATTAACCAATAGTGAACATGATTTTTTTTGATTTTTTTCTTTTTAGTTATTATCCATCATGGCGTTAAACTTTGAAATATGCTACAAATTACACAATGTCGGATGGAAGAGATGTTAATTCCAGATATAGTTTCGAACCATTCAACAATGGTTCTTTATTTTGTTACTGGTTTATATTTCATAATGGATACATTTTTAAAGAGACTAATATTTTAAAATAACTATGTAATCTAGCTTTCTTCTTCTTCACCCAAATGAAGAATTATTGTAGCATTTTATGTAATTTTAAAATAATTGGCGTTAAAGTAAAAACATAAGTTCAAACATATGTTGAAACTAAAAACCGTTGCAGACATTATGCAGAGGACAGAATTGTATTTATTTTAAAGTCTGAAAAAAAAAAAAAACATTGCCGGGACATAAAAAAATAAATAAACGTCAACAACAGACTGTAGAATTCTTTCACTTCTTATTTCCTTGTGATTTATGCCTTGTCTGAGAGTCAGCAATGATGCTTATCATATACAGCGATTTTAGCAGAGAGTAAACATTAAGATAATACGAAATTGTCAAGTTGGATTTGACAATATTAAAGAACGGCTCTTGTCTGATTCCAAGGCATTTATCATAAACATTATTTTGTTAACACCTCATTTTCGCTCACTCTCTCTTTGATAAAATCAGTACAGAGATTAACATTTTCTACAGACTTCTACGAAATTATATTTTTTCCCGATTTTCATCCTAACTCGGGTTTAGCATAATTTTCATCACGTTTTCTCTTGCAAAGATCAAAATGGAATTATTCAGATTAAATTAGGATTTTCAACTGAATATTCCAAATCAAGTAAGTACAAAATATAGAAGATGAAATCTAAGTTAACGCAAAATTTATTAGTCGATTCCAATTTCGATTGCTCAGTATGTTCTGGTAGACATGAAAAAATATTTACTGTCCATCTAGAATGATTTAGTAAGAAATTGAATAATACTTTCAGCATTTCTTGAAACTATTAAAATATGATATGGCTGTATTAAGAAAAATTCAAATCGACATTAAATATTCAAAGAGTTCCTCAGAATGAATATAACTGGATTAAAATACTTATCTGATATATATATATATATATATATATATATATATATATATATATATATATATATATATGAACTACTCTTAGCAGGTATGGTATAAGACTAAATTAGTTGGGAACTTAGAGCATAACTATCTAATCCAGTAATGTATAAAACAATATTTTAACAT
The DNA here is from genome assembly GCA_963932145.1 of Acanthosepion lycidas. Lineage (NCBI taxonomy): Eukaryota > Metazoa > Mollusca > Cephalopoda > Sepiida > Sepiidae > Acanthosepion > Acanthosepion lycidas. Next base: position 15,809,178 of record OZ010571.1, read on the forward strand.
TCTAAACGATTGGGACCTGGGTAAAGAAATCGGGGTTCGGTTTGATTTTGAATTCGAGCCGAGTTCGTTGCAATCACTTTTTCAAAAATGCCCTTCTCAAGTATAGGAATATCATTGCTTCTACCGCCTCAGTTGCCCAATAAATAAATATTATTGATGTTTACTTAACATAATTTTGCTTGATACAAGTTCAACTGAATGTCCTCTCCATTAATGTAATCATTGTCTTTTAGATTTCTGACACTTTCTTCAAAGAGAGTGAATCAGTATTATTATTTACAAACATTAATTTGCAAGATTACTATCAATAGTAACATGATGAAACCTACCTGCTACCATAGAACCAAGCTTAAACACATGAAGTCGATGTTCTAATGAAGAAATCTCACCAGAACAATTATCATGGAATTACTCATATAAAGGAGAGTTACATTATGAGGTTGGAAAAGTGAAGCCATGATGCGGTGTTTAAAGAGAAAATATTGTTGGTTCTAATTTGAACTTTGAGATGCGGTAACTATATTCAATGCATTGTCGAATGATAGATTCTTAGAGGTGCAAAGAGGAAGCGAAGAATTCTCAAGCATCACACAGTGAAAAATACCGATTGGATTAAACCGTAGGCTCTGGCGTATTTCCTTTATTTTTTACACGCACTGTAATTCAACTGAGTAATAATGATGATGATATTGATGATAACGTGACTTCTGTGGTGACTCATCTAAGCTGTCGCTTCAGATACATGTAATCCTCATTTGTAGGTGATCGATTTTGAGTGTTAATATAGCTAAAACTTTAGTATACTGAGGTTGCTCGATGCGATATTGATCAAATCATTTGATCAGAGTAGCAAATATTTCCTCATACGAATTGATTTATCGATATAATTTACCAGCTACAATATAGGCGGCTGTAATTCTAGACGTATTTGTACCTTTTAATGTGTCTTCTTGTGAGTGACAGATATTAGTTTTCTTTTTTATTTTCTGCCTAGTCCTTTTAGGATGCGGATGATTGTGGATATCCAGACCTTATTGTCTCTTGTAGCTCTAGGCTACCTCAGACATTTTATCATGTCATCTGATACTTCTCTGCTATAAATAGATAAACTCGATAGGTAGATGTTGTAATCTAGAGAAGTTTACTGAATAGAATAATTAATCGAAGGTTAGTTGAACGGTAATGCACATGACAAGAACAACACATATAAGGTTCGCAAACGGCGCGTAGAACAATTAGCCAACTGCTATAAGTGAGTCATGTAAATTACACAATGAATCTCCAACTGCAGGATATCAACCAACAGCATCCTACGCTCAGATATGGCAGAAGGCCGAATTTAATGTGGGGTATCCGAGCCCGTAGACTTGGTAAAAAATTCCCCATACACTACGTATAAAACGGGTTCGGGAAGTTGTTTCCAGAGTTGTTGTTTCTGCCCCTCGACCCAGACTCGTCTGCGGATCCTCTCTACCCGGAGGCAGAGAATTTAACCAGCATAGCTGGAGAGGAATCTCCAACTAAAGGATAATTACCATCCCCACCCCACGCGATCAGAAGTGGCACAAGGCCGAATTTAACGTGGGTTATACGAGCCCGTAGGTTCGGGCAAAAATTCCCCGTAGATACCGTAAAAAAACGCGGTCAGGTAGCTGTCTACCACCCCAGATGCGACTCTGCCCTTCGTCATAGCCTCATCTGGGTTCCTCTGTGCCTGAAGCCAGAGAGTTCGACTAGCTTACCTGGAGACGTATCTCCGACTGAAGACCAACATACAATATTTGCTAATGTATTTATATGAATGTGGACATTATCGTCCGTAGGTATGCTACAAATGTAGGTTACTTTCTGTTTCCTTATATACGTCTCATGTTCATTAATGCACTGTGCATATTCTCCAAGACTTCTTTCCTTATTGTAGATTACATCATTTTTTTTCTCTTTATTATTTCATTGAAAAAGTAAGATTTCGATATCAGGCTGTTTATCGAACAATGTGCCCAATCTAGAGTAGTTGTTTCTAGAAGAGGGATAATTGGATGTCTTATTTCGCAATTAATTTCCGTATCTTTTCTCTCCATAAAATGCTGCTGACTTTTCCCTGGTTCTGTCTTTTAGCTCGGCCTTCTTTAATAATATCGGTGGGGCACCTTTTCTTAATCCGCACCACTTAACTAGGTGTCCCTTATTCCCACTCCTAGTACATTTATCCTGCTTAAAGTCTGGAGGCAAACCCCACTTCGTCAGAAAGACCGATGCTCTGTGGTCTTCATATCCACATGTCCAGCAGACCAGACCGTATCGATCCGGCGTGGGCTAATAGAACCCATGCCTTGTCGACCAAGCCTTTTTTTTGGGATCCTCCTCCCACATTTCAGACTCTTCCCCCTCTACCTTGACCCTTCGATTCCACGTGGGGGATCTCCCTCCTTCCCCCTTTCCTCCGACCTCTCGACTTAGCTCTTGTAACTTCCCACCTCTTTTCACCTTCTCCCAAACTCCCTAGCTCTCTTTGGCCAGCGCCACTGCTGCCGACAACCTTAGCGGTCCTTCTTTCAAAACATCGTGACGAACACTCTCGTCACTGAGCGCTTCCACATACAGATCAGCCAACTGGGCCTGCATGACTATTATTTCTCACTACCTCTGGGAAAGCCAATGACAGCTTCTCCGCTCGGGCCCCCAATTCTCCAGCGGTTTCGTCCCTCAGCTGCGTCATCTTCAGGAGGTTTCTCATGGCGTCTATCGCCGTCCCCTCGTCAGCGATCTCCCGAGTCAATGATTCTTCCAGTGTTTCCCATGTCAAGTGGGGCTCACTGGCTAAGAGTCCTTTTATGAACTTTGACGCTTTCCCCCTGGTGGCATCATACGCCAAATATAGGGTTTCTTGGTCTGAGAGTCCATATATCACGCGGCTCTTATCTAAGATTGCTAGCCAATTTCTAAAATTCCTTCAAATACCGTCAAAGGCTGGGACCCTCGGTCCACCCAACAATTTTCTTAGGTCTGCTGATAATCCCTGTTCAACCACTCTTCCTCTATGTCTACCCTATCCGCATCGTAGTCAGACATATTTAACACAGCAAAAGAAAAACAATCTGAGCAGCAACAATCGAAATTGGGAGATTAACCGAAAATAAAGTGCCCTAGCTGACAGACGATTTCCAGTTCGTTCTTTTCAGGTTCCAGGTTGTCGTACTAGAGTGTTTGGAACCGTATGGTTATAGTTAACCTAAGTCCTTTGGTTCCCACTCTAGTCTGTTTCAGTTTGAGTACTTGAGACACGATGCGTTGTCCTGGTCGAAATTTTCTGCAACTCTTGTGGCAGCGGCCGATCCAGGGTCTAACCTGCTGTCATGGCACCAAATGTGATGTCGCCCCGGCCTTTCTGCCCCCGTGCTATCCTGTGACGACTAATATGACTTGGTATTGGTCGCGGCGCCAAATATGACGTTCTAATCCTTGGCTGATTCGGATGGGAATCTAGTTAGATTCGGTATCAGCTTTTTCGTTCCCAGCTCGCCTCCAACGTCTGGTTTCCGAAGTAACTGCTTTGATTTCTAGTCTAACCTACCCACGTTGTGATTTGATCTTAGGTAGACGAAATCAATCAGTCGCCGGACCGTAATGCAAGCCGAATTCGAGCAAAGATGACATCGCACAAGTATATGTAAAAGAAAATAAAGTAACAACTCGAAAGGTTCAAATGTGTTAAAAAAAGAATAACAACTATTTTTATATCTGGTTGCTGAATACAGGACTGCGTCTTTCTCCCAAACCGCTTCTATGGATACGTGACACTTTGTGTTTGTAAGGCGAGTTTTAATATCTTAAGTGGTTTTTGAATTAACTGGTTTTTGGTGTCTTCAGGCGATATTCGTAAAACTTGTTTTGGTGGTGTGAGTCTAAGTCCTTCTTAAAAAATAAATTGTTTTTGGTTAGAAGTCTAAGTCGGAATGCGTGGATCTTTCAGTCAGCGGCGAGGCTTGTCTCCAAGCTCACAGCTCAACTCTGTCTGCTCTGTCAATCTGTCTGCGTCTCCTCGGAACTGCAACTGCCGTCTACTTGCTGCGACTCTGTTTATATGGACGCTGACCAAAACCGGGTGTGGGCCTGTCGTGGTTTTTTTCCTCGATAATTCCAAATCCACAATAAAGATTTTCTTTGTTTTCGAACAGGAAACTTTATCACTTTCCATTTTTGGAAGTCCATTACTTTCTGCTTTAGAGGGGTTCTTAAGGGAATCGTCCTCCCAAATTCTTCCCTACTCATATTGGCATCTCACACCAATCCTCTCAGAGGGCGTCAACAGGTTTCCCTTCTTTCTCATAGTGGTATCTCACACCAATCTCCCCAGAGGCGTCAACAGGCCTCCCTTCCTTCTCATATATTTACCTTCGCCACCACTTAGCCAATGACGCTCGGCAGCGCGAGTTGGCCAGCCTGGCCTCAATTTACAATTATCGCTCAAAGGAAAATAATATCTTATTTTTTTTCTTTTCTTTCTTTTCCTCGACCAGACCGCTGCGATTCTTAGTGTTGTCCTTAATCTCTATCTTAACTGAATGTCATAGGGAACTTATCAACGAGATTTCACCAAGCGGTAATTGGGTGGTTAACTGAACATCTTCACACCCTGTTGTCAACAATCTATCCCGGTAACAACTTTTATCATGTCCAGGTCTGGACATAAAACAGGTGTCTTTTCCCCAAACCAAATGATATCTTCAAAAGATAGTTAATGCTTTAATCTTTCTCTTTTTCTCTTTTCCCTTCTTTTTTTTTTCTTTGGGGGTGACTAAACTGATTTTTTTTTCGGTCGCATCCATTATCTTTTAGCATTCTGCTTTGTAGGCCACTTGATCACTTTGAAGTTTTCATTATTGCCATGGGCAGATTGCTATCTTTTATTCGCCGCGTCGTAGCATAAATGAATTCCGACAGATCCGAGATCTTACGAATTTCCTATCTTCTGCGAAAAAAATATTTTTCTTCGCAAATGAAAATAAAATCTTTATCACTTTTCTTTTGTTAAAAAAAAATAACATCGCTCAGAATGTCTTTGGTGATAGCTTCTTCTCGCTTTAATTATTTCTCGCTTTTCATTTTCACGCGACCGCTAAATAGTCTCACAATATGTCATGATAGTTCTACGGAGTCGATTCAATCTTACTACTTCCGTCTTCTAAATGAGAGAGAAAGTTCGGCGCACATCATTTTTTACAACTGCTACTTTATGGAACACATTCCGACAGGATTGGTATCCCTGAATCCAATCTATTTAACCGTCAAAGGTCATTTGTTAATTATCCTCCATATTCTCATATTTTACATTTGGAAAATTCTCCTCAATCGTACACCTCATTCAATAATACTCTACTATGAGTGGCGCTCGCCCCTTGAGTCGTGTAAACTATGTAATGTAAAATTAAAAAAAATGTCTATAATTTATTTTCCTTATATTGTATTTAATGTAATTGCTGCTTCATCTCCCTAATCTCTATTAAGATTATTTGCTATTTTATTTCGATAATTCGGTTTCATTTACTTTCAATATAATATATTGTGGAATAGATCCCATCTGGGTGCTCCAAGTCAAGAGTCAATCCTCATAATCTTCATTTCTTATAGCCGCTTTCATTCATAGCACATATCATTGGTCATAACGATTTTCAAAGTAACCTTCTAACATGAGTGAACGAATTTTTCTATAAAGCTACGCAAATATCGTATGAAATATGGATTATTCAAATAAAAGGCTAAAGTAGGAGTTACTCTGTATGAATCGATCTCAAAACAATTTGAAACCAAACTTGTTAAAATTTCTACCATATCTTGGTGTGCAATATGTGTATTCACAAAATTTTAAATTATTCTGGTGAAAACAACGAGCATGGAACACTTTAATCAAATTCCGTTCCATAGTTATAGACTGCAAAATTAGATTACTAATCACTGTATTTTTTTGTCTTAATTTAAGTGAAGAATTCTACCTTATTATAACCAAGGAGATACGCAAATGACAGTGTCGATGGCATAGACAAAAAGAAAATCAGATAAAATGCTAGACAAAGGAAGCAAGACAAGCTGTAAAATAGTATGCATCAGTTTTAAGTAAACGATATTAGTGGGCATTAGTGAAAGGAATAAACAAAGATGCTAACCGAGAAAATTTAGCTACCTATGAAGTATTAAATACCTAAGGAAAGTGTCAAGAAATGCCAAAACATTTAGAAATGAAAAAATACAAAATACAATAAAAAAATACAAAAAGTTAGAAATAAAGAAAAAAATTACTTGTCCATAATATATATATATATATATATATATATATATATATATATATATATATATATATATATATATATATATAAAGCATATCACCCCAAGCAAGGCGTGAGTGTCACAAGGATGCAAGGGGTTACAGAAAATCAGAGAAAGAGTAAAAGAGCGTCTATGAATAAAAGGATAAAGAGAAAGACGAGATCAAGGCATCAGAAGATGTCGATTGACATTACATTTGATCATTGGATGATTATAGCTATCAGGGAAGCAAGAAGGAGCGAGGGAGTTCCAATAACGCGAAGTGTGATATAAGAAGTAGAAGAGACGGCTACATTTAACCGTTTTGACTGTGAATGGGTGGAACCGAGATGCCAACCTAATAACATATTTAAATTCATGCAGTTTGAAAACCAGTGAAAGGAACTCTAGTGAACAGTTGCTATGAAAATACTTATAGTAAAGACAGTGAGAAGCCACTGCACCTCTGTGAGAGACTGACTCTAGACGAGATGCCAGATTAGGACCGTCTCTGGATTTTGTCGAGGACGTTCAGATGAAAAGCGGGGTCACCAGACCACGTATGGCAGTAGTATTCAATGCAAGGTTAAATGTTTGATTCGTAGATTTGAAGGATGGATTCAGGCGAAAATAACCTGGTTCTGCACAGAGAAACAACTTTCCTTGCGGTAGATGAGGCAATACATTTATAAAATCAGTTGCAGGCAATGTTCGAATGTGCTTTCACAGATAAAGTGAAGAACAGAAGCAAAAGAGATATTCTATAGAAAATGCTGATAATACAATGGACGAAACGTGAGCAATAGGAACAAAATGACTCCTTTTATTTACAAATAGGTGGCTGTATTTTTTGAGAAGCATAATTAAGTTAATAGGGTTGTGAGAATGAAATTCTCACAAAACATAAAGAAGAGCAGATGAGCAGAAAAAAAAAACGATTAACTTAGGTAACAAGTCTGTGTACATATTGACTCGAGTAAAAGATGGTCAGGAACTTGTGGAGGTTCATCATTGCCTAAACACTGGCGAGACAGGGAAGCATAATTAAAAAGCAATATTTTTGTGTTTAGGTACCGCCATATTTTTAAAAAAAGATTATACTAACATGACATCAATAGGTACTAACAAAAAGACACTATTTACAATGACAATAACAATATATTTTTATTCGAGGCACTGGGGCAAGTAATGCAATGATTATCCTAAATTCACTGTCAATACTACAATAAAAATACAGCGATAAGCCAGACAGAAAATAATGCAGATTTCATTGGGCAGTCTCTCTAAATAGCAATATAACAAAGCTTATACTTAGATATCTTATTATAATTTAGGGCAATGTTAGACAAATTATATATCAACGATACGACTTTACTCAATACACTGGAACAATAAAGGCAATCTTTACATAAAAGGAATATCAGTGCAAACAATACAAGTGTAAGAATTACGTAAAACTCTATTTCATAGATTATGCAATATAGTTGATGAAGTACAACACAAAAATACTATTTGCTAAGAAAACCCAATTAATGGGAAAGATGATAGAGTAATCTGCAATAGCAATAAAGATGAGGATAATAGTTCAAAGTATATAAATATTACAGATAGTTACTATACAGAAATATAGACAGATATTTTATAAAATCATTACTGCTGTCTACAAGATAACCTGGTTAGAACCTCTTCATTCAGAGAATCAATATTGGAATGACGACTTTAAAATTCATTTAAATGTGCTGAGAGGATACAGTTAAAACGACGATAGTATCGTTCAAGGAAACTATATATCTAACAATGTATACCCAGAGAAATATCCATTCTTTTTCTATATGTTTTAGTGCTGTGTCACCTCAGGATTTGAACAGTCATGTCTCTCCACAAGTCCCTGTCTGTTTTGAATTGAACACTTTAACATTTTTTTATCCCTGATATGCCGTCCAGTCCCAGACATAGGCAGCTAGATTATAAACCGTTATCGTCGGTTTTCTCCACTCAGGCTGTCTTATGAGCGTTAAAATTTCCTTGACCGATTCCTTCAACTGTTTCTTTCCGATTTTTGTGTATCTGTCATTCGTATTTAATATAAAACTTAATCATTTGCATTTAATTTAAAAATTAATCGTTGTTCACACGTTTTGTTTATAATATTCTTAACATATGTCTTTATATTCACATTTCTGTCTTTTTGTGTCTCTTCTTCACCTCTAAGAAAATCTTCCAGTCTGATGTAGCAGGATACATCTGACATAGCAGTTTGACTCATTTTGTACCATTTCTGGAACGTCGCTATTCCAGAATTACGATCTCCATCGTCTGTAGCTACACTACAGACATAGTTGAATTCTTTTCTTGATTGACTCATATGTGTCCAATTCAAAGTTACCATCTATTTCTGCTTCTTTTCATTACGTTTGCTCTGTCTGTATTTCCAAGGATTTCTGGCACTTTCCCTCATCACAAAGTCATCCGCATTCCTTACATTACGTTTATGGTCGCCGATATTAATGATTTCTTGTACTCTTTGATCGTCTCAAAGTACAGATTGAATGAATCTGGTTAGAAGAATTATTTGGCATTTACTCTTCTCTCTATATTTGTGTAACAGCGTATTTACAAGCGTTTAATCCCAGTAAATCAAGCGGATGACTATTAACCTTTACATGAATTGGGGTTTCCAAGCAATTCAAATATTCTATTTTTGTTGTACTTTATAAACTAATTTTGCATAATCTACCAATACAGTTTTACGTACTTTTTACCCTTGTATTGTTTGCACTGATAGTCCCTTTATGATGACGATTGCATTTATTGTTCCAGTATATTGAATGAAGTTGTATTATTGACGTATAATATCTCTAAACTGCTTTAAAATATAATCATAAGAAATTTAAGTATATGCTTACTTATATTGCTAATTTATCTGACTGCCCAATGAATTCCGTATTATTTTATATCTGGCTTCTTTGGCATTGCTATGTAGCTAAATCTGCTGAGCTATTTCAACACTGTCGTATATTCCGTTTATTATTTCATTAATCGTGCTGATCACGAAATTTCTTAAAACGATCAATGTCTCTACAAGAATCCAATATGGTTCTAATACATTGTTCCTGTTTGCGTTAACTTGTACTGATAATAACTTAGATTTTAATACTGAAAATACTTCCATGTGTTTTATGTTTCCCTATGTCCTCGATCAAAGTTTGTTTAATGCATTGCTTGCCTCTTTGAACTATCCCTTTAATGTTTTCTATTATGAGATCTCTATTTTATATTTAAATGTTCTGTTGAAGAGTACGTCTTTTGTCCTAAATAATCCATTACTATTTTTTTATGACAGTTGCTAAGATAGCACTCTCTAAGTTGTAATGAGAAAAAGAAACCTTTCTGGAGAAGTATAATGTTTTAATCAGAATTTCATTTGAATAAGCAGTACTAGTATATTCACGAATAATACATATACACACAATCACATGCATATGTGTGCGTGTGTGTGTGTGTACGTGTGTGTATGTGCATGTGTGTGCAGTCGAGGAAGAGTTCATTCTGTTTTAAATATCAATGGGCGCGATAACTTTGACTAAGTTTCCCAAAGGTCAGTTCTGATTCTATTATTGCTTTAAATTCCACTCAAATTCAAATAACATATGAACGACTAAATGGGTCAGGCTTGGTAAGCGGAATACAGTGCTTCTTGGTTGGACGGAGTAATTCAGATTGGTGATGATCATATTATTAGGTTGGTGTAAAAATAATGACGTAATAATATCGTTTTTGGCGTTAAAAAATACGTCAAAAAATGACATTATTACGTCATTATTTTTGTACCAACCTAATAAAATAAATAAGAATACCCAACAATAAACGGCACATGATAGAGTCAATAAACATAAAATATCCAAATCAAATGTCATAAGCATTATTGTGTAACTTTATGTGGCCTACGTTTAAGTTAACTGTATAATAGGACACAGACCCTGTTTAAAATTTTAATAGCAGGAAATTACAAGAAGCTGATTTAGAGGTACTACTAATTAGAAAATAGGTTGAATGGTTGATAAAAATTAAAAAAAGGAACGGGTTAAAAATTGATATAAATATATGATAGTACAGGTTTAAGATAATCGAAAGCTAAATTAACTAGCCAAGAATTAGTAGCATCAGCAAGAGCCATGGTCCCCACCATATCCACTTCCCTCCGAGAATAACACATAAGAAATTAATTTCGGGACTCGTTTACATTATACTATATGTGCAAAACGTGCGAAGACGAAGAACAATTTTGAATTTTCTTTATTTCAAAGATTGGGATTTGTTGATACTGGCTGCCCAAGAACACCATCATCTTTACAGTAATATATACAGGAAATTCTAAAAAGAAAAGCGAAGTGAATGTGTTTATTAAAAAGAACTGCTGTGATTAAGACGAAAGAATTGGAGAAATATTTTATATATCAATATCAAATATTTTGTTGGGTGGGTCATCTATATAAGCGACAGCCCGCAGAGACGGAGATTGATCGAAGATGAAGTCGGCTTGAAGAAGCCCTGTACCGCTCGTAAGACTGCCGTCTCTAAAGAACACATCCGCAATCGCGATGGGAGAGGCGAAAGCACAAATACGCATGACAGAAAAATTGAGTTAGAGTCGACTGAGTAGTTATTACTTTAGCGTTTGATACGGGATTACTCGAATCTGGCAGTAGAGGTCTTGATTTATCAGAAGATAATAGAGGTCTTTTAATCAACCAGATTTTCTTTATATTCCATGCATCTGACTTATCAACATTGGTGGGCAATTTTATTGAATGGGTTCTTATTGCAGTATGATTTCGAAGTAATCCTTGGACTTAAAGAGACAAAATTTACCAGAGCCTTATGTTGGAGAATTATTCATTCGTAAATATGATACACAGCGCACACAGAGGGGTCCACACTAGACTTCACCTTTAATAATATTTTGGGAAACCCGAATCAAATCTATCGAGACGGTACATAGGCCGCAACCACGGAGGGAAAAATAGCGGAATGAACTGTAAGGTCGTTATTACTCAACAAAGTTAGCGAAGCTAGCAACTGTGAAAAGAGAAAGAAGAGGAAAGAGAACGTCAGGGAAGAGATTGTGGTGTTTGTGTGTGTATGTGTGTGTGTGTGCGGAGAGAGGGTTTAGGTGTTAGAAATAGAAAAAAAAAATCTCTGGACTATTTTCACGAGCGAGTCGGGAGATAAAAAGTGAATATTTAATATCAGTGATTATTAGCGTGGGGAGTAGGGGCCCAGGAGACGGATTTGAATATTTGAAAGCGTGAAATTTGGAAATTCAGTGCAAAGAGTGAAAAGAATTCCCTGGCTGCGTATTGCCACTTAATCGTTAAATTCTAAATAAATTCCCATTCTCTTCAGCTACATTTTTTTCTCTTAGCCGTAGAAAAGGCAACTGAAGAAGAAATATTAAGAAGGACACTTTTAAATGAACGTGGAAAGCAAATATCGGTGTAGCATGCAAAATGATTTATCACAGACCGCAGAAAAGGCCACGAAATCATTTACGGTGATAACGCATGGAACGGAACTGGGCGATTAATGATGCCAATGAAATCAATTAAAGGACGAAATTGACTTTAAGTGTCTGTGATTCCAAGAGAAAAATGTTGCAATTATCTAACAGGTCAAACCTACACAACACAATTGTTAAGTGCTATTTGAGAAGTTTTGTAACAACACTTTTTAATTTTCATTAATTTTCGTTTAAGAGATTCCGTAGATGGCAAAGAAATTCGTTGGATGACGTTAAGAGTGAACTTTGTCATTTACAAGATCTCTGATATGCTGAAATAAAACATGGAATACGATGCTCGCGTAGTATAAGGAGGCGCAATGGAGTAATGGATAAGCGACTTGGCTTGAAGAATCGGAGAGCCGAGTTCGAAGACAAGTCGAATACATAACGTTCACTT
>OZ010571.1:15823940-15843940 GCA_963932145.1 Acanthosepion lycidas
TTCGATCCTTAGTAGGTTCCGCTCTAATTTCCATCCTAAATATATATATATATATATATATATATATATATATATATATATATATATATATATATATATATATATATATATATATATGTATGTATGTATGTATGTATGTATGTATTTTGTGACTCAAAGAACTCAACTCAGTTGAAGTTCTACAGAGTTTCTGATTTGAAGAACACAAGTATCGGCCTGAAATGGAATTTCGCCCGAAATTGGAATTTTGACCGGAATTGGACATATAGCAAGAATTTTGAGAATCTTTTTAAGATTCAATATTTAAAGTAATGTTTTGATTTTTACATAGAGTGAACTGAGGAAATGAAAGTTATTTCTTCAAAATTATAATTCCTGTTTTCTATGCTGGACCAGAGGCGCCTTTAGTTTTTGGCTGGATGCACTATTAGCACTGTGCAGAAGCTAATTTAAAACTTAAAAATGTTAGAGGCCATATATATATATATATATATATATATATATATATTACGAAAATTTTACCGCGGGTTAAAGTAGACAGACAGGACTACAAAGAAGCCAACGACATTTGTGCTATCACGAAGTCATCATGACCGGTTGTTTGAGTGAATTGCCTATGTTCAAAATTGTTTGTCAGATGTTGCGCTTCCTACAAGAACCTGTAACTAAGTTCTGCACAGCATAGATGTATTAAAAACAGCCATGTATTTTCTGTTGATGTTGTAAATGTGCCTTCGCGGGCGTTTGATAAAAAGGGATTCGGTAGTAACTTGCATGTATACAGGATTCATTAAAGACAATGAATTATCTCTGTGAGGATTATATCATTTATTTTTCTTAACTTTCTGTATGACGTATCTTTTCGCTTGTTATTAAGCATCCCCTCCATGCATAAAGTCACGTCGAAAGTAGCGGAAGGGCTAATTCTTTTGTTTTAGTTGTAACTGAAGACATTTGTGTTTAAGATGAAAGATTAATATGAGGCAAGAGATGAGAATTTCAACTTTATTTCTTTGTATTTACATTTAGATGTCTAAAACAGTTTTATTTACTTTAAGACTATCTGTTTGTTTATTAAGGCTAACCCCACCCCAAAATCGGGTTATCTGATGCAAAAGGTGGTATGTCCAAAGCTGTTATTAGATTTTGTGTATATATAATATAAAAATAGAAATGCCGCGAGGGTAGAACGTACCGAGAAAAACTGTTAAAAACCTTCGTGATTATGGACAACTGAACGACCTGATCACGTTTCACAAGCATGACGAATTGGATAACCACCTTACTGATGAGGTAGATGTGATTTTCTTCGTGAAATAAGAGAAAATGTTCTCACAGGAGTGTTATTGTTACGTGTGGGTTTAGAACTGAGAACCTTGAATTTATTGCATTTACGAGGGATGATGTGCAATGCCAAATGCTTTCACAGATAAAATCTGTCTCACTTATCAAGTCATATTCTCTGGATTATAGGAATCCTCTCAGCTTGAGATCATTAGGATACTTTGGAAAGATTCGTTGCTGACTGTCTTTTCCATAAATCATAACATCTTTCAAAATCTAAGAATTCTCCATATATATATATATATATATATATATGTGTGTGTGTGTGTGTGTTTGTGTGTGTGTGTGCGTGTGTGTGTATATGTGTGTGTGTTTGTTTGTGGGTGTGTTTATATGTATAAAATTTATCAGAGATAACCTGTAGAAAAAGCAATCAAAAGAAAATGGTTGAATCCGTCAACACAAAAATAAAAACAATAATTGCATATGTTCTTAAATTTTCAAAAAATTCAACTTTAGTGTTGCGACTGCATGCTCCAAAAGATATATCTCTTAGGTAACCGTTAAAATTAACACATTTAAAAAAGAAAATATATATTTTGATTCGCATTTAATTTGTTCGTCTCGAATGCTACCTGCATTTTATTAAAAACAAAATAATTTTCTTGACATAGGATGACTGGATGTACAGTTGAAATTACTTGCAGATTTAAAAATGACCTTATACAGCTTATAGTTATTAAAAACAAAGATCATATCATTAATCGAGTGATTTGCAGGTTAATCCAACTAGATGTAAAAAAAATATCTGCCAGATTACGATATGAACACCATGCCATTCTTAAACGGAACTATGCTCAGCTAAATCACTGGTACTCACATTAAACCTTGAAGACTGACAAGCCACAAATGTACACGAATAGTAAACATAACCTAATGTAATGGCAAGAAAGCGCCATCTACCGTAAATTTGCTTTTAACTTAATAACACAAAAACGAAAGATATGCAGTCATGTGAACCATAATTCTTGCGCTTTTCTTCCGAAGAGAACTTTGGAATAATCTCTGACGCAATTTTACATATTTTATCGACTAGATTTTTGCATTAATATCCATATCTCCGGTGATTTTAACCTGATATGGCGAGTATGACAATTAGCATCATAATTTCTCAGGAGGTATAAGGTTGAAAGTCGATACATATTCTGGCAGACAATTAAAATATTTCGCTAAGTCTGCGGTGATTTGAAATATATTGAGTGGAATTGGAATAGAAATGAAGAATAAACTTGCTTAGCATCGTAATCAGATAATCTTGGCTATTTCAAGTTATTCTGAGAACAAAAGATACACAGATTTGTCTATCGTATAAATATTTTTACAGTGTTTTCACTGGAGTCACTCGATGTAGAGGGTTACAAAGTAATAGGTACAGATTATGCGAATATGTGCGTGAGATAAACGTTAATCCTCTCTACCATTCGTCTGTGCATTAAAAAACTGTTGCCACATCTGGTCTGGTGCCCCTGCTCTACATCTAGATATTCTTGACAAAATCCAAAGAAAGATCTGTAATGTAACACGGCATCTCGGCGTCAGTCACTTTCTTCCCGATGGAACGAGTAATCCTTCTATCTTCTGTCATGTTAACTGCTCTAAGGAGTGCACAGATTACATGAATTGAAGCTTGCTTCTACATTGGCATCTTGGCCCGGCTTTTTTACTTTTGAAATAGCTAAATGCAACCGCCACTTCTACTCTAACTGTTTCCTTTTTCTCACTTCCTAATCGTAGAAATCACATCCGGCTGATTTCTTCCCTGATAACAAAAATCTTAAAAGGTTTAAATGCAACATCAATCGTTATCGCCTATCTTTGTGAATCTCGTTTATCTTCTGTCTTTTCCTCAATCTTCCATATTCTTAGTCTTCTCTCTCTTCTGTAACTCTCTCCATTCCCACCTTGCTTTGGGTGAATCGATAAAAAAAAACATGAACAGGTTAAGATTGTGGTGATGGTGGGAGTACCATATTATCGGCCGATTTCACAAGTTAGCAATTTGTCTGAAAAACCTACTTGAAGAGAACTTTCATCTCACCGGAGGGACAGTAAGGAATGGGGAGGTCATTCACTACAATCTACGTGTTATGGTGGGTGTTAAACGTGGAGGTTACAACTGGTGGAACTAAGGGGTGTAGTTCATCTGAACACAGACATTAAAAAATAGCTACAGAGAGTGAGAGGTGTGCGACGCCATGTCTATGAAAAAAGGATTGCAGAGTGGAAAATAATTCATCGACTATAATGACGCTGAGGCTTTTGAATTTTATCGAGAGTGAAAAGAGAATAAATGGTTACCTCCTGCCCATATATATAAGCATTACTCCATTTTCGTCGTGGTCGGTCTAAAGATACAGGCTAGCGGGCGGAGTGAGGTACTTGCTGGAGTGTTACAGGGAACCGATTTTTTTCCCAGAATTTTTAGCGATGGATGGTATATATGAGTTCCACTTGAGGTCTGAATTGATTTGAAGTCCGAAAAGGCGCTCAAGACATGGGACCTCCGTGAAGAAAAATCTTATCATCACAACTGGGGAAATTTCTGGTTGGATCAATGATGGTGTGAAGTCAGCATTTTAGTCTTTGAGGCATTGAATATGACCAGCTAGCTTTTTCTCCACTGAGTTGGTCGAGTTAGGTCGGAGGAGATATCTGCCAAACTCTTCATACGTAGAAAGACTACGACGTTTAATGAAAGATTTTGATACATTTTATTGATTGGTTTCTCAACTTGTAGTTTGTACTTTAATCTTGCTAATTGCTATAATATCCATTAGACATTTGATATATGGATCTGGGTGCTTGATTGAGAGGCCCAATCTAGGACATATATTATACAGATAACCAATAAAGTGAACGAATACCCGAAAGAATTCTACCTTCACTCTTCCTGCATCTGACTTTTAAGATTTAAGATTTTTCATTAATTTTGATTTCAGGAGTGTATTTACTTTTCATTCGGATCCCATATCTCTTTCTTCATGCAAGAATATGAATCAATATTTAAGATAATACGATTAATGAAGAAAAGTTAAAATTGTAGAGTACATAACTGTTAATATTAACGTCTCTCATGAGACAGTGGATGTCCGTCAATATTAAACTACCCCCCGCCATTTAAACAAAGGATATATAAAAAAAGGTTTTAGTATATTTAAGCATGATTAATGTTTAAAGTAAACTAGCAGTAAATTACAAAATATCAAAATCTAAACGAAAACATCACTCTATCTAGAAGTGAGCCGCGATATGAACATAAATAAAGAATTCGAAGTATTTAAAATATACGATGTATTTACAATAATAAATCATTGCAAGGGAAACCAAAGCAGTACATATTGACAAAAAGGAAGCCACTAGCATAATTGAAAATAGATTAAAACCCAATTTCATTATTAACGAAATTATATATGTAGAAGCGTTTATCTTTTCTCTCATTTGTCCATGCATTGAATATTACTATCGCCTCTGCTCTGGTTCTCCTTCTATTTTTCTACAGTTTCTTGAAAAAAAAATCAAAAGGACAATCTGCAATGTTAGTAGTTCAGACCTGGAATTTCTGATTCAGTCACATTCACGCCGACATAGATTCCATTTTTTTACCATAAATATTTCAATGGTAATTTTTCTTATTAGCTTTCCTCTTTGGTACACTGATGTTACGAATTTAAGCGCACTACTAGATGGTTAGTGAGGAATCATTATTTTTCCTTACTGCATATAAGTCCTATGCTAAAACATTCTCCCCCCGCACCTCTAACATATGGAACTCTCTTCTGACGTCTTGGTTTCCATTCAACTTTGATTTTCCAAAATGTAATTGCAATGTCAATCGTCATCTTTTAGCTCCTTGAATCCTGTTGTTACTTTAATAATGATTGTTCTCTGATACATTCCCTCTAGTTAACTACTTAGATTTTAATGGCTTTATGGCCTAGCTGGGAATTAAATGATTAACAATATCATTTAATGTAAATTTATGTTCCGCAATTGGTAACTGATTAATATTACACCTGCATTGATGTCTATTAAGTTCTAATGAATTCATTAGGATCGGTAATTTCTTATGGCAGTTCCTTTTACAAAGATAATAGTAATAAATGAAATTCCGTACGAGAAAATACTTAAACAGAAAGAACAAGACATTATTTACATTATTCCGACTATTGTCCTCATCTTTGTCGCCATATTTATTAGAACATTTCGGCGATTGTACGCTCCGGTTTTCTTCAGGTGGTTGAAATCTCGAACTGAACCCTTTATTTCGCTCACTGGGGTAGACTGTTCTAGTTCCACGTGCCATGTTTTAATGGATGTTCGTTAATTTCCCCCTGAAAGTTCTCCACTGCCTTAACCGGGTATTGAACTCACGCTCTTTGGGCCCTGTCACTAGATCTAACTAAAGCCTGTATCCCCTGTGCCATGTGTTCTTTAGAACGTCTGTGTATGAATTCCCTTGGTTATATAAACCTAATGTCTTCAGCAACCATTTTTTTACCAGCGTTCATATCGCCTGATTTTTCCACTTCCCCTCGTGTTACAGCATTCTGATGTTCTTGAAGCCTTAACATAAGTGGGCGGAAGGTCTCCCGTGTATATTTCTTTCCGCAGCTGTACATAATACATCATCTCAGAAATATAGACAGATACTGAAAGAACAAGACGATATGGAAAGAGTTGTTCTATCGACAGAATAAGATATTCCAAACGGACCTCAAGAATTTTACAGGGAAATAGGAAAAGCAGTTGTAGAAGGCAAAAAGTCGCCAACTTAACATTTAGGGATACTATTTGAAGCAACCCATAGAAATAAAATTCCAATGCAGATTGGATCAAACGAGAACAAGAAAGAATGATTGTTAAACCTGTACAAGAATAAAAAAATATAACAAAGAATAATGTTTGGCAAGCTCTAACAAAATTCCCAAAATGGAAATCCGCAGGTAATGAAAATGTACACAACTGTTGTCTCTATCAATCCATATCATGCACAAATTTTATAAATGCTAATTAATACCACCAATGTAATTTCAAAATGAATTACTAAAGGTATTGCATATATCCTACGAAAAACAGGTCAAACAAATGACCCAAATATTACACACCAATAACATGTCTGCTAATCACATATAAATTGATCACATTTGTGGTGACGAATTATATTTACTCTTTTCTCTATGAAAACAAAATTCTTTTCTTGGAACAGAAGCGATATCGACGAGCTTTGTATGGTTCCAGCGATAAATAAAATGGTCCTGGAATATTACAGGGAAAATGTATAAATCTTAACACAGATTGGATAGATTACCGTAAAGCCTGTGATCGTGTGCCACCCTACTGGATTCTTAAGCCTTTGCAGATGTAAAATGTCTGCTAAGTGATATCAAAGTTCCTCAATTATCGCATGGAACCGTGGAAAACCATATAATAAAAAATCTCACCAAATATACTGTCACTTTCATTTGTTTTAATATCCGACACGGAATCTTTCAAGGAGACTCCCTGTCGCTCTTTTTGTTCTGTCTGTCTTTCATCCCCATTTCGCTTGAATAGTAATAGCTCGGGATAAAAGTAAAAAGGAAAGTGTTTAATCGACTATTCTACATGAATGATATGGAAGTTTTTGCCAAAGACGACAAACATTTAAATGGTTTTCCTCAATAATGCAAAGAGTTTCAGTGATGATATCGGTATGGATTTCGGATTAGATAACTATTAGGTCGGTGCAAAAATAATGACGTAATAATTTCGTTTTCTGACGTTAAAAATACGTCAAAAAACGACATTATTACGTCATTATTTTTGCACCAACCTAATATCCAAAAGTAACATTCAAGAAAGAGAGAATTACAGATACATTCTAGATCTAGAGTTTGTCAAAAAGACTAGGGAACTGAATTAAGAAGCCTATAAATAATTGGAGTCAGTGTAGTAGATGGAATACAGCATACTAAAATGAAGGAGAAAGGAAGAAAAATACTACATGCATATGCGTCTAATGTTTAATACCAAGTTCAATTGACAAAACTGAATTCAAGTCATAAATATTTTGGCCGTCCATGTGGTGCAATATAGTTTCAACATCCTTAATTGGACCATAGCTGACATTAAGGGAATGGATGCCAAAGCGAGAAAGCTTTCCACTTGCCCGTGTATGCATCATCCCAAGGCTAATGTTGATCGTTCAGATCTAACCGATGCAGATGATTAATTCACCTCGAATTATTTTACGAAACTACAACAAACGGCATTCAAAGATATCTGGAAAACAAGATTGGATGATTATCTGTTTGGTTTGGTTTGTTTTAAGCCACACCAAACTCAATGGGTTATTTAATGACGACAAGATTTTTATTGCTGGAAATATTTTTTTATCTATCTATCTATCTATCTATCTATCTAGCTAGCTAGCTAGCTAGCTAGCTAGCTAGCTAGCTATCTATCTATTGGTTTGGTTTAGTTTGTTTTACGCCACACCAACCTCCATGAGTTATTTAATGGCGACAAGAATTTTATTGCTGGAAATATTTTTTTCTTTCAAAAACGTATTGCTGGCAAATGTTTCTTAAATATGTATTGCTAGTAATATTTTTTTTCAAAAATGTATTGCTGGTAATTATTATTTACATAAATGTATTGCTGGTAATATTTTTCCCTACAAAAGTGTATTGCTGGTATTAAAACCTATTTTTACACTTTCATAATGTTTTCAGCAAGTGTTGGAGGTAACTATTTGTCCATAGTTGAGAGCCTAACAGTTGGTACCACTCTGGGTCAGGGTGGACCTGGGAACACCATCAATTAAGAGGTAGTTCCAAGCCCCTCAAAGCCGCCTGATCAGATGCCTTGCTGTTAGACTTAGTCTATCGTCTCTACCCAGGACGCAGGTGTAGTTTATCGTCATAGATAGGAGTGGGGTGATTATCTGTGTCAAAAACTATGAAATAAATAAGATATCTTATTTAGTAATAACGGAAGTCAAGAAATCCATAAGGGAATTGCAGTTGGTTGAAGAATTGCAAATAAATCATAATACGCCTACAGGGGCGGTAAAGAAATTAAAGAAAGCTAAACCAAATGCAATATACCAAATGAAGAAAAAAAGGGCAAGATAAGCCTCTTAATGTTCAATTCTGTGTCCTTTCGAAAAACCTTGATTTAGAAAAACCATGTTACCGATAAGTGATTACATAGTGCAGGGTTAAAAACAGAAAACGAAGGTGTTATTCTTCCTGTATATGATTAATCTTTGCTAAACAAAAATTACTATGGTCACATACTGAAAATTGCGTTTAACCGAAATTTAGATTCTGTGATAAATATCCAAAAACAACTGACCTTCATGTATCAGATTACATAGTGTTAGCGCCCATTCAATATAAAATACAGCATGATAGAGCGTATCTGCACTGAAAAATATGCAACTTTTACGGGAAGGAAATTGAAAGTAATTGGTATTAACTTCACTCGTATCCGGTTACAGAGATAGGACTTGTTACAGTTTTATGGACTTTACAATACACACAGTCAGAACCATGAAATTTAAACGTCCATACATCGTGATCAATGTCTACAAAAACCGAATGTGCCTTCTTTCATAACATGGCAATTCCTGCAGTTTTAAATGTATCTTTGATGATCTTCAAAAAAATATTAATACAAAAGAATGTTCCAGTGGAAATCTTAAAAATGTGGCACAAAAAGTAAACAATAATTCCATTTGTAGTTTGAGTCCTCAGATTGATTGGAAAGGCACTCGATAGACACATTTAACGGATTCCTTTAGCCCATACATTAAAAAAATAAAAAAAAAATGTTTATCTATGTTAAATGTGTGTCATCTTATTTATTGTTTTCTACAATACACAACTTGCAAATTCAAGCTCACCGTCTTTGTTATTCGAAAAGTTAGTGGAAAATGTCCTGAAGCAATGTCTGTCCTTAGGTCACAGTTTAGGACCCGAAAGAAAATGAGTATACAGCAGAAATCAAAATAATAATAATAATAATAATAATAACAATAATAATAATAATAATAATCTGAGAGTAGGGACATGATTTATCTAGAATTTTCTTAAAAATTTAAACAATGTCACTTTATAAAAGTGCTTTGAACATGTAACTTTTTTGTTGATAGGTGCCTTTTAATGGTGGAAACAGCAAATATGACAAAGAGTTCGCTTCCTCTTGCTCATAGTTTATAAGCTTGCATGTGATTCTAAAATAAATGCAGATCAAAAGATAATAATAATAATAATAATAATAAATATTCTTCGATTAAATAATATTATTGAAATAGATATGGTCTTCCGGCCAAGTCACGTTGAAACACCAGTTCCCGTACGATCACTGAAACTGGTAAGCACCTAGATGGCTGGCCTTATGGGAATAACAAAGACAGTGAGCTTGGATGTGCAGCTGGCATAAAGGATAATTGAGCACTTAGTTTCACTACTAGTTGGAATACCCTTGTTAGAGGTATGAATACATGTATTACCCCCACCTACGTATTATTTAATAGGGCTTGTATCGTTAAAATCATTATTATCGAAAAAAATATTTTACAATCTAAAAATATTTTCTGGCTTTTATTAACCTGCAAAAGCCGTTGAAAATTGTTGCATTGGCAGTTTAAGTTAAAATTATAATTGATGATAATTTGTGTTGAAGATAATCTACAGGAAGATTCAACTTTGTGTTTTAGCTAAATGGAAGATTTTAGAAGAATTTGATTCAAGGTTTGTTCTATGCCGTCACATATTTTAGCATAAGTCTCCTCGGAGTGTATTCACACGCTAAATCTATTCGCTGTTTAGAATATATATTGAAATATACTTAATAATATGCAAGTGTGTATCAATATATGCTTAGCTTCTGTTGTTAGATGACATTTAATCTGGAATTGATATCTTAATTAGTAAGGAGATTGGTAGAATTTTCAATATTACCTATATTTTTCTTAAAGAAAGTTGCCCTTATATTTTCTATTGCCAATTAATACTACTAATATTAGTACTCAAATTAATAAAAATGTTGATAACGTTATCTTCTCTCATTTTTTATCTTTCAAAACGACATACAAAAATATAGTAATTACGTAGGGGGATATGACATAATGTAATGATGGATTTTCATTACATTGTGCGCATCCTTACTTATAGCAGTTAATGCCCACTTTGATATAAGATAGCTCTGAAATATCTGATCAAAGGCTCCACCTAATTTCTTTTCCTCACACAGTAATTTATAAAAAACTCAGCAGCATCAAACATTAATTACCAATGGCGTTGCACAGTATATATTTGATGAAGAAACATGTGTGAAGAAAATGAATAAAAAAGATTAAAAATAATATAAAAGCGTATTTTACTGTAAAGTAAATAAACAAAAAGAAAAAAAGAAATCACCATGAAGGATATAGAACGTGAAAGTCAGCCTTAGATTAGTGAAACGTGCCGCCATTTTGAATAGAAAGTTAATTTTGGTCTTAATCGAACATAACAATTTTTAATTATTTCTAGTTTAACATTACTCAATAAAATTAATATTACCTGGTATAATTTATTTGCAAACTCTACAGTATTGAAGTGTTGCTTCCAAAATATGAATATGTTACCATCTAATGATGAGTATATTAATTATATTTATAATATATATTAAGTATATGCTTGAAACTTTGATTACTTTTCTGAAAAAGTAACTACCCTACTTCTTTCACCATGCCATTGTGAATTAAGCATGATAAGAACATCTAAACTTCGATCTAAATACAGTGATGAGATCGGGTTCTCTTCTGGTAATTATGTGAACATTTGTCACCTTTCACTTCCTGCCCCGAGAAGAAGGACTCTGGTGTTCTGCCCCAGTTAACCTACCTCTGATTAACGCCTGTTTTTAGACATACACTCGACTGAGAACTGTTAACAAAAGACCCCAGACAAGTTCTTTTTGTTGCACTCATTTCTTGAGACATAAGGGCAGCTTGATAAACCGTAAAGAAGTATGAATGTTAAGATGGAAAATGATGGTTTTGTGAATAAAATTTCGAATGTTGAGGCCGTGAATGTGATAATCTAAGTTAAAGAGAAAACAAATGACGGCCCACTCTCACCTTGTATTCCATTCAATGTATGAAATCATTAATCAGTATTATTATGTACAAACAAGGCAGACTTTTCTTATGTTATAAGGTGAAGGGAATGCTAACGTTTAGCCATAGGCGCATTTATAAAAAAAATAGAATTAGGATGTGACCTTCGAACCGAACCTTTTATTTCATCCGGCGGAGTAGATTGCCCTCAAGGACACATAGCCGAGTGGATAAATGCGTTGGTTAGATCCAGGGACTAGACCCAAAGAGTTATGAGTTCATTACCAGGCCACAGCAGTAGTGAAGCAAAACGTGGAAAGTTGAGTTCAAGGAAAATAACTGAAATATCCGGAAGAGGCATAGAACCTGGAAGTAGTACAATCGACTCCGCTAGACAAAATAAACCCCACTCACCTGAAGAAGGCCGGAGGGTAAACTGTTGAAACGTTATGAATATGGCAATGAAGATGAAGATAACAGTCTGAAAGATGTAAATAGTTGAAGTCAGTTTGATGTAACAACGCAGGCATTAAAATCAGAATGTCGTCTCATATCAAAACCTGTATGAATATTTTGCATGCTGTGATATTTTTGCAGTTTATTTAAAGACAGAAATTAATGTTAGATTTTAAGAATATTTTGCAGATAATGACTTACTGAAATAAATCCTAATAACTTACCGCTAGGGCAGAAAAGGTAGATTCCTACCTCACCTATGGTTATTTGCGTTTAACTGAATATAACAAACGCGACTGAAATTAGAACTCACCTCTCCGATTTCCAATTCCGAGTCGCTATCCATTACACCACCCGCACATCCAAGCTTACCCGTCTAGGCAGTGACCAGTCAGGACTATGTTTAAATTCAGTGGTGGTATGAGAACTAGTGTTCCATCGAAAGCTGGGTTTAATGTTGCAGAGGAAACAATTGCTTTACATCCTTACATATTTATTAAAAGTGTTTTTATTAATAGAATGTTTTTACAGAACAAGACAAATAGTTTTTGAATAATTCCCATTATTAGAAATACAATGATAATGAAAACAACAATATGACAAATACATGCAGATCTGATTATTACATATTATTATATCACATAATTATATTATTATATCACATAATTTGACATAATGTGTGGCATCGACAACAATGGCAACAACAATAATAGATAAAAACAAATCCAACCAGTACCCAAGCAGAGATAAATGCATTTCTAATAGCTGCAGGGGAAAACGACTAATTAACATAAATTAAGTAATGAATAAAAATTGAACATAACCAATATAAAATCATGTGAACAACATGTCAAGAATTTTGACCATTTAGTGTCAAGTTATCCAATCCTAATACGATTATCGTTGTGATCAGATTGGACAATATATTCGTTGGACTATATGTCAATACTGCATTAGGCCACAAGTGGAAAAACGGTACAAAACCATCTGTTATTAAGCGTTAAATGCGACTTAAGTTGCATCTTGACCGCATTGACGAACAAAACGAACTATTCCGGACTGATAACATTCTACATGAACGCCTTACACCTTATTATACTCCGATTTTCAGACAAAGAATGTTAAAATATCCCTTTTTCTTTCTCTCCGAATAACCAATGAATTTGCCAAGCAAACAATACTAAATCGAATCTTCTGAAACAAAGAAGAACGCTGCATGTCATTTTATGCTTACTTGTTGATATATATCAAATATTATGTCTATTTTCTTTGTTACATTTTATTATTTTCCGACACTAGTTCTATCTGATGTCATAGGTACAAGTGGCAACAGCTAGATTTAAAGCTGCAGCTTATTCCTTAGTATCACTGCAGTAGTAGCAACATCACTGCAAATGTTATCCGGTTATTTTTATTTCCAGATATTTTCATCAGGGCGTTTGGTATTCTTTTCAGGTGTTGTATACACACCTCTTTTCTGGTAAAGTCTTTCCGTTAATTAGGTCGATTCCATAACAAAGCTGCATTCTTCTCTCTCGGTCGTCTTCTTCCGGTCGTGTGTCGAAATGTTTTTGGGTACGGAGGTAAAATCAGACATCAACAAACGGACTTTGAAAACATCTATTTTATTAACACACGTTACCGTGTACATTTTTTTTTTAACTTGCCAGAGTCGTCCTTCTATGACCCCCCCCCTGAGGAGCAGGTTCCCGGAGAACCACGCCTAATGTGCATAACGTGTAAAAACTTAACTCCTAAAAACTTTTCTCTCTCTCGAACATTCCCACTTTCGACTCATCCAATCAAAATCGATATCGCTATTTTATCTATCATCTGACCTTGAAGTCGACCTCAGAAGGTCTGGGCCAAATATACTGCCACCAAAAAATAATACTCAGAAACTATTTATTTATTTTTTTTTTTTTTTGCATAGGGATGGAACAGTTATAGGCTTTATATTTACTTATATAGGATTATATTCATAATTGATATCCGGATATTATTTTATTGATCTTCTCTAATTCCAACAAAAGATGTTACATAAACGATTTAGATGTTCTATTATTTTCTATCTGAATTTCTGCGATTAGGATGAGTCATTATTTAAACGATACAATATACTAGTTGGGTGAAAATTTGCTTCTTGAAAGCCGCGAAATAACAGTTCTGAGTTCAATCCCTGGTCTGGTTAGTGCATACACAATATCCTGACTAAAATAATCGCACAGTACAAAAAAGTAGAGGAGAAGATATCCGTATAAATGAAGAGTTAAACGAAAACAGTCTATCTTATAGATGGTTACAGTTTGAAATTCCTTGAATGTTACCAAGATGGACAGCCACATAAACTAACATGCAGAGAATAGTGTCCAATACCTTATCGTAATAATAACAATGCTGAGGATATTAGTCAAATGCTGGTAATAATTTTTTATTTTATGAGATTTAGTATAGACTCAGGTATAAAAATTCCGGAAGATATTCTAATCCAATGAAACATAAATAGTTCTTAGAATAGATAAAATGGTGAGTATAGTAATTCTAAATACAGGCGGTTCTGATTGTTTGAACAATGGTCAGTATGGAACACTGGACCGTAGGAAAAGATTCGAACGTAACAATTCAGACAGATGCGCTTAGGGAAACCTCTGCTTTAAAATAGATTTCCATTTGTCCCTTGAGAGCGACCTTAAAAAGTAGCATCTAGAAACACAAATATAACTCAATTATATATATATATATATATATATATATATATATATATATATATATATATATATATATATATATATATATATATATATATATATATATATATATATATTCAAATGAGTGGAACAAATATATTTAATAATAAAAAGCACAAACAAAGTAAAGACGCTTTACTGCGTCTCATAATCTGAATTGTTAACATGGCTAATCCTCTTCTTCTCCCCTCGCCGAGGGGTAAATAGAGCAGGATAGACTGGCTTATATAATTTTGTATGGCAACCCTTCTAGGAGAAGGAAATACGCTGAATTCAAAACCGTTCTGAAGAGGGTTGGGCTCTTGCTTTCTTGCCCAATAAACACCACTTCTATTGTGGCTGCAGTACACACCGTTACTATATGGGTCACCGGACAAAAAAAAGAAGAAAAAACAAAATCTCTGACAATATAAACATTCATTGTTAACAGCTGGAGTAAATGTCGATGAAATTGCTTTTTTTACATATACCAATTTGTATATTATATCTAGTCTGTTTTGAATCGAGAAGACAAGCTATTTTATAACGCTTTCTCTATTCTTTTCACATTCATCACTCAAATATTCCTACACTGTCTTCGCAATATTTGCCTTTTCTTAGTTTTTCCGTATGTACATCTGCCATTTTGTAGAAAAGACTTGGATTACTTTCATGGTAGTTCTTTTGTAAAATCTAATTACTACCCAGACAATTGTGTCTAGTACATATTCTACATTTCCCGCAATTTTATTATTGACTAGAATCCTGCACCAATAAACATATTATTCGCCTTTTACTTACAATAAAATCGATGTTTACAAAAGTCCAGCTATAGCATATGTTATTTTTCAAAATATCTACACGAGCCAAATAATATCTTTAGATATATCATTAGCTGATATAAATTTATAGATATCAACTATGCCCTAAACATATGATTTTTAATTTTATAAAATTTATATATATATATATATATATATATATATATATATATATATATATTACAATGAATCATTCATAAAAAAAAGTATATTAGTAATGGTAATGATATAAAATGGTGAAATGCTTTCGCAAACGAAATTTTAAAGATGCATTAATATACAGATAACTCGATGAATGTCATGATCATTGTTTCTTAAAAAAATGAAACTGTATAAGGTCTTTCTTTAATACGCAAGTACTTTCAACTGTAAATTCAGTCTTCCTCAAGTATGGAAAGTATTTTTTGGTAAAATTCAGATAGCATCCGAGACGAAAAAATTAAATGCGAATCGAAATATGTTTTTTCTTTTTAAATGTGGTATTGTTAACAGATACAAAATTTGGGAGAATGCAGTCGCAAGGCTAAGTTTGAATTTTTTTGATTATTTAAACGAGTGCGTGTTTTTTCTTTACAAATATGGCAATTTCAGAATGTTTTTGCTGTTGTAGAAGTTTATCAGTCAAATTGGCATGAACTAAATAGTTCAATAAATAGAGTAATGCCTCAGTTGTTATCCCGAATATTTGCACGTCGGAGCAGGTCTTTTAAATCAAATATGTGGTTCAGGTCATTTTTATATTACAATGAATCATTCATACAAAAAGTAGATTAGTAATTTTAATGATATGAGGTTAATGATATATATATATATATATATATATATATATATATATATATATATAAATATATATATATGTGTATATATATATATATATATATATATATATATATAGAGAGAGAGAGAGAGTGAGAGAGAGAGAGACATAGATAGATAGATAGATAGATAGATAGATAGATAGATAGATAGATAGATAGATAAGAGTGGTAAATATACACATGCATATACAAATTATATAAATATATATACATACGTGCATACATGTACATGTATATTTTTTGAATAAAAAATACCAAGAGGATAGAATCCAGGTAGGAATCAATGTCCAGGACAGAGTAAGGATATATTTACGATTCCAATGGAATAAATTATGACCATGGAATATTAGTGTTTAAGCCTTTTTATTATTATTATTATTATTATTATTATTATTATTATATATATATATATATATATATATAGAAGAAAATTATATATATCTACAAGAAAATTATATATATACCTATATATAGAAGAAAATTATATATATATATATATATATATATATATGTATATAGAAGAAAATTATATATACATATATATAGAAGAAAATTATATATATATATATATATATATATACATATACAAGAAAATTATATATATATAAAATAAAATTGTATATACATATACATATACAAGATAATTATAAATATATATACATGAAAGAAAATTATATATATATATACAAGAAAATTATATATATATATATATATATATATATATATATATACAAGAAAATTATATATATACATATATATACATATACAAGAAAATTATATATATATACAAGAAATCAACATATATATATATATATATATATATATGTACAAGAAAATTTTATATATATATATATATATATATATATATATATATAAGAAAATTATATATATATACAAGAAAATTGTATATATATATACGCGAATATTATATATATATATATATACAAGAAAATTATATATATGTACATATAAACAAACATATATATATATATACAAGAAAATTATATATATATATATATATATATATATAGACAAGAAAATTATATATAAATATATATATAAAAGAAAATTATATATATATATAAAAGAAAATTATATATATATATATATACAAGAAAATTATATATATATATATATAGAGAGAGAGAGAAGAAAATTATGTATATATACATATATATACAAGAAAATCATATATATATATATATACAAGAAAATTATATAAATATATATATATATAGAAGAAAATTATATATATATATATATATACAAGAAAATATTATATATATATATATATATATATATATATATACAAGATTATATATATATATATATATATATATATATATACAAGAAAATTATATATATAAATATACAAAATTATACATATATATACATACAAGAAAATTATATATATATATATATATATATATATATATATATATATATATATATATATATAAACCCCCTATGGTTTGACTTCTATGCTCACTTTTATACATATATTTTTTACTTATTGTTTATTTTTTTTTGTTTTTACGGATTATCAACGCTTTTTCAGTTAATTAAAACCAGGAATATTTTTTTTTTACATTATAAGACTATTCTTTCAAATATAATAGTAGTTTTACTGATAAAAGTATTCGTATTAAGCTGGGTGGAGTACAAGAGGGAGAGTTTTATTAGGTTGGTGCAAAAATAATGTCGTTTTTCTTTTGTAGTTGAACGTCAAAAAACGACATATTTCTTGCACCAACCTAATACTTTGCCTCAGATTATTTGCGTGTAAGTGAATATTACAAACCCAAAAGGAATTGGAACTCGGCTCTCCGACTAATAATTTCGAGCCATTATCCATTTCACCCCCACACACATCAAGCTTACAGCACCTGGTATTCCAAGCGATCACCCATCTTCGTACTGACTAGGCTCGACGTTGTTTAACTTTGACGATCGTTCGGAAATCACTGGTTCAACCTGATACGGTCGTAAGTATATCATTTCCTGTTCATAGGAATTGCAGTTGTTTCTGCTGTTTAAAAATTAGATTTTATAGAGAAGAAATCCTGCAGCTGTCTTAAATATTTTTGTGTGATTTTGGTTGAAAATAAATATTTCAGAAATCAAATATCAATCAGTTCTGTGATAAGCATGATACACGCGTTGGTGATCATGTAACTTTCGATACATGACTGACAATGCAGATGTTTTTTGTTTTTTCGTTTTTTTTCCGGCAGTAAGTTGCTATTTCTTTCTGTGGTAGACCAGTTGAACTCGATCTGTCCTGCTATTTACCCGTAGCTGGGGAGTGAAGAAGAGAATTCATACCTTTCTCCAGTATATTAGCGCGTATGCGTATGTAATGTATTCGACTGGAATTCGAACTCGGCTCTCCTATTCCTCAATCCGATCCGCTATATATTACTCCACGAAATGTAAATATAGCAATAGTAAATAATTTGAATGTCAATGCTTATATCTGGAAAAAAAATTCTACATAATTCTGAAATGGTTAGTTTAAATTAATTTTCTATTATTTATTAATTTAATAATTCTTAATTTATCCTAAGTGAAGGTGTTATTGTCGCGAAATCAACATCTACAATCAAGAAATTACAATTAATCTTATTACCACTCAAATATATATTAACATTTCCTGAGGTCATTACTTTACACAAAATTATATTTCGAATCTGAATAATAAATGACTTATTTCCACTCCGGAAATTGAATGCATTATAAATCGTATTTTAGCCTCATTCACCCGATTCTCCCGACAATTTCCCTACGATTATCATGTCTTCAAGCAAGTCGACAAAATTTGGATCAATAAACGCTTTCACAAACAATACAATAGAAAGCTTCGGGGACTTCAATGACCATAGAAATTCTGATTGTTGGAGAACTGACATAAATAACTAGGATTCTCGTAGGCATGCATGGATGGTACATATTAAATCCATCATAGCGAGGCAAGGTTTTATGTTTCCGTTATTTGCAGTTACAATAAAAAACTTAATTTAGGCATAAAACCATTTAAAATAAAACAAAAATAATGTATATTAGATTTATAGTGTGCCCAATCTGAGTGTTTTTAACAAATAGAAAAATCATTGCAAATATTTTTTTTATAAAAATAAGTCATCATATTTAGATTTGATGCTCTACGTTTCTCATTAGAGACAGGCTTCCGGCCACGTTATGCTGTAACAACGGTTCCTGTACGATAACAAATTTTAAGCAACGTTGAGCCGTGTCTCTCACTCCTTGTGAATACGAGGTACTGTGATCTCGGATACGCGTTTTCTTTACTGCATAATGGATCGGAATTGTTAATCTGAAATATGATTTCCAATTTCAGTTTGGGTTCGTCATATTCAGAATGCGCAAGTAAACTTGAGGAAGATATGAATCCTTTGTAAGACTTGTATAATTAAGTACTTATTATGTCTGAAAAATTCTTGCAATATAAAAACATTTTCTGGCTTTAAATAATCTGGAGTTGTTTGATAAAAACGTAGAAAAAGAACCAATCTGTCGTTAGTGACATTTATTTTCGATGCAATTCTATGGAAAATTATTAAAAAAATATTTTGAATTATTCAAATAAAACTATAATGATATATTTATTTTAATTACTGAGAAGCCTTAGTTCATTTGATGTTTAATTATCGCTTAAGTAAAATCATTTGATATGCATTGAATACTGTATAATTTACAATGCACTATGAATTAATATCTTTAGTAT
>OZ010571.1:15846440-15848940 GCA_963932145.1 Acanthosepion lycidas
TTTATAAATCTTAATTCTGTAAATGTATATTTATAAGTATACTTCAATGATCTCCTTTTTTAATTTGGCATTATCTATTATGACTATAAACGTTATTTTTATTATTACTATGAATAATATTTTTAGAGGGTAAGCATGTTTGAGCTGCTGATGGATAAAAAAAAGACAAAGGTTCATTGCCCATATGGCTACCCGAGATAAACCAAAGTTGAATTTACCTATTTAACTCGATCAATGCTGATGTTACTAGTTTCACTGTTTGAGAAAATAGAAAAATTGAGGATACAAACGCAAACACGTGTACACTTTTTAATGACGTTGCTATAAAAATTCATCGAAAATAAAGTAGAAAGAATTGTCTTTAACGATTCATTGATTCGTTTTCTACGGCTTATCAGAAGTTCTCCTGTAGTCATATTCGTTACGTTTGGAATTATCTATGGCAGTTGATTCACTGATGGAAAAAAAGGATAAAAACTGGTTTTCTTTCTGGAGGTGGCATATTTTTCATTTATAGGACTACTTAATCTAGACCAGTTATTGTTATTGCTCAATTTAATATAAAATAATATCTCAAACAAATTTATCCACGAAAAAATAAAATTTCTCGTAATAAGAAGTTACTAGTGATTTTGTAAACAGCCACTGTGCGCTTCATCTCAATTTTCAAGTTTTCGGACTCTATACAATATTGTTTGCTTTTCTGCTACATTTGAATTCCTCTATTCTACGATTTGGGTTTATTTCTCGGGAGAAAGTCTTGTATACGTGCTACACGTCATGGTATCATTTGAATCCTTACCAGAACCTGCACTTATTATTTTTCATCTTCAATAAATCTGTTAAATAAATATAATAGAAAAAAAAATGTGCAGAAGGAAAGGAAATAAACAGCGATTATCTCCTGCCTATGCTTGTGAACGAGGCAAGTTCAGGTATAAAGATGTGTATCTGCTAACGAAAGCCATAACCGAATCGTAGCCAAACATTTGCCAAATAGTTCTATTAATCGGAATCACATGTAAGGAAAACATAAAGCTTTTTAGCAAATCTGGTGAGTAATATTGACATCTGAATTTATGTTTATTGCACCTGTATATATATATTATAGGCATTTCATGCTCATAATAAAATAACCAGGGCTTCGCTGGAGATGCATTCCTAGACGTAGCATAACATATCCTTTTTCCAACGAACTATATTTATCATCTGGTGAATTATAAACGTCGAAGTGAATTCAGAAAAACCAAAAAACAGTGTTATCATCGTATCTGCAGAGTCCCCGACCAAATAACGTTGGTACTCTTTATTTAGTTGTTGGATTTTTTGTTACGGTTTTTAAAAAAAATGTAAAGGTTATAAATTATAAATAAGTTCTCCAGTGGATAAAGGCATTGGTTAGATCCAGTGACAGCACTCAACAGGCGTTGGAGAACTTGGAGGGGGGAATTAACAGGAGATAACTGATAGCTTACATCCATTAAACATGGCACGTTGAACTAGAACAGTCTACCCCAGTGAGCGAAATAAAGAGTCCAGTTCGACATTCCAAACACGTGAAGAAGACGGAACGTACAACGGCCGAAACGTTGTAATAAATATGGTGACAAAGATGAGGACAGTAGTCCGAATAATGTAAATAGTTTAAATACTGTTCTACACGATTATATGTTAACCATTAATAATAAGGGTATGAGAGATTCAGCCGAAGAAACTGTAGCCAACTCAGTGAAAACTTCTGCCGAGTCTTTCATGAATCGAAAGAGACATGATCACCTAACTGCGAATCACATTTGAACATTTCATATAAGCAGTCCAACGTTCATGTTTTTAATCTATTTTCTTTGGACTAACTTCAACCGTGACAGTCATAGTCAAGACTTAACTAGGTAATGACAGTAGCTGAAGCAATTAATCTTGCCCCAATCCAGTTATTGTGTGACCTCTATACGCATAATATCTTCATCGTATAAGTGAAATCACGGCTTACTATAATTATTTTGTATGCTTTTTAAATATTTAGTGCACATTTTTAGATGATGTCATTTGTGGTGTGTTGTATTTTATTTCTTTGTGTTATAAGAGCGTCGATTTTGAAGTCTGTGCTGTTTAAGATTATGGTATTATCTATTAATATCTTCTCTTTGTCGATGTGATGTTCAATATGTGCACGAATTTTAATTAAGTGACAAATTAAA
The DNA here is from genome assembly GCA_963932145.1 of Acanthosepion lycidas. Taxonomy (NCBI): domain Eukaryota; kingdom Metazoa; phylum Mollusca; class Cephalopoda; order Sepiida; family Sepiidae; genus Acanthosepion; species Acanthosepion lycidas. The sequence continues at coordinate 15,848,639 of OZ010571.1, forward strand.
CTAGAGATAATGTGGTGCTAGAGTAGATTAGGTAATAATTTAATTCTATTTTGTTTATCGGTTTACGAAATTCAGTGTCTGAAGGAATAGGAGAATTTATAAACAAAATTGTCTTTATAAGGAGACAATTTGACGTCTCGAGTTATTGGTAATTTTAAAGTTAGGCGTTGTAAAAATTTGTCAAAAATTGTACTAAATGCACAAAAATCCTAAGTGCTGCTTCAACCAATGCAAAATGACCAAAAGAAAATCAAAAACGTAGAAATCTAACACAAGAACGGGAAAATAAACAAACACAAAAA
>OZ010571.1:15851440-15876440 GCA_963932145.1 Acanthosepion lycidas
TATATTTAGGAAGCAAACCTTTGTTTATAGATGTTTTCTTAATTAATTCATGACTGAAAACTAAATACGCCTAGTATTTCTTTTAAGTGTATACATATATGCCTTTTAGCACATACGATTGGGATGAATAGATTATACAGAGCAGAGAATGGTAAGACGAAATAGCATCGTCATTTTTAAGTATTTCAAGTGTGATGCCGTATAAATATTATGTTGTTCGTTGTTAAAATGTGTTTCTAGTGATAATAAAATCCCATCATTATATGTTTGTCATGCCACCGTACTCTCGAGAAGATTGACCTCTCCGAATAAAGTACCATAAATTCCCGTTCCTCCTAATTAAACCGAATAATGGTCAATAATGCAAGAGTGCATTGCCAAATCAAAAACTAGAAAAAATGTGTTAAATAAAACGGGCGAATCAAAATCGGCAATTTATGAAGGAAATGCGTTCTATTCGTAGCGTAAACGATTCAAAAAGCCGTTGACTCGGCATGTAATTTTAATCATGTGACATAAAACCCTGAAGTTTGTTCATCCAGGTTCGTTTTCAAACAACAGAAGGTTAATAACATAGAGGGTCACATGCTTATCTTCCATTTTCTACATTTTTCTACGTTTACGACATTTTTACCATGAAAATGATCACCGACATATACTGCATTATGCAAACCATCTTTTGCAAAACTGGCTGCGCCAGGTTTACGACATTTCAGAAATCAATAGGATTTAGTGTAACACGTGACGCCAAAGCGTTCTTGGCTTTGTTATTTATTCCATCCAAGATAACGGCGGATAATATATATATATATATATATATATATATATATATATATATATATATATATATATATATATATACGACTTAGGATTTTCTTCACCTTATTTACTTATGTAATTATTGTCTGTAACAGTCCTAAATTCATTGCCTACACATCCATGATGATGACCTACTTGAGTTGAAACTTTGGACACAGCCATTGTATTGTTTTTGATATTATCGTCCTTCTGTAGCAGCCATAATATAGGAGGATTAAATATATTGTTTTATCATTCGGTGAAGTTATCCTTTCTCGAATAAGAGTTTAATAGTAAAGAAAAAACCTAAAAAACACAAATATATAAAACTTCTCTAAATTATTTATAATTTTCCGATTGCTCTCGACTATCGACCACCGGCACACACACACACACACACACACACACACACACACATCCATCCTGGGTATGATGATAAACTACGTCCGCGTACCGGGTAATACGATAAACCACTTCCGGCAGCAAGGCCTCTGATCAGGAGGTCTTGAGTAGCGTGAAACCACCTGTTAATTGCTGAAACCGTTCAATCATTTCACGCAAAATATTCACAGACTATTGGTAATAGTGGCCTGCGGAATCACTGAAATTTTCCTACTGATCTGCGCAATGTAAACAAACCGGCGCCATCTTTGTTTTCAGCACGGTGATTTGAGTGTGTCAAATTATTAGAAACGTGTAAGAATTTAGTGAAAAAATTGGCCGTAAATGCAGTTTAAGTGATTCTGAAAAGAAAACTATCAGCTCAGAACTCTCAAAAGGTAAATCTATCCTAGAAATTTCTAAAATGATTGGGAGGTGTCATCAAGCAGTGAAAAAGTTCACCGCCGACCCTACACAAGTACAGAAAAGGGCGCATAAAGGCAAGCCAAGGGTTATTTCACGTCGTCTCATGTCACGACGTAAACGAGAGGCTATGAAGTACCCTGGACTTACCAGTCAAGAGCTTTTCAGTCGCATTGGGGATCTTATTGTGTCTAAAAGTACTCGGTGTCGGTATCTGAGGGAAATAGCAACAACAGTCAAACCTGTATCGAATCCTCCGTTAGCGAGATATCACATTCAAAATCGATTAAAATGGGCCGAGGACAATATGCAGATTGACTTCTCTAAAGTTTTGTTCACAGGCGAAACTCGAGCAACATTTGATGGGCCAGATTGATGGTTCAAAGGCTGGGTAATGAACGAACAGAATCGCCATCAGCGTTTGAGACACCAACAAAGCGGTGTAGGCGTAATGATCTGGGGTGGTATTATTGGAAAGACATTAGGGGGCCCATAAAGATTACCAGGTGGCGGGAAAATGACTGCTGATGCATACATAGCGTTTATGAAGGAGCATCTTGAACAGTGGATGAAAAGGCAAAGAGTTGCCTTCAGAAGGGCCATTGTTTTTTATGCAAGATAATGCTCCCTCACATGCTGCTCACAAGACTACTGAATATTTGAAACAGTTAGGCTTCGATGTACCTCGAAAAATAAAGTGGCGAGCAAATTCTCTGGATTTGAACCCAATCGAAAACCTTTGGAGCATCATGAAGCGAAGACTGTACAACAACGGACGATAATTCAGGAGCAACGCTAATTTGTGGGAAGCAATTCTTGACATATCTCGCGGCATTACAGCAGATGACATCCTACAATTAACAAATTCTATGGATCGTCGACTTCTTCAAGTAATTTCAAAATAGGGAAAGCACATTCCGTATTAATTTGTTTAAAACTGTGTCTTTGTTTGTATCTGTTATTATTTGTTTGATTATCTTATTTATTAGCTTCATTTGATCATAAACATTCACGTGCAACATTAATAAACGTTTTGTTTGCTCAATTCTGGGAATTTTACTAAACCTTTCTAATAATTTGGCACGGTCAAATCACCGTACTGATAACAAATATGGCGCCAGTTTGTTTACCTTGCGCAGATCAGTCCGATAATTTCAGTGATTGCGCAGGCAAGTGTTACCAACAGTGTGTGAAAATTTTCTCTGAATCGATTGGAGGGTTCTTGAAATATTAGAAAAAAGTTATTACGATAATAATTTGGCACGCAGTGTACATATTCAGTCACGGTCGTAAGCACGTCAACAGTAGATCGGACAAAACGGAAAACTTATTGTCACAGAATAGATCATGGGAGGTAAGATGCTTAACCACATTGGCTTTGATTAAAGACTCGAATACTTTGCCGAAAATCAGTAAGAGATGGCGGTATTTAGAGGGGTCAGACTAGTCTCCAGTGTTCTTAAACAGACGGACTTCGAACAGGCTGGAAAGCAAGAATCAACGAGGCAACAGTTGTCTAGTTTGGAGACAACTGGAAGCAACTCAGGAGCACATTTCTTAGGGACTACGCCTGGTGGTGAAGGGATACAAGCCGTAGTCCTAAAGAAATGTGCTCCTTTATGATTTACTTTTTGATTTAGCTATTATGTCCAAAACCAACGAAGGGGTTTATGCACATATCTCGATATGAGACATTTTCAGTTTTTGTGTTAGTAATCCGAATTTCTTTCTTGAATATATATATATGTGTGTGTGTGCACAATAGTCAGTTCGACCAGAAAAAAATGATCATTTTCAAAATTATTTCTCATATTATTATAGATTATATGTCTAGATCACGGTTATAAAAAAAATATAAAATTAGACGGGGTTCGTATTGCTATTTAAATTAATTCAAATTGATCCCCCTACAGAAGACAAAAGATATTTGCTTGTACAACATGTCTTATAACAATACAAAAATAAAATGAGTTTATTGCATAATCTGGAGTTGTTAATCAATAGTAATATAAGAAAAACTCATAGATGCGAGATTTCGTTTCGTTCTTCCTTTCTTTGTATGTCATCTTCTGTAAATATTCCTTTCTTTCTGTGTATGTTTGTTTCTTTCACTCTTTCTGCATATATGTTTGTGTGTATGCATATATATATATATATATATATATATGTATGTATGTATGTATGCGTGTGCCTTTCTGTCTATCTATGTGTGCGTGTGTGGGGTTGTTGGAGCTGTGTTCAAGAAATGTAATCAAATTTTGGGTTTTTTAAAACATGATATGTGAAACAATATTTAAATTTTAGATAAAAGTTTTATAACTTCTGTGCAATGTCTATTTTGTGGTTCCATGCATGTTCCTCATCTGCAAGACAACAATTTGTAAATATCTATTAATCCAAGATTTGATAAAGTCCCATGAATCATTTCCATTTCATTACATGAATTTACGGATGTAAAGCAATCGCTTGGCAGGAAAAGTCATTTCGGTTTTATCTGGAGAACATTACGTCTTTAGGAAATTCAGCTGCTTGGAAATATTTATAGACGTCGCATCGCAATGAATATCAAAACATTCTTACTACCTGGAAATCTACTTTCACTATCTTCTTCTCCCCCTCTCCGTCTACACACACACACACACACACACACACACACACACACACACACACACACACACACATATATATATATATATATATATATATATATATATATAATATATATATATATATATATATATAATATAAAAGGTTCACAGCACTAATATTCCATGTATATATATATATATATATATATATATATATATATATATATATATATATATATATAATTTACATGCAAAGAAATAATCACACATAGAATCAATCAGAAATATTAATGCCATTAATGGTGACATCCGTCACTAGAGACATAATATATGCATTAAAATACTGTTAATCCATAGAGTGAAGTGATCCTCGTCGAAACCATAGATGCCATTAGTTTTCAGTTTATTGGATGTTAAAATGCTAGTACTTACGAATAGTCTTCTATTCATCATCAGGCATGTGTTTATTTTCCTTATAAAATCAAAAACTTGAAGACGAAATACTTGTTTTTTGAATGTCTGCTATTAATGACGGTTAGGAAAAATTTTCGGAACGTGCAAAAACGCGCCGCCAATTTTTACAAAATTTTAAGTGAGAATTTTATTTAAATATTTCTTGTGATGTGTTAAATCCACGAATTCTATTTTACAACTGTATTCAGTTTATATGTCATGAACTAAGCATAAAGTTCAATTATGTAGTGTAGTGTCTTAGTAGTAGTTTATTTTTATAGGAATTTTTTCTGTTCTGCGGATCAATAGTTTTTTATAAACATATATATATATATATATATATATATATATATATATATATATATATATATATATATATATATATATATAGAAAGAAAGAACAGTAAGATATATATAATCCGGTGTTCTTATAGATATTTGTTTATTTTTACAAAATAGTGCTCAATGTAAATTTACAGAGCATTAATATTATAAATAATAAAAATATGTTTTCCAACTACACAGTTCTAACCATGTTCCAAAAATGGAAGTTCCGAATTTAATTTTGTAATTAAATTAAAGACATTAGTTCCATTTCATTCTCAAGCGAATTTTGGAATTTTGGAGTAACTTTTAAAATTACTGGGTTTTAAAGACACAGCTAAAATCATAATTCACGTTTCCATGTTTACAGATTAATTCACTTCTACCACAACAGGAGTATTTGAGTGTTCCTTATGTCCATATTTTGATGTATCCGTTATTAGCTACGTTTTGGTAGGGGGTAGGGATATATTCTTCAATGAAATCTGACATCCTTTAAATGCATGTCGTCTGGATTTCTTTTAAAATTTCATTGTTAACGGCAAAAATTCTTACGGCATTTTTCTATTTGTATATTTAAACATTTTTTTTGTGGGTTGGGGGTTTTTCAGGTTAGAATACGTTTTAATTAACTACAATTTGAAAAATATTTTCACTATTAATTTTTAATATACTATATTTCTTTTAAGAACAAGTAAATGTATTAGAATCCCTTACAGTATGTAGAGTTATTTTCACATCAACTATAAGTATGCATATTATTAGGTATCAATTTTTTTTTTAAGTAAACTTTATGACAATGTGCGCCAAAAATAGCTAATTTACTTCATCTTCAAAACAAATGAACAAAAAACAAATGTCTAATGAATATGCTTCACTCACAGCTGATTAGGATTTTCGTGCATGGCAAATCGTTCATTTTCAGACCATAAAATCTTTGAAGTCAAGAATTAACTTGTACATAATTAAGCCTGATAAAATGTAAGATGGCTATTATTTTGAATGATTCCTCGAAGAGGATCGGTCCTGCGAGTACATCTGATAATACTAGCAGGGCAGAAGCGAGAACACGGATATAGTTGCTTTCAGTGCACAAGAACAACATAATCCCCAGGTATGTTTATGATAGGTAAAACGTGTAGGTTATCAATGGCTCAGAATAGTTTGGAAAATGCACAATACTGGTGTCCCACTTAGACCCATTTTCTCTATGGTCGGATTTGTGCAGCAGGAATTCACCAAATGCTTCGCTGCATCTGATTTTTTCGAGAACATAATCTTTCCGGTTTTCCAATTTCATTAAATATTGATTCGGAAAATAAACTGATGATGTCTTTATACTAATGTGCCTCTTTATGAGACCATTAATATATGTTTGATGCTCTTTCTAGAGGTAATTTCGACACGGCTAGCATTCCTGAAAAAATGTTTTTTGGAATGTACGTATCTGGAGATGAAAATGTTGTTTAGATTCAACGATATTATGTATGGCCAGACAAACGGTGTTACCATGCGTAGTCTTATGAGTTCATACTGACTAATATTTTCGTATGTTTTCATGGGGGACTTTTGTTTGATATGTTCCGTAAACACTGTGTTTATACGCAATACGTTGATTCTGCTCGACACGCCACGGACTTCTTTGCGTGACTCAATACTTTTCATTCATCCTTTCAATTCAATATGGAAGTTGAGACTAATGGCACTTTTCCCTTTATAGATGTTTTTGTAGAACGTAAGTACGTAAGTTTGTGCACAAGTTGGAACACTTTTTGTTCCTAAAGCCGGCAACATTGCTCAAGTTTATATACTGGTTCATCGTCCTCTGATGATATTATCTCCTAGCTTGTTAACGGATAACTTACAAGGATCCAAAACATTTTTGAGGTAATGGTTATCCTAATGGTTATCCTAAAAATGTCATTAGACGCGTTATTGATAGTAAATTGAAAAGGTTTAAAGAACCAATTGTTTTAGGGCATAACCTGTGCCTAAATTACCTTAAGTTGGCATAGGCAGGAAGTGCCAGTTGTGCACTGATAGAATTTCGATTTGTGACTTGTTGCTAGCACAGCAATAGATGTTCTTCAATGATACCGTCTACCTAATTTCACTCATTACGCTTTGGCCGAATCATGGTATGTATTTCAGGGAATTCCGTAGAAACCAATAACATGGCCGGGTATTTAGTGTTTTGTTTTGTTTTGTTTTGTTTTGTGGCATATCAACCTCAATGGGTTATTTAATGCCGACAAATTTTTATTACTGGTAATATGTTATCCAAAAATGTATTCCTGGCAAGATTTTCTTTCTTCAAAAATATGACACTGGAAATAATTTTTTTGAGAAAATTTTTTTGCTAGCATTAAAATCTAGTTTACACTTTCATAGTGTTCTGGCTCCGGTTTGAGGGTTAACTATATGCCCATGGCTGGGATCCTCACATTTGCTACCACCCCGGGTCAGGGGTGGACCTGGAAACAGCAACAATTAATAGGTTCTTCCACGCGCCTCAAGACCTCCTGATCAGAATCCTTGCTGTTGGAAGTAGTTTATCGCACGAGTGGTTAGAATTACTGATATATATATATATATATATATATATATATATATATATATATATATATATATATATATATATATATATATTTATATATATATATATATATACATCTTAAAGATATATAAGTTAACAACCATATCTTTTTGTACGCGTGTTTCGATTCTTGCGATTTTCAGCAAGCGAAGAGTGATTATTTCGGTTTATTATTTAAAGAGATTTATTTTTTTCTTTGTTTTCGCATGTATAAACATTGTCTTTTATGTGTAGTTATTTTCCACATTTTCTTGGATTTGTGGAGAAAATCTTCTTCTGCTTATTGGCTAAAAAAAAACAATCTGGATTGGTCAGAGAAAGAAAGGAGGTCTTGTTTTTATCTTTATAAACATCTCTCTCTTTTTTGTATTGTGTGTGCATGTTGTTGCTACAATGTATAGATATATAGGCTTTCTCAATACAAATAGTTTTTTAAGGACAAAAACTTTTATGGCTTCTCTCTTCTCTTTAAATACACACTTTTCTCTCGTTGGAATAACTGGGACCTACCCCTCATATATATATATATATATATTAATAAATATACATATTATCCCTCACCGATAACACGACTAGGTGTCTATAGTCGTGCTATCGGTGAGAGAGATTCACATATATTAATATTTGCTTAATGGCTCTGTTGTATTATACCAAGCACAGCAGCAATATATGCACGATATATTATAATTATATTCATATATATTTTATGAAAAAACCAGATGCCTACCACGAAATATTTCTTATATTTATAACCGGTTATTCTCATAATATATATAAATCTTGATCTGTGATTTTGTTCTCGTATTGTGTGCCCTTGCACTTTAATGCCGGCGGTCAATATATACAGGGTGATTGGAAAGTCACTCCCTGTTTTAGTTATTTGTAACCAAAATTTAACACGCTGTGACTATTTTCTTTATCTTAGTTAAAGTATCAAGTTTAATATCCCAAAAAGAAGACTGTCCACTTTTATATTTACAGACACACAGGAACACCTACTATATATATATATATATATATATATATATATATATATATATATATATATATATATATGTGTGTGTGTGTGTGTGTGTGTGTGTGCGTGTGTGTGTGTGTGAAAATATATAGAAAATAAGAAAGAACTCGTTAGGTAAATAATCCAAAGTTCTTTAGTATTTTTGTTATTATTTTAAAAAACAGTGCTCGATACAAAAGTAGGGCATAAATATAATTTTTTATTTAAAAATATGATTCCAACACGCTACATAAGAGGTCTCATGTTTCAAAACAAGAGCCGAAAACTTCAATATAATTATTTGAATTAAATTGAATTAAAGTAAGCTCTGTTCCATCTTCAAGGGAAGTTTTTTTTTGGAATAACTTATTTCTGAAATTTACGTGTTTTAATAGCATATTCATAATTGAAATCAAAATTTCCATGGTAACACCCAGGGCGAATTGTTTAAATAGTTAGTGGTATTGGGTGTTAATAATTTGTATCAGTATAGAGTTATTCATAGATGTCAAGTCAGGGTAAGGTGGGGGTGTCTAAATTTTAAACGGAAGATGTTTTCGCCTAGCCTGGTTTACGTGTCTATGGAGATTTATTTATTTTTTTATTTTATGAAAGGGTTTTGTGTATATAAAAACTAGGGTAACATTTGTTTTTTGACGACTTCATAAAGGACTATCTTTTTTGTAGGTTATTTAAACTATTTATTGGGGCTATGGATTATAAAAGTTATTTTATTGTATGTTTATTTTTAACCTAATTATTCAATGCATAATTTGATGATGTCGGTAAAAAACCGTTAACTCATGTGTATTGTTAAATAGATTTTTATTATTTAGAAACTTAATAATGTGCAGTTTCTCATGGAGGCACAAAGGCCATGGGTCATCCCAAGTTTTACAAGGAATATAGTTTTAAGGTGTGCTATATTTATAGGATAATGGGCTGAATGTCAATGATAGAGCGTATGTAAATAGAAATATAAAAGTGAACATTGAATCATCAAGACGAAATACCCTGAATTCACTGAGTGTCGACTTCAATGTTCACTCATATATATATATATATATATATATATATATATATATATATATATATATATATATATATATATACTAGCCGAAGTACCCGGTGTTACCCTGGATGAAATAACACATTGAATAAACATTTACGCATTTTATAAACTTCTTTATTATCATTATAACATAGCCCACATGAAAGCATAGCTACTCAAATACAGTATTCTGATCATCTTAAACAATTTTCTAATCCTAACATGTTAATAGAAAAAATCAAATTCAATAATCTGAAAGCAGTAGATAAATACACGAAAACATGAAAAATTAAAGTATATATTTCTTATTATCTTCTAAAATTATTCCAATTTAGTAAAGTATTTAAGTAGAACAATTCAAATTTCGAAAATGATTCTCATATGAGAAAAGAGCAAATGATTAGATACACTGAGTATGATCATTGAAACATTTTCATGAAAGAACTTCTTTATAAAGAATGCATCTCTTTTCGTAATTTAGTGAAAACAACCAGATTATTTTCGTTTCCAGCTCGTGGTAAAACAACATAATTTTGTCGAGAGGAAAAACAATTGTTCTGCAAGATATATGACAGTAGCTGAGAGGTTCGTCCTTAAGATTTATTTTTGGACATTGCAAAATTTACATTCACTAGAAAATGCAATCTCTTGAAAGGAATCTTTCATCAGGAGATCAAAGGTATTCTTGGGACGAAAATATTTTGTCCTTTAATGAATGGCCGCATTAATCACGTGTCGCATCATTTTCCTAACTACAAGTCTTGTTCGATAACAGGGTCTTGGTGGATGTAGATTTCTTAATAAGATTATCGGAGCACAAACATTATGATATCATTCGTGAGGCGATAACGTAAATAGATCTCATGAGTTCAAACACTCAACTTCATAACTCACTGCCCCTGAACGATATTCTCCTGGGTTGATATACAAAATTACACTCACACTTACCCACGTTGGATTCTTATAATGTTCATTGAAGTTTGGGAATACATTGGTCATTAATTCTTCGCTAGACGGCACCATGTTACCTATGGGTGACAGAATTAAGCACCCCTCATTTTCAAAGAATCTCCTCCTTTTTCAAGGAATAATATTTTTTGGGAAATTCATCCGACATTCGATCATTAGACAGAAGAGCCCACATATTTGTTTACAGTTTTATGGCTTTGACATGGTGCGATTGCTAAGGGTTTGAATTTGGTATCAGAAGGTTTATATTTTTAGATGATTAGTTTATGGGCATGTTCAAAATATTTAACCGCAACAATATAGATAGACATTCAAAAACGAATCAATCAACAAGCAAGTGAGGAAGGAACACCGATTATCAGATTTCAATAGAACAAAATAATGCATTTATGTACAATTAATATACAATTTTGAGAATAACAATTGATTTGAACTTAAATGGATATAGGTGTATTTACCTTTGTAGAATATTATTGTGAATATTTGAAGGTGTTTGCAATTGCTATTTAGATTTGTTCACAAAATTAAACTAAGTGTCCAGTTAAGTACTAAATTGTCCTTAGTGCGAGTTCAGTTACTAGTGTGTGTGCGTAAGTATGTTGGTATATTTAGCAGGAGTTGCGTACATTTAGTTGTGTTAGAATTTGATTGTTTACTAATAATTTTTGAGTAGTGAGAAGAAAATGTCGCTTTTTCAAAGTATTGTAAGTAATGTTCTTGAGAGAGATAGTGTTTGTGGATTGTTGAGTCAGATATTTTGTGCGGCAAAGTCCTGGTTGGTCAGAGTTTTGACTTGCGTGGGTCAGTCTGATATCTCTCTAGTGATGAAGATCTGACTGGTGAATTGGACTGAAATTCGTCCTTTTATTTGATTTGGGAAATCAAAGTAGGCTCCCAGCGGTCTGGCGGGAAAGCAGATTTTTGACCATGGATACACATTCTAGGGTCGTCTCGACCACCAATAACAACCCGAGTTTCACAATGTGTGGTGTTGATTGGTCAAAGCTAATTCTTATAGAAGAGACTTTTTTTAACGGGGGTGAGTAGACAAACATTGACGATTCTATACATCTACGGTAACACTTTCCACTAAAATCTGACTGTTTTATTTTATCGCTTATCATTCGATCCATAGACTCCAGATCTATCTAATGCATTATAGTACATTCATAAAACACAAACAAGTGATATTGTCATAAATTATGCCATCCCAGAAATTATGCTAATGTTTCAGACTGTGTTTTCCTTTGCTTAAAGACCAATTCGAAGTATAAATGCCCTATAAGCAGTTCTACCCGCTCGTAATAATCAGGCTGAAATCACAGATGATGTTATAGCAATGGCATTTTTTTTTTCTGAGTTTTTGTTTGCTGGCAATTTCTTTTCCTGACATTTCTTCACTGAAACAAGTGTCAGTTCAAATAGGTAGTAAACATATATATATATATATATATATATATATATATATATATATATATATATATATATATATATATATATATATATAAATTAAAGGGAAAATGAAGAAGAAACACCAAGACAGTGCGTTTTTTATTAAATCTATTGTACGGCTGATTTAACGAGAGAGAGAGAGAGAGAGAGAGAGAGAGAGAGAGAAAGAGAGAAAGAGAAAGAGAAAGAGAGAGAGAGAGAATCACTATTTATTTCAATATCGAATTTTATTAATTCTTTTTTTTTTATTTCGATCGACCAAATTAATCCATGGCGAAACTTGTTCAAGAAGATTTGATAAAACCCCTTTAGCTGTAGAAAAAGCAGTCTATATAATCAAAGGAACCTTTCGGTAAAAAAAAAACAAAAAAAAGCCCAAAACATAACAATATCGTTAGAATAGGTACCTCCACGAAATCGCTAAAAAAAGAGCTTAGCTTGATGAAAAAGACGCCAACCTTGCCGAAAACAAAATCTTATTGTCTAAATGATTATGTTATTATAAAGAGGAAAGACCAAAGTTTTTTTTTAATTATTTTTAAAATGTTTTCCTTCTTTTTAGAACATTCTAATTTTTTCATTAAAAAACCTTCTTTTTATTTGTATCAGTGGAACTAGTAAATAACATACACAATTTTAGCACGTTTTTTTGGTATGACACACATTTATTTGAAAAATCGTGTAAAAATAGAAATAATTGTCGGATGTTAATGAAACTTTCATCGACTATTCACAGATGATCGAAATTATTATAAATATGTTTGTTTTTTTTATTAAAGTCATGGTAGAAATATTTTTTTTAAATATTTATTACCCACCCCCATAACTAATTTTATGAAAATGCTAGAAATTCGATCGCATCGGGTTTAGTGATTACAATAATTAAAAGCACAGGGCTTTGAGGAATGCAAATCATGTTTTTTTTTCTTTCATTGGAGGCAACGTACCTGAAAATCAGCTCTGATTGTAACATACAAAACTCAGTAAAACAAAGATATTATTTAATTTCAAATGCTTTTATTTGCTTTTAGTTGTTTTTATGAATATGGACAATATTTTCTGAAAGCAAAAAATTTTTTTCGTTGAAAAATAAATTTTTAGTACAATTATTTGTTATTTCTTTAATTATAATAGATTTTACATTTAAGTTGTTAAAATATTATAAATTAGTTAAAAGCCCCATCGGCTTTCCTAAGTGTCCTTATGAGATAGATCTTTTATTAGCACGTTGTAAATTGTATCATTTTGACTAATCAGAAGATCCACAGTAATTAAAAAATGTAATTTTGTGCTTATAACCGGGCTGTAATTATAAAGTACGGAAGACCAACCAGAATATAATTAAGTTGAGTTATTTGAGTTAAGCATTGTTCCCTGCTGTTAAGGCCTTTACTTTTGCGAAACACGTGTGGAGAAGTTAATTTCATTTTTCAATTTCAACTGAAAAGGGAACCTACTAGTATCAGTATCATCTTATGAAATTTATATGATCTTATTTTTATATTAATCTCAGTCAGGGCATTTTTCCATAAATGAAATATCAAAATTAATAATAAAATGAGTGCAAATACAAATAACAGTAAAATGTAATAAATGTACACAAAATTATAGTATTTTATGTACAGTTCTGATAAAATTTCATAAGAAAGGTACCTATAAATTAATTAGATACATTTCTTAGGAAATATATAATTTAATGTCCCTCTCAACAGTGTTATTTTAATTTCTTTATAATATATTTTCCATAAAGCATCATAAACGTAAAGGTGAAAGCTAAGTAAAAAAAAAAAAAGAAAAAAAAAAGACCGCTGAAAGTTTTCGTTAAAAAAAAGAGGTAAATAATTTGTTCACTTAAATGTAAATTATTTCACATTTCTCCTTTCATAGAACAAATTAGCCTCATGGAATTCGTAAATATGTCATCCATCACCTGTCAAGAGACGCGAAAGTTTATGACCTGCTTTGTTTTATTTTCAAATTACATCTTTTTGGCACAAAAGCTAAGTTAAATTTGGTTCAAAATATTTTAAATAAACATTATAATTTCTGATATGTTTAAAATAAGTTTTGAAAAAATGATAATTGATATTTAAAAGAATTTCAAAGTGAGATTTCCAGTTTTTTTTTTTAATGGAAATAAAATAGTCAATTTTGCTGACTCAAAAAAAAATTAATTTTTAACGAAAATTTCGGACGTGCTAGGAACGATTAAAAAATGGAAAAAAGTACCACCCAAATACTTTGATCTTTCCTCTTAATAATAACAAACATTTAGACGATAAAATTTTGTTTTCGTCAAGTTTGGCGTCTTTTTCATCATGCTATACTCTTTTTTTAGCGATCTCGTGGAGGTACCTACGTTAGAATATAATTACCATGTTGGTACCTGGCACCAGTAAAATGGCCATTATAAAGAGGACAGCCTTCTTTTATTCTGCTTGTTTATAAATACTCCCAAACCTTCCGCCGGTTTATTCTTCAAAGTTGCGCTAAGCACGTTCTGAAGCGGACGCTTGTTATACCAACAGAAATATATATCGAACAATTATTAAAAATACACGTTTAAGGGCCGAGTCTAGATGCGTCGACAGTGTTGTTGTTCCTATGGCACTAGAAGTTTCAGATATAAATAAACAGACTTCGAGGGGCGACCCTAACAAATATGATCAGTATTCGGCCCGCACACGGAATAAAATTTGAGACATGCATTATATAAGTCTCCCCAGAAAAGACAAATTAATGAAGATTTCACTTGGGCTATTCGATGTTATAAAATGGGTATGCTTGGTTGTACTGATCTTCCTACAGGCGGCCAAGACAGGGTGTTTTTTGGAAGAAGAGAAGAAAACAAACCAATATATATATATATATATATATATATATATATATATATATATATATATATATATATATATATATATATATATATATAGTCTTAAGGTTTGCTATATTTATGGAATAAAGTATCAGAGATAGAGCGTGTGTAAATATAAAAGTGAACATAGAAGTTAACACTTAGAGGCGAGAGTCTGTTTCATGCTATATGCAATCGTCAGGCCACATATGCTGATATTTTCTCGGCTATTTATATATATACGGGTTAGTGGTGCATTGTGGGTATTCTATTATGGCGGTTATTTTACCGGAAGTCGTTTGTTTATTTATTTCGGTCAAATTATATTGCTTGTTTTTATTTTTATTTTTTGTGTTTCTTATTTTATTTATTTATTTATTTATTAGCGTAGTAAAAGTTTATTTTTATTTTGTTTATTAGCATATTTATTTGTTTTTATTTTATTAAAAATAGAAATAAAACATAAATAAATACTATGTTACTTAAAAATCGAAAACCGAAAAGAGAAAATATACAAGTAAAATAAATTGACCTAAATTCATCCAAGTAAATAAGTAAACAAACCAATCCCAAATAAAGACAATCAATTAAAAACTTTTCCCGCTAAAATAATACTTAGAATGAACTACAACAAAATTGAACAAATAGCTTTAATTAAATTCTCAAACCAAAGCAAAAACTGTTAAATAAGTAATATAAACAAACTTTTTGTACGTTAATAAATAAATAAAACAAAAAAATATAAAATAAAAACAAGCAATATAATTTGACCCAAATAAATAAACAAACGACTTCCGGTAAAATAACCGCCATAATAGAATACCCACAATGCACCACTAACCCGTATATATATAAATAGCCGAGAAAATATCAGCATATGTGGCCTGACGATTGCATATAGCATGAAACAGACTGTCGCATCTAAGTGTTGACTTCTATGTTCACTTTTATATATATATATATATATATATATATATATATATATATATATATATATATATATAAATAAAAACGATTTATGATATTGGCTCGTCTTATGACTTTTCTTTCTCTTTCGTCTCTTTTCACTTCTTTATTATATCTTATTTTTTGGTCTTTTTCTTTTTATAACTTTCCTTTTTATTCTTATCTTTTCTTAACTACTTTTAAAAATGCTTAGTGTGACTGAAATGACTTGACTACTTACAAAAAGAGAACTCCTAAAATGCTGTATGAATAATTCGGTTAATACTCCTCAAATTCCGTTTACAAACTAAAAAAATAACATTTATCTAAAATTCCTTTAAAATACATTAATCTAGATAATTACATGTTAAATGCAAGTTAAAAAAAAGAAAGCAATAACGTGTAAATTTTAGTTAAAATAGGTTACTCCAATATATATATATATATATATATATATATATATATATATATATATCAATTAAAAGATGCAATTATAATTTATAAATTCATGAATCATTCATACAATAACAAATAAAGAGGTTAATTATTTATATTGTTTGCGACGATGTATTCTCGCCATTTAAATCATTAACCTCTATATTTGTTTTTTGTATGAATGATTCATATATATATATATATATATATATATATATATATATATATATATATATATATATATATATATATATATATATGTCCTTCACGGAGAAATAACATATAACTAAATTTGCTTAAAATAAATTAATCGAGATATTTCTTTACATATTGAATAATAGTTAAAAGAAAAAATAGCGTGTAAATTTAGTTAAAATTAGTTACTCCTAAGAAAAAAAAAATATCCTTAAAGGAAACCCATTTGAAAAACGAGTAAACAATATTAGACTTCAGCGATTAATTAGAAAAAAAACAAAAACAAATAAAACAACCGTCACCGTCTGATGTGTCAGTGGTGATCAGAAATAACGCTGTCAGGCACACTCTAGTCTGTTACATTCGAACAATGGGAATTAAAGCCACTCAGAACTAGCCATTTAAGAGAAAGCTATTCCATTTCGATGTACCCACTCCGTAGGCAACGATATCGAAATGCTTAATCTTAAGTTACTTAATGGAAATCTAACACTGTTATATAAGTAATATTTTTCCTCGGGAAGCGAAATGATCGGGCATTACCTGCCTCTAACTTTGGAACACCATACTTGTCTAATAATGGCAGCAATTGAATAAAAAAATAAGTTAATGTCTGCTCACAGCTAACTAGCTATACCCCTTTTTCTCTTTAAACAAATTATATTTTATTCAATTATTTAGGATCACGACAAGACATAAGACCTAGTAAGAAAATAAATTTATATTTATTTTAAAAAATTTGTTTATTGTGTCAATCAAGACATATGTTTCCCTCCAGGATCTATATGTCTACCATCCGTCCACGTTTGGAATATTACTGTTACATATAGTTCTGAGTTAATGCTATATATTTAGAGATTCTTGATAAAATCCAAAGAATCAGCAACATTATTGTTTCTGATCTGGCTTTTCGTCATTTGTCACTGCTTCTCTGGCCCTTTAATATAAATAGGTTCATCTTAAATATTCGGATGAGCACTTCGTTATTATTTTGCTTAGCTTCTTGGAAATAGATTCTGTTTTCATATTGTAAATACACATTGGCGCTAGGTTTTAATTTTTTGTAACAAAACAGACAAACAAATTGTATAAAGAATTGTATATATGGCGACAAGTTCATGGACATTCTGAGGTATTATGTTGGATGAAGTAAGAATGGGAAGTAAAAATGCGTTGTTTTGGTTTAAAGAATATTGTATATTTGGTTCAGCGCTTTTGATTTGGTCTATTTTATTTAACGGCATATCAACCTCAATGGGTTATTTAATACCGACAACATTTTTAGGGTAGATTCGTATGAATAAATATGTATTCTTTTGTTTAGATAGGTTTGGTTTATTTTGTTTTACGGAATATCAACCTCAATGGGTTATTTAATGCCGATATTTTTTTTTTTTTCTGGTAATATTTTGTTTTGTCAAAAATCTGTTTCTGGTAATATATTTCGTTCAAAATTGTATTGCTGGTAATATTTTTTCGAAAAAAATATTGCCCGTAATAGTTAACTATTTGCCCAAAGATGGGACCCTACCAGGTGCTATCAATCCGGTTCAGGGTGGACCTGGGAACACCAGCAATTAAGATGTGGTTCCACGATCCTCAAAACCTCCCGATCAGAGGCCTTGCTGCTGAACGTAGTTTAACGTCTTACCCAGGACGGTCAGTACGTTTGTCTTGTTAATTTTAACGTTAAGACAGAAGAAGACACTCCTTTACCCCCATTCCTCTTTTGGCCTTGTACCAAATTTCTATATATAAGCGGAATAAATATCGCTCTTTTGATGTACTTAAACTGTACTCGATTAGCGATTCGTTCTTATCAAGTTACAGTTGAATTGGCGACATGTAAAGTTCTATAGTAACAGGCTCTTTTCTCGCAATTCCCGATTTAGAACTCTCTTCCATTTCCATCATCAAATGTTTAAATGCAATGTCAATCTTTATCTACCGCTTTCATAATTACTATTCTATCGTTCTCACTCCTAAGTAATATTTCTTTCCTATTTTTTGTACCCAATAACCTCTTGTATCTTAGTGATTTTACAACTTTGCTTGGGACAATTCGATTAAAGAAAAATATATCTGTATAACATATCCTCTAGATATGCCATATATATATATATATATATATATATATATATGCCATATCCATATATATATATATATATATATATATATATATATATATATACATGCCATATATATATATATATATATACATCATGATGAACATCATTAGTTTCTGATGTAGTTTGTTTTCACATTAGATATTTTGGCATTGACCGTGAATTTAGGTACGTTTCCCGTTGGTCTCAAACAATGATGAAGTCACGCATACCCGCTAGCTGTACTTCCGGGATTAATATGCCTGAATGCGTAGACAGGAGAATTTGATTCGTATCGCGCATTACGATAATGTCAATCTCAATAGACAAGACACATCCGGTGGCTTCGAACACTTCCGGTGGTGCCGATAGCAGAACACGGATCGTGACGATTCTCCAAGGAATCTGTCCTTGATAATTACAAGCGCATCCAGGGAAATCATCACGGATTCTTCCCATTAGTCTAAACGACGTGGATAGTTCGCTTCAGAAGTCGAATACACACGCTTGGTTACGTTATGTTTCAGGTTTTGGATGAATGCAAAGGTCCGTGAAATATTGCATATCCTATTGTATAAAAGATAAATTTTTTTACATTTCGAATATTTTTTGATTGACCCAAGGTTAATTACTACACTGTTTCGCTCGTTACTGTATCATGGTCAAAGGGAATAATCTAAACATTTTCCATGACAATGCAATATATATATATATATATATATATATATATATATATATATATGTATGTATGTATTGAAGAATGTGTAAGACAAAATGGAAACAGTTTATTTAATTATTTATTTAGGTGTTATATACATATCACTCAACGCAGACTCAGACAGAGATATTCAGAATGATTCAAGCGTAGACTTTGAGGTTTCACCTGGTATTTACGAGAAAGGATGAAAGATTCAATGCCGGCTGTGATCCAAGAAAAAAAACTCAGTAGCGGAGTTATCAATTGGAAATTTAATGATGTCAGTGCAAGGTGCGTACGGAGAAAGTCAGCGTGCTGGCAGCGGAAAGATGTCATGTGGATAGGGGTTCCTTTTTAATAGAGGGTTGGAAGCAAACATCAATAACTGCCACAGAGGGGCCAGAATTATCGATAGAGCAGTGTTGCGAAGCTCGGCAAGAGCGAAGAGAGGAGGTAAGAAATAAATCAACTAGAGAAATATGTTGCTCGGTTTTGCTAGAGAAACGAGTAGGGGAGTCCACGATTTAAGTAAGTGACTGGGCAATGGAAAAAAATAATCTTGGAACACCGGCAACATCAGTCCTTTAAGCCACATCCTCTGGTGAGCATTAGAGACACCAAAGACGGCCGTCCTGGAAATAGAGGTGTGACAAAGAAAAAAATAGACCGTTAACAGAGTTTAGTAAGGAAAGACGGAAGCCTATGAAGAAGTGGTTAGGTGCCTCGAGAGTCAATTCTTTTGCCATCGGAAGATTATCTCGGATGTATACACCAAGGCCATGCATGTCAATGCTGGAATGTTTCCGGCGTAGTTGAAGATATCCTGGAACTAATAAAATATAGATAGCAATGGAAGAATTTAAGTTAATTTCACAAAGGGCAAAGATATCCGGTGAGCGTACCAAGAGGAAATATTCTATGCTGCAAAAGTTGGATCGGATATTAGTGAAAGTGTGGCTCAGTTGGGTAAGTGATTTTCTTTTTTTACACTGATTTAGTTTTATTTCTTTTTGTTGTGTTTTACATTAAATTCGTTTTGAGGCGATAGAAAAAGACCACTGTAATTATAACTTTCTGTCGTCATTGGTAATACAAACTTGCCAGAGTATGGCTGCGAACAGAGCATAGTTTAATCTCAGGGTATCCCCCCGATAATACATGCAGGTACACTTACCAATGCGCAATATGGCATTAGACATAACCCTATATCTTGCGAATGGTGATAAGAGCTGGTTCTTTTAAAGCTACCAAAGCGCTCGAGCATTAAATGTCCAGTTGGAAGAATCTGTCACAAAATTGGCAACCCGTATGCTCAGAATGATCACCAAAAAGATAATAATGTTAAATCACTGTTGCCCTGCTAGAAAAAAGAAAGGGAACCGGTAAGTCATTTCCGGAAAAAAAAGATGATCTATTCCTGATCAGTAGATTTGTAAGGTGTTCAGGTTGGACGATAGGTGAGCCTATCAACTTCTATTATTCAATAAAATATATACAGTTGCCTAATTTTCTCTATCAATCATTTCATTTTGTTTTTAAATATAATATTTTAGGTCTGTTGGGGGTCATGATTTAGAGGCTTCAAAACTGCACAACATTCACTAACACAAAAATATGTTTTGTTTTGTTTTTTTTCTTTTTGTTTTTTCGTGCGTTATTCAATAAAATGTGAAACGTTAAAATATTTTTTTTTTAAATAAGTATAACGTGATAAGACAAAAATAATTAACAGTAAAAAAAGGATAAATTATGAATTAAAACGTTTAAATATATGGATTAATGAAGGTAGATACAAATGTTGTTATAGTGACACTTTTCTATTTTATTCAATTTGGTTGATTTTGTTTAGCAGCATATCTACATTTATGGGTTATCAATGCTGAAGTTATGTACATAACTTTATGGTTTCAACTACAGATATTTTGAACATACTTTTATTCTTAAGTTTAAAGATATGTTTTTTTAGATATATAGTTTGTAGATTATAAAATGTCTTGCTTGTAAATTTACTATAAAATGTATTTTTACGTATTTTAGTATTGCATTGATTGTCATTTTGCTAAAAAAATGTTATGTCTTTTATTATAAAAATGAGCTGTTTTTCTTTGGGGGGGGGTCAATATTTTCCCATATCTCGGACCATAATAGGTGCTACCACCCCGGGTTAGGATAGATCTGGGAACAATAGCAGTTAAGGTGTGGTTCCATGCTTCTCGAAACGTCCAATATCCCTTGCTGCCTGATGTAGTTTATCGTCATACCCAGGATGGTTTATTGATTCTAATATCACCACTAATTTGATGATGTGCAAGGCGAATAGACAGGTCAGTTGTATTTTCACACTGAAAATATTAATTATTTTATATTAAAGGTGTAACATGTTCGAGTTTTCCTTCAAACAGCATTGCACGAAGCTAAACAGCTGGACTTTGCGGAATGCTTATAGAAATGTGGGCTCACTTTGGTGCACATTTAAATCGGGAAATATTTTATAGTAAATATCACTACAGTTAATGTAACTTTCAACACCATTCAATGAGATGGTTCGCACCCAACTGGGGTAAATGTCACAATTGTATCTAATTATTTTATTAAAACATCACTTTGAACGTCAGATTTCGTATAACTGAATGTTGCAGAAAATCCGTCTAAAATCAGGAAGAAATAGTTAAAATTTCTGGGGCAGATAATGATCAACGAGAGCTTGGAAAATCTTATAATTTCAAGTCAGACTGTCAGAAATAGGGATGAGGAAAACAGAAAGTAACATACTTGATGAACTTGAGTAAATAGATGATAAAGCAGGATTTAGTTGCAATAACAAAAAGACAAAACTTATTATGAGCTACAAGAGACAGAAAGGTATGGGGACCATAATCCCCTACGTCCCATAAAAGAAAGAAGAGGACATTTAAAGTGTGTTAAAAAGTATTCGTAAATGTTTCAATGTATTTTGACATTTTTACCCTGCTCTCAGATATAATATTACAAGAAAAATCTTTAAACTCTAGTGAAAACATCCTGGTTTTGAATAAAGAGTATTAATAACATTTACAGGCCTTAATGTCCGAGAAATGTTAAAAGAAAATGTTCGTCCTCTGACAGGAATCGAACCTGTATACTATACGGAAATATGTGTATCTGTAAAAAGAATATATAAACATAAAAATGTCTTAAAATAATTATCGGACTTTGTTCATTTCATAATGTGCGACGTCATTTGTTTACATTTGGATACGCTTTGAGCAGATATGAATTTACGTGAGAGATTCATTGAAGATTGAAGTTTAAAAGCAGTAAAATCGACTTTGCTATTCGAACGATCCTCTGTGGTTCAATCGTTTAAGACCCGTCAAGCTATATGACGGTTCCATATAGCATATAGGAAAAATAACGATAGAGTAGCAATTGGCTGTCAAAGTTCTACATGTGGGAAAATTGTCATAATCCATTGGACCACCCAAACGAATTTGAACTCTCCCAATAACCAGCCATCATACGGAAGAGACTACAGACTTTATAGTTCTAAGACCACTAGAGTCTTTGAAGTCAAATGTCGCTAGTTATCTGCCAACTCTATCCTCATGACATTCACTTCCTTTCTCCATGAATTTTATTGATATCACACAACAGATAAGACGTAACCGTTTTAACATCAACGCTTTAACTTGATTAGCTTTTAAGCCTTGTGCTGGATGAACTTTAGAAAGTAAAGACGATCTAGGTATAATCACCAACGTACATACGTACAAACATATGTACAAATATGTGTATTGTTATATCCAACTGCCACTACAAATATATTTTACGATGGGCATTCAAAAATTTCGTCAGAAAAAGATGTGTTAAGTAAACGTTGCAGCCAAATAAACACGGAGCTACATGTAAGAACGAACTAAATAATTGTCGGACTTTGTCCATTTCATAATGTGCGACGTCATTTGTTTACATTTGGATACGCTTTGAGCACATATGAATTTACGTGAGATTTTCATTGAAGATTGAAGTTTAAAAGCAGTAAAATCGACTTTGCTAACCGAACGATCCTCTGGCTATATGACGGTACCGTATAGGATGCAGGTTCAATTCCTGTCGGCGGACGAAAATTTCTATGAAAATTTCTCGAACATTCAGGCCGGTAAATGTTATTAATACTGTTTATTATAAACAGAGCATTTACTTAAATATTTGTATCTGTAAATAGAATGTATAAACATAGCAATGTCCTAAAGTATTTGTCGGACTTTGTCCATTTTATAATATATGAATGTAAGTTATTTGAATAAATAACTGTGTAAATATGAAAAGATTCAAGCTTGACAAGGTTTATTGTTTCACTGAACATGGTAACTACCCAAAGGGTATATTTTACATGCTAAACGTGTAACACGAAAGTAAATAAGCGAATTTGTTTGTTTAAATTTAAAAAAATCATCTTCCGTTCTTAAAAATACATTTTCTTAGTTATTATAACTTCACTCCATTATTTTTGTAGCTGAATTTTTATTTTTTATTCTTTCCTAGAAAAAGCACTTCCACTCCAATTAGTTTCTCAATTTGAAGCAAATTATTTTCCTTAATCAATTTGAATTGTTCATATTTAATTTAATATTTATATTAAAAATACTTATTATTTTAATGTATAATATTTAATATTAAAATTCGAAAAAAATGAACAGAAATATTAATCTATGAAAAACCTAAAACTAGAAAACTTCAAACATTATTTTAGACAATTTATCCTTAGAAAGGCGATAATTCCACTAAGACACAATGGGCTAATCGGAGTGAAAGAGAATTAGAAAACTTTAGAATGAACTAGAAACCCAATCCTAAACAGGAAGCAAAGGATAAAACCCTAATTCTGTTCAAAATACCGGGGAGGAATGCGAGCCGGACAATAAGGGAACTTATCAACTAACTGGTTTCACTATTCGAAATTTCAATTCAGCTCGAAGACTAAACTGGCATATGTCGGAAATAGAAGTGATGTACTATAATTTCGAGGTGTGTAATGGTTAGCAAGCTTGTCTCGCGAGAACTGTTACGACTGAGTAGTGAGTTCGATCATGACTGGGTACCCCATACTTTCGGCCTTGTGCCACATCTGAGCTACGCTTGGAAAATCACTACTATAATTTCAATAACCTGTTACATTTATCCCTTATTTTAATCGAAAATTTTGGCTTTATCATTGATCTGTATTATTAATATCACCATCACTATTAAATTGCATTGAAACAGGAAGAGATCATGTTAAGAAAACTAATTTTTTTTTTAAATTTTTTCATTATGACGTGCACTTATTGATTTACCTACGTAAAGTCTGGACACAGTCAAAAAAATATATTTTCAGAAAATGAAATCTTGAATAACATACCATTGAATTGAAATGTTAATAAATGACTGATTTAATATGATTTTCATCATTTGTGACGAACAAGTTACCGTGAACACGATTCAATAACTTCACGTCGCCGTGAATTTTAGCACATTCACTCTTTATGCGTTAAATCAAGAGTGTTGCATCTGTCATTTGAGTAGACCTTCTGCTTTAGCTTACCACAGAAAACGAGGTCAATACTTTCATCTTTCGACAAGAAATTATTTAATCTGTGGAGGTAAAATAAAATATATTTAATGAAATTTCCTATGTATTCAAACTTTAAAGACGCCATGCATTTCATGTACTTGACTTCTGGTTTTGGCCTCATTAAAATATCATCAAATATATAAG
>OZ010571.1:15878940-15901440 GCA_963932145.1 Acanthosepion lycidas
CGATTTGCCATTTTCTTACTTTTATTAGATATCAATTCAATCAGTTTCTTTCAATGACGCACTGCGTCCGTTTTTTACTTGCAATTTTGTTAAGGAGAGTACGAATTAGCATGGCAGTCGATTTCTATATTTATACTATTGGCTTTGTTTTGCTATATCCTTGAAAGTCGTTTAATGAGATTATTTCCTATAAAAGTCTATCAGATAAATGTATTTAATTTCTTTTTCACGTTTTTCATTGAATGAAAAATTATTTTATTTTTTGCTTCAATGTTGAGCCGTTGACGGATATCGTGTTTTAAGCTGGAAAAAGATATTGTAAGAATGGGTTTTTCAAAGCTTTCATCTTCGATATTTATTCTCTTTTGTCTTTTACATTATTGTTTTGCCTGACTTTGACAGTAAGTTTTGTGTTGTTTTAGTGAAATAAATAATCTTCTGACAATGGAGTTTTAGCGGTAGAAATACTCATTAACTTTTTGAAGCTATTCATATGTCTAACTCCTGAAACGGTTCCATTTTTTCATCTCTTTTTTACATTTCAGTCGTTTTACCATAAATATTGCGGGAAATCGATATGTATTAGGTTGGTGCAAAAATAATGTCGTTTTTTTGACGTTCAACTATAGAAGAAAAACGACATTAGTTTTGCACCAACCTAATATATATACTGCAGTCTATTTTCATCGTCAATATTCTCCTTCAATGTCTAGATATCTAATATCTCCAATATTCTCATTCAGAGGCTAAATGCCTACATCCCCATCAATATTTTCCACAAATATCTAAATAACTGCTTCTCCCTCATTATTTTCCGTCAATATCTATATAATTACTTCTGCGTCAATATTCTCTGTCAATGTTTAAATACCTACTTCTCCGTAAATATTTTCCGTCAATGTCTAAATACATACTTCTCCGTCAATATTCTCCGTCAATGTCTAAATACCTATTTATCCGTCAGTATTCTCTGTCAATTTTTAAATACCTAATTCTCCGTCAATGTCTAAATACCTATTTATTCGTCAATATTCTATGTCAATATCTAAATACTTACTTCTCCGTCATTACTCTCTGTCAATGTCTAAATACCTACATCTGCGTCAATAATTTCAGTCAATCACTAAATAACTACTTAGCTGCCATTATATCAATGTCTAATTACCTACATAGACGTCAATGTCTTCTACATCTAGTACATTAGTCTTGTTAATTAATAAATAACTGCTTCTCCGTCATTGTTCTCTGTCAACTTCAAAATATTTACCTGTCCGTCTGTAGACTCTGTCAATGACTAAATAACTTCTCTGCAATTATTTTTAGTCAATGTCTAAATACCTAGTTCTACGTCAGTATTATCCGTTAATATCGAATTACCTAATTTGTCTGCAATATTCTCTATCAATAAAAAAAAACTTATTCCCTTTAATTATTCGAAGCCAATGCCGAAATACTACTAATCCGCCAATATCTCCTATCAATACATCAATATCTATTTATCTTCCAATATTCTCTGTCAATATCTAAATATTCACTTCTCCGTCAATGCCGAAATACCTTATTATTCGGCAATATTCTCCGACAATATGTAACTACCTACTACTTCGTCAATGTTCGCCCTCAATTTTTAAATAGCTACAACTCTGTCATTTATCACCGTCAAATCCGAAAAACATGCATCGTCGTTAATATTCTCCGAAATGTTTAAATACCTACATCTTCGTCAATATTCTCTGTCAGTGTCTAAATACCGACGTCTCCGTCATTATTCACTGTCAATGTCGAAATATCTTATTCTTCTTTAATATTCTCCATCAATGTCTAAATAACTTCTCCTCCGTTATTTTTCGCTGTCAAAGTTATAATACATGCGTCTTCGTTAATATGCTCCGGTAATGTCTAAATACCTTCTTCTCCGTCAATATTAATCCTTAATCTTTAAATAACTACGTTTATCCGATTATTCTCCACTGAATATCTAAATATTTCCATCTCCGTCATTATTTTCTCTCAATTTCTGAATACCCACTTCTTAAATATCTAAACAGCATCTTCTTTAATATTCCACGTCACTCTCTAAATAGCTAATTCCCCGCCATTATTCCCCGTCAATGTATCAATAACTATTTTCTGTCCATATTTTCATTCAATCTCTGAATACAAGATTTCTTCGTCATTGTTCACCGTCAATTTCTAAATATCTATATCTCCGTCAATCTCTTCCTGAAATGTCTAAATATCTACTTCTCCGTCAATATAATTCTTCAATGTCTAAAGACCAACTTCTTCAATATTCTCTATCAATAAATGAATATCTATTCTCCGTCATCATTCTCTGACAATATCGAAATACAAACTACTGCGTCAATATTCTCTGTCAATGTTTAAAAACCTACATTTACTTCATTATTATCAGTCAGTGTTTAAAAAGCTACTTATTATGTGTCATCGTTAAAATATGCTTCTCCATTAATAGTTTTCGTCAATAGCTAAATACATACAGCTCTGTCATTATTTTTCTGAAATGTCTAAACACCTACATCTTAGTTAATATTCTTGGTTAATTGCTTTAATAATTACTTCTCGGTCATTATGAGCCGTCAATGTCGAAATACCAAATTATCTGTCAATATTCGAACTCAATCTCTAAATAGCTACTACTTTGTCAATATTCTCCATCAATGTCTGATGACATACTTTTCAGTTTTTGCTATGTTCGCTTCGCAAAATATAACGCTTGGATAAGTCTTACTCTTTTCTTCCTTGGCTATAGACTAAATAGCTGGGCTAATTGGGATCTCTAGTCGTCGTTAGCAAGCATTCTAGATGTGCAAATCTAAACTGAATTGTCATGTCGAAGCGGATAATATACAGGCACGGATATGATTACAATGTTTACAGTTAATTGCAAGGCAGTGTTTTAAATAACGACTGATAATTTCGAATCAGATCTAATTGTATTAATTTTCTTAAGGTCAAATTCTTTTGGTACATACAATCATTACAACTTCTTCGTGACTGTTCTAAAAAAAACAATGATTGATAAAATTAAATACTTAATCGTTGATATTTTGCTATGTTCCTTGAAATGTTCGACATTATTTTCTAAAAAAAAATATTTTGTCCTTAGTTTTAGACTTTTTCTATCATCTAATGGAAATGATACTTTGTCATTTTCTGTTATTAGGTTGGTGCAGAAATAATGAAATAATAATGTCGTTTTTTGACGTATTTTTTAACGCCAAAAAACGACATTATTACGTCATTATTTTTGCACCAACCTAATATATTTACCTTGATATAATGATGATATTTAAGCGTTTGGAAAGATTTCTTTAATTGTCACTATACCAGTAAATTAAGCATTTTAATTTGTCTTATGAAGATTCTAGATTCTGCATATATTAAACATGCGATTTAAGCGATACACATTACATAATTAAATTCAATTAGCTAACATTTGCAACACAATCGTAATTAATTTCTTTACTTATTATACATTTAATAGTAACATCTCTAATCCTTGGATTTAATATTATGTAATGTTTATGTATTATGGCCTCTATATAGATTATCATAAAATTATAATGGACTGTTTAATAAGTATTCAGAACGTATTTTATGTGGCATGGCCTTTCCAGTTCATTCGGTATTGTTTTGTTACTTAAAGTAACCTTTGATCATTAACATTTTATTTTTTTTTCTTTTGCTATCCATTCTCTTAAATCCTTAAAGTGGATTAATTGATGAAACCAAATAGCTTCTCTCTTTTTCACTGCATCAAGTGAATGTTAAATATTCAATTAATACTTTTCAACTGTCTCTTTGTGATTATGTGTTCATCTATCAGTAGTTCGTATTTTTCTTCTAGCATCTTCATTCTCCATATCCTGTGTCCATGGTGTACTAAGTATTCCTCAGTGTGTTTTCATATTGTCGTAACTTGTCGAAATTTCAGTTTTTTATAACTCAAAACTGAAGTCTCACCTATACATCCACTCACAGAAAAGAACATTTTCTGTTACTAATATGTATATATATATATATATATATATATATATATATATATATATATATATATATATATATATATATATGTGTGTGTGTGTGTGTGTGTACGTGCGTGTGTGTGTGCGCGCACGCGCGTGTGTGTGTGATGGACTCTCCCGTTGTTTTCGACGTATGAGTGTGTTTCAGTTCAGTTTTCATGTTTATGCTTCGTATGAGACAACAATCCTGCACGGGATTTGAAAACAAATCCACATGAAGGTCATACTGAAGGATTAACGTCATATTGGCTGATGTATTAGCCAGAGTTTTAGTGTTAATTCTTAATTCTCACAGATGGTTGAGACGATTCTTTTCAAATTTAGTCATACATAGGTAGCAGGTGTTTCTCCAATTTGCTCGGTTTTCAGCTCCTCTGTAGGGGCGGCTGCAGCAATTAAATTGTATTTAACTTTGTCCTTGAAGGGTAACCAAGGAAGGCCTTGACGCTTGAAGTTTACCATGAAAAAGTTGGCTATATACGAGGATTGTCAGCATCCGATCATCACTCGTTCTGATGACATGACCAGACCATTTGAACTGGGATTGTATCAGAAATACTTCAATACAAACGACGCTAAATTTGATGAAAGGTTCAGGCTTAGAGATTTTGTGCCTCCGTGTATAAAATGTGGCTTTCGCAGCAGCCGTTTACTTGCCACCAACTTTACATCTATCGTGAAGGCGCAACTGAGGACTGGCATTAAGTAATTTTAATTGGGCCATCAGAAAGTTAGGAAACAGGCGGCTGCAACAAGCAGTTACTCTCGACTACTACAATGCGACAATTCGCAGTATATTTTCTCCACGTGTGTCCCTAAATCGACATTATACTCATGTTTCCTTCCTTCCATGATTCTCAATCGTCTACATAAGCTTAATGATTTTCTCCACGTGTCTATTTCGTCTACTACGACTGACCTGCGATAACTCAGAATGAGCAAACGATCGAATCATGTAAAACACGGTCAATAAAGACCCATTTACTGATCACAACCACGTCTTATCTCCATTTGTTTAGTCACTTACACATTTTTTTCAACAGTAAATCCGCTGTTAAATATCTAATTCAGGTCTCTTCATTTCAGTGTATAAGATTGCATATTACACAGAATGCAGCACATTTTCCTATTTCTTTTCTACGTGACATTTTCCACCGTTTGTTGCTCAGTTCTTAATATAGGTAAAACTCTGTATATACATGATTTTTACACTCTTTATACATAGCCCACACCTTGAGTTGCTTAATTTGATGAAAACTATGCATTCAGTGTCTTAACAGTTAACGTTTGTTGAGCATGTATGGAAACAATGGTAAAATAAAATTAAATTAAACCGAACTGCAAACACATTCTATTCTATATATTAGTGTGTTCGTAATTTCATTACATTTTACAATAACTGTTATAACAGCAAATATCAGTTAAATGTATTTAGTAATCACCATTAACTTATATTCATTTAAATTTTCAACGATCCATTCCTAGTACGAGAGCCATATTTTCGATTCAAACCTCCTTGAAATTTGGGTGTTTCAACTCCGTCTTTGTTTCTGAATATGAAATGGTCTCGAGATCGAAATTAATAAAAAAAATCTGTAGATGCTAAATCTGGTAAGAATCGAAAATGTAGTAGAACTTTCAATCTTAATAACATGGTTCTGTCTTGGTTTTCTTTTGCAGAAGATGTCCTTTCATTGTCATGCTGGAGAATAACACATTTTCTTCTAACAAAAGCAGGAAATATTGACTTAATAATTCGTTTATTTGATCAAGTTGCAAAGCAATAAACGACTTCAATGTCCTTCCATCTTTCAGTCTATTCTAATAGACTATTAATTTCATATTCCAGCAAACAAAAAACGAACTCTTCTGTGGATGGTTCGGTGCTGCCATTGCTTTCTTATTGACGTTATATATGACGGTAATTTTGATTTTCTGTTGATTTGCAACACTCATTGTTCATTGGAAATAACAGTTCGATTCAAAACGTTTGCGATTTCTTGTCAGAATCGATGATTGTTTTCATTTGCCTTGCAAAAGCTCATGAAGTAGCGAAATTTCTTCTCTGCAAGATACCCAAATTAAACTAAGTAATGCACTATAAACAGCACACACTTTGGGATAAATAAACTAATAATAACCGAATTTTAAGTTTTTTTTTTAATACTAGCGTTCACCCGTTACAAGGACTAAGAGCCACTCAAAGAAGATGGTATCTGTGTGATGTAGCATAACCATAACGGGCGGTTAAAATGTGCAGCGCGTGAGGTTCCGTAAGGAAGATTGCGTTTAACCATATGGTTAAAGCGGTGAAGATTGTAGTGATTGAGAAATCCTTCTGCCCGGAGTCAGTTCCACAAAGTAGCCCCTGGGAAAGATCTGTCCGATAGGAACTTCTTCCTTACTAATGGAATAGCAAAGGAATAATTATGATTTATCCTTGTGTAAGTGGCATATATCAACAATTCGTCGGTTCATAGAATATTACAAACATATCTGTTTTAGTGTTTCTTCCGTGTATCTAGATATTCGTAAAAATACCCAAACAAGAAACTGCAATGTTATCAGTCTTTACCTGGCATCTCAGCGTCGATCACTTTCCACTATCGAAGGGTAATCTCAGTAATTCATTCGTGTTAATGGATTTTGTGGTAATTTTTATGGTGAGCTTATTTCTTTGGAGCCCTAATTTCAAGAAATTTAAGCGCTGTAGTAGATTGAAAGCTATGTCTCATCGTTTTATGTTTATATTTTGATGGTCTCACATCTCGCCCTTCTCCTATGTCGAGCTCTCTTGCCGAATATTGCTTTATTTTAAACTGCTGTCCTACAAAATATTTTAATATAATCTCAATCGACATCTTCAGTTTCAATAAATTCTGGATTTTAGTTTTTCTTTCTTTCCCCAGATTTTTACCAGTTTTTCGCTTTTTGCGTCTTACTCGCTTCATCGTCTTGGTTGGCCTAAAATGATTAGAATTATTTTGGCTCCTTGAAATACATATCTGTAAGCCGATCTTATTGATTTTTTATTATTTTTTTATTGAGTTGGATCCATACTACATTTTCATGACATCTACTTAAAATATGAATTTGTAAATGTTACTTCCTCGTTTGTATTATTGCTTACAACAGAGACCCTTTTTGTTCATAATGAAATAAACATGAAAAAAATATTTTGGATCATCGAAAATATTAGCGTAACATAAAATATATTTTCAGGATTCTTGAAAAGAAGATTAATCCATGAGATAAAAAAATAAATGTCATGTAGTAGATGCGAAAATAATAAGTATATAATAATTAAAGTATAAATAATCAAAATTATTTCCATCAGTTAGGTTCAAATATTATTTCTTTGTGCCTTATTCTGAAGAATCCATCTCTTCACTCTTCAGGTTCGCTTCCAATATGGTAACCATATGATGTCATTTCGTTTCCTGTTCCATCCAATACATTTAGATATAATTTGATTCCCGCATTCAAGGCTGAATGAAAATAAAAGCTTCTCTCTTGGGGGAAATGTCAATTTGAAAGCGAAATCACCGAGCATTCTGTTAGCCGTGAAACAAATATTTATCTAGGTGTCTCACGTTCAGTTTTCTGTGATAGAGAACACATGAAGCCGACATTGGAATCGCTCTAAATTCATGAAGAAGTTCTTTGCCTTTTTCTAATTATCCTTTTCATACGCTTCCGGGTTTTATTCTTCATCCGGCGCGTCTGCTCCTTATAGCATCTGAACTCTATCTGGCATTTTGTTTCTGTCCTTTTTCTAAGATTTTTGTACATTTTTGTAAGAGTTGGCTTTTTCTTTTTTTTTTATTAGAGCTTCCATTATTTTTAAAGCTTTTTTACAGGTGGATGCACTTATGATATTTGTGTTTTCTACTAGTATGTTTCTAATGGAGTCTGGTAAGTTTGTGTGTGTGTTTAAATGGGTTCTAATGGAGCTGTGATCCGACAGGTGTAACGTAAGACGTCTGGATAAGCATGTAGT
The DNA here is from genome assembly GCA_963932145.1 of Acanthosepion lycidas. NCBI lineage: Eukaryota > Metazoa > Mollusca > Cephalopoda > Sepiida > Sepiidae > Acanthosepion > Acanthosepion lycidas. The sequence continues at coordinate 15,886,990 of OZ010571.1, forward strand.
TGTGTAACTGATGTAATTATTTATGAGTCCGGTTTGATTAGGATATTAACTACGAACAAGTCCACAATGTGCTAACCGTATTCGGAAATTAAAACATCCCTACAACACACTAAAACATACACATAATGCACACATTCAATTAAGATGAAAAATCGAATCATCCTTGATAATGCCTAAAGGTATAGCCGAAAGTTCTCGAAACTATAAAACATTTAGAGAGTTTTTACTCACTCTATGTCCAGAAAAGAAAGCTCTCGTTCGAACACAAGTAAAATTAAATAAAAATTTTAAGCGCAGTACCTTATCTGTCGTTTTTAATGAGACATGCATAAACGAAGGATTGCTGCCTAAATATACAACTATGTAAGGTCATCAACACGGTCACCTAACAGTAAACTTATCTCTTTCTGTGTCGTTAGATATATGTAAACATTTTTGTTTCATGATTGTATATGTTTCTCTCTCTCTCTTTCTGTCTGAGGAAAAGCTGTATATTGTATATTTATTAATATACAATTTATAGCTGTGTCACACATTTCAATACCAGCATTCAATGTGCGATATTATATATGAGCAACGTTCATGATAAAAAGAGTTCCATGTCGAAATTACCTTCGCCAGGAATTTGAAGTCAACACACAAAGGCTGTTTCATGATAAACTCTATAGTCAAGCCATGCGTCTTCAGGGTGCTGATGGCCTGACGATTGCGTTAGCATGAAACATACTCTAACCTCTGGGATATCTACCAACCTCCCCACGTGGTCATATGTGGTACAAGTCCGAATTTACTATGGTTTACCTAACCCGTAGGCTCGGCCAAATATTCTCTGTAGACTCCGTATAAAACGGAATCGCGTAGCTGTTTGCCGAGACGAGATTCTGCCCTTCGACATAGCCTTGTCTGGTGATCCTCTCTATCCGGAGGCAGAGAGTTTGACCAGCGCTAACTTCTGGGTGCTAACTTCAATGTCAACTTTAATGTGTATGCATATATTAAATATTGCTGAAATATTTCAAAGTTCAGTGAGAAGTACAAATATTATAATGGGTTATGTAGTATTCCAAAAATAAAATGATTCGACTAAATTTAAAGTCAAATGCCATTGATCAAATTTCATATTTGCTTGTCCAGTCATGAAAAAGATGCCTGATAAGCAAGTTCAGAATTTTTTATAGACCCTCCTTAACCAAAAGTGCCTAACACTTGTGACATATAAGTTATGATAATCTAATGAAAAGGTTAATTTGATCAAATTCTATAAAACCTTCTAGCCAGAAGGTAAAACAAAAACGTTCGTCGTAAAATAAACTTTAATGACCTTTCCGTGTGTTCTGTGTATAATAATTTTATTGTGCTTATATTTTTGAGAAGTTTAACCGAAATATGTATAGGTTTTCAATAAGAGAATGTGTCTTTTTTAACGAAATCTTTATATCTTATGACATATCATATATTATTATGCCAGTTACTGCTTTTATCAACAATATAGACAGTATTAGGAAAACGTAGTTTACAAAATTATCTGAAAGTACAAATAACATTACATATATATATATATATATATATATATATATATATATATATATATATATATATATATGAAAAGAATTAGACTAATGTGTCAAAAGTAATGCGATAGAATTATTTTTATGTAATATATTTGGGGTTATATGGGGCGTATCTTCATTGGTAGTGCTTTTCCAGGGAATTGGTTGACTCTGCTTTACACAGCTAAATTTTGTATGTGGAACCGTACTGGTTCACGCCGTACATGCAAAATGTTGCATGAGCTATATGTTAGCCATACACTGTTCAACTGCATGAACCTGTTGGACAAACTTTGTGAGAATATTCTGAAAGTTTCCCCACCACACAATTGACCCATCGTCCAGTCGCCAGCCTTGACGTAGGAGCTCCGCTTCAGAGGTTAAAGGCTTTGCCAGTGGACGGAGGAACTTCTTATAGTGAGGATGGAATAAACGTAACATCCCCGTTGCAAAGGAACCGCCAAGTCATTGCACTATTTTGCCTTAAATTGAACCAAAATTACAACGGAATGGAGTGGTGACCTGTGCAACGCAAAATGCGATGAATAAATAATGATAAATTTTAACATTGCTGTATCTTGTAATCTAGGAAATATGTGAGCTGACATCTGGTAGGTCAATGGGAACACCACTTATGCTGTATATGGTAAAGCATTTACATTTTGGACATCGAATAAGTTACGATAGTATGTATCCAGAAAGATTGGGAATACTATATCTATAATTTTAGTGGAGTCTGACATCCCTCGATCTACTGTGTAACACATTTGCAACGAATAACTGATAGAAGTCGTTACCCACTATCGAAGCTGACTACAGGTATCAAATGAATATCACAGGCGTTGCCTGGATATAAATCTTTAGTTACCTTGTAATATGATGGAAATCAAACGAGCTGCGCTTGTTAGCACTACTGTCTTAGAAAGTTAGAAAGAAGATGAGACTCAGCCAGGTTTCGATTCTTCCCATCAACAGAAGAGAAAACTATTTAACAATGGACGGCTTTATGTTGAAACGTAAATTCTTCGGTTCAATAGTAAATGTATTTGAGAATGTCAAGAATTTAAACAACATTGTTGGACAGAGTAGGTCTTTTTAGAGCCATGCCATACGATAGTTCTGGCACGATATGTACTAAATGTTTGAAAGAGATACTGAAGTTTGTGGGCAACTTAATTTTGTATTGACAAGTAACAGGTTTCTCAGTGTATACAGGAGTACTAGCAATGAGTTTGTATGTGACTGATATTTATCCTGATATGGGTCTGGTTGAAATTGTTTCATTTATTGCATAGAAAATGTGATAAAAAAATAACTAAAAATAATCCTTTTAATATTAAAATAAATTAAAACGAAACTGTTAATCAATATTTTACAGTGAACAAGAAAATAATTAGTAAAACTAAATAGAATAGAAATAAAACATCTAAATAATTTAACCAAACATGCTTGAATGGAAATATGCTGCCTAATACACACATATACACACATAAACACACACTCACACAGACGCACATACACACAGACGCACGCGAGCGCACACACAGAGACACGTATATATATATATATACATACATACATATATATATATATATATATGTATGCATGTATGCATATATATATATATATATATATATATATATATATATATATATATATAGGCGTATACAGTCAAATAACTTTATCATCTGTTGACCTAGCAATGCAATTGATTCAATATCAATTTTACACTACATGTCAAATGATAATAATAAGCTGAGGAACTGCAATGAGTCATTTTCTTGTTGGTCGGCATCAACCATGCTGATGGAAGGCAGAAAGACGACTCTCAGAAATTTATAGTGATTTTTAGACGCATTAAAATTAACAAGCCATTCTTTGCCCAAGTTAACAAAAGACTGTAGGTTGTTTGTAAGATCAGCCGCCAATTTGATCGTATCAAACTTATCAGTCCTTATTACTGAGACTAGAGTAATGGTCGTGTCATCAGCACAGATACCAAGTTGAGAGTAGATGCTCTCAAGAATGTCGTTAATGAATTTTTTTTTTTAAAGTGGGATGAAGGAGAGGTACCTGGAGGACACCTGCATTCGTAATGAAGGATCTAGAAGAGGGCCGGTCAGGATAACTTTCATTTCAACATTTAATAAGAAAGAATGAATCCGGCCAAAAATCCGCCCGGAAACTGTATAAGTTTTCAGCTTGTGAAGAAGACAGGGATGCCAAATCCTTTCGAATGCTTTTGACATATCTGAAGGATTAGTCCAAGAGCATTATTCTTATCCATATCTTTATAGACGCTTTCTGCAATAATCTTTATTACATCAGACTTTGATCTAGAGTAATGAAATCCTTATGAGATGCTTAAATTATTCAATCTTTATCAGGATCTCTAGCAGTTTTCAAAAAAGAGATCCAAATTTGAAGTGTCAGACGGTTCCCTTGAGTTCTTGAGAATTTCCAACAAGTAAGAAAGCATGAGACAGTGTGTCATTTATTATACAGTTAAAGAGAGAACAGGATCATGTTCGGGAGCAAATTTCTTAAGGGCTAATACAAGGATAACATCAGTTGCACATATTTTGTGAGGGTTCAGATTAGAAAAGATAACAGGTTTCGTAGAAGGGGTTATATACATTTCACACAAGAGAAACTCAGTTCTAAGTGGGAAATTGGTCACGAATACTGCAGCTTTATCGTCAGAAGATTTTAACACCTTAAGAGATGAGGAATAGAAAATTAGTTTATTTCATACACTATTACAGAACCTCCACTTTTCATGAAAACAATTTTTTTTATTATTTAAGGTCAGTCGTTATCTAATCATTTCCTGAATTCTCTTCTATTGTCCTTGCCCCATAATAATATTTGCTTTTTTCTAATTCTTTCTCACCCGTTAACTCCTTGTGCCTCAGCGGCTTTACTGCATTGTTTGGGGTATATTCAATTAAAAATATGTAAATATTAAGTGTATATATATATATATATATATATATATATATATATATATATATATATATATATGTGTGTGTGTGTATATTATACAAATTTGGGAATTTCTTTGTTAAGCTTCTGATCTATGTTTCAGGAATGAAAGAGAAACAAGCAAAACCCAATGCAACAATGCGAAATGTCCCATAACGAAACACTGATGCAATATTATTAAATGGACATATCTCATAAAGAAAAAAAAAACCTCTTCGATAATTTGTTACAAAACCCGAAAATGCTGAGACATTGTATAATTTACATACAAATATGGATAGGACATTTAAAAAACAAACCTTAATATCGAAAATATAAATTGAAATATCCTTAACAAAGAAAAATTGTTGGTCTTTAAGCAAACATGTATTAATGAAATTTACTGCCCAAATACAACATATATATATATATATATATATATATATATATATATATATATATATATATATATATACACCAACACACACGGGTGCGATGGATAAATTGTCGTACAAATTACACAAAAACTAAAAGAACATTGGCATCTCATTTTAACAGAAACATTTACCAAAATTACTCAAATATTGGTTTCAACCACAGCCGCCAGACGATTTCGGAATCTCCGCACATCTCTTCTGTGCGGTCTCCTTGTTTATGTTGGTGAATGCAACGATAATCGTTGCCATCAATTCAGCTTCGGTGTTTCAAGGATATTTGTTATTCTCTCGCTAATCTCCGCCTAATAATATACATAATAATCAAGGGAGTGCAGTCTGGTGAGTGAGGTGGCCAGATTTAAGGGGCTATGTAGTCGCAGAAAATGTCTAACAGCCATAACTGGTTTCTTTTGATTGTGTCACATGATGCAGTATCCTGTTGCCAGATTTAGGGATTTCCCTCTTCACCAGAGGGCAGCATTACCTCTTCAAGGCATTTGATGTAGACATCCGCGTTTTCACTGAGGCCCTGTGGAAAAACGAATCCTCTGCAAGTTCCTCAGATTGACACCGAATCACACTGAACATTTTGTATTAGAACTTGAGGTGTGAATTGAGTCATGGCACTCTGATCCTTCTAAACTGTGAAATGTTCGTATTAGCTATTTTGGCGCGAATTCCAAGCGGTAGAGCATGCTGTTCCCAATTTCTGGAGGAGTGAATTTCGTCATGGTGATCTTTTTCTCACAGACCGTTCCCAACTGGCCCCACTATATGCCCGAAATTATTAATTATTAGGCACGGTGGAGTAATGGATACCGGCTTGGATTGAGGAATCGCAGAGCCGAGTTCGAATTCCAGTCGAATAAACTACATTCACTTACGTGCTAATACACTTGGGGAAGGTGTGAATCCTCTTCTTCTCCCTCCAGCTATGGGTAAATAGCAGAACAAGCTGTGTTCTATGGTCTTGGATGGCAACTAGTCTAGGAGAACAACAACTCTGAATTCAAAACCTGCGGTGGGTCGTTTGGGGACCTTGTAGCACTTAGTGCACCAGGTCTGCGAATTCGGCCCTTCAAATGGTCCGGCATGAAACCTTCACCCCTATAATCAAATCTCATGTACCGTTGTCGGGCTGTCGGTTTCCTGGGAACTGATCTGCTTGACCCTCATACGTAGAACTCGTTTGGAGAGTCGACTATATATATATATGTGATCATTTTAACATTTTCTTCTGTCATTTCCTCATGTGAGCATTCAGAAAAACCTTTATACTTCTTGTAAGCATGATTTTCAGATTAATTCTTTTTTTTTATTTTGGCACAGGGCCATGCATATGTCAACCCCACTGAGGACCGACATCGTCGCATAATCGCAATAACAACAACTCACGAATACTCCATGACACCCCAGCCAATTATTTTTTTAAAATCCTGCTGAGACTTGGCAAACGGTCAAGAGCAGTGTGTACTAATTTATGATCGATTCCAGTCTATTTGAAATTTAAGTAGCTCATTCACCAATACGACGTTTAATTTAGTCATGCTGCACGAACACAGATATGGAACGCCCCTCTAGATTTAACCTCAGTACTCAGGAGTACTTAAAGCATAATTTCTGTATACAGATATATAAGTTACGATGGGAAAATTTTCACCATTTTATATTTTTTATTTCGGGCATATAGTGGTGTAAGTATGGAACAGTCGGTGAGAAAAAGAGCACCATGGCGTAATTCACTCCTCCAGAAATTTGGCCTGATTGACTCTAAACGTAATCTTCTTCTTCTTCTTCTTCTTCTTCTTCTTCTTCTTCTTCTTCTTCTTCTTCTTCTTATTATTATTATTATTATTATTATTATTATTATTATCATTATTATTATTAGTGTACTATTACTAAATTCCTCAATATTGACCACTGTAATTAGCAAGAGTGCTTGCGTAAAAACTAATTCATCTTACAGAAATACCCAGGTATAAATCTTTGGCGGCCAGAGATATACTTACAAAAACACACACAGTGACGCGCGTGCGCTCACAAGCACCCATGCGCCTCCCTACATAAACTCGCACGTGTGTCTGTGCATGTGCGTGCGTGTGTGTGTCTGGCATGTCTTACTATAAACACTTCTATCTCATAGATCTATCGTCCTTGTCTCATGTTCTCCGCCCACATTTGGCATAAATTTGCGCACTAATCAACTAACCTTTTTCCTCCATCTGTTAACCTTCCTTCGAGCTATGTGTCCCGTCTATTGCCAATCAATTTCGTGTGATATCTCTTATCTTAATTGGCCTTTTTCTCTTGTTATCTCCATCACTGTCCATTTCATTGATCGAAGCTGGTGACTATCTTATTTCTCAACTGTCGTACAGCAGTGAAACATACGAAAAAATATATAAAAACCTCGCATAGAAATGAGTTAATACTGATAGTTTTCCATTACGAGCGAAGGGAATTTTAGCAGCTATTTCAAGTGCTGTTACTTATTAAATAATTTTTCCTAGTGTGAATAAGTTTATATAGGGCATCATCACGTGATCTAAAATCCCATATCTATGAACGCAAAAGAGATTTACGTTTGGACAACCATGCACACTCTATACACAGATTTAAAACTGGCCATAAATTTGATTTTATAATGCCGCATAATTAATAGTAGAACATACTTCTTTAAGGGGAAAATAATTTTAGAGCCTAATAATAGCAATGTTACCAACTATAGACACACATTCTTAAACAATCTAATGTATCTCTATCTATAAAAGGCAGGATGTATGTGTGTGTGTGTGTGTGTGTGTGTGTATAACGAATACACGGTCGCAATTTTCGACGGATTTGCGCCAAAATTTACATGCACATGCTCCAAGTTAGCGGGAAGGCCAAGACCGACTATGCATTTCCTACCTCCCATCAATAGTGGAAATAATCGATTTTTTCATGCTTCTACGGCATTTTCTACTGGCCAGAGTGAGAGCCTATAGCTGGCCCCCACGTATAGGCAGGAAGATTCTATAGGCCAGCGAGAGAGCCAACAGCTGACTGACATGAATTTTAACTAGCATGCTAGCATGCCAAAAAGAAAAACAAATCGATATCTGCATTCGTTACAAGTGGGAAAAATTTAAATCTGCATGGCACTTTACTCCAATTGGCTCATTCGCTTGCTTAAACTCAACTTTGATTCTGATTCCGCAGAACTGTGTTGTGTGTGAATATGTATTTAATGTTAACATTCATTTTTCATTCGTCTTTTCTAGTTACGAGTCCTTTTTTAAAGCTGATCGTTTTGTGTTCCTTTTGTTTAGTTCGTTTTCGTAACAGATTTAATGTTTACTATAGAGCTTAGAAAAAAATTACAGTGTGAGATAGCCAAGAAATAAGACATGTAGCAACATTAGCACGGTAAAGGGGACTCCTTTAAAGGCAAAGAAAGGCAAGAATATTTTAAGTCAAGTGATAGCGATTGCTGCACGAGTCGTACGATATTTGAATCAAGCACGGGCAACGCTGGGCCATGCTGCTAATGTTTACTAAAACAAACGATATGTTCGCAAATCAACACGCGAAAAAAATAAACATGTCTACTAGATATACACACTCACAAACAATTCTGAATATACATTTCGTGTGATGCCCACATAAACAAACTAGATTTTTATACGCAGACATATATAATAATATCTAACGTTCTTCAGGCAAGCTTGGAATCCGTTAATTTCTTGAAACTTCGGATGAACGCCTCATCTCGCCATGAATTCGAAACACCAGAAATTATACTAACGTTGTTATTAAATAGTCGAATATATGTGATACATGACTGACCCATAAGAATCAGACCACACAAATGTAAAAATAACAGAGTCTATGTCTTCCTTTTATCCATTTCTCAGTCTCATATGAAGCTTTAATAAAGGTTATACATGTTAGATTGATAAACGTTACAGGGTATTCGGGCTAAATTTGAAAATTTCTTTTAACGAAAAAACAGTGAATCTCTAAACCAAAAATAAATTTATTGGCAAAATAGTAAATTGGAATAGAGTTTATAAAAATAAATAAGCAATTCAAACAAAGAAGCCACTGAATCATTTACCACGTCCTCAATCAAACTTCGGATTCTGGCAGTGCGACCTATTTAGTGTTTTCTTAGCCTCTCTTTAATACTGTCGATCAGCTGGGGTTTGGTGTTACAGAACGTACGGATGATGTCATAACCATTCCCCACGCGTAATAATCCAAGGGCTTACTATCAAAGGAGTTAATGGAGACTTTGGGGATGGTAAGGCGTAAAATTATCTGACAACTATTTCCTACAGTTGTGGAATGGAGCTGAATCAACCTATGACACGTATGGTCTATCTGCAACCTAGCCTTGACCACTGTGTCCTGCAACTCTCCAGAGCCATCTTAACTGAGTCTGAGACATGTGAGATCACCATCACTTGAGAATCAGTTTTGAATAAAAAGATACTTGTCACCAGAAATGTTCCAGATTTTCCCTTTTTACACAATGTTTCAACTTGTTTCGGACTGTCCTTGATTTTGTCAGACAGTTTTCTTGTGCCATTTCTGTACGAAGATAACCAGCTGGAAATCGCCACACATATTTCCTACGGAAAAAAACCCACGTTCCCTTGCCTGCCTTTTTCATCACTTTCTCCTTCAGTTGGTAAATGAATTCTACTGTATTGGAGACAATCCGAACGTCTATTGTATTCTTTCCAGCAAGTTATGGTCTTGTAGTCTCCGTTGCAGATCTCCGTTTCACATGTTTTGTTTGCAAATTGTGTAATGAGCATTGAGCAGCTGTTATGATTGCGACATTTTGATGCTTGGCACGATTCTTCAAGATTTTCCAATATTCAGGTGCCTTTCTCTCATCCATATCAGTTAAGTCTGACACTGTAGTGATTAGGTGTCACAATGCTGTTTAATGTTTACAGATATTTCAAACCAATTGAAAAAAATAAAAACATTAGTCTCTATCAAATTTAACTTGGACATACACTATATATATATATATATATATATATATATATATATATATATATATATATATATATATATATATATCACCAGTTGTAGTATATGTTGCAGCTCTCCATTTCATGTCTTATTGTTTTCATGATGTTCAAGGAGCATTGAGTAGCTGCCATGATTGAAGTATTTAGATGCTTAGCACGAATCAACATGGTGCTCGTTAACCGTTTCCAATATTCAAGAAGCTTCCACTCGTCCATGTCAATTAAGTTCAAAACCTCTAAAACTGTAGTGATTAGCTGTCACAATGCCGTTCAGTGTTTATAAATATTCCAAACCAACTTAAAAAAAAAAAAAACTCATATTAGACTCTGTCACAGATACTCACACACACAAACACACACACGCACACACACACACACACATATATATATATATATATATATATATATATATATATATATATATATATATATATATATATATATATATATATGTTCAACTAAGCCAAATTTTACATTTTAGCATTTCGTAAATAATGGTTAAAGAAATAACGGTTCATTAGCCTTCTTTTCCGAAATTCATCCCTTATATTCCCCGCCTTCTAACCAAACTGCCTTTATTCGCGCTATATTTTGTCACATCAATCTTTTTTTTTATCTATTAGTTGCATACAATCAACGTAACTTTCTTTCAAAATATTCTATTTCTCATTATATTTTTCTGTATAAGCATACTTAGTCTTATTGAAGTATATGTAAATATTTTCATAAGTACATGCATAGGGAGACAATTTATATGATGTTGGTGTGAAATTATGTTAGAATCAAAGAAAAGAGTACTGAACATTTAAGTAATATCAATCCTCGTATATATCAGTGAATGCAGAATCTCTTCACAGATGAAGACTTGATGTAAGAAAAATATTATTCTACAAATGGATGCTGGGAATTACATTGACCAAACATGTGAGCAACAACGAAGTTTTATTGAAAATGGAAACAAATGATAATTTGCACTTGACAGAAGGAGACATTTGAAATTTTTTGGGCACATATTTAGGAAAAATGGCTTGTAAAATTTGATACTCAAAGGACCGATTGATTGCAGAGGGACAGAGGAAAACAATGTACAACTTAGATAACAAGCTTCAGTAAATTTGTGGCGGAAAGGATAAGAAAAGACAAAATGTATTAAGAGCTACAAAAAATAGGAAATTGAGCTGAGGCATTATAACCTACGTTCTAATGTCTCACATTACATAGCAGAAAAAATAACTATTTATTCACTATACAGATTTACTTTGTGAAAATATTGAATACCAAATTTTGGGAATATGGGTATTAATTAATCAAATACCCCTTAAAACATTTTAAAAAGCATTTCATTTGATATAAATTTTCATGTGTTACCGTATACTCATAATGAATGCAGGAAAAACGAAATAACTAGAATTGAAAAAGAAGCATTCAGTATAGAAAAACATGTATATTGGCATCGCTCCACGTCCTTATATGATCGTCACCGATAATTTCATTTTTAACCGTCAGCATACCATGCACTGTTACATCGATATGTCTTGCTATGACATCATCGAGGCACAGCAGCAAACAATTCACGCCCGCATTTCTAAAATAATTAGCTGACACGCGGTTAGGCTGGAGCAGAGATATTTTTCAGAACCTCACTTGCTTCCAAATGTGTTTTGTCATTTCTTTCTTTTCTTGATGTGCAAGAAACGGAAATAGATTAGTATAATCCCCCCATTTTAAGAAGGTCCTAATATCTGTAACTTCTTTAATTGTACACATGACAGTTTTAATATTATGAAATCATGACCCTCCACAATATCCTGTATTTTTAGCTCTTAGTAAGTTTTATCATTTTGTGATCTCTCCTAGTCCCTGTTCTACAAAAACATTGCACGAGTTCGTTAGATATTTTATTCGATGTTTTCCTCTTTTCTACTTACCTTCCTTGTGTTTCATGAAGATCATATTTCCAAGCACACTTTCCTCGTCATTTGCGCCCGAAATTTAAATTGTCTCCTTCTGATTCTCTGTATATATGTATAATTTTAATTTCCATTTTTCTTTAAAACTTCGTGCCTGCTCACATATTCAGCTCAGCATCCTTCTCTAGAACCACAGTTCTGTTGCCTCAAGTCTCTTCTGAATCTGCGAATAGATTGTCCATCATAACCTTCCATATAGGAAGATCGATATTGCATATAAGTTGAGCACTATTTTCTTTGTTTCTAACGAAATGTTCATATATCTTAATACATTGCTGAGAAGGAATCTTCCACAATTATAACACGCCTTCAGATTTCGGTTTCATATTTTCTGTCCTCATTCGAATGGTCATTTCTGTCATAATATTACTACAGGAAAACATTAAGTTACAAAATATTTAATGTTACTACCGGCGGAAATTTATAAAAGAAAATAATTCAAATAACGTCACATGACTGCCGAATTCAACTAAATACTGCAGTTCGTTCTAATATTGATGTAAGTTTAATGTCGGACATTTGTTTTTGGGAAATTTAAAAAAAATCAGAGCTTAATGATATCATTAGTTTATCTTCTCGTTACACGTGCTTCCTTTTTTTTTTTTTCGTTTTTATTTGTTTTGGAAAATGTTATTATTGGCATTTAGTGATTTCTTCTGTGATTTTATTATTGGCATTTAGTGATCTTCTTCTGTGATTGTATAGGGATTTATGGCGGTTCAGCTTCTTTAACATTTATAAGAATGATTCTTTTGACGTTATCTTTAAACATTGATCTAAGAAAATAATTGTAGACATTTTTTAATAAATTTGACACCATTCATGACTTCCATATGAAAATGTATATCTTACGACGATGTGGTCGATTTCAAATTTCATAAATATTGATTACATGCGTCTTTCTCGGACGCTAAACTTCGCAAGGATATCTGGCGCAGCATATTCTTCCTGGAATTCTAGGACTAGAATAATTATATATTTGGTATTGTTATATTTATTTCATTCTAGAGATTTCAGAACGAGCAGAGCTAAAAGGCAAATTAAGAACTTAGGCTGACATTAACTTATTCGAAATTAGAGGAATATATTCGACTTACCATAATAAATAAAACTTTGGAAATTATGAAAAGAGTGATATCAGATTTGCCTAATTCTATAAAGGATAAAATCCTAAATAAAGCTTCTTAGTGTTGCTATTAGAATAAGAAAAGTTGGAATTATTTAAAAGGGAACGTTATGTATATGCATATTTTTCTTGTAATCTCTATAAAGTGCAGTGTACATGTACCTGCCCGTCCGTGGTTTCGTTTTTCGATGTCGGCGAATAATAAAATAACTTAAATAGAATGTAATAATTACTCCAGTTACAACGATTAAAACTTAAATAAATATCGAATTTAAAGTTAAATTTCAATATTGAACAGAGTGAAAGGTTTAAAAAAACAAACAATTCTTTACTAAGACTGTTAAATTTAATTTCGATTTTTGTCGCAATTTGCAAATGATATCTTCTAATTAAATCGTAATTAAAACGGGGTACGGTACGTTGCTCATATGATTATTTTATGAGCACATGTAGTGTGACGTATTGGAAATATTACATAGTTCGTGTTCCCAAATCTCTATTAATAATGACTTTTTTCTAAAGAGATCATGAAGAATGTTGATTTTAAAAGAAAATAAAAATTGAACGTTTAGAAAATACATTTATAAACAAAAATGGAGATCGGTTGTGTATATGAAGAAAGATAATGCCGAATAAAGATAAAATAATTTTATTATTTCTAAATCATTACAATATTTACGTACATAAGACAATGTCCGAACGCCCAAAACCGTCCCTTGGAGCTAGTTAAAATAAGCCTGAAGGGCTGGTACTACGCTAGTAGAAAAATAAGACAACTATGTATTTAGTGAATTTCTAATTTAAGTTTAGAAATTATTCTACTTATTTGTTCCGTGTCCCTTCAGGAAGTAGGTGATCATGGGTCTCCACTTCTCTCTATGCATTGTAGTTCTCAATATGTTTTGTCCTTTTGCTATCAAACTTTGTTCTGTCATCCACTTGCTTAAGCCCGCTAGGTATCTCATGCTTTGCTTTCCCTTGTCGCGCTTTCCCTCTACTCGACCTGTGATATCAGATTTTCCAAGGCTTTCTCATAAAGTGTCCCAGAAGTTACAGCTGCCTCTTCCTGATGTTACGTTTAAGCTTCCTCCTTGTTTGCATCCTCTCCAAAACCTCATCGTTGCTCCCATATTTGGTCCATGGTATCCTTATCATCCTTCTGTAGAAACATACAACCTTTGCCTCGAGTCTCTTCTTCTTCTTTGAAGATACTGTCAAACTAGTAAAACTTTTATCCGCTTAATCAATATGAAACCCCATCGGATGATCTCTATCATAAAAATTATCTCATCAGTAAAGTAGTCCTAGAATAGAGATAAAAACGGATGAATGTGCCTGTACTTGGGGAAGTACATCATTATATAAAAAAGCTTA
>OZ010571.1:15906440-15961440 GCA_963932145.1 Acanthosepion lycidas
ATCTCGCTTTCTATATTAAAATTTAATACCAACAAATATCTTAATAAACTGAGATATTATAAATAGTACATCTATCATATAAATGTTGTTGTGTCATAAAAAATGTATCAACACTGAAAAACCGATTTTGAATTTTTTTATGTTTTCTTTTTCTTTTCTGTAAAACATAGTTTCGTGCTGAATTTGACGGGAATATGAAATCGTTAAAAGTCTTGAATTACGTGAGATGTGACGTAGTTTTATGAATTTCTTTTAAACATATGCTTGCAAATGGAATTGCAAACAGATGTGCGTGTTTCACTACCAATAATCCAGTTTTCCTTCATCGAAAATTCTTCTTTTTGTGTCACTCTCACGGCATTCCAGTTGATGTTTTTTTATGGCGTTATTACATTTAATAATGGCTTTCCGGTCGCAAAATTGCATGCTGAAGAAAAAGCATCTTTAAATATCCAAAATCTTCTTTCGCAAAGTCAGGCCAGTCAAACGAGCAAAGATACGATTCCGGTAATGGTTCTAAGGATTATTGCATTTTCTAAAGTTCTTATACTGATAAACTGCGTCTCCATTTGGGTAATTCGTTACAGATTAAATCTAAGATGGAGACAGCTTGAGTTGTGAAGGAAAACAAGCTGAATGTTGGAACAAAATGAGTGAGAACGGAGAAATACGTTTCAAGACAATTCTGATATCAATTTTGTAAAATAGAAATATTTTCGTTTTTGTGTTAATGTATCGCCATTTTGGCGTTGACTACTTTAACAGATCGCCTGATTGGCATGCACTGCAAACAACATTTACTTTTCGATGCAGGAAATCTCTACTGGATTGGGCATTGGACAGGCGAATTATTAGATCATTTAAATTTATATCGGTTTGAGCGGTGTGTAATATAAAAACGAAATCATTCTCTCTGCCTGTGCACAAACACAGGGCACACATACACGAACGCAAACACATATACGCGCACACACACGCACAAATTGGTCACCTTGAAAAGTAAGGTTTTACAGCTATATCATAATGAAACGCTGATTCCCGTACTGTAAATGAAGTTAATCAACCCTGAGATTTTTCAGTATCTGGATGAGTGACCTATTGGGAGGATCAGGGCCCGTAAACTGGGATTCACTTTTATTGTTATAATGGATAGCAGCTTTAAATTTGAAATCGTAGAACATCCGTTCCAATTCCAGTCGGATACCTTATCTTAATATACGCGCAAAACTCCTTAGAAAAGGTATGAATTCAGTTCTTCTCCAGCAGCTATGGGTTAATAAGTAGGAAGTATAAAAACCTACACATTATTAAGTTTCGGAAAACGAAAATTTATTAAATCAAAAGACATGAGATAACGGTTTTTATTGCCTACACCAACAAACATTCGCATTAAATAATTAGCTTAATTTTAAATTTCAAAATCTATAAATAACTTCAATTAAAGCAATAGTTTTAAAAACTTAAACAAATCATAAAACCCTTTCAGATGTCGTCAACAAAGAAATAAATTGTAGTTAAAATATTTATGTATACAAATACAAATTTAACGGCGTAACAAAAGTGACAATAATTTTATGTCGTTGAAAAAGACTACATGATATGCGTTGAACGGATGCCATCATTCATTTAAAATAAGCCACAGTGACACTACCGTGACTTAACATTTTTTCGAAATTAACTGATATGCTGATACAGTAGTTGTCAGTGAAAATGGATACCCTATCGCCCTTTATTAAAATGATTGGTTTCCTGCATATCCATAGAAACGAATACAACGAATGTATATGCTTATAAAGCTCCGTAAATTTCAAAATTAGGTGCTTTAAATTTAATTTAATTACTGTAGTTGAATTGGAAGTTTTAATTTCTGTTTTTGAAACATAGCAATTTCTATGTGTGGTTGAATAATATCTACAGGTGCTGCCTATCCAAATTTTGACTTTTTCAAATTTCTGAATTAGTTGTTTTATGTAATCAGTCAATTTACCAAACATTTTTTTTCTCGAGTATTTTCGAGAAATGCTGAATTCGTTTTCAAGGTTTGTTTTGCCTATATATATATATATATATATATATATATATATATATATATATATATAGATAGATAGATAGATAGATAGATAGATAGATAGATAGATGCAGTATATATATTATTTATATATTATGTATGCGGGTAATTATTGGTAAGCACTCAATATCAACGATACAGCTAAAATATTTAGTTCCCTTGATATACGTTTGTGACCATGGGTTTCACGCTCTACGCGATTGTCAGATAAACTTTTTAATTTTTTAAGGCAAGACAGAAATATCACGCAAACTATAAGCTGGGAAATAGTGAAAAACGCACCTGCCTTTAACAACGTTACAAAGAATTTTCTACTTTGCCTATACGAAATGTTAGCAATAATTTCACACACCCAACAAAAGAAATATCTAAACATAAGATCAGAAATAATTCCTAAATGCAAACATGAAAACAAGTAACTATTATCCCAATGTATGCCTAACAGATTAAAAAATACTCACCAACACTGCTACATTATATATATATGAACAAGAAAATTGAAATCACTGACACCATAATACCATCAGATCAGTTATTTTCAAATTCAAACTATCTCCATAATAATTATAATTATTGTATTACTATTCCATCACAATTACTACAATCACTTCTATTTTGCATAACTATTTGCTACTGCAATTATCACTACTATATTTACTCATTACTCAAAGTATTAATACCGCATAACAATTACCAATGCCGCATTAGTCCACAATTACAACATTACCATAATTAGCATTTCTGCATCAGTTCACAATTACATTTCTTCTCCCCCAGCAAAATTAATACCACGGCATAAATACTAATAAGTGTTATCAATTGAAGTTTCTATCATTTACAATAGCGCATTCGCTAAAAAAAACAAAAAACAAACAAACACCTGGTTTCAAAATAAAAAGACAGCATTAGAAAATAAAAAAATAATAACAATTTTACCTAACATATTCTTACACAGACTCCATCTTAATAGAAAAAAATGACCAGGTGGATAAAAGGTATTTGAACGGTATATATATATATGTTTGTGTGTGGGAAAAAAATATTTCACGAACAAAATAGATGAACGGTCTATGCGTTGATACTGCGACTTGGAAGGAAGTTCGCTACACAATCCAATATTAAATACAGCGACCAATTGCGTATCTATGTACGCAACGTCACATAGAAGGGCACAGTCCCACATAGTTCATATATGTTTATGTTTGTGTGAGCTGGAATGCTTGTACGTGCGTGCATATGTGACTTCGTACTTATGAGTGGCGTTCAGGTGAAAATTTTCCCTTCCACTGCCAGAAAAACCGATATACGCAACCATTAATAAATCCAAAATTTCAAAAATTACTCTCTCTCTATGACGATCGCAGAGAGCGTGAAACCCAGGGTTACAAACTCAGATCAATCCAACTATATATATATATATATATATATATATATATATATATATATTGAGATATGATTCGTTGAATAAGTTAGATATGTTCTGTCTACTTATTTTCTATACGATCCTTTCATTTTCACGGATAAGATTTTTGCGTCATGATTGAAGGACAAGAGAAAATCTGTGTTGATACATATTTCCTTCATTTCCGAGTACTTTCCTCCTACAAAATAAATATTGTGGTTTTCATTAATCTCAAAGACAACATTTTATATCATATATATATATATATATATATATATATATATATATATATATATATATATATATATATATATATACAACACTGAAGAAGCAAATGAATAAAAAACTTCTCTAACGGATGTAATTCCCACTAAAGTACATTCTTTATTATGTTATGTTTAAAACTCAGTTATTTAATAGCAATTTTTTCAACAATTACAATATATTGCGCACACAGTTTAATTTTTCAATGATATAATTTTTAATTGGATAGTGTAAATATATTACTTGGATATTTGTGAATATGAACTCTTTGGATATTCTTTAAACAAATGATGAAGAATGAATATGTAAGTATACAAAAATTATGTACAATTATTAAAATATTTTTTATGTGAGAAAACTCAATGCAAAAGTACAAAGGATTTATATGTAGAAATGCACTTTGGCGTACGTATAAGGAAAGGCTGTGAAAGACTGATATTTGAGCAGATTACATTATCGGTTAATTTGATAGATGTATTATATATCCCTGTGTATAGTCAAACAAAATAGGGCTGATTTATGCTGTGTAATATTCTATGTGGCATTCATTGTACCACGGTTCGCTAGTGACCAGTAATCCTTGTAGAGGAGATAAGAGACATCTTATACAAACGCAAAGAGAAAGAGAAAAATGTGTCTCTTGCTACCTTTTCAGATATACTGCATTTGGCGACGCCATATGGAAGTCGTTAACCGAATTTCTTTGACAGGCAATTGGGGAAATCTACTATCTGTCTCTCTCTCTGTCTATATATATATATATATATATATATATATATATATATATATATATATACATATATATATATATATATATATATGCGGGTTCGTGTGTATATATATATATATATATATATATTTATATATATACTATATCAATTTCACTGTTTACACTCTAAATTTGATTTGCATTAAAAACGAAAATACATTTTTCCTGATCGGAAATTCCAGATTGGATTTACTGTATGAGAATTCCTATTTATCGTCACCAAATATAACGCAACAAAATATCTTGGAATTAGGATGGAAATCTTTACATATGTAGCGTATTCTACGGACATAGCGACTTGACGACATCAGATTTTTAGTTTCATCTAAAGTATATTTTTGAATATCGTTTGTAACAATTTGATGGGTTAGAAATCTCTGAATTTAAACCCAAGACAATATTTAATACATTATCTTTAAAACAAGGGAAATTTACTTTTCTAACGCAATTATGAAGCTATGATCTCGTATGAATAAACGATTTTGTATATTCTCCTTGAAGATTATACAGCAATCTAATATTAGTAAAAAAAAACAACACTTTGGTGATATTTGACTTTACGTAACAAGAAGGTCAAAAATATTTCAATATTTACTTTAGGATCAAGTCGTTTGTTCAGACTAAATCTGTGAGGAAGAAGAAAAAAATTAAAAACTAATAAAAGAATACTTTGTCTTCCTCTTTTCATCCGTTGAGTCAGCCTATTAAATTTGAGCCATAAATTTTAAGAAAATCTTTTTTTTTAAAGACTCCTCAGTCTCTGTAACAGTTACTTGTGGACTTTAGTATACTGTATTAGTTAACCCAATTGGTCAGTGTGACAATTGTCAGATTCGGTTATCATTGTTAAAACTAGAAATATTTACTAAGTTGTGAATTGTCACCTGAGAGAGGTGTTTTACAGCGATATCAGGGTTGGTTTTTGGATAAATTGAAATGTTTTTGAAAATTGATATTCAAAGAAAATTAACCTCCTGAGACACTTGAGGAACTGCCACACCAAAAAAGTACCTCATAAATTTTCGTAACTAAACTGCTTTAACATGCAAAGCATTCTGCACTCAAAGCAACTACTCTCCAAGTTACAGGTATTCTTATATAGATAAGTATATCTTACAGCGCCGTATATTTAGTGGAAGAATTTTAGGACTAGAAAGAGAATGTCCTGGATAAGTAAGTAGTGTAAAAGAGATACTGACACGAAGAGAGCGACTCGAGTTCAAATTCTGCCAGAGTTCATTATATTCAGTTTCTCAGAAGTACAGTTTGAAAAGTCATGTATCCATATCTTCCCCTCCAATTTATGGAGTAAATATTAGAGCTAATTAGGTTTACTGGATTCACTTTAACTTTAGACGGCAACCTGTCAAGAGGAAGGAAAATTGTGAATTCAAATTTTAAAAAGATAGGTTTCGTCATATTATCTTGCCCTAGTCACATCAATACTATCATTGCTGCCGTATATATGATAACTGTAAGCCACGAATTTGGTTTGTGGCTTGATGTGAGCGGGGAAGAATGACTTAGTTGTAATACAAACGGAGTATAAAGCCTTCATTCAAGAATAAAAGACCATGAAAGTAGAAAAAGTCAGGTGAACGTATGAATACAATGCAGAAATAAAAAATAAATAAATTTATGGAGGTTGTCAGCTACACAATTTTATACGGACAAAATCTCGATAATCTTATCAGGCTTTCTCGGGTTAGAAATAGCACAGCTGCAGTGAAGTACATCACGGCCATATTGACTACATACTTGAAAAAATGGTTTTGAACTAGCGTAAATATTGCCTAGACAATGAGTTTTTCACAAGTAGACATTGCATGCGACAGTGACATTGTTATGATTTACATTCACTTCTGCCTGCAAATACAAGTTCCCAGGAATCAAATTCAAGTTTGGTTTGTCTTTAATTCAAACGAACCCGAACACTATTAGGCAGTTTCTATCATTATTTCCGGTATATATATGAAAAACTGGATTTACATGGCGTGATATTTTCACTTGCTTTCACACTTATACAGAACGTATGATTAGGGACTAGTCTGCAAAACACGTACTAGCATCCACCGTATTCAGCTAACTAGAATTCGTCGATCCACAAGGTTTTAGAGGTCATTTTGGTCACTCGATCACATTGCAAGCCATTGTGTCAGTTTCTTGATACTTAGCAATCTATGTAACTGGTGAGACGCTATCAACACAAAGTTTTGTATCATTGCGGTTTTTCTTCTGTAGGCGACTAAGCTTCTTTGTATGGCTCCTGATGGCTAGGTTTGAACTTACAGTAGAAAAACTCCCGCTATCATAGCTTTCTGGATCATATGAGAAAACAAAGCAGTCCACCTCATCAAACTTCTAAGCTCAAGGTTTTAGATGTAGCAGCCTTATTCAAATCGACAATAGAACAATGCAATGAGAATAAAATATTACGAGGCCATAACAAGAAGTACGAAGCTGACAAGCATAATTTAACAAATAATGAGACAAATAATGAATAATTTAACATATCTCAATTTAGTGAAAACTTTATCGATGGACAATGAAGAGCTCGAAATTTCATAACTCCAAAACAAACTGGTGACTCAGAAGTAATGAACTTTCATCCTATCTCCCAAAAGACTCGATTCTTAAATAGCTTGAATTACCAGAAAAATCAGTAAATAAATGAAAAATCCTTTAAGTTGGACAAGATTTATAACATTCTTTTACAGAAAATCATACCACGCAATAAGGAGAAACTTAGTCATGTCTGCCAGAAATATCTGTGACCATATCATCCCTTACAAACTCCCCAGAATACAACCACCTCGATTATAAAGTGTGGAGCACAATTGAGAGAGAACTCAACAAAACTCCTTGTAACAAAAAACATTTTTTTTTATGTTAGCAACAAACCAAATAACAAAGGATTTTTTTTTTAAAAGATTGAATGAAAAATTATTTTCCAAAAATTAAATAATTTTTCCGTATCATAGCTTCTACGTGGTGCGGAGAGCCATGTACCGACCTGGACTGGACTGATTCAAGATATCTTATTTGAAATTTCTTTTTGCAAAGTAAAAATGAATATATATATTAGGATTCGGTTTTAAAAACTGGATTAAAAAATAAAAAGTTAAAATACCAAATAAAAAAATATACAAAGAAATTCAAGAGAAATAAAATTTTAAAATACACATAGCGTTTTTCGAAATTATCTGCACAATTAAAAAGTAAAAACGAACGGGAATAATAATTATTCTAGTTCGTTTTTGATAATTCGAAACGCTTACGTGACTATAAATGGATTCTAATACACTTATTACGTAATCTTAATTTTAAAATATCTTCTCCAATGCAAATCCTACAATGATGATATTTTTGCAAGAAGGTGGGTTGGATGATAGTGAGTATGTGTATATATTTATTTTCTCGTTAATTATTGTATATGACAATTCGTAGAATATCTTGTGGAATTTGTTAATAACGCCAGAAAAAATAAAATAATATCTGATGATACATTTCTCTTAGTAGGACGACAAATGAGCAACCTATGAAATTACACATTGAATCCACGGAATGTCAAGTATTACTCAGAACTTCCAAAGTTTACCCCCCCCCCACAAAAAAGAACATTGTCCTTGGGGAACTGTTGTATTAAATAAAATTTTGGTTGTAAATATGTAATATTTATGCGGATAATATAATTCCTTAGGTGTTTATAAATCGTACACTGTTGACGCTAATAACGAACTATTTTAAATTACGTAACAGTACAAATTTGTATTTGGTTTAACCGAAAATTTCTTACATTATAATGCATATTACTTATAATACATTCCTTCTCGACGTCATATTTGACGCCACCGGTTCAGTAGTTATAATATCTAACATATTAACATTTTTAGATATATCATTTACATATATCAAATTATCTTTCTATCTTTTATATATCCCATAATGTCTCTGTATATATATTTTTTTTTTCGTGGAGTTAGAATTAACATTTCCCATTGAGTTTGCTGTTTTGTAAACATTGAACCTAGTAAAAGAGAAACTTATTTCAAGAATGTCCTGAAATTTTTCTTGTGATTTTTATGCCATGAAATAGTAACTAACTCCAATTTCTTCATCTGATAAAGGCACCTTTAAACGTATATTATATGTACTATTTTACTGTTTCATACCACAGTCTTTGATTATTGTTAGCACTTCCACATTTCTTACGAAAATAGATTATATTTTGTTTTTATTTTGAAGAAAAAAATACATATACACATGTTAGAAATGAATGCAAATATATACTCTTCAAATTTCAGTAAAAGTAAAAAATTATTCATATTATTTTAGTGCAGATAATAGATTTCTAATATATGCTCTTAAGATTTGAATAAGGAAACGTTATTGCTTTAACATTTTTAGGTGATGTGTCATGAGTTATTTGTCGTGTTTCCGTTATTCACTTTACCATCTCTTGTTGGAAAATGTTTAAAAATATAAGACAATAATAAGCATTTTATTATTAGCAAGCTTCTAATATATAGGCGACTGGAATATTGGTTCCTTTAGTCATTTATATTTTTGTTTTGTCTTAGAAGATCGAGCCGCATAGCCTAAAAAAAAACATGTCCAGGGGAATGCAAACAAATTCCTTGTTTGAAACTATGCGTTAATCTAACTGCTGAACAAATCAGCTAAATGCAGTAAAGCAGATGTTTCGACGAGATGCTCTGTTTCTCTTGTCACTTTTTGTCGTTTCTCTAGGTCGGCTGCAATAAATGATTTTGACAGATGAGATGTGACAACGCATGAAGGACGGGTTATATGTCCCACCATAAAATCGGCTTGCCAGTCATGTTTGCTTGGGTGTGGAATTCATGGCGCTGAAACGAAGGAGACACACTAGACGTCCTACTGAAAGGAAAATGTAAAGAGATAAATTCATCGGCGCAGTTTGCTCATATGTTTTATAAATCTGCCAAAAAATTCTGTTAAAAGGAATAGTGACATCTCTGGACCTACTCTCTCTCTCTATCTCACACACACCCACACACACACATACACACACGCAGGCACACACACACACACACACACACACACATATATATATATATAGATAGATAGATAGATAGATAGATATAGAAATAGAGTGGGATAAAAGATTAGAGAAAAATATGAATCTGTGTCTGTATTTGTGTGTGTGTATATATATATATAACATATATATATATATATATATATATATATATATATGAAGAAAAATATACGGGAAAAAACAAACAAAAATCCTTATATGCAATAATTCTGTTTTAATGTTAATATGTCGACGTCGGACGTTTCGGTCAATAAACTATCTTCAGGACATATTCAATATAAAATATAAAATATAAATAACATTATCAAACTTAACATGACAAAAACGATGGACACAAGAACAAGACATATCCAAACAGATAACTAAAAGTTTATGCGATCAGCGTTTAGTTTTAAACTTTAACATTAAAACAGCATTATTGCATATAAGGATTTTTGTTTGTTTTTCCCCGTATATTTTTCTTCATACTGTCGGATTCTATATCCATATATTTGCTTACATATATATATATATATATATATATATATATATATATATATATATATATATATATATATATATATATATATATGTATGTATGTATGTATAAAAATTAAGAAAACACCTTACAAATTCATATCGGTTATAATAATATATATATAATAGGAGATCAAATAACTGATAAACGCTATATTATAATATAATTTTCTTTAAAAAATAAAGCGTTCGATGTTCAATTGATAAAAATTGTCTGAGAACACCGTAAGGTTGAAACGAAGAGAGTGGATTCAACTGATCTAATTTTTAAAGTTTTAAAGTTAAAAGCTTCACATGTTATTTTTTTAAAATTGTATTTTATATTTTACACGTATATTGAACACTTTTTAATACAACGGTTTCTTGGTTTTATTCCATTTTGATCATTAACATTATATATATATATATATATATATATATATATATATATATATATATGATTAGTCAGTATGCTTTTATTATTAATGTACAGATTTTATAAAAATAATTATATAATAAAATGTGTTTAGCGTATGTTTATTGGCAGGAAACATCTATTAGTAGTATTTCAAAATATGTTCTACGTATTAAATTATGTTCTTTTCTTATTTATGGGCTGTTTTATTCTTGTGTGTTTTAAGAGCGATTTAAAAGAGTCGGCCCAGCGTATGTTTTGTTTATGGTGTAAACTAAATTATCTCACATCCACACCATATCTCCCAATCAACATACGTACACTATCAGACAGAAATATAGTGCCGACTAGACGCACAAATTCTATACATGCACAGATATCATCAACATAATACACAAACACACAAAAATTATATACCTGACAAGACAAATTCAAGTGAATCCTACTTAACCAATGAAAAACAAACAGCACAAAAATTAAAAAATAAAATAAAACTATAGTATCTTTTCTCCTACATATTAAATTTCTAAAAGCCTAAATAAAGGCGGAAGCTGTTACATTTATAAACATTTCTTATCTCTTCTTTATCCTATCTTTCTGTCCGATTCTTGTTCATGTTTGATCCTAATTCACTTTGCCCGATCTTTGTCCGAAAATGGAAACTCTATTAAAAAGGGATCGACATTCAGTCCCTCTATACAAAATCTCCTATGTTTAGGTTAATCCATAAGAATCAGATTAAATTTTCAGCTCAAATGCATTGCTGACAAAATTGTCCGCAAAAGAACTTAGAAAGTATTCAAGACCACAAGAGATATCTCCATATCTTTTCAAATTCATCCACACACGCCTATATACATGCCTAGAAGAACTCAAAGGCCATGATGAAAAGAAAAATTACGGTGTTTAGGGAGTCTTTTTTCTTATTTTCGTTGCAAATTTTAAGCCGAGATTCAAATTCAACACCTTATCGATAGATAGTTTAGTGCTAACAATATTGGCATACCGATCTTCCACCAAGTATTGTGTGTGCAAATGATATGTGAAGCTTGTGATGTAGACGAGTTATTTCCTTGTTATTTTTCTATAAATGGTTTGTTTAACTCTGAATTTGGATAGGATATTTTTCCTTCGAAGCGCTTGGACGATCAAATTAGCCATGTCAACTTAAGTGGAAGTTGCTGCAAGTGTGTCATCACGATTGATATATATATATATAAAATAGGCTAACTCCTACACAGTATATTATTTTCACGTAACAATATAAATATTACGCTTTCAACTACCAACTCTCAATTCTATATTCTACCATAAACCATCATTCAACACGCAATCGCCCAAAAATGGTTCCTACACGCACTTAGATTGTATATTTTTCCATTGATTTTTAGTTTTATTTTCTATATTTCTGTCATTTGTATTTTATAATTACTTTTATAAAAGCAATGATAATTATAATATTCATTTGTTTAAATAAACATTTACTTCAATTAATTTTTTAAAGTATCTTAAAATGTGTTAAAATATTCATTAATTTACAAATATATTTATTTACAATGTTGTGTTAAAATATATATTCAGTTATTTTAAAAGTCATGTACGTCTAATTTCGCTAAAAATATTTTTGTGCCTCAAAAGTTTCAATACTTTCTATGAAAAAGCAAAGAAGTGATTTTATCTAGACATATTCTATTTGGTTTAATAACCGTTGCACAGAAATGCTTTATTGGCATAACTTAAGATTGGATATCTAAGTAAACTGTGTACTCATAAAACAAAATAAACATTTTCACAGAAAGAGGATTCCATTTTGATTTTATTATCGATAGTAGGCATTCATTCGAAACTATCAAATTAACATTTGTTTTCAATTTTGAAAGCGTAAATGAAAGTAAATAACATATCCAGCCCTGCAATAGAAAAGAAATAGAATTGTATCATGGAGAATTTCATTGGTGCACTGATGGGTATCTACACTGAATACGTCTTCAAGTGGATTTCTATGTAAAGAAGAGCAGATTAAGAAAATTGGATTTTTCTTATATAAAATAAGATTAGTAAATATAGAACGAAATAAAACATTGGAAGTTTCAAAATTTGTATGCTGCAACAAACTCTGTCAAAATCAACGGTACTTAGGTATCGAATCTGTTGAAAATGAGAGATATATAAAGGAAGAATGTGTAGGCTTCAATTATAAAGTTAAATTTTTAAAAAGTGTCACACACACAGACATATATATATATATATATATATATATATATATATATATATATATATATATATATATATATATATATATATATATAAGTGTGTATGTCCCTGTACGTGGGTAGTTGCAATCGTGACGAGTGGTTTCACGATGAAAACAAATATGCGATCTGTTCTAATTATTAGGTTGGTGCAAAAATAATTTCGTTTTCTCACATAGTAACATATGTTAGAAAACGAAATTTTTTTTGCACCAACCTAATAAAATCCTCAATCCGTTATATCGAGGAACATTACTCTATAATTATATAATATATACACATGTATTTGTGGGAATAGAAGAAAAAGCAAGAAAACTCTGTAGTCATAGGTTTTGTTGGAGAATGACGGTTCATCACTAATCGTTCTTTGGAAGGATTGCATCTTTAATAAGTTTTCCAGTTTCAATTTTATCACTATTGTTCTGATTCACACTCACAAAGCATACAAACACACACATACACACATGCGCATATATATATATATATATATATATATATATATATATATATATATATATATATATCTGAGATAAGTTTCATTGATAATTTACTGCGATTAATTTTTAAATCGCGGTAACTAGTCGTCTTTAATGAAGCTTAATAAAAAGAGGTAATGCTGCCTAAACCCCCAAAAAATGATAATAAGAGCTTTTCATGGTCATATCTCGAAAATATTTTTGACTGTATGTGTAGATATATATATATATATATATATATATATATATATATATATATATATATATATATATATATATATATATATATATATTCGATGTATGAGGATCAGCGAACTTATTGATTCAGTTATGAAAGTTTATGTGTTGATCTTAAGTGCCATTTAAGACCCGCTAGTGATTTACAAAGGAGCCCACATATGGAGCAAGTGTGAGGATTGTGAGATGAGATTACTGTTAGATTGGTTGAACTTTTAGATCTTGCTCTCGCTTCTTAAAGATGATTCAGACAAGCAGATTGAAAATTTCTGAGTCGACAAAACCACGTTGATCTCCATTCTACCCGCTCCAAAGCTAAGCTCTCAAGGGTGTTATGTGGTATAATAACTGCTGACAAGTTGCTTTTCAGCTTGTCTTTCTATCTTAGCCATGGGGTTCCTACATTCCTGCAGCCCTGATCTAACTGGCTGTACCTTGGGATCTTGGATATCCTGTCATCAGACAAGACATGACCAGTCCACCGTAACTGAGACTGTATGATAAAAGACTCGATATTAAACAGTCCTATCTTGAAGCTTAACTCCAAAGATTGCACGCAGAGAGCTTTTATGGAAAACATCTAGCTGGCGTATATGGTACCTGTATGGAGTCCATGACTCTCAGCCATACAAAATGATGGCAAGTACAACAGCTCTGTAAATATATATAACCATAAATAAATGTAGCAAAAATAAACCTAACAATACCTGCCAAAGAAAATATCATGTTATGTAAATGAAAGAATAGAAAATAGACAGACACTTAACTCCCCCAAAAGCCAAAAGTACTACAAATGTCTATATAAATTCTACTATAACAGAAGTTTAACACTAATGAACCAAACCAACCATCGCATTGATAACTCTCTTCACAAATCAAAATTTTAAAGTTGCATTAACCTAGGTAATAAATGCACCTTTAGATTTGTTTCGCGAATAGGCAACGTATTTTTATATCATTAACTTAACTAATCTACTTTTTGTATGAATGATTCATTATGATATATATATTATTATAGCTCATTCGTGTTGAATGCAATGCAATTCCTTCAAGTCATTGATATCAGAAGAAGACTCCTCTAAAATAGCAGCCTTCAATCTTCAAGACCCACAAACAAATGAAATGGAACAATACTTTGAGTTAAAATCAAGAATTATTGCTATTTTATTTAGAGTGTGGTAATAGACAGAAAATGTTGACCTGTTTTGATGCACTAACATTTGATTTAATATTAGTATGTCATTTGAGGAAGAGGGAGGGGTATAAAATGTAGTTACTTCAGTGTGAATTGGAAACAATCCTCTCTGGTTCTTAATAAATATGCTTCCCTTGTTTTTAAAGAACATAAATCTAATTTTACCAACAACATACAATCCAGATAAATTAATCATTCAATATCCGAATTGGGACTGATCTCAAAATCAATACTCATAAAAATAATCCTGTCTCTTCAACATCGGCAGGCATCGTTGAAGAGCGGATTAGACCTTTTTTGACAAAAAATTGACAAGTTGAGAAAGTCGGTGCTATAATCCGACACCGCCGCTGGGAACATTGTTCTCCAGGTAATCATGACCAGCTAGAGCTTTGGCGAGATCCCCAATGTTTTGATGTCCCTGGGAAAAGGATGCTGGTAGTGGTGGAAGGCTGCCGACACTTCTACTAGCCGTGTGGTGTCCCGGATCGCATGACATATGCGTGACCCGGGAAGAATGTAACAAGCAATACCGACGATGACAACAGCAGCAGCAACAGAGCTTGTAAAGGACTCCAACGGTGCCTGGATGGAGGAGAAGCGGGGAAGGAAGACGATAAATCCGCCCTCTTACCAACAGTGGGACAAACCCGGCCACTCCCCAACACCTCTGAAATAACATGAGCCACCAACGCCGGAGCGGCCAGAGGTAGTGCAATAGCAGCAACGGCAGAAATTGCTCCAACAAGAGAAAAAACAACAACAAATGCAACATAAAATGCAGCAACAGGAGCAGCAACAGAAACAGCAAAATCTGCAATAACAAAAGCAGCGAAAACCACAAAAGGAAAAACATTAAGGAATCGGAGATTGTGGTGGAGGAAATGCCTTCGCGTCGGTCTTCATTTTTGAAGAGGACCACGGATGAGGAAGAAGAGACACGAGTAGGGAAATCATCTGAAAAACATAATGGGCGAAAAAGTGCAGAGAAGGAGAAGAGACAAAGCCGAGTCTATCCGACCCTGCTCCCCCGAAGGAAATTACAGACGCTGTTGTTTGGCTCAAAGCAAAGAGCCCTCTTTCCTCACCTGCCTGTTTTCCGTGTCGTTCTCCCTTCACATTCTTCCACAGTTAAATGTCTACTCCCCCTCACTCACTTCTTTCCCCGCTCCACCTCGCCAGGGAAAGAAAAAACAGAAAAATATTTCCTCGGCCCAGATACCATATGCAAAGTAACAAAATGGAAGCAGAAAAAAACTTTTCCAACCATAAAATAGCTCTTTTATGTCCTTTATTTAAAATGAACACAGTAAACGATAAGTCAGAAGAGGACCTCCGAAACTTCCAAAAGGCTCCATGTGTTATCACTTGCGTAAGGGATACTAGGGGTACCTAAAGGTATGGTATCACATTTTCGAAGCGAAATGTTCCCTGAAATTCATGTATTTGGGTTGTGTTCGCTCCAAGCCAGCCTGAATATAGGGGATTGTGAGATCATAGTAAGGTTGCCCGCCTGCTTCGTGACCTCTTGTCTTTCTTTGTGTATGTCGCCGTGATCCAGTAAACTCATATCAACTTGGGTGGGGGGAGATATGGACGTCTACCCAGGTGGTTAACTACTAGGATAGAATGTTAGAAGGACTAAATCTAATAGATTGTCCCACGTTCCACTGATTAGGCTATTCCGGCCACAGACTTGTCCGTGCCCGGCTGGCCTTCCGTAATGAAGCGGGAATTAGTGGGGACGCAAGGAAAAGAGGTTTCGATCGCTACTTTCAAAAGATCAAGCCACGGAGGGGTCTACTCTGAGGTCGACTGACAACATGTGAGAGTCTTTTCAGCGGCATTTCAAGAGCCGGTGTACCTAGGGATCCTGGTCTGTGGGACGAAGAGTTCCGCAGCTGTTTGGCTGACTTTTCTCGGTTTTCGCCGACTGAAGGTTGGCAGAGGCAACTTGATGTTTTGCCCTATAAATTATACGTGAGGCTTTTGTACATCTTTGTCCCGATTTTGACTGTCGTGTTCAACAAGTGGTTTCACCAAGGGTCAGTGTGATCACGCTGTTCAGAAACTGCAAGGATTTGAGGCTGGATTTAGATGATTACAAGATCACAACACTGTGAAACACAGAATTAATGATTTTGCCTAAGATCATGATGGAGCGTTTGAAGTCAGACGCTGAGATTCCGGGATGAGCGGAACAAATCAAAGCAAACCGGCATCAAATCCTCACGATCCTACAGGGTGTAAAAGACGTCGAGCAAGTGACGCTTCTCGATTTAGATCAGTCCAAGAAAATTGATATGGTCGACCAACGCTACCTGGATGCTGTTCTCGAACCAGAATCCTGCCAGAGGATTAGCCTCCTGTATTCTCCCCCTGTCATGTGGTACAGATGAACGGAAAGCGGTCACGCGCTTTGGCGCTGACTCGGCCAGTTCGTCAAGGTTGACCCCTATCACCCCTACTTTACGCTTTGGAGCCTCTGATTTGGCGGCCGAAGGACAGGGCGTGCAATCCGCTCCTACGCCAAATCGGTGTTCTGGTGCAGCTCGAACCACGGATTCTGCTCACGACGATGACGTATCTACTTTTTGTTGTCATTGAGGTGGTACTGGAGGCGCTTGATGAGTACGAAAATGTTAAATGGCCAACATTAAACGCGACAAAGCTTCTAGCTTGCAGTTAAGCGCCTGGGAGTGAGTCGAGCTTTCGGGGTCCTTGTCCACATTCTCGGAGTTTTGTCCCGACCTCAACCTGGAGAAAAATTGATCAGAAAACAGGCAAAGTTTGGTCCGGCCATCGAGAACTGGCGCCGAAGGAGGCTGTCTGTGAAGGACAATGCTGAGGTGTGTGCCACGTACATTTTTACTTTTGTCCTTTACTGCTTGTATGTTCTTCCTCTTTGTAACGAACATTAGAATGCTATCGAGAGCTTGCTCGCCTCCCTCTTGTGTGGGTGGGGGAACGCAAATATTACGTCAACAGAAAAGACCTAGCCCAACATCGGTGTCGTGGAGGTCTGAGGTAACCGCACTTGAGGAGTCACAAAAACGCCTCGAGACTGGCTTTCCTACGCCGCTCTTGACAGATGACTAGATTTTGGTGGAGATTGTGAGGGTCGTTTCCCTTTCCTCACTATCACTCCTATCATCCCACGGGTTAGGAGCCTACATAAGCCCCTGGATTTATCAAGTTTCCTCCTTGAGTGCTAATTGGCCTTGAGGGTCGTTCCTCTGTCCAGTTACCTTTTTCGGCTTAGGAAGGTCTTCTATCGTGAAATAGAGGGGCGTTTCGCAAAGGATCCACTGCGCGACCAGCTAAGCCTGTCGGCGGACGAGTGGCGTTTGATTTGGTCTATCGGCGCCAGGGCGGATTACCTCAGAAACTCTGATGTGACCTTGGCATGGAGGAAACGGCTTCGCATGCCTTCGACCATACACCTCGTGTCCATTCCTTGTTGGAACATGTCGGCGATGAGACGGCTCATATTACTCTCGAAAATCTGGTACTCATTGATCGCGCATATGCGTGTGACAAATTTTTGACCCCGTATTCTGAAGTGAAACGGGTAGTTTTTCTATCGCTGCTGGTGATTTAGAATGGTGATTTAGACGACGCGTTTGAAGGAAATCTTGTGAGGTGACCGTTATTTTCATCAGGATCTAATCCAAATCTTGAGCATCAGCTCAAGATGAAATTTAGAAATGATAGAAAGCGATTCGTTTCGACAGATTTCAATAAAAGTTGCACGACTGAGGCGAGCCTGGTTTGCGTGAACGGGGCTAACCTTGATTTTCTTTTTAGGTCTTCCTAATTTACTTCGGAGTGCTTTCCTGTGGAATCCTCCCCTGTGTACATAGTTAATGCGAGTAAGCGTCGTTCCTGGCTTGTTCGCGGATACTGCTTTGGTTTTGATTCAAGGCGAGATTCCCAACTTCCCGTTTTTGGTACCTATTTTCAGCTCGATTGGTTTACCTTTTTTCTTTCCCCATGGCTGTATTTATTTTATCCTTAATTTCCCTTGCGAAGAGATCCTCTTAATTTTGCCTGAAGACTGAATACAGCGACCTCTCTATCCAACTAAAATGAGTTATCCTTATTTTTATGTATTTGGTTTGATGTTTTATTTTCTTCATCCCCTCACTATTCATTGCGTATCCTCAACTGATTTTTATACATGGAATTCATGCTCATCATTTTTTAAATGCTTTTTGTATTCCCAAGAGTATGTGGTATAGTGGGATATGGAGGATTGAATGATGTTGGGTGAGTTCTTGTGGTGGATGTGGAAATTGTAGTGAATGAATGTGTCGTTAATCTGATTAGCTTGGTAGAAGATAGCAAAATGACGACCAGACTCAACACCCCACCCCACCCCATTTTGTCCTTCTGCCACGATTTTATTTTATATGCAATAAATCAATTTTAAATTCTAAGCGTTAACGATGTCAAAGATTTCAAGTTTTTAAGATATTTGCAAATCTATTAGAACAAAGAAAATAATCAGAACAGATTTATAGTTTGATGTTTATGTGTATCGAGAGATTACAAAAACAAAGATAATTACAAAGAAATAAATCAAACTAAGATATTAACGCTTATAATACAAATGTAGAAAACCTGGCGAATTTTTATTACAACAATGTAATATAAGCAGTAAATATTTGGCAATGAGCCAATAATGTTTTTGCCAGCACTTTTTCAATTGTCACTGAATCTTCCTCAGACATTGTGGAATATATATACAGCTGATATTGAGAACGTAACTGAATCTGTTACTGATTTGAAAAGTCATTTTTAATCTTGTAGTGTAGAAGGCCACCTGCCTGGCTCTGTTTTCAATATGCAAGTAGCTTTAAAAAAGTAAAAAAAAAACATTGTTTACTGTGTCTTGATATTTTTCCCCAGAATTTATCCTACATATCTATAAGTCCACCATTTGAACGTTTCTACTGAGAATGGCCCGGCGCACCTGCTGTTTATCTAGCGTTCTTTGATAAAATTTAAAGGAATCAGAAATATTATTATTATTCTTTGTCTGCCGTCTCGACTTCAGTTGATTTCCTACAATCGTTAGGTTAAATCCCTCTGTTTTTTTCAATAAATACTTTCACAGCACATGTTTAAATAATCTCTTCACTATACACCGACATGAATTGTACATATGGGGACTAATTCGACTTCATAGAGACAATGAGGTATTATGGTGAATGTTGTAAGAATTTTAAGTTAGAATGCGTTGTTTTTGTGTAAGAATTATTGTCGTATGTTTGGGCCAATGATCTTGGCTAGCGAAGTTTAATATTAAGACAGAAGAAACCATCTTTCCCCCTATTCCCTATTTTGGCGGCCTTGTTCTACATTTCTGTAGACAATGCGAAATAAATATCGCTCTTCAGTATGAGACATCGATTGTCTGAAAAATTTAAACTAGTTTAAAATGGCGATGAAATCTCATCAATTTACATTTGAGTTGGCTAGATGTAACCGTAAATTCTATTCTAACAGTTTCTTTCCTCACACTTAGCTTCTATGGAAATCCCTTGGGGCTCCGTTCTTTCCAGCCAACTTTAAGCTTCAAAGATTTAAATGCAATGTCAATCTCTATCAGCTGTGCTTCTGTTTCGTCATTTTGTTCTCGCTTGTTATTAATATTTGTAATAATAGTTGATAGCAACACTCCTAACAAGCTTTGCATTCAGCTATTTTTCTTTTGGAATGGTTGCTATCCATTGCTATAGATTAGTAATCTCATGGGTCGATGAGAAAAAATATAAATTATTTATTTCCCAGTGGCAATGCGTGAAGTAGAATGTAACAGCCTCTGACGGAATATGAATTCCACCAACCGATTTTACTTCTCTGGAAATCGCCGTCAACTGACGCAAAGATGAAGAATGACTAAATTCATTTCGTCCTTCGACCAAGTCATGGATTAAATAACAAAATACATATTGCTAAGATTGTCTTAGGTGCAAGCATTTGTAAATTAAGTATTATTCTGAGAATGACCACGGAGAAACCAACAAGTAAATTGCACCAAAAATTATATTTTGATATAGGTAATATATATATATATATATATATATATATATATATATATATATATATATATATATATATATATATATATATATATATATATATATATATGTATATATATATATATATATCAGTACTGTTTGTTTACAGTATATATATATATATATATATATATATATATATATATATATATATATATATATATATATATATACTGTAAACAAACAGTATATATATATATATATATATCAGTACTGTTTGTTTACAGTATATATATATATATATATATATATATATATATATATATATATATATATATATATATGTATACATATATATATATCATTACTATTTGTTTACAAGTAGCGTTCGTCGCGAGACGCGGACGTCACGTGATATGGCGTTCTATATCACGTGACGTCCGCGTCTTGCGACGGACGGTACTTGTAAACAAACAGTAATTTTAATTTATTTGTAACAAACAGTTATTTCTGAAGAATGATTGAGGTCAATCTGAAATATCAAATATATATATATATATATATAAATAAATATCTTCATAAAAAACATTATTATTTTTTTAGTTTGCAACTGTTTATATATATATATATATATATATATATATATATATATATAACGGCGCAAAATTTTACATTTGGATATAGGTAATATATATACATTAATTTTTATGAATATATATATATATATATATATATATATATATATATATATATAACTGCGCAAAATGTTATATTTGGATATAGGCAATATTCATACATAACAGTTTTAAAATAACTGTTTTATATAAACAGTTTTAAAATACCTTTGATTTTTAGGGCTTATCAACTATTTATGTGTTATTTAAAGCTAAAAATATTTGGGACTGTATGAATATTTTTTCGCGTTAATATTGCATTAGCAAACATTTACAATAACAATGGCGACGAGGATTTGAGAAACGTACTCACGGCGAAACCTCAATACCTTACCAGTTCCACATCTGTGTCAACGAAGAATTCGAGAAAGGCATTCACATCGAAAACCGCAATAACTTGCCAGTCCCACATCAGTGGCGACACGAAGATGCGAGAGTTTCGTTCTCACCATATCAATAGCGACAGAGTACTCGAAAAATACACAAACTCTACGCGTTCCCACAGCAGTGTTGAACGAGAAATTAAGCTGGTATTACTACATTAGCGATTTAAACGCGAAACCCAGCGTCTACATATAAAAAAGATATATTCCGATACGAAACATCAGTTCGAATAGCGATTCGACATCTACGGAATATTAAAGTCTGTCCAAATAACATTACGAGAACGACTGCTTACACACCCACACAAAGCAAAAAACAGTTTGTTCGTAAAACAAACTGACAATACAAGAGCATTGTACTCAAGTTTTCGGGAAAAAAAAACAATCTAATTTTTTTTTTATCTGAGTTGAACTCGGGCATAAAAATTATTCTCCCCTCAAATTCACTGAGGTGAGTTTTCTTTTTCTTTTGTACCTCTATAAAAATTTAAAAAAATATATATATAAGTGTGGTGAAAATTTATACAATTACGTTAAAATTAACGGAACCACGGAATTGCAAAAAAGGTAAATACATAATTACTTTAGTTTAACTAACTGTATGTACATATTTTTTGTATGTGTGTACCACTTGGTACACGGGGTTCAAAGCAACAAAAAATCGCTGTCATTTTTGTTTGTCTAAATATGGATGATTTTCAAAAAGTAATTGCCCAAATGCTAAAAGTAAATTTGGATCAGCAACAAAAATCAGAAGAAAGACAACAACACCTATTTTTGGAATTATATAAACAACAAATGGAATTCCAACAAATTACGCTTCAGAATGCTGAACTACAACAGAAACAACTTAAAGAATTACTCGTAAATGCATTAAAAGGTTCAAACTCTGAAAAAGATACAATATTCTCCCAGAGTACAATCTACAATTCAATGGAAACATTTGAATACGTACCAGAGAACGACAAAACGTTCGAGGCTTTTTACAGGCACTACGAAGATATTTTCAACGTAGACTGTGAACAATGGCTCAGTAAAAAAAAAAAAAAAGGTACGTCTACTATTGAGAAAACTGGGAACTACAGAACATAGTAGGTTCGTAGACTTCATACTACCCAAGAAAACCACTGACTTAGATTTTTCAGAGACTATTAAGCTCCTATCGGAACTATTCGGGCCTAACACAACCTTCTTCCACAAACGTTGGAAATGCCTGAACACAGTCAAAGACAACCAGCAAGATTTTCTAACGTTTGCAGCATCGGTAAAGAAGCTCTGTAATGATTTTAAACTAGCAAAACTGACTGCCGATGATTTTAAGTGCTTAATTTTCGAACAAGGTCTAGTATCAGCAGAAGATGCCGAAGTCAGACGACGGGTACTGACTAAGCTTGAGAACGAACAAAGATTGACTCTCCAAAAACTGGCAGAGGACTGTCAAACAGTAATATCTGTAAAGCGTGACTCAAACACTATCGAGGAACCAGATGCGGCTCAGATTAATAAAATCAGAAGCAAGTCTAATTCCTATTCCCCTCATAAAGACAAAAGGCGAATCTCATGTCCTAAATTCTGCAGTAGCTAAAACCCATATAGGTTAAATAAACCGCCCGTTCCATGTTACCATTATGGTAAATGGCATTGGATGATATTCTGTCCAGTTAAGAACAAAAAAATTTTCAAAAATTGCAATAAAAGTGGGCATACTTTAACTGCGTCCTGGTACGCCAACAGAACGAGGAAACCCAAAAATAAAATTAGGCAAGCTCAATCTCACAATATTGCCGATAGGAATTAAAGAAAATATGTAACTGTGGATATTTTCGATAAGTCCATTAAATTCCAGCTTGACATCTTTCAACTATTAACTGGCGTACTTGGCGAAAATTAAACAAGCCGACCTTATTAAAAACGGATAAAACAGCAAAATCCGTAACTGGAGAAATGATTAACATTTTAGGCGAGGTAATACTTACAGTAACACTAAATGGAGTTACCAAAAAGCTCAAAGCCTACGTATTGAAAACTTCAGATAACTTATTTGGAACTGATTGGATAGAAAAACTCAATCTTTGGGATTGCCCAATGAGTACATTTTGTCGCAAGATACAAAGTAAAACGTCCAATTTGGTAAATCTAAAAAGAGAACTCAAACAACAATTTCCCCGGGTTTTTTCTGGCGGCCTTGGGAAATGTACTAAAAGGTGAACAACCGGTATTAAAAAAACAAAAACGGAATGTCCCTTTCGCTGCTCTAGAGCAAATCAACAAAGAGTTAGATAGACTCGAACAAGCAGGTATTCTGTCAAAAAACAGATTTCAGCGAGTGGGCAGTACCTACGGTCTACGTAAAAAAGAAGTCCAATCAAATACGAGTATGCGCAGATTTTTCCACAGGGTTAAATGATGCCTTGCAAGATCACCACTATCCCCTCCCAAGCCCTGAAGAAATATTCAATAAACTAAATGGTGGAATTTTTTTTTCTAAAATCGACCTCTCGGACGCATACCTTCAGATAGAGGTGGAAGAAGAAAGTTCCAAATTGCTTTGCATAAACACCCATAGAGGCTTGTACAAATACAACAGGCTGGCTTTTGGAGTAAAGGTTGCGCCTGAAATTTTCCAGCAGGTCATGGACCCCATGCTGGGCGACCTTGACTACGCAACAGCCTATTGGGATGATATACTGGTTACTAGTAAAACTAGGGCAGAGCATCGGAACCATATTATAAACGTATTCGAAAATATACAAGAATACGGATTTAAGGTTAAGGAGGCAAAGTGTGAATTTTTCTTTCCAGGTATTAAATACTTAGGACACATCATAAATAAAGATGGTCGTTGGCCGGATCCAGAAAGAGCCAACGCGATCAGAAATATGCCGGCCCCAGATAACGTTCAAGCCTTACAAAGCTTCCTCGGCCTAGCTAATTTTTACTAAGGATTCATTAAGATCATGAAAAATTTGAGAGGCCCTCTCAACCAACTTTTAAAAAACGACAAACCATGGTCATGGACTCCGGAATGCCAATACGCATTCGAGAAGATCAAGAAAACTCTCACTTCAGACCTCTCCCTCACCCATTACGACCCTAGTCTCGACATGCCCCAAGCCTCTCCTGAAGTGCGACGCTCAGGAAGGAAAAGGAAATTTACTCAACCGCTCGACGTAAATCCCAAGAGGAAAAAGTATTAACAGTTTTATTTTTTCTCTCCTTTTCAAAAAGAAAACTCTTGGAAGGGGGATATTGTGAGTCCGGGACTACCTACACAATAGACTCTTCCAGGTCTATATTAAGTATGCGACACAACACTCTAGACAGAGAGACAGAGACAGAGAGAGTCGCGTACGACTACCAATATTGGACACTAGCATATAGTAAGCTCCACTTACACTTGGACTATCGTGTAACCTGTTGTTAATATATATCTTTCTTACATCTAATCCGTGTTCCGTGTTTTCTTTCTGTGGTCCCGACTTTGGCCCCACATCAATATGGAAATTTTCCTGTTTCTTAATATTTTATTTAACTTATGTAATGCGATTTTCTACGAGTTCATTTTTAGATATCATATTTTTAGTCCTCTTTTAAAACACTTCCCGTGGTTCATAAGCCATAAAAAACAAATCAATGAATAAAAAAAAAAAAAAAAAAAAAGCAAAAGAAAAACATTTCGAAGACATTTAAACTTCTAATTATGTTTAATGTTAACATCATCAATTTCGAGTTCTCATCTTAAACTATTTCTCTTACTGACAACCATAAATTATGACTTCATACAATTGATGATAATTTCTTTTCATCAGTACCTTGTCTAGGAGGCCACAAA
The DNA here is from genome assembly GCA_963932145.1 of Acanthosepion lycidas. Lineage (NCBI taxonomy): Eukaryota > Metazoa > Mollusca > Cephalopoda > Sepiida > Sepiidae > Acanthosepion > Acanthosepion lycidas. The sequence continues at coordinate 15,932,009 of OZ010571.1, forward strand.
TGATTTTAATATCTGTTTAAATTTCTGAGATGAAGTATTGTAATTATTCACATTGAGAGTGCTGTCCTCATTTTTATTGTTGCATTCGCGACGTTTCACCATTGCATGTACTTCAGAGGATATTAATTAGAATTTCGAACCGAATTATTTATTTAATCCGATTTGATACCAATTTTCTTAAATTCTTGATAATTGTCGAAGATTTTCTTCTTTCTGCTGAGGTCAGCATTGGACACACAACTCTTTGGGAAAAGTCACTCTTTGTTTCAATCAAACAACACTTGTATTCATTGTGCCATTTGTCCTTGAAATAAAAGTTTCGGTTCCAAATTCCAGGAAATATCAATCGCAGAAGGCCGGAGCTTACGACTGCCAAATCCTCATGAATGTGAAAGTAAAGATTATGACAGTTTCAATAATGTAATAATGATTTTAATATTCAACCGAAAACAGCGTGATTTTAATGCTTACTGCTATTTGGTCAACTTCATTATTACACTGCTGTTTACCTAATACAAAAGATCTAATGCCAGTCAAGTTACACTGTTTATCAATATTGTTGTTCTCTGGACTTTAAATTCGGATATAAAAAGTGAAGATTGTGAGTTTATGTAGGATAGATAATGGTTGAACCTAGACTTAAAAAAGTGAAGAATGTAGTGATCAGAGAGACAATCTACAGAGAGTGTTCATAAGGTTTTGGAAAAAAAAAACTTCCGAATGTAACTTCTTTTTTACCAATAGGATATGAAGGGAATTATTATGATTAGACCATCTGTAAACGTTACTGTGCGTCATAGATGTCATAATCTGAATTACTGGTACTAGGACGTGTAGCCTGTTAGAAATGTTCATAAATCAAGCGGTAGATTAGCGGGAGGCATCTGATTTTGGAAAAGGATTGGAAGGTAGAAAATAATTCATTACTTACGAGGCCAATTTTGAAATCTGTCAGAGCTAGAAAGAAAATATTGAACAACTCCAACCCAGGTAAGGCAAAAATACTACATTTTTGCTTTCATTTGATTTTTGCAATGTTATGTTCACGGGACATTTATAAATTTACGCTGGAGTAGGTTTAAGTTATTTACGATTGTAGGTTTCCATCAAATGTAAAGTCATTTTGAATCTCGAAATGCTTCGTCAAACATCTGTTAAAATTATCAGTTCAAGCTCTTTTTTCAGTCGCAATGTCGTCTCCTGACTGTTTGTCTGTAGTTTCATTGTTATGAGTATTTAATGCAATCAATTCCATGTAAAAACTAGGAAACGTGAAATATACGTGAGTTCCTAGATGAGCATCAACACTACACAACCCATCAACACATGTCCAACGGGAAATCCTGGATAAAACATGGAAACCTTTAATAGAAATAAAAATGAACAGCTTAAATTTATGGTAGGCGTAATTAGAAAAAAGGACGTGGAATATTAACCACTCACAGGATATGCGGAAACCAAGAGAAAAATGCTTAGCGAAGTGAAGTTTTACTTGTGAAAAAGCTAGATATGACCGTAAGTTTTATTCTAATAAATGTTTTTTTTTTTTTCTCGGAATTCTCACCTATGGAATTTTATTCTGGTTTTCTCTTTCTCAGCACCATACAATCTTCAAAAATGCAATGTGAGTTTTTATTATGTTTTCCAGAAACCTGTTCATTTATTGTATTTTCTTCACAATAAAGTTTTCCCATTTTCTTTCATTTCAGTTAAGCCTTTGTGTAGTGGAAGTATAGCCTTGCTTATGGTGAAAAGATTTCAAAACAAAAAAAAAAAAAACAGAAACTTGCAGATAATATGATAAAAAAATTATAATGTTTATAAAGATTTATTGCGTGTACATCTTTAAGGAAAAGGGCATAACAAAGACCACATTATGCAATATACATCCACATTTAAAACAACTGACGTATTAAAACTTATTAACAATTAATAATACAAATACAATACGAAGTTATTGGAATCTGACGTACGTCTTGTCTGACAAACTTTAGCACAAGCCTCTATTTTCTAGAAGACTGATAAATGTCTCTCGTCGGTGATAAGTTATAAAAGTTATAAAATACAGCTTTCTAAAATAGGATTTAAATGAGATAATCCCATTTATTAAATTAAGAAATAATCCCTAACATAATACACGCAGTCTTAACCAATTTTTAAAATGCTAAGTTTTCATTCAAATCTTATAAAACTGCTCGAATAGATCGGATTTAAATCGATGAGAAAATATTTCTAGAAAAATACGAACTGTGTGTGTGGCATAGCAATGAACAATTTGGATATTTAGGAAATAAAAGTTTAAATCTTGAATACATATTAACAAAATAGATTTTGAAAAGTGTCAATAACGAGTTATCGCTTACAGATATCTATAAAAGAGAGCGCGGCAAAAACCACGTCTCGACCGAGTTGATGAAATTTCCACAATTGACCAAATATCATTTACAGATAATAATAATACCATTGGTCAATTAAACTAAGTTGCTGAAAATAAAAATAAAAATTCAGCAATGGTATTAAAATATTCAAAACTAACGGAGGAAATAAAAAATAATGTTATTGCACCTGACCTGGCATCTCGTCTTCAGTACCCTACCCACCGCCATAATGTAGCACCCCTGTATCATTTCTGTAAAGAATTTCACCGTGGAGTTTATGAATTTCACCCCGGTTACTAGATTGGCGTAAGGTCTCATCAGTTTACAATTAAAATGGCTCGAAAGTTCTATGCTAATAGTTTCAACTATCTTACTTTTGGAACTCTCTTCCTAGTATTTTGATTGGGGTGTAAATGATTTATATATATATATATATATATATATATATATATATATATATATATGTGTGTGTGTGTGTGTGTGTGTGTGTGTTTGTGTTTGAGGGTATGTGTGATCACGCGCTTCCGAGGACGGCCACCATATAATCCGTGGCAAATCAGGTGATTATGGCCAAATTCCGGAATACCAATGATACATACACATTGTCTGCTGTCCTACAAATCTTGTTTAACAAAATAACAACTCTCACCATCAGATAAACTTAATCAAATTTCAAGAAACAATCAGAATTATTGATGATAACCTGAATTTAGGGCTTAATCAAGGTAGCTTTGAGCACAAAGTTGTCGAAGTTCACATTGTCTGGATACATACAGCAGAAAGAAGCCTTGGAGAACATAATACTCCAAAGGTCAATTAAAATCTAGGCACTAAGGAAAGCAACGTGTCACGTCCTCGATAAATTCAGAAAACAGAGGCAACAATAAATATAACAAAGACGAATCTGAACTTCCAGGGATTCGGTGTTATTATTATTATTTACATCAGCAGGTAGATGGTGTTTAAGGTTTCATGTTTTAATTTCTCCACTTGGGATTGTCCTACAGGAAAATAACCAAGTGTACTAAAGCTTTAATTCGAAGAAATGGTCATTGCGAAATCAATGCTTGGGCCGTGTACTGTTTATATTCGGACAGAGCCGAAACAGAGCCAGCTATAACGAGGTGATACTAAATAAACCATAAACAAAACATGTCTAAACCTTTTCATCAAAATGATTACAATGTACTCATCTAAAGGGTGATTCAGATGTAACTCCCTATTATAATGTATGAGAGGCCATCCTGGAGTCCGTACTTAACACCCTGTGACTATTTTCATTGGTGTTGCTTCAGGGGCAAATCTACTATATCAGTTCAAGACTTTGGAAGAAATTTAAGGACGAATATAAGAAGTTACGTATTACATATGTCAAGAGTTCTTCGTGAAAACAGTTGACGTGATTCTTGATCAGATCAAGAATCTGGTAGCAAAAATTTGTGCCCATGTCGAATTTTAAATAAAACATTAAGCTAAAAGCTTTCCTCTCATAGACATTTATTGTAAAAATTATAGTTAATATATAAATTATAATTATTCTAAAATTGAGAGTTACTTTTAAATCACTCTGTAGATTAAATAAACCGTCCAGTTTCAAAATTGCCTAAAGGTGAACCGGATCTACAGACGCTAAATAAAGACCGGAAGTTCACAACGGCTGAAACGTTGTGATAATGACAACCATTATGATAATACTAGTCTGAAAGCAAATAATATAGTCTTTTTTCTCCCTTATCATAATGTTTCGGCCTTCTTAAGGAGTCCATGCTAAACTTGAGGGAATTTTTAACTGAACAATTTATTTTGAGTAGGTTGTTCTTGTTAAGCTTTTGTTATCTTGGGATACCTCGTCTTTTTTACACTATTTATAGTCGAACCATTTATCTAATCTTTGTTAGCACAAGGTTTTTGTCATTGTTCCCACCCGGCCTCATCAGGTGTGTATCGATCTGTGTTATAGGAGAGAATAGACAATCGGAACAAAGCGTTGATACGTAAATTCGGGAACATAGTTAACTGCGAGTTCAGTAAGTAGGTCGCTCAGTGTCTACTTCGACTCAGCCAACTAATAATATAGCAGTACTAACAAAAAGAGTTAAATGATATCTTTAGACATGAGCAGAGGAACGAGCTCATTCTATCTCCGTAGATTAAATAAATAGTTCAATTCAGAATTCCCTGTCGGATACAAAGGTCGATATTCTCCTAATAAACGCTGGTGGGCACAACGGCCGAAACGTTGTGATATCGACAACAAAGATGAGGACAATAATCCGAATATAAACAGTGTAAATAATCATAACTTCTAATCTCAGAAATTCCGAAAAAAGGCGATCAGGTGATAAAACAACAAAGATGAGGACAATTATCCGAATAATATAGTGTAAATAATGATAACACCTCATCCCAGAAATTGAGACAAAAGGCGATCAGGTGATAAAACAAGAAAGATGAGGAAGATAATCCGAATAATATAGTGTAAATTATGATAACACCTCATCCCAGAAATTGAGACAAAAGGCGATCAGGTGATAAAACAAGAAAGATGAGGAAGATAATCCGAATAATATAGTGTAAATAATGATAACCCCTCATCCCAGAAATTGAGACAAAAGGCGATCAGGTGATAAAACAAGAAAAATAAGGAAGATAATCCGAATAATATAGTGTAAATAATGATAACACCTCATCCCAGAAATTTAGACAAAAGGTGATCAGGTGATAAAACAACAAAGATGAGAACAATAATCCTAATAAAGTAGTATAAATAATGATATCACCTCATTTCAGAATTTCATTTTTGTACTGTTCTGTTTTTACAGCTTGTGTTTTTACTAAGTCAGAGTCAGTACTACACGACGCAGAGATTGAACTCGCAAGTAAGTTACCACCAAAGTCAGGAAACAACGATTTCATTCTGAAAGTTATAGTCACTATGAACCCGCAACAAATTGTAAATAATTCAAAGAAACAATTCAACTAGGTTGACAGCACTTTTCCGCTAAAAACGTCATTATTTTATCCATTACAAATTTTGATTGGAAAAAGAAAAGCTTTCTTCGACAGAAAATATCTTGCTACATTCCTAAGACACAAATAATAAGCATCAGAACGATCAAATGAAGAAGGAAATGGGGTAAGTTCCTCGGAAGAAATCACTACAAATCATGGGCTAAGCGACATTTAGGATATGGCGGATTGACAACGAAACGACTACGATTGTTTATGACATGATTTGAGTGAAAGAAGTTGATAGGATTATAGATTAACTAAAGGAGTGTGTTTAACAAATAAACTTAACAATACTATTTATATTATTCAGACTATTTATTTTATTCGGACTATTACCCTCATCATCCGATTCCACTCCAGACATTTAATATTTTTGGGTCCTCCATATTTGTGTGGCATGAACTCTTCCTTCATTCCCCGTGGAAGAGTTCTTCGACATATTCTTTCCATCTTTAATGCTGGAGTGTAAAAAATATTTGAATGTATGATATCATTTCACTTTGGGAGTTACTTACTTGCATTTTTAATCTGTATCTGTCTATATTTCTGAGATGAGGTATTAAGTACACTATTTATTTTATTCAGACTATTGTCCTCAACTTTGTCGGCATATTTATTACAACGTTTCTTCAGGTGGTTGAAATCTTCGACCTCTTCAATACAAAAAAAACTAATAACCTCATCTTTTCGCCATATTTATTACAGTGTTTCGGCCGTTGTACGCTCCGGCCATCTTCAGGTGGTTGGAATGTCGAACTGAACCCTTTATTTCGCTCCCTGGTTTAGACTGTTCTAGTTCCATGTGCCATGTCTAATGGATGTCAGTTATCAGTTAATTCTCCAAGTTCTCCACTGGCTTATCAAGGTATTGAACTCGCGTTCTTTGGGTGCTCTCACTGGATCTAACTAACGCCTTTATGCACAAGGACCCAGGGCACAGTGGATAAAGGCGTTAGTTAGATCCAGTGACTGGATCTAAAGAGTATGAGTTCAAAACCTGTTTAAGGCGGTGGAAAACTTCCAGAGGGGAATTAACAGAAGATAACTGTTAACGGACATCCATTAGACAACGAACGTGGAACTAGAACAGTCTACACCAGTCAGCAAAACAAAGGCTCCAGTTCGACATTCCAAACCTGAAAAAGGCCGGAGCGTACAACTGCCGAAACGTTGTAATAAATATGGCGACAAAGATGAAGGCAATAGTCCGAATAGTGTAAATAGTACACAATGACTCATCTAAAAAATATAGTGATTTTAGCATTTATTGCCAAAATTACACACACACAAAAATTGTAACACTACAGAGGAGTAAATTTATTCAATAATATCAACATTGGCTTAAATCGTGCCCTCTAGTCGAATTCGAAATCTTGTACAATTTTTCTATTATAGATGGTCTGTATAACTTCAGCATCTATATAATGATCAAGGTGGTTACACACTGGGGAGTCAGGTGGCCAGATGAAAGGTGTGAAGTGGTCGCAGAAATTGTCGGTTTTCTGCTGCTTGTGTGAGATGGAGGAGAGTCCTCTCGAGAAACAAAGGATCTTCCAGCAGACAGCTTCTTGAGAAACGGCAGCACTACTTGCTCAACGCATTTGATGTAGGATTTTCTGTTGAGTCTGAGGCAATGTGGGAAGAGGAATAGAGTAATAACGCCTCCATAATTAGTGATCATATTATCCAAATCAGATTAGCACCTAAATACTCTAATTTTTTCCTTATTGGAACTTCCGGTGTGGATTCAAAGCTGTACAACATGCCGTTTCCAAATCTCTGGCGGCCAGGAACTCTTTTTCTCACAGACAGTACCCAAATGACCCAACTAAAAAAAAATCAAACAATACGTATGGGCGAAATTAAAAATATAGAATGGCGACAAATTTCCTATCGCACGTTCTGTGTGTGTGTGTGTGTGTGTGTGTGTGTGTGTGTGTGTGTGTGTGTGTGTGTGTGTGTGTGTGTGTATCTGTCTGTGCATATATATATATAATGAGAGTCTTATGTGAATTACATAGATTATATTGTGTATATTTTAAAAAAATCGCATGAATATTTTCTCAACATGCCGAAACATTAAGCTTTGTTCGCATTTCGAAAGAGGATGGAAAAGAGATAAACAGAAATCAAGTCGTTTTTTATATTTTGTTTTTGTTCCCGCCCGGGAGAATCTGATAGACGAAGCAGATGGGTGCATCATTTGATTCCCAGACTCTCTTTTTTTTTCTCCTTGATAAAACACTATTTTGCCAGATGCTCTACGCAAACGAAACCACTTGCTGAATGTTCTATTATATTTTGTAACTTATTATTTTACATACAAACATGTTTCTTTCTGTAATTACAAATGAAACGTTATCGATCGAACAAAAGCTGATGTTCAAGTATTTATCAACCGAATTGCCACTCACGTCGTCCTAAATCAAATATGAGAGAAGATTGAATTGCTGAACAGGCTGTATAGCTGTAAAGAAACGATATCCGTTCGCATGTATTTACTGAAACAGTTTCTTGCAGACATGAAAGAGGAATGGTGCCTTACGTATGGAAACTAGGCTAATTCACGTTTGATTCTCTCCTGCTTTTGGCTTCGTCTTGTCCTGTTCGTATTTAATAGAAATGTATTAGATGTAGGGCGTCTTTTCACCGTAATTAAAATTAAATAAAAGAAAATAAATGTAACGTCCTCAGAAAATACGAAAAAATGAAAGAAATAGACTCCAGTTAAAAAGACTTTTTCTGACTAGGAATTTTCTAAGTCAGTAATGAAAAAATCATTTACTTTATATTTACCCTTCTATTTAAAGGTAATACTATACCAGAATTGAAATGATTATATAAAACATATTTTAATTGTTTTTTTGTTTCTTTTAAATATATTTTTGAGGAGCTAGCGTCCATATTTCTCCAGATTCCTTTTCTTTTATATAATTTAGGCTTACGGTTACATCATGTTGAAAGACCGATTGCCGTACGATCAGCAAATTTACGATATATCGAACCTGTTCAATACCAAAATGGTTGACCGCTTTAGAACACCATGTGGATGTGCAGGTTTTATGGCTAACGGCCATATCACGTTGAAACATCGGTTCCCCTACGATCACCGAAGATAAGCCACATCGAACCTATTCAGTATTAAGAGGGGTGAACGCTTGAGAATACCAGATGTTGTAAGCTTGGATGTGCAATTGTCATGTGTGAAGTTAAACGTTTGTTCTCGTACGATCCCCCAAACACAACTTATTTTCAATGTTTGGCCAGCCAAGAATGTCAGTTCGAGAAGGCGCAACGCGTCATTTTCCTGGAGGTTAGAATCAGCCACACTGATGGAAGATAGAGATGGGTTTCTCAAATGATAAATAGAATAATTCAATACCAAGATGGGTGACTCCTTGGCAATACCAGATGCTGTAAGCTTGGATGTACGATTCGTGTAATGTATTACGGCGCTGAATTGAAAATCGAGGAGCCGAGTTCGAATTATCATTAGGTTCGTTATATTTTCTCATGCGCAAGAACCCTTATAAAAGTTACGAATCCAACTCTTCTTCACCCAGCTATGAATTAATTAATCCCCAAAACATTAATATCCACCCCCAAATATTCTTACAATTTAAAAATATTTTCTAGATTAAAATATCCTACAAGGAGTTGAGAGGCCGTAGAAAACAAATCAATCAAATCAAATGGCATAAATTCTTGAGAAAAATTCTGAATATATATATATATATATATATATATATATATATATATATATATATATATATATATATATTCATTTATTTTCTTTTGAATTCGCCATTTCGTTTAGAATGGCTGTCGATAAATTTTAAAGAGTCCAGTCTAACCTGGTATTTATCCTATAAGTTGGCCGGGAGTTGATACGAATATATTATTTTGAATAATTAAGAACGATTTTTTAAAAATAAATTAAACAATAATAAAGATGGAATAAATACTTCTTGGTTTAATAGCAAACACAGACTGAAAAAAAGATAATAATTTGCCGCTAAAAAGTTGAATAAAATGAACCAGATGCAGATGTTAGAGAGGATAACACTTTATGATCAAATAAAGTAATGTGAAAAATTAGTGCATTCAGAATTAAGAATAATTTTAAATCTTTCATTTGTTGCCACAATTCTTAACTGTATATGTGCAAATTATGTTAACAGACGAAGAAATTTAGAACATTGTTTTATTCTGAATATTTTCATAAAAGAAAAAAAAACGAGACGAGATTGACCGAAAATATGTTGGTGCAAAAATAATGACGTAGTAATGTCGTTTTTTGACGTATTTTTTAACGTCAAAAACGACATTATTACGTCATTATTTTTGCACCAACCTAATATTTGGCTTTAAATCTAGTCCTGGATATAAAAAAAAAACACTTTCATTTCTCAGTCGGAATCCTCAAGTTACAGATAGGAATTAATATCGGTTGTGATGACAGTCCTCAACAGTAATGGAATATAATGTTGGAAAAGAAAAACACATCACTTAACCGAAGTCATGAGCTCTCCGGGACTGCTCTAATGTAGTAAAATAATTCATTCACGAAAATATGAATTTATAGGTTTTTTATTTGAGTTCGGCCCAAGTAAGTTGATAAAGCCACTAAGACACAAGTGGTTAATAGGTTTGGAAGAATTAGAAACAAACAATTTTCAAGAGTGAGTCAAAAGAAAAGTAGTCATGATGACAGCAGAAAATTGCATTTAAATACTTGAAGATTAAAGTTTGCCGGAAAGCATGGAGCTAGCAGGAAGCTGCACATGCGAGAAGTGCGAGAAAATAAACTTTTAGCATAGAATTTACGGTTACATATTTATCTAGCCAGCATAAGAGTTATTTGATGAGATCTTTCACTAGTTTCGTACTGCTCTTAACTTAAAAAAAAGTCTAGGTAACATAGAGAAGGACTCATCCAAAAAATTACCATGAAAGTCTTTATAGAAAATGAAGAAGGCGGCAATCTTACTGTGGTTGGAAAGTGATTGAAGCCGAGACGCAAGATCAGGATCAATAATATTAAAGTTTCTTTGGATTTTATCAATTAGATGCACTGGCCTATATATGGCAGCCATATTCTAAACATGGGAGAAAACGTAGACATACATATGTAGGATAGATTCGGGAGAAAACAATTCTAGCACGACACAGTGAAGCGACTTTCTTAACAATAGATTCACTATAGTCTTTCAACTTTGGGTCAGCCGAGAACGTCAGCTGGAGAAGGCGCAACGCGTCATTTTCCTGGAGGTTAGTATCAGTCACACTGATGGAAGGCTGAGATGGGTTTCTCAAATGATTAATAGAGCGGTTTAGTTTTAGAGGTGTTAAAATTAATAAGCAATATTTTGCCCAAGTCAACAACAGACTGAAGTTGTTTTGCTCACCTACTGCCAATATGACCTCATCGAACTGCTCAGATTTACTATCGAGACAAGAGTAAACGGTTGTCATCGGCAGAGATACCGAGTTGAGAGCAGTCTCTCGACATCAACTCGTACGGTACCAAATGTACTTGCTTTTGAATCATTTCTAATGCATTCAATCTTTTCGAAAGTGTTATGCGATCATCTCTTAATGATACTGCAAGTTAGGTTTCGCATGACATGAGTCATCATGAAGTAATACCTCCAATTCTTCGTCTTGAAATCTTTTTCTTTTCAACAAAGAGTTCTTCATTTTCAACATCAAAATCATTATTTTTGAAGCGTCTAAAACAATTTCTGCATATTGTTTCCGACAGAGTATGGTCGCCAAAAAACCTCAACAAGAAATCTTTGTGCTTAGCTGTAGATTGAAGTAGTGTAGTAAACTTACCCACAAATACACTTTCTTTGGTACGCAATCCGGTATGTTTAAGGCTATGAAACTTCGGTGAAATGACATGCTCTGAATTTCAAGTCTTCTTATAGTACTTCTTTATAGATGCGTTACCATTTGAAACTGCACGCACACAGCGCCATCTGTTGGAAAAAATGCGAGAACTTACCTCAAGGTCCTTATACACACACAAACACACACGCACACATGCTCTACTTTTGTATCGAGCACTATTTTTTAAAAATAATAACTAAAATACTAAAGAAATTTGGATTATTTACCTAACAAGTTATTTTCTATTTTCTATATATTTTCACACACACACACACACACACACACACACACACATATATATATATATATATATATATATATATATATATATATATATATATATATATATATATATATATCGAGCTAATGAACCGGCTGATATGATGACGTCATAATACTACGCACATTTTTATGTCGGAATTGTTTCACCCTATTAAGATTACAATTACGTTGCTCTTTTACACTGAAATTCTTTCTAATAATTCTCCTCAAACAAAGATGAAAGTTGTGATTTTGATGTGGAGAGATGTTTCAAAGACAGATAGCCAAGGATCTTGCAATTTTCAGAAACAAAGTTCAAATCACCCAAAATATGATTGCTACCAGTAGAAAAGATGTAAAGGCAAAGAAAAAAGAAGACCACAAAACATAGACAAGAGAGATCAAGTAAAATTTGCGAGTGCCTATTTAAGTAAAAGAAAATTAACAGTAAGACAACTTAGTAATGCATAAAGGCAGTGAGTTTTCATTTGATACTGTAAAGAAACAATTTGAACTGGTGTCTAGCAGGGAAACAAATTGTAAACCCTAAAATTTCGGTATAGATATTTGAAATGTTCAAAAGGGCATCTTACGTGGGACGCAGGAAAGCTGTAAAAAGTAATGAGGATGGTCTCAATCTGTAGTTTAATTAAAATAATCATATAAAGAGTCTGCTTTATATGTATGTTGTTCACCATCTGATGTGAATGAAACAGAGACGACAATAAGTGCTGAATTAAAGGAAACTTAAGATGACGATTGACATTTCAATTTCTGATCATTATACTTGACAGAAATTTGAGAAACAAATTGAAAGATCTGCAGGCGAGAAGTGCAGTAAAATAAATTATTATTCAACATCAACAGTGGAAATTTATGAGACCTAGCTGCCAAACTCGTACAGTTCCTAAGTCGAGGTGCCAAAGAAGAAATCTCAAACGAACAATTACCGTGAAAATATTTATAGAAAAATCAAAGGGAAGCCCCTTTGCGGCGGTGAGAAGCTGACTGAAGACGCGATTCCAGGTCAGGACTGATATCATTGCAGATTCTTTGGATTTTTGCCACGAATCTCTAGGTGTATAACAGAGGAAACAGATCATTTGTGGCAGCAATATTCGTCTTCACGGTGAATTGTAGATTTATAAATGTGTAAGATAGATTCTGTCGAGAAAATTTGTTCTGCATGGCATAGACAACCGACTTTCCTACCAGCCATCTTGAAGAGTATAAATTGGGGATAATGAATCGTTGATTAGGACAGTTAAAATTTTCTGTACCATTAACAAAAATAAAATATGCTGACTGTAGACAGAATGCTCAAAAATCAAATACGGAATCATTTCCGAAAAATCAATAAAATTACTAGAAAATCGCGTAGATATTGTGACTTAGATGATATTCAATGGCACCAGATTAAACCCGCTAATTAGCAGCCCATGAAAATAAAATGGAAGGAATTATATTATTGTCGATGTAAGCATTGTTCAAAAAAAGTTAGATACAATGATAAATAAAAGATGGTGCCTCAACTGTATGTCGAAAGTTATAAAATAACAATTGCCTATAAAATCTGTATATATGAATGTATAAGATTGATTTGAAATGTTGATCCACTAAAAATGGTGTGAAAAATCGAAATTTGATCGAAAAATTCGAAGCTACATATAAACCAAGCCATGGATAGAATACTGTTCATGTATATTATCCAAAACAATTATACACGCTTAGGCGATCATGTATCTTTGAATACATAATTGACGAAGCATTTTTTCCCTCCGCATTAAGTTGCCATTTCTTTCTATGGTAGACCAGTTGCCATCCAAGGCTATAGAACCCTGTCTGTCCTGCTATTTACCCATAGCTGGCGGGAGAAGAAGCGTATTCACAGCTTTCCCAAATGCATTAGCCCGTAAGTGAATGTAATGGTTTCGGCTGGAATTCGAATTTGGCTCTTCCGATTTCTCAATCCGAGCCGCTATCCATTACTGTCAAATCAATAATTCAGTATCTGCAATTTCTATTCTTCATGATTGCTGGTAGGAAAGTCAGTTCTCTATGTCGTTTTACTTTGTAAATATTCATTTCTGATTGATAAAAAAAGTTTTATATCAATACGAAAAATAATGCTTGGATTTAATCGAAAATATAATTTGACGGAATTCTAATTATTCGTAACCAATTTTGCATAAGCTTCATTGCATTTGGTGGGGTGGGGGGCTTTAAAATAACTAAAAATGCAGGAACACATTTGCAATTTTGTAATAGTCCTTTTTATAGCAGAGGTCTTTTGCAGTCAGACACCCACCTGTTGTCTTCAACAACAAAAAAGGAGGGTGCATGCATCTCTCTCTATATTGACTTCTTGTTGACTCAAATCTTGCAGTTGCATATGTGTATATATATTTTGCGCTGAACACATCAATTCATAAATATTGTTTTAAAATGTATTTACTTATTCAAAAAGGGACTTTCTCAATTGTACACATAAAAATACAAGAGACTTTCATTTTTGAAGACACTCAAAGGATAATTTTATTTCCATTTTTTTTTAAAGAATGGGTATTTAATCAGTCTGGTTCAAAGAAAATATTTAATCATCATTTTTTACCATTTTATGTTACAAAAATTATTCGTCATTCCGTTATCTTTTTGTCTGATAATAATGCTGTGTGTTCTTCCATTAAAAAATCTTTAGCGTTCTATAATAATGCATGAATCAGATTCAGTTATAACATTCTTTGTTAATGACAAATTAAAATCAACATATAATAGTCCTCAGTCATAACTGAAACATAAGTTCAAATCTGGGACCTCTAAAGTCAATATGAACGGATCAGAAAATGTAAATAAAATATTCGGTGTCACAAACTTTCAAGAAACAGGGACGATCAAAGAGATCTCACAATAAAAGTGCAAAAGTTGGATCTAGTCATTGAAAACAAATACTATTTGAAATAGCGGACGCCATTGATTCAGCAGATTACAGAATATAATTAAAAAAAGAAAAAAAAGAGAAAAACTTGAAACCTTAGCACAAAATGAAAAACCATAAAGCAAGCGAACTGAAGTATGGAACTTTGTAAGAGCCCTTAATATTTTATATCTTGGGACGAAATATTATACATCTGCTACAGTGACAACATTTTGGGCTCTATCATGGAAACTATTGACTTGTGTACAAACCAGGATCTATCTTATTTCCATAAGACAAGTCTATGAGAATTTAAGAATCAGACGACTTCTCTCACAGAATGGTCCAAATACTACAACTATTTGTTGCAACCCTGGCGAAGAACACTTACCAGAGCGTTGATTTCGATTATTTAGTAGAGTCCGGAATAAAATAAAAAGACAGAGCAAAGCTGGACATTTGTTTATATTTTGCAAGAGTGCTAAACGCGATTTGAAACGTGGAAGTGTGCTTCGTGACCACTGGTGTTAGAGTGGGTCTGAAAGGTCTGAAATCGGCTTGAATAATCGAAGATAAACACTGGGATGACTTGAAGAGGGGTCCAGAAGTATTATTACTGAAAACAGGGATTATAAAGGAGATTTGCTGTCACTTAATCTCCGGATTTATCCACAGGTTCAAAAAAGGGCCTCACAAGAAACATGTCAAATGATCCTGAGAAGATAGGCGGAACCGACTTGATGAATAATTTTTTAAAAGAAAATGGACAGCACAAAGAAAACTGCTCATTTTGTTATTTTTCCATCTATTAGCCACAGGCGTTCGATTGGAAGAAGCTGCACCCCGTGAACGAACCTTGTGTCTGGTCCGGGCTGCAAAGCTGCAATTTGTTATTTATATATATGTAAATGAAAATGTGCGAGATCTGGTAGAGACAAAAGAGAGTAACAAAAGAATGAATGGAACACCAGCAGCAGGCGAAAAATACTTACGGTTGCCGGTATTAGAATAAAAGCACTAACAACGAGAAACACGAGAACGAGTAAAATGAGAGATTCGCTGATTGGATGTGTTAACGCATCGGCACTGAAGATACCTGTGAGGGAGTTGCATATATCTGATGCGAACGGTTATTTTAGAAAGGCAGATGTTACAGTAAGGAGGCAAGGTGAAGTAATGGATATCGGCTGGGGTTGAAAAATCGGAGACAAGATTTCGAATATCGTTACTTTAACTTACGCTCAAATAACCTTGGAAAAGATATGAAACCATCTATTTGCCTTCCAGCTCTCGGTAGATAGATAATAAATGACATACTAGGTCCTGTATTTCCTGGGCGGCAATTGGTCTAGGTGAATGACAACTCAGAATTAAAAACATTCAAGTATAGATAAATAGTAGGGCATTATGGGTTCTGTAATTTTGGTTAGCAAGCAGTCTGGGAAGATTCAAAGCCTGGTTAAGCAGATACTATGCATCTAATTTATCGTAGAGTTCATATTGAAGTTATGATCGCAACTAGAGTCGGTCATTCATCAGATGATGCTCAAATATTAGAGGTGATTAATAGAGATTGTCTGTAAATGTACTTATATGGGACAATACAAGTATATGAATTAATAATAATAATAATAATAATAATAATAATAATAATAATAATAATAATAATAATAATAATAAACTGAAAGAAAGTGGTACCCAGACCTGGTTACGGAGATAGGACCTGTTACAATTTTATGGGGCTACACAATACACACAGAACAATCAAAGGTAACTGCCCAAGCATTGTTATTAGAGATTGCACACAAAAAGGTGCCTCCTTAATCGTATGGCAGTGCCTGGAGAATGTAATGTATCTCGAAGATATTCAAAAAGGACCTTGAAATAGAAATCTCAAAAACGTGGCACATGGGAACATCAACAATCCTCGTTGTAGTTGAAGCCATCGGATTGTTTGGAAAATATTCCAAGACACTCATTGAAGGGGTCCCTGGAAGCCCATGTCTTAAAGAAATACAGACATTGTTCTCACGTGTACAGACCACACCTTACGAAGGGCTTTGTCTATGTATTTCTTTTTTCCAGTGGAAATGTCATGATGCCATTTCTAACCTTAGGTCCCTGGTTGGGACCCGGAAAGAAATGAGTACACATCAGAAATCAAAGGAAATAAAATAAAAAAAATAATAATGGCAACATGTAAATTTGAAAAGATCTAAATCTTCTATGTGCCATGTCACTTTAGGTCATGAAAGATCATGGCTCTTCATCATCTCCTATCCTCTTTAGCACTTAATAGCGTTATCTATCTCGTTATGTAGGTATAGACCAGTTTTCTTCCCTATAACATGTGAGTGTCAAATTATCCAAGATTATTTCTTCATTATATATCTTGATATTCCAACTTTCTCTTTCTGATTCTAAGAAGCAATGTGATATTTAGTTTTTATTTTCAATAAATCTTCCTCGTTACTCGTTCCATGTTCTTCCCAGTATCCTCCTGTAAAACAACATTCCTGTTGTCTAAAATCTCTTTTTTATGATTGTCCAAAATTCACTACATTATAACAGGACTGATAATGCATAACAATTCGGTACTTTTTTCTTTGTTTCCAAAACAATTGTCCTGTTTCTTAATACTTTGCTTATATTTTGGAAGGCATCTTAATCTATTAAAATTAACTTCTGAATTTTGGAGTCGACTTTCCAGTCCATTGTTTAATCAATTTCAAATTATCTAAATTGATCTTCATCTCTCTAATTTGTAGTTCGCATCTTCTACTCTTCCTTATTCTGACAAACCCAATTTCTGTCAGAATTCCTATTTCCTTTCCGTGTTTACCATCAACACACATTCACCTGTATAAATTATCTGCCAATACTTAATCCTGATAGAATTTATAGATCTCTCAGGACCGCCTCGCTGTAAATATTGAATAAATCTGATGAGAATTCACATCATTGTCCCATGCCGTTTATATTCTGATGTATTTATTGAAGTCATTTTTTGCTGGAACATTTTAAATAATCAAGCTATCCTAGCGGCCCAAACGGGATATATGTCATACTTTTCTCGTAATCTATAATATATCATCCTTCTTGTAATTTTTTTTTTCCATATCTTGCTGAGCATAAGTATCGCGTATGTTGTTCCAATGTCTATAATGACACCGCACTGTTCTTATCTTGTGTCCGGATTAATTCGGTTACCCGCTCTGTTAATCATTATTTGAAAAAGTTTCGTTATTTGTGCCATCGGGTTGATTGTCCGAAGTTGTTTGCACTCAACTGCTTCTGTTTTTTATGCAGCGTTAAGAAAATTGATCTACAAAACATTCGTTATGCCGCAAAAGTTGTATATTTCATTCATTGTTTCTAAAATTTTGCCAATGCTGAAATCGTTTAAGGCTGCTAATATCTTTATCGTAAGTCAATCTGGTCTTGCAGTTTTGTTCCTGATTAATTTTCCCAGTGCCGATTCCACTCCAGACATTTAATATTTTGGGGTCCTCCATATTTGTGTGCCATGAACTCTTCCGTCATTCCACGGGGAAGTGTTCTTCGACATATTCTTTCCATCTTTAATGCTGGAGTGTAAAAAATATTTGAATATATCATATCATTTCACTTTCGGAGTTACTTACTTACATTTTCAATCTGTATCTGTCTATATTTCTGAGATGAGGTATTAAGTACACTATTTATTTTATTCAGACTATTGTCCTCAACTTTGTCGCCATATTTATTACGACGTTTCGGCCGTTGTACGCTCCGGCTTTCTTCAGGTGGTTGGAATGTTGAACATTCCAACCACGTGAAGAAGGCCGAAGCGTACCACGGTCGAAACCTTGTAATAAATTTGGCGGCAAAGATGAGGAAAATAGTCCAAATATTGTAAATTTGCAATCTGCTATTAATAATCTATAATCATATTAATAACGACTATTTGTACGGCATTACGAATTTAATAAATTTCTCTGTTTTTGATAACTATTTCCTATTTGCAACGTGCCTGTTATTTAATATTCGTGTTTTCTTAAACAAAAGGAAATTTTCAAATATTCAATACAAATGAAACTAATAACCATTTCGTTTTTGCTGTTTAGTAATTAGCACATACTCTCCTACCATCTCACTCAGAAAGGTCACGTGGCTATAATCTCCTATTGAAGGAATCGTGACTATGTTGGTCTGATATTTCCAGTTGTGTCCATATGAAACAAATTTCAAATTTGACTTGCGCCCCAAGGAATCAATGCATGTTATTGTATTGATTTAGCAGTTGAAAATTGATGCAAGCAGCTCAAAAGCTCAGGAACTATTCACGCAGGGCATTCAGGTTACAATTTATGGTGACCACAGTTAATTAAAACACGTGATTATATTTTTCCTTGTTTTAGCTTGACGAAAATATTCCATTCATATGGATTATGCGAAAACACGAAAAATACATCACAAATATGATCGGTAGATTTGAATAAGTTAAACAAATTCTGTAAGTGACAAAAATATATATCACATATCCAATTTATCTATTTTTTAATCACTTTATATGAAGCAAGGCAATGAAGCTTCTGAGACGCAATCAGTTATTAAATATGAGAGAATATGACGAAAAAAATACTCTTACGGAGAGACAACAGCGAACTAGACGTACTAAAGAACGAAGACGATTGATATTGCATTACAATGTTTGATGATCAAAGATGACTGCGAAATTAGAAGTCTGAATGGATTTCCACATACGAAAAATGTGAGACAAGTAACTGTTAGGCTATTTCTAGCCATTTGAATTGTAAAATGATGAGACTTGTCACCAGTCTAGTACTGTGCTTGAATTCATAAATTATAGATCATACTATAGAAAAATGCCATGAGAATATTTACATTAAAGACACAGGGAAGCTACGTTACGGCGTTAAGCAAATGACTGAAGCCGAGATGACAGTTCAAGACCAGTAACATTACAGATTCTTCTTTGGATTTTATCAAGTATCTCTAAATATAGAGCGGAAGTACCAAGCATTTTGTGGCAAAAATATTCATGGACGATTAGTAGACTTATAAATAAGTATATATATCTATGTATCTATGTATCTATCTATCTATCTGCAGAAAGTATGAGTACTGTAGAAAAAGCAGATTTACATAAAAAATTAAGATAACTAACAAGAGAAAAGACATGCTCTTGCGCAGGATATATAATATCCAAGGGTGAAACGCTGATATTAGAGAAAGAAAATACTTAAAATCGGAGAACTCTTCCATAATCACAAAGATCACAACTGACAATAGCCACATGTATCACCAGACCAGAAATATTATAATCTGAAGTGGAATCTGTATTGGCCAAATTGAACAAAAAGCGGCAGAGCCAAACGGATTTGTAATAGAAATGCTGGCAGCCATCGATGATTTCGGCATAAACAAGAATACATAAATAGTAATTTAACGCCACAACAGTGGTGATACAACGGAAGACCTAAGTAGGTCTATTTTATAGCGCTGTATTAGAAACCAGGTACAAATGAATAGGAACAACATCGGACACTCAGTGTTATAAGCTACATAACAAAACTCATCATGTGAATTCTGAAGAATAATGTGCGCAACAGAATCAGGCCAGGAATTGGACGGGAACTCTGCGGGTTCGTCAAAGACACTGTTACAAGGGGGTTATATATACAGGGTGTTTCAAAAAGAATACGCCAACATCATCATGTGATGTGTCAATAACGAAAAAATTTACAAACCTCTAGCATGAACACATGTGTTAATATACATTAAAGTTTCATTTCATGTTTTATAAGTGCTCAATGTGGCCACCACCGGCAACGCGGACAACATCAAGCCGATATGAGAATTCCTCCCAAACACGCCTCAGCATGTCACGGTCCACCGTGTTGATTGCAGCTGTTGTTCGATCTTTCAAGTCATCAATACTTGCTGGAAGTGCTGGAACATAAACTTGGTCTTTAACATGCCCCCACAAAAAAAAGTCACACACAGTGAGGTCCAGCGATCTGGCAGGCCAAACACAGAGAGCAAGGTCTTTAGCACCTCTCCTCTCAATCCATCGCTGAGGCATGTTCTTATTTAGATAAGCTCTAACCCCGAGATGCCAATGGGGTGGTGCCCCATCCTGCTGAAAAATGAAGTCATTCGAATCTGCCTGCACCGTGACAATGTCGTTTATTTTCGCGAACTCAAGCACGCAAAACGCATTCTGCTGAGGAGTCGCGATTTTGATTGATCTTCCCACAATTCAGCTGCACCGGAAGTTATACTAACGACAGCGGTGAAACTGACACCCATTCAAACTTTGATAAGTACTCTATCAAATAACCACTGATTCAGTCCACTACAATGCTATAGACCTGAAAAAACAGCGTAATGATTTTGGCGTATTCTTTTTGAAACACCCTGTATATGCTCACAATTTTATTAGAAAGAGGAATACAAACATATACCTGTGTTTTAGAGATTATGCAAAGCGGTTCGATTAATTACCTCAAAAAGATCTGTTGGAACTGCTCAGCAACCTTGACATATCTGGGATGGATGTTAGAATAATCCAAAACTTATACTGACAGCAAACCACCTTCATTCAGCAGATATACACAAATATAACGGTATGTATACTCTTACGTGACGTCTGACAGATTTAGACGTCGTCTCAGGAGTCATTATTAGCGGCCAGAATCTTAATAGCATAAAATACGCAGATGACACAGTGTTGAAAGCAGACACGGAAAGAAAACTATAAAAAATAACTCTTACTAGAGGTAGGGAAGGCGAAAAACTGTAAGGAATAAATATCAACTGCCAGAAGACAATGCATGGTTGTTAGCAAAAGGGTGAGCCCAAAATGCAAATTACAAACTGGGGACACAAAAATCAAACAAGTACAGAAATTTAAATATCTAGGAAGTATTTTAACAGAGGACAGAAAATACAACACTGAAATCCGAAGGCACATTGGGAAATTCATAGATACATTCCAAAATTAGAAAAAGAAACAAGTAAATGAGTAAAAAAAAATGTTATATGGATTGTTCACCTGTATGCCAATGCTGTACAATCTTGAAGCAACAGGAATATGGTTCTACATAAGGATGCTGGGGATACCATGGACCGATTTCGTGAGAGAAATTGAAAAAATTAAGGAAAATTATAATTAACATCAATCAGAGACAGATAAAATTTATAGGGAATATAATGAAGAAAAAGGGCTTGGAAAATACAGGGCAGATTGAAGGCAAGGAGGAAGAGAGGTAAACTACGCATAATGCACGTTGACAAGATCGATGGCAAAACAGTATTTATAAATAACAAAACGACAAGAACTACAGGGTTCAGGAAATTGTGGAGAGCTATGGTCTCCTAAATCATGGCACATAAAAAAGAAGAATCTGTTACAGACACGCACCCGCCCACACACACATACACACACACATACACACACACATATAGCATATTCGAGGATGTAAGTTTGTATGTATGCATGAGTTTTTATGTACGTATGAGCATATATTTAAATTTCAGTTTAACCCGGATATAAGAGACCCGGATATAAGGAACACCCGGATATAAGAGATATTTTATCTGGTATCAAATTAGAGCCATAATTACCTAAACAAAACAGACAAAACCCGGATATAAAAGAAACCCTGATATAAGAGACTTCTTCTCCGGTCCCGAACAACTCTCTTATATCCGGGTTACACTGTACATGCAAATATTTAAAATTACATATTGGTTTTTGCTAAGTACGCGTAATATGTCTGTAAATATCAAATAAGGCATACGAAGCTTAAAACTTCATGGTGATACTATCGAGGCATCAACAACATACTGATTTGTTATTCAGGTTGAAGTCACTATAGTAAAATGAGCTCCAAGGAAACTAGCTAATTACATGTTGCAGCAAGCTTCTAGGGATACGCAATATATATTTTTATGTTTTTAATTGTCTGTACCTGATGGAGCTCATGGGGATATGTGTTCATGGTTTTGTCAAGTGTACTATTGCAAAGTGCAAGATATGGTAAAATTTTATCAGTAAGGCGAAAAGAACTGACTATGTCTTTTGCTTGTTTTTCCATCAATGAATAAGACTAATTAAAAAAAAAAAATCTGCTTCACGCGATTCGTGCTAAAAATGAAGAACAATAACATCGGGTTAATTCCTAGCAATATTAACCTCAGAATTGGAAAACATGAATTTTCTACCCACCCAAAAAAAAGTTAAAAAAAATAATTATAGCACAATTTGATATGTGTAAAAATAATATCGATAAAAATGTAGCTGTATATATATAATTATATACTATTTTTCTGTCAAACAGAATTATAAAAAAATATATATTTTAGAACAATTTTTAAAAATCTAAGTTTACGCCGTTCATAAAACAAACAGGCTCTCCAAACAGATAAATAGATTAGTGTAAGGATACCTTGAAATGCAACTGCCTATTGGATAAAAATTCACGTGAAAAAGCTTTTGAGAAAATGAAACGGATTTCCTATCTTCAATTCACTTAACACTGATTGGAGAAACACTTGTGGAAACTATTCAGGTTGCTATAGTCATGGGTAAGGCACGTTAAGCAAACGATATATGAATTCATCTCAGGTGTTATCTGTCTAGGGAAACGAGGGTGTGCCAGATAGTGATGTTGAGATAGCGTGTTTTAGCTTACGCGCGTTTATGTGGATTTAAGGGAGGATGCAATGTTTACATATACTTGCTGCGTGGACGGATAAACATGCATTAATATTATTTTTGCCAACGTTTGTTAGAATTAAAAACAAACATGGGTGTGCATTCGAGAGCTTGGCACAGAGAGATAACGAGAGGGAGGGAGAGAAAAAGAGATGAAGAAGATTTGAACTAGGAGTATTCTAAATAAAAATTCTGTCATGTACAAGCTACCTAGGAACAAATATGGGCATTGCAGAAACACGAATAACGAAAATAATATATTCCCTTTTAAGTACAAATGTCAATAAAATGTATATGAAAAAAGACACGACAGAGATGTAAATACTTCTTACCACCATGAAACTGTGTTTAAGCTTTTGTCGAGACGATTTGATGTTTCTATTTGTCTTATCCTGTCTTCCCTTCCGTTATGTTTCCATTTATATTTTGTATTTCTTTCTCTTTCTTTCTCTTTCTTTCTATTTTAATTTTTTCTCATACATTGCTATCTTTCCATTCCTCCTTCTTCCTGTTTCTTTAAAGTTTAAGCTACCTTTTTTATTATTTTACCTCCAAATCCCATTGGTGTTGACAAACATTGCAAGGTTAATTCTTACGGGGTGAAATGGCTATTCATATGGGGTATGTTTGAATTTCTGTTATATATATATATATATATATATATATATATATATATATATATATATATATATATATATATATATAAATCATGTATGTATATATATATATATATATATATAAATCATGTATATATATATATATATATATATAAATCATATATATATATATATATATATATATATATATATATAAATATATATATATATATATATCATGTATAATTCGATACATCACTGACGATAGAGATTTTTTCCTGTAGTAGGTTGCCATTACTTTCTGGGGGAGACCAGTTGAAATCTAAGCTACAGAACCCAGTCTGCCCTATTAGTTACCTATAGCTGGGGGAGAAGTAGATGATTTATACATTTCCGAAGAGTATTAGCATGTCAATGAATGCAATATGAGTGGAAGTGGAACTCGCCTCTACAATTTGTGCATATATATATATATATATATATATATATATGTGTGTGTGTGTGTGTACGTGTGTGTGTGTGTGTGAGTATTTAGTTTATTGGGACAACAGATCATTATTCAAACATCTCTTGTTAATTACAGACAATAATTGTCTATTATGTTTGATTATGAGCCGTTTTAAATTTCGTATAGATGATTTAATTTCGTGGAAAATAAAGAAAAAAAATAGTCCAACCTTTGGATATATTTTTATGATGCTGTTCGTTAATCTAAGCTTACGGATTAGATATTTTAACCATCAAAGATGTTATTCTGTTATTTATTCATTGAACATTGCTATGCGGCGATAACGGGCACAGAAAAGCAGACGCAGGTCGTAAATTCATGTTGCTGTCCTATGACCCTTTACCACGTGAGAGACCAAAATATTAACGCAAGAACCATGTGGCTAGATGCGATATATTGTGTTGTTTTGTTCTAATGTAGATGGTTTCCAATATCTGAAGTTTCTTTTTTACTGTGTGTATGTGTTAGTCCTGTATTATTAAATAATATCTCTAATATTATGTACATGGATAATATTTTCTAAGAACTACGATTAGAAAGGTGACAGGTAAGTGTCAAAGATAAAATATCTGAACCGGCATTGTAAATTGATACACTACATCGGTATATATATATATATATATATATATATATATATATATATATATATATATATATATATATATATGTGTGTGTGTGTATATATAATTTAAATAAAAACAGAACACTTTAAGGTTCCATGTAATAAATAATTTATTACATGGAAACTTAAAGTTGTCTGATTTTATTTAAATTATTCGCTCTGGATTTACATTGATCTCTCTGGATTTTATTCTCCTTGTGTTTACCAATACGGAGAGAGAGAGAGAGAGAGAGAGAGAGAGAGAGAGATAGAGAGAGAGAGAGAGAGGGACAGAGAGACAGAGAGAGAAAGAGAGATAGATAGGAGGCTTGTAATAATTCCATTATATTCATTGTTTATATAAGTGTACCTCCCTTTTCTAGTACCTTTTTAAAGTGTTTACTACTCAATGAAAAAAAAAAAAGGAATATCTTGAACTTCGAAGCTTGTACCTTGAGCCAGTCGGTATTTTGCTTCGAAACATCTTTCGTTCTTTAACTATTTGAACATCTCTTCTATCTTAGTAGTACAGGTCCTGGCCATAAAGGATTGTCATTTGTAACTACACCAATATTCTCAAAAATGTCTGTACTTATACAAAAGCACGTCCGAATTCATTAACGAATTGATTATCTAGAAATGAAGCACTCGCATCTCTTTTCACATTGATCGACCTCAAAATTAGCATTGGATGAACTTGACAGAAGAGTGATAAAATAAGAAATATCTCTTAGAATCCTTGAATAAACAATGGAATCGATTATCAAACATATACTTTGAGAAACTTTTGCAATGAATACCAAAAATGTGTGCTGCAATAATTCGGGCTAAAGGGTGATATTTTGACGAGAACGATATTTAATCATAAAATGTTTTTTTTCTCTTTGTCATACTAAAATTTCTAATAAAAACATCTTTTTTTTAACTATGTATAATAATTTTCTCGTATTTCAACTAAAAACAACTACTAAAACGACGAAATGTGTGACACAGTAATCTAAACTTGCATAGGATGATGAGCAAAAGTTGTCTCCCATAAACAAGCAAGTAGGAAAAAGGAGTTAAACGATTGCCGAACTCATTTGTAATATCAAATTTCCTATACAGGAGCGAATACTGGACAGACTCCTCACAGTTTAAGATGGGCTTCGACGCGTATATGTTACCCCCACTTAACTTTGCCAGATCCGCCAAAACACCAATAGGAGATGCCGTTAGACAGGTTTAAAAACAGGTCACTTCCTGATTTCACTTTCTTTTCTCTCGCTAGACGTAAACATCAGCATGAGACTTTTTCACCAGCACTATGAGGCCTTTCCCCTGCGTGACAAAACTTTTTCAGACAGCCTCCACGCACACTCCAACACACGATGACTATCAAAATATGGCTTTTAGGGACTTTCACTAGTAGTAAACGATATAGAAATGTTATTAAAAAAAAGGAATACTGCATAAATGCTATGTAATGCCTAGTTTCTCATAGAGCAGGGATTACCTGCATACTCTTTTCGCGTACGCTGAAGAGACTTAAAGCGACAAAGATGGAGTTGTAAAACAGAATGCTCTAAAGACTATAAACGGAGAATATTGAGTAACCGACTGAATGCGACAGTGTAAATACATGTCGAAACAAGGAGAAATGAACAGAATAAAGGCTTAGAGCCACTAAAATCTTTTCTATTGTTGACTACTAAAATATTATGGAATATAACCAATATATTGATATATAATAAATTCTTATAGAAAACTGAACATATATTAAATTTCAGGTAATGAACTTATATTACACACTTTTAATTGCATATTATTATAATTTGATATTAGGTTGGTGCAAAAATAATGACGTAATAATGTCGTTTTCTGACGCATTCTTTAACGTCAAAAAACGACATTATTACGTCATTATTTTTGCACCAACCTAATATTTGTCTGTGTTCAAAAAGACATACATCTGGAAAAAACAAGAATTTGCAGAAAAATTATAAGCGCGCATTCTTTACTAAATATGATTAATGCGTAATTATGACATTCATTTGACGTCATTTCTACATAGTTCTGTTAATGTGTCAGGATCAGCGATAGATGAATATTTGATTAAAATTCAGTTCCGTCTTATAGACTGCAAATGTTTTCAAAACTGAGTCAGACCAATTATTACTTGTAAGTTTTGGAATCTGGGTACATTAATTCGTACCAACTATCTCAGTGAAAGCAAAATGAGTCGATGGTGGTCTTAAATGTAATTAGACTTAAATGTTATATTAATTTTTTTGAATATAACATCATTTTGGTGTTGTATATTTTTAATTACTGTGTACATTTTTATTGTCCTCCATTTTCGCTCTGATGAGAGACGACCGATAAACCGATTTAGCTTTTTTTTAATCGTTACATTTTTGTAATAAGACATTGACATAATTTATATATTTCTTAATTCTCTTTTCTGTTATGCTTATTTTCTTTTTATGAATGGTATTTGAATATGTTCAGCTCTATTTCTTTTATAATACTATTATTATTAGATAGTAGTGTTTTGCTTCGGTGAAATCTCCCCCAGCTATGGGCAACTAGTAGGACAGACTGGGTTCTGTAGCTTAGATTTCAACTGGTCTCCCCCAGAAAGTAATGACAACCTACTGCAGGAAAAATTTCTATCGTCAGTCATGTATCGAATTATACATGATATATATATATATATATATATATATATATATATATATATATATATATATATATATATGGCATAATACATTTCAGATGCATCTAGTGTCTTCTTCGGTGATGCACTCTCCTCATGCCTGATTTCAGGTTTTGCATCATATCGGCTCAAACAGCAACCCTGACCTGATTTCAGAAGACTCGGTCCACCATCCTTATAGTGTCGATATTGGAAAGAAAAATCAGACATGGCTAGAAGTCCGACCGACAATGAAATAAAGGCTTTTCAGGCCCCTCCTATATACTCTTGTCTTTTTTTATCTTTTTTCTTTCTTTTTTTTACTTTATCCGGTTTTGATTCAAGCTATTTCTCCCGTAATCCATAACGAGGTAAGCTGGAATTTTTCTTGCGTAGTTTAATCCAGTTTTTCCTATGTTTTAATAACGATGCTAACTCTTTAATTAATCCTTACTTACCACTGATAGTAACGTTTCTAAAAAAACACTTTTTCATATTTTTTTACTATCATATAAAACTTTAAGTCTACATTTTCCTTATACTATTAATCAAACGAAATTCCATAAAAACAAAACAAACATTTATGTATTTTCACGCCTCTATATATAAATGCAATCACTGTACTCACACGTAGATACACGGAAACACATTTAAAATCTATCCCCCTTTACAGTAATTTACTTTTACGAAACCAGTCATTGTAAAATTAATTAATTCCTTCTAAGTTTTGTAATTTAGTGTTTAAAATAATTCCATGGTCTAAAGAAAAAAAAGAAAAAAATGAAAAATTTCTTATCCATTGATCCCATGACATCTTCCAAAATTTCTCAGTCTTCATCCGTAACAGTTGAACTGCCCGGATTTACTGTTTTGACTCAATATTCCTTTATACCTTGAAACCCCTCCGTTCCGTTTCCCTAAGTATGTCTGCGAGGTTTATTCTAACTAGTTCTTTCATGACTCCAATCTCTTAAGCGAAATCCACTTGAAAGCAGTTAAATCTGCATTGGTAAAGTCCTCCAGCGCTTCGCGCTCACTGCTGCTCTCATTGCGCCTATTTTTGCTAGGGCTCTACACAGCCACTCTCCTGCAAACCCCCTGCAACCAACTTCTACCGGGTCATAATATGTTCTTCATGACTTTCGTCGACATTGTTCGACAAGTTCTTGGCATGTGGACCACTTTCTCTCATTTGCCAGTGTGATAAACTCCTCCCACGACGGCGACAGTTCCCAAATAATGCACTGATTCGTGTTGTTGGACTGCAATATCAGACCTGGCTTGAGTGATGTTATGGGTATGTGTCTGGGGAATATCAGCTGCATCTCTAAGTTCACTATCGACTGCCAATCAACTGCGGAGGATAACAGGATTGTTCTCTCCCTCTCTCACTCTCTCTCTCTCACACACACACACACACACACACACACACACACTCTCTCTCTTTTTCCTCGGTTTTGTATCTTTACTCCAGCTTTGATGAAGTTAATTTGATTCAACTTCTCTGGTTGACACTTATTATCCCTTATAGCTTTATTCACCTGGTTTGCAATTGCTTTATGGGCTTATTCGTGATGCCAACGGTACCGAAAATCACCCAAAGCATTAGCGCAACTACTAAGAATGTGTTGTAACGAGTCTTTCCTTGAACATAGTTGTCAATTCGGGATCTTGCTCTTCCCCCATTTATACAGGTTGGGCTCGGTAGGACATCATATACCCATTTGATAAGTAATCGAACCTCGCTAAATTCCGA
The DNA here is from genome assembly GCA_963932145.1 of Acanthosepion lycidas. Taxonomy (NCBI): domain Eukaryota; kingdom Metazoa; phylum Mollusca; class Cephalopoda; order Sepiida; family Sepiidae; genus Acanthosepion; species Acanthosepion lycidas. The sequence continues at coordinate 15,961,332 of OZ010571.1, forward strand.
CCGGCAGCACTCTGACCAATGTTCTCCCATTTCGCCCCTGTTGATTAGAACATTTTACAGTATCGTGCTTCTTCTACGTCCGTACGGACATCATCTTGGATGAGGTGGC
>OZ010571.1:15966440-16001440 GCA_963932145.1 Acanthosepion lycidas
ACTCATGACTTAGATTTTTGGTTTCAAATGTTGCTTTGGGACAGTAAATATCATTATATGAAATTATATATATATATATATATATATATATATATATATATATATATATATATATATATATATATATATATATATCTGGTCATCCCATAAGTTTTGTCCGAATTTTAACTTTTTCTTAAAATTAACGAAATTTAAAGAGCATTTTTATTGTCTAATGGAGCTGAACATTATTTTTATGTTTAGATGCATTTAAACTGATCAAATTTTATTTCAGAGAACAATAAAAGTAAATTTTGTTTGATTAACACCCTGATAACATGAAAGTACCCAAGAATCATTTGCGCACATTGTGAGTTCAAGAACGGAAAATCGGCATCCGAAGCGGCTAGAACTATTCATACAGTTTATGGAGAGCAATGTGTGAATGAAAGAAATTGCAGAAGTTAGTTTGCAAAATTCTGAAGTGGAGATTTCACACTTGAAGATGAAGATCGAACCGGACGTCAGTTGAGTTTGATGAAAAGATTCTTGAAACAGCCCTTGAAGAAAATTTTGCTTTATCAGTTGAGAAATTTGCTGTGGTTCTCGGTTCAAACCATACAACTGTTCATCGTCATCTACAACAACTTGGAAAAGTTCTTAAACTTGAAAAATGGGTGCCTCATGAATTGTCTGAAAACAACCTCAAATCCCGAGTTGACATCTGCTCTTCTCTCCATTCTCGCTAAATTGTTTCACCTTTTTTGGATAGACTTGTGACGAAAAATGGATCTTTTATCGAAATGTTAAGTGTTGTAGACAGTGGCTTGGTAAAGGGGAATCTGGCTGGATTGCCAAGGAATAATCCACTTTGAATTCTTACCAACTAATGAAACGATTAATGCTCAAATATACTGTCAGCAATTAGAGCATTTGAACCAAGCGTTTGATGGAAAAAAGACCTGCTCTAGTGTATCGAAAATGGGTGATGTTTCATCAGGACAATGCGCGAACACAGCAAGAATCACGTCACAGATCGAAGAACTTGGTTGGGAGAAAATTCCTCATCCTTATTCTCCTGTTCTTGCTCTTTCAGATTACCATTTGTTTCGTAGCTTACAGAATTATTTGGAAGAAAAAGCTTTTGTAACACAGGAAGAGGTTAAAACTGACATTTGTGAGTTCTTCGAATCAAAGACAAAAGAATTTTACAGTAATGGAATTAGTAAGCTTGTTAATAGATGGAAAGAAAGTCATAGATAATCAAGGAAAATACATTGTTGATTGAATCTGTAATTAAATGTAATATTTGGTCACTTGTTTTCTTTATTCAAAATTCGGGCAGAACTTATGGGATGACTCGATATATATATATGAAGAAATATACTCTTAAGGTGTGATATATTCATAGGTTAAAATGCTCAATATAAGAGATAGATCGTGTGTAAATATAAAAATGAACATTGAAGTCAATTATATATATATATATATATATATATATATATATATATATATATATATATATATACAAATTATTGGATTTAATATAATTTTGTATCGATTTCTTAGTAGTATTAGTAACATCTTATAATCTTATATGAGGGATATTTATTTAACAGGCGTATATTCAATTACCAAAAGATTCTATATATTTAATTTATTTACTAGTTTCTTAAAGAGACTACTTATGTATCAACTACAAAAAATTATGTATGAAATTCACAAAACATAGAACTGTAAGGCATTTTGTTAAATTACGTCTCTACTTCCCAACCATTTTATTTCTTAAGAAAATACATTATCTGGTTTGTAAAATTAATGTAATCTTATGTATGCGCTTTAAGTTTCTGTTTGGCTGGGGTTAGGTGACAATCTACGGGTCATAGCCCATTGGTAAATAATTAAAAAAAAATTTTTCCTTCTAAGCTTAGATTAAATTTAACGTAGGTCATATTTGATTAGTTGTTCAAAGTAAATCTATCAAAACTTATACACGTATTATTTCTGAAAAAAGGTTGTATTTTGCTTTTAAATCTAAATGCATCGATCACTCGCCAGTAAATTACAATCGCCTGATGAGAGGCATTATTATGCATCGAAACACGACTGCAATTGTGTAGCGATTTTTACATGTATCCAGTGTAATATCCTAATATATATATATATATATATATATATATATATATATGTGTGTGTGTGTGTGTGTGTGTGTGTGTATGTATGTGTGTGTGTGCGCGCGTGCGCGTGTAAAAGTTATCGGAGATCGAGTGGTGGGGTTAATAAAATAGTGTTCGATATAATATAGCAGATCTATTAAACATATAGTAGTAAGTGTACATTTTTCCTCACCGTTAGCACGACTCGGTGTTTCTTGCACAAAGTAATCTTCAGGTGCTGAATACAGAGTTTCCGTTAGATAATTCAATTTTTAATAAAATATTTGTTTTATGCAATATTGGTACTGTCCATATGTTATACGGGATTACTGTTTTTTAAGAAAATATATTTAAAATCGACGGGGTTTACATTATTGGGACTATTGTCCTCATCTTTGTCGCCATATTTATTACAACTTTTCGGCCTTTCCGTATATGTCTATATTTCTGAGATGAGGTATTATGTACACTATTTACATGTTTTTATTATTTAATTTTATTTTGATCATATTACTGGAGGTAGTAGATTATCTAACTTTGATGGATTTATGCAAATTGCATAAAATAGAAAGTGGATGATTGGAGTCATTGTTACCGTATGGGTCGTTATGTATCCTTATGTAGATCTTTTGGTATACGGTTTTTGATAACCATTACACAAGTCTAAAGTTTTTGTATTGGCGGTTGAAGTAATTTTTAGTTCGTTACTTTTAAAGAATTTAATATTTTTCTTTCTCGATCGATCTATGTTTTTAGACTTGCTTTTCAGACGAGAATTACACCATCATCTCTGTAGAGTCACGTATCCTTAATTTTTAAAGTAAATCTTCATCACCACAGTAACAAAATTCTAATCGGCTTAAATGACTCGGCAGACTCAAAGGACCCCATACAAATGTTAACTACTGCGTTGATTCTTTTAGTTGGCAGACAACTATTATGACATATCATATTTCATCTTGACTGGTTTGTAATTTTAATCTCGTTATCGCTAACAGGACAATATTATTTAGCTAAATTGATGGCGGACTTTAGTAGATTTTCAGTGCTGTCAAAATCATTAATACCGAATTGGATGAATGTACATAATTTCTTCATTGTTATATCAACATATCATTTTATGACTTTTGCTGGATTATGTGACTAGTTAATTCCTAGATCAGTTTTCGTATGTTTGCATATTCGTTCAAGGATACTTTAAATAGTTTTACCGATATTAGTTGGATTATTATTAATTCTGTGGCTATTTTTTGGCTTCATTGGTGATGTCATTAATGCGCTATTCCTGAAAGTCAGATTCGTGCTACCGGTGAGTAATCACCCCCCACCGACACACACACAGATATATATATATATATATATATATATATATATATATATATATATATATAGAGAGAGAGAGAGAGAGGAGAGTATATCTTAATTCAAGCATATTTCATTAAATTGTATAGACATATCATTACTATTTTCGCAATAATCCGGTCTAGTTCTCTAATTATATTCTTGCTGTTAAGCTGAACTTTGTAAATTAAGACGGCATAGTCCTTGTTAACCTAAGTACATTCTATTTGTCCTTATATCATCCTCAGGTGTGAATTTTGAAGACAAACTTAATGTGATTTTCTAACTTGGGGTAGTAATGTTTGTAAATACTCATTTTTGTTAACGCGATCTGTCGTAGATAAAATATTTTAAAATAATCGTTGTGGTGACGATGTTTTGTGAACAAGCGTTCCCAATGCAAGGTGGGTAACCAGAGATAGTAAACTGCAATGTGATTTTAAATGTTAATAAACTCAAATGCATTTTAAAACATTGCTATAATACACGTAATAAATCCTATTCCGTGTTGGTTCCTTGATCTTGATATAGAATGCCAAGAAAATTAGAAGATATATATATATATATATATATATATATATACAATTACATTATATTAGTGGATGTATATATACATGAATATATATGCATATACATATATCCATATATATGCAATATTTGCATATATATATATGCATATATATATATATATATATACATGCATATATATATATATATATATATATATATATATATGAAGAAATATAGTTTCAATGTGTAGTATATTATATTTATGAGATAAAGTGCTCAATACCAGAGATAGAGCGTATGTAAATATAAATATAAAAGTGAATATTGAAATCAACACTCAGAGGCGGCAGGCTGTTTCATGCTTGACACCATCGTCATGCCTCGAATGCTGGACTTTTCCTCGGATATTTATATATATAATAGATTACCCACAATGCATCTCTGACCCACATATAACGAGGAAAACTAGCATAAAAAAAAAACCCGCGTTGAGAAATGTGCCCTGTTTCACGTATATTTAGGTGGTTTATTCACGGATTCAATTGCACTGTCTGAGTGCGTAGGTAGAGACAACTTCTGCCAAAACAGTCTAATAACTCAGGTTTTCATCAAACCATTGCCTCTCGAATATCAATATAATGACGCCCGTGTGGTAACAAGAAAGCGACGCATTAAAACTACTTTATTAATGGTCGTAGTTGACGATGTGTTGCGATCTCTACAACCCAATAAAGTGTCTTATAGAACTGATTTCATCCAAATTTGAATAATAATAATAAAGCTTGTGAACATAATATTCAATTCCAATTTTGCTATTTCATTTTCACTAAATTCTAATAATTTCTTTCTTATTTTTCTTTTTTTCAACGGCATATCACCACAATGAGTGATTTAAAGCCGATAAGATTTTTATTGCTGGTAATTTTTTTTTCAAAAAGTATTTCTGGTAATAACTTTCAAGAAATATATTGCTGGTTATATTAATTTTTTCAAAAATATAATGCTCGTATTTTTTACCAAATTGTATTGCTGGTAACATTTTTTTAAAAGTGTGTTGCTGGTAATATTTTTTTTTCAAAAATATAGTACTGGTAATATTTTTTCAAAAGGTATTGCTGACATTTTTTCTTCAAAATGTATTACTGAAATTTAAAAGAAAAATATATTGCTGGTAATATATATTTTTTTAAATAATGTATTGCTGGTAATATTTTTTTAAAAATGTGTTACTGGTAATAATTCTTTCTTTCAAAAATCTGCTGATGGTATATTTAAAAAAAAAAAAAAAGGTCTGGTAATGATGCATTCCTGGTAATATTCTTTTCTTTAAAATTGATTGGTGGTAAATTTATTTTACAAAAACTGGTATTAAAACCTATTTTTTACATTTTCATATAGTTTTGATCCCAGTTTGGAACTTAATTATTTGCACATAGCTGGGAACCTACAGGTGCTACCACCCCGGGTCAGTGTAGACCTGGGAAGACCAGTCAGTAAGAGGTGGTTCTACACGCCTCAAAGTCTTCTCATCAGAGGCCTTGCTGACAAATGTAGTTTATCGTCTTACCCAGGATGCGGATGTTTTTTTTTTATCGTCATACCGAGGACGCGTTATTTTCTTTTTATACATTTAGTTAAGTGAACACTTTAAAGGCCTTGCTCCGCAGACTTTATTGCTGGTCATAAAACAAAAAAAAAGATTTGAGAAGAATATAAAATAGCATCTCACAAAATATTGTGTGTGGTGGCCACAGTCCTATTGGTAAATTCATATTTATCTCTTTCGTCGTTTATAGTATGTTCTTGAATTTCTTCGCGAATATCAACACATGTTTTTTTTTTCAGCTACCATAACGCATTGCTATTTAAAGCCACAGATTCTCTACTCAGGATATTATTTTTTACCGGGAAATAATTTTTAAAAAGAAGTAAAGCCTGGCATGGGGACAATAACACACTCTTTGCAGTAAAGACAATTGGCCAGAAAAAAAAGAAAGAATTATTTTATATCATTTAATGCAATCCTATTCCTTGATTTTATGTATCCCAGTAGCCTAATTTGTTCTTGAACACGTGATTCTATAGACATAGCTCGAAAACACAGCTGGATATATAACAGGTTATAACGCTCTGGGTCAGAGTGGGCTGCAGTTTCATTTCAACCTAAGCTATTGCTTGACACATCCCACATCTGTAGAATTCCCAAAAAATGCATTTTCCTCGTATACAGAGGACATGCACAAATATATATATTTATATATATATATATATATATATATATATATATATATATATATATATATATATATATCTCGAGAGATAGATAGAGTTAAAATGCGACCGAGAACGATAGATGAATGTGTTAATAAATATGTATACTTGTTTTATATGCAATTTCTTTATTGACGTAAAATTATAATTTCCAGTGTTAGAAGCGACCTATTCCGACTCACTAATTTTGCCGTCCTTTGATACCATTTATTTTTTAAGGAAGCCAATGACTGCATTCATTTACTTTAAATTCTGTCAGACAAAATATGTCAGGCTCTCGAACTGACAAACCTTTTACATCTTTCAACTGATTTTACTATGATGCAGACAGACACGCAAAATTTACTATCGCATTGTCACAGATCGATCCATCTTCTCACTTCTTAGGCATCTTCTTGGAGGCCGTTTCTTTTGAAAGATAAATTCACTTTTCTCCTTTGGAGCCAATCAGTCATTGCATTCGTCTTGCTGGGAGTCTATTGACCCCAGCCTAGTGTCCAAAGTAATCGGCCATTTGCCATTTCTATCTGGTTTCCGATGAGACAATCTTTTGATCTTTACCCGGCTAATCAAATTTAATTGGATCCTCACCAGCATAGCTAATAGTATGTGCTGATAATCGCAGTGGAAATGTAGACACCATCCTCAGTTCTTTCTACGTGTGATGTTAGCTTTCGGTGGCCGACCAAGTCGATTCTTTGAATTATATAAACCTTGTGATTACCTGCCATCTATAGACATGGGCTCTGGCCAATGTCACAGCCGAGAATAACGGAACGACCGATATGGATTAAAGATTTTCTATTTGCCGAACATCGTTTTACGAAGTCAAGTTTGCATATTATCTTCTGCAGGCATCTATTCTCGTTATATCCGTCATTGAATTAGTTATTACTTTTCGAAGTTTTTTGAGCATTTCAAACTATTTTTTATAATTTGGTCCATATTAGACAGAATTATTTTTTTTTTCTCGCGTACATTTTTGCATTGGGAAAATTATTCTATAATTTTAGTTATTAAAAGGTTTATCTTTTCCTTTTTAGAGTCAACTGGCATGTTTTATGGCATTCTTTGAAAATCTAGATTATTCGTTGACTTTTTATTACAGCCTGACAATATTTTCAATACAACTTTAAGAAAAACCGATCCAATTATGTACTCGAGGTAAGATCTTCAATTTTTAGAAGGTAATGACAAATGGCAACGGAAATACTAATGTGTAATGGAGGGATTAGCCAATTTCTATACAGGAAATATTCGGAATGACCTAACTCTTCGAGATACCGCCAGTTGAAACTTTAAAAAATCTTCCACTTGAAAAGAATTGATCAGGAACATTGATATCACGTTTGTTATTGCAACGAGCAGAATTTTATGGAAATTTCTACCCTGACATTTTTTTTATGTAGTGAGGAAATTCTAAATCTTGATTATATTATTTTTTTTTACCCTGAGCAAGACAATAAAACAACTAATCCAGAGGGGGTTACTGACTGCGAAATCATGAGAAAAAGGGAACGTTATTAAAGACCGAGAACAACAAAATAACAGTAATCAGGTAGACCGTAGATATTGATTAATATTGCATTTAAACTTTTGAAAATCAAAGCTGGTTGCAAAGCAAGAAACTGGAAGATATTTCTACATGCGGTAAAAAAGAAACTGTTAGCATAGTATTGAAGGTTATGCTTTATCAATTCAACCGCAAATCGATAAGACCTTGTCGCCAATCTACTGTCCTTCAATTCAAAATATTTTGGTTACGTAGTGAAAGTTCATCAGAAGAGTTACCATGAAAATGTTTATTGAAAAGGCACAGGGATGCTACATTAGACCGGTGGGAAAATGACTGAAGCCAGGATGCTAGATCAGGATCAATAACAATGCAGATTTGCTGTATTTTATCCTATTTGAATATATAGGAGGTGTACCATACAGTATTATTTGCTTTTCTGCTGTTCCTTTTAGTTTTTGCTGCTGCCTGCCCATAAATTTAAGGTGGTGTGATTTTTTCCTATTTTTCAACTTATTTGAGTTTCTCTAGTGTCAATAATTAAGAACTGGTGAATAGTTGTCGTTTTTAAGACTTACACTATTATTCCTCTTAAGATTATTATTAATCATTTATCTGAAAAAGCCTATATATATATATATATATATATATATATATATATATATATATATATATATGTGTGTGTGTGTGTGTGTATGTGTGTGTGTGTGTGTGTGAAAATATATAGAAAACAGGAAAGAACTGGTTAGGTAAATAATCCAAAGTTCTTTAGTATTTTTGTTATTATTTAAAAAAAAAATAGTGCTCGATACAAAAGTAGAGCAAAAATATAATTATTTATTTAAAAATATGATTCCAACACGCGCTGAAAGGGTTTTGTGTATATAAAAATAAAACTGCCGTAACTATTGTTTTTGACGACTTCATAAAGGGTTATCTTTTTTGTAGGTTATTTAAGCTATTTATTAGGACTATGGATTTAAAAAAAATTATATGCTAATTATTCAATGCAAAAATTTGATGATGTCGCAAAACCGTTCACTCATGTCTATTGTTTAATAGATTTTTATTATTTGGAAACTTAATAATGTGTACTTTCTCATGTAGGCATAAAGGGCATGGTTCATCCTAAGTTTTACAAGATCTAGTTTTGGTTATAATTTTCCATTTTCTAAATAATAATAATAATAATATTATTATTATTATAATTTTCCATATTTCTAAATAATAAAAATCTATAAAGAAGATTTTAAAATATTTTCATAATAAAAATCTTAGGAGGATTTATGAAGCAGGCATAATATCCATCTCACGCACGGTAAATACTAGACCTGGCTTTTTTAGTATTTCCCCTTTTCTAGCGAGATTAATGCTCGACAAGCGTACATATAAATTTTAAATAAAAATAGAATTCTTTTCATTTTTTCATTTTTCATTCAAAATACTCAAATTTAGGAATACGTTTTCACAGCGTCGTCCACGTAACGACAACGTGACCATGTTTAAATGGAACGCTGATCTTATAAAACTTTCAGTTATCTGTTTGGTTAAGTCTTGTTCTTATGTCCATCATCTTTGTCATGTTGAATTGATAATGTTAATTATATTTTATGAATATGTCCTGAAGATGGTTTATTAGACCGAAACGTCCGACGTTGACATATTAACATTAAAACAGCATAATTGCATATAAGGATTTTTGTTTGTTTTTCCTTATATTTTTCTTCATACTGTCGGATCTATATCCATATATTTGCTTATATATATATATATATATATATATATATATATGAACATTGCAGTCAACACTCAGAGGCGACAAGCTGTTTTCCTTCTAGACGCGTTCCCTAGGCTGCCTGACTATTGCGTCTAGCATGAAGCAGCCTGCCGCTTCTGTGTATTGACATCACTGTTCAAAGACATTTTTTTATGTTTATACGATCTTTTTATGGATACAATGTTTAAGTAAATGCTCTGTTTATAATAAACAGTATTAACGACATTTACCGGCCTGAATGTCCGACAAATTCTCATGGAAAATATGCGTCCCCTGACAGGAATCGAACCTGCATCCTACACGGAATGGTCATATAGCCTGACGTGACTTACTGATTTAGCCACAGACGAGCATTTCGGTTAGAATGGTAGATTTTATTGTTGTTAAACTACAAATCTCCATGATTTTCTCTCGTACATTCTTATCTGCTCGATGCGTATCCAAATGTAAACAAGTAATGTCACTCATTATGAAATAGAGAAAGTCCGACAAAAGAACGTGTAAATATAAAAATCTCTTTAAATAGATTTTGTCCATTTCATAATATATATATATATATATATATATATATATATATATATATATATATATATATATATATATATATATCCAATACGGCTTGGAATATATGGAAAAAAAATGAAAATGCAATTTTTCACCTCTAGCATAGTCACAAGTTTTTCCATCTGTTAATTTATCTTTTTAAAATCCTAGAACTGTGAGATCGGTAAAGTGATTCTTAATAAAAAATCTTAAAGATTGTAGTCGTTTTTTCAACTTGGTTGGTTTTTTGGTTAGTTGATTCTGTTTAGCGACATATAAACTTTGTTTGTTATTTAATGCTGAAACCTAAATATTTTTAACACAATTTTATAGCTTCAAATACATATATTTTTCACACAATTGTATGACATCAACTGCCGATAAAATGTATTGTTGGTCATATCAACCTCAATGGATTATTTAATGGCGGCAACATTTTTACAATTGCTTCGTATAAATAGAATATGTATTATTTGTAAGATATCAGTTTGTAAATCAGGTTTCACTGATGTATTTTTTAAAGAGTTTTTTTTTTTTTGTCGAGTGTCTGGTTTCATTGATGTATTCTTTTCAGATATACAGTTGGTAGAGAAACTCTCATTTGGTTTATATTTTTTGGTAGAGGCCAAATGTTTTAGGAAATCATATTATGCCATTCACATTCTCGAAGAGCTCACATATATTGTTTATATTAAGCAGGTTTGCCTTGGGAGAGCAAGGTCTGAACACTCGGTTGATATATGTTTAATAGTGTATGTCGTTTCACATGCTTGACATGCTTCGTTGTTTAGCAAGTACGAGTGTGTTATTCTCTCGTGGTCAATGCGTAAGCAGCCAGTACTACTTCTTCCTTTCGAAAATTTCTGAAAGACGACTTCTATTATCTTAGTTTGGGCTGAAATTCAGAGCCTTTTGTGTTTCTAATCTGCTTTGCTTCATTGTCATTTCTTTTGAATGTATTTGTTAATGACCTAATTAAAGTGCATTGGATTTTGGTCGTTGAATCTACTGCCATATCTAAAGTTGGTTTGTCTGTTAGGTTTGCTTTATTGTTAACTTTCACTCCAGCGTGGCTAGGAGTCCAACATAGTTTGATGTATTTATGTTTGTAAGTAGAGCGTATTTTACATAATAGTTTGATAATGAGTGAGTTTCTGGATTGTTCTCCTTCAAAACCACTATGACGGATACTGAGTCCGAAAAATTAAGAATACTTTTTGTTTGCTCTCTGTAACGATACTGACAGCTAACTCTATTGTGTAAGCGTCCAGAGTGAAAAAAAAAGTATCTCCCTTTTGGAAGCGTTTTTTTTTTTTTTTTGTAATATTTTGATTTCTGCATATCCTGTTTTGTTCTTACACTCTGAAACATCTGTATATATGGTTGTATGGTTGAGATGGTTTTCCAATATGCCCTGAAACCTGTCCTAGAATGTGAGTGGGTGAATTATATTTTTAGAGAGTTTCTTTAATTCTAAAAAGACATCGGATTCCTTGATTGTCAATAGTGGTATACTGGCTACAGTTGTTTCTTGTATGTTTGAGAGTGAAGTCCCTAACTCTTCAGCGATTGGTTTCATCTTAAGTCCATAGTTTTGAATTGTATTTTCTTTTTGTTGGAACAGATTAGGGCATAAACGTACTGCTGAAAGCTAAGTCAGATGGACATGATTTTATTTTAACATAGTACTGTAATGTCAGTGTAGTGCGCCTTAAATGTGAAGGTGTTTCATTAGCTTCTGTATAAAACTCCCCAATGCTGATTTCTTAAAAGCCCCAATTACTAGTCTGAGGTGTATTTTTAGGTAAGGGTTTACATAAAACTAGCGTAATCCAGTTTTGAGCGAAGCAGTGCTCTGTATAATTTAACTAATGTTTGTCGAAGTGCTCCTCATTCAGTATAGTCTACCACGGTAGAACTTAGAGGACTTTAATCCTTTTTAGCTTTAAATATTTCATGTGGGGAATGACTTATTTTTTTTATCAAATAGGATGCCTACGAATTTGTGTTTTTCCGCTATCGGGATTTCTGTTCGGTCTAATTTTAATAATCGGTCGATGTGCAATTTCTTTAATTTGCAAGAATCTTTGAATTTGGTATTCATTTTGGAAAAGATAAAACCATTTTACGTGTCCCATTAGTGAATTTTATTGATTCATTTTCCGAATTTTCTTTCCATAGTTATGCATACATCGGGAGTTGTACATTATTAGACAGTCATCGACGTATAGAAAGCATCACACTTTTAGGCTTAGTGATTTAACTATGTACTTAATTTTAACACAAAAAAGGGTTAGGGAAGGAATGTCTGCTTGTCGACCTCTTCTTGATTTTGCAGTTCTGATAGCGTAGTTCCTGTAGTGATTTGAAATCTTCAGTCTTCCAAGAAATTCTCGATTAATTGAATCAGCTTTTCTTTTTAGGTCCAGTTCATGCAGGTCTTCAAGATACAAAATTTCCATGTCGTGTTGCACACATTTTATCAAAAAATACTACCGTGAGATTTCCTTCTTAATAAAAGCTTCCCTTACAAAGGCTTCTAGGCTTATTAAATTATCCATTGTGCTTCTTTATTCCTAAAATCACATTGAAAATGGTTGATTAAACCTTTATTTTCCTACACCAACTCAACCATAGTTTTACAGAAGAAGTGGTTAACGATATCGTTCTGTAATTTTCGGGGTCTGTGTCATCCTTTTGAGGTTTTGGAATACGGACGATGAATGACTGTCCCCACATTTCTGGGAAGTTGTGATTTGTTTATATCGTTTTACACAATGTTAATAAAAGTCGTTATGATTTCTTGGGTAGCTGTTTCATGAATTTGTAGTGGATATAATCATGATCCACAACTGTATTGTGGGTTTTCTTTAAGGATTTATTTAGTTCTACCAGAGTGAATGGTAGGTTATATATTTCAGTATTATTTGATTTAAAGTTTAGTTTTGTTTTTTTCCGCTTTTTGTTTGAGATTTAGGAAATGTTGACTACCATTCTTGGCAGATTAATTTTTAGAGATAGTTTTGACTAGTTGGTCAGCACTATCCTAGTTATTTAATATCTTTTTTCTGAGAGGTGCTATACAGTGTTTGCTTGGAGTTTACCTGCTATTTTCGTTATCACATTCTAGACAGATTTTGTTTTTGTAGCAGAATTGGGACTGTTGATACAGGTTTTCCAGCATTCTTTTTTAATTTCCTGAATTATTTTCCGTATTTTTGCCAGGCGTTGCTTAAATTGCAACAAATTAGAAATTGTAGGTTGTTTGTTGAAAACTCTCACAGCTGTTCTTCTTAGCATCATGGAATTTTTACATTTAGCATTGAACCAAGGTCTGTTACATATTTGTTTTTTTGTTTTTTTGTGGGCGGGTGAATTATTGCTATGCATTTTTATTTTCAAAATCAGAGTTTGAAAGATAGCATTTGGGTCTTTATTTTGGTTGTAAATTATTTTGATATTGAAAAAATCACTGCCTGCGCTCCTCACCCACCACAGAGTCCACCATTGGGAAGTGTCAAGTGGGGAACCTAGATGTTATGAGAGGTCCGGGCTACAGAAATCACTATACTCGTATTCGAGAGACACTCTGATCACCCGTTAAAACAAACTGGTATGTTTACAATCACGTCTAAGTCAAGAGCTCTTCGAACAGAGTGATCTTCATTCATCGCGTTCTTACGCATATAAATTGAATAGACGTTATTTTATCCCGTTGTATATATGTGGCATTGTGTTTAGTTATAAAGTACCCCATAAATCGATATATTTATAAGGGCGAGGGATTGTCATGATCAGCCCATTGATCGGATTGGTACTCTCTGACTGCCTATTTCAAGTATGGCGAAAGCGGTGTGTTAGGAATCAGAAGTATGTAATCCTGAAACCCACAGTCACCAGGATCCCGTCATTACGGATCACCAACCACAGCAAACAGGTAGTCTCATTGTTGTAGAAGTGCAGGTGGCCTATTCTGATGCTCAAGCCGAGAGAGCGTTTTAGTGTTGATAATTCTAGTATAAAATATGTTGCTGGTCATTTTACTTTAAAATATATATTCTCATAGTTTTATTATATCAGGTATTGTTGCTAATTTTACTATAAATATTTAGGCTTGGTAAATTTAGCATGAATACGAATTGTTGGTAATTTGTTTGGAGGTAAACTGTTTTCCAAGAGCTGGGATCCTAACAGGTGATTCCCCCTCGGGCTCAGGAAAAACAGCAATTAAGAGATAGTTTTACGAACTCAAATCCTCGAAACATCTATTCAGACTTATTACTTACTGCCGGGTGTAGTTTATCGTCATACTCAGAACTCATTTTCAACTAGAATGAATGTCTAATGGTGATTACCAAGGTACGGCAGCTTGGAAAACTCACACTGTTCGTTCTGATAAGAAAATAAATCGAATTTGTTGATGAGTACCTCGCACTCAACACAGAGATATAAATTAAGTTTCTGGGAAGGAGGTAGTGTTGCCCTGGGTCAATAGGGTGGCTCCTGGAAGGCCCTACGTCTGGCAACAGGACTCTGCACAATTTTATATAAGCACGAAAACCCAGTAATGACTGTCAGATAATTTCTGCGATCGCATGTCTCTTACATCTGGACACTTAAATTCCGATACTGTAAACTCTTTGATTGTTATGTGTGGAAGGACAACTCAACAGAACTCCTTGTAACACCAAAGATTAACTGAAGGCAAGGATTATGGCCACATTCAGCAATTAAATAAGCAGACCACCCAGAAGAAATGCAGTAGATTCCGAAGTCCTCTGGAGGCTGTTTTTAAGGCAATGGATATTTTTAAATAAATTTACTGTTTCGTATTTCAAGATATTTTCGTAAAATTTTGGTAAATATACATGTTAAAAGAAGATGTCAATGTTATTTTCATTTTTGCATAACTTAGACGACAATGTATCCATTGCATCCTGTACACAAACACACACACACACACACACACACACACACATATATATATATATATATATATATATATATATATATATATATATATATATTACCCACAAATCCATTTAGTTAGGTAGTTCCAGGCTCCTTAGGATTTATTTTATTTGCTCAACATTTTATCTTAGTTACTCGCTTTTTTTTTTGTTTATGTTCTTTTTTTTTTCTTTGGAATGGAAATTTAAGCCACTGGATTTTTTTCGCCCTCTTCGGATGTTCTAGTTCTTTCTTTCTTTTTTTCCAATTTTTCATCGGATGCCAATTTGTTTTGTATACTTGCAAATTTTGACATCTAGGTTTTTCACCAAATGAGTATAATTATTAGTATTATATATATATATATATATATATATATATATATATATATATATATATATATATATATATGAAGAAATATAGTCTTAAGGTGTGCTATATTTATGGGATAAAGTGCTCAATATCAGAGATAGAGCGTGTGTAAATATAAAAGTGAACATAGAAGTTAACAATTAGAGGCGACAGTCTGTTTCATGCTATATGCAATCTTCAGGCCACACGTGGAAAGAAATCCAGTGCCTTAAATTTCCAGTCTTTTATCTTCACTTTTATATATATATATATATATATATATATATATGTGTGTGTGTGTGTGTGTGTGCGCGTGTGTATGTGTGTGTGTATGTGAGTGTGTGTGTGTTTGTGTGTCTGTTTGTGATACTTCATCCATCTTAATGGGTTTTTATACATTAAAAAATGCCTGGAATCTCAAGTCGTCCGAGAAGATTTAAGCGGCCTCTCCTACATAACAGAAACAGAAAGAGGATACATTCAATCTATCCAGTTAGCCAACGCATTTTATATCTTTCTTTCTATCACCCTTTCTTTCTTATTACATCCAATAAGAATATTTCCACATTTTGTTATCCAGGCGAGCGGAATTGTTCAGCCAAATGTTCGCGATGTTTGTTTGGGTCCAAATTTAACACTAATGAAAACCAATAACTTTCCCACTTTTGCCCTAGCTGAATATGCTTTTAGCAACAAGAAATCCATTCCTCAGTAATGTAATTATTTTATACATACATACATATATACATATATATATATATATATATATATATATATATATATATACATATACATATACATATATATATATATATATATATATATATATATATATATAATCTTTTGCAGGATTACTTGAAGACATGCGATAGAAATACGGAAAATTACAGCACGAAATAAATAGAAAATATTATACGCTATTTTCTTATATTTTTTCTGTTATTTTCATGCTCGCTGCAGGATATAGAATTAGCACATTTACTTCTTTTGTTGGTCCACATCGTGATTTCTGCAGAATTTCCCTGGGGATCATCTTCGAAACGAAATAGGCTCCAAATATGAAATTATATCATGTAAAATCAAACGAAAAAACTTGTTTCGCAAAAGTGCTTGAAGATTAATTTGTCATACCAAATGTCTACAAATGTTACAGTATGCAGCACTGTATGAGTTAATAAAACTACGTCGATCATTTTTGTAACCTTAATTTGTCTAGGCGAGTGAAAAATAAAATATGATTGCATTATAGATGTGCAGTTATAGTAAAGTTCATCGGCAGTTTCTTATACATGCCCCTGAGAAAGATATAATTCCATGTATCAGTACTGTCATTGAAACCGTAAAGATGAGTTTGAAGAGATATCACAGAAGAAGCGTTTCGAATAGGCTCTTTGCTTTATGTCTCTTTTGGGACTCATCCCAGACCTTATGTGGGACTCATATATAAGATCGATTACTAAAAATGCAGGAAAATAATCGGCTCCTTATACCACTCCAGTAAGTATCTGACTCCTCATGTCATGTTCTATGTTTATAAAAGTTAAATCAGATCAAAATGCGAGTATTGCTGAGATATCTAGACTGGATCTTCCCAGTCCTCCGTTCCCAGCCTGGACAGAGTTCAAAAAGCGTTTACGCGGCATGGAAGACCATTTATTATATTCCACTCTTCAGTCTCTTTCCCCCATGCGAAACATCGCATGCCTATCCCTATTTACATGCAAAATGTTCTAACGAGCTACATTACTTAGTCCCACTAGTTCACATTTACACTTATGACCCACCATGCTATGTACATAAAGGCGAGACCATTCATGTTCCATTCGGATATTTTCTTTCTAAGAGCCGCTACTTTATGTAACAGAGACCCGAGAGGATGCTTTCCCGGTCACTACAATCTTAATGTCTTCAGGCCTAGGGTCAATTATCATCTACCCTACATAATACAGTCTACAATTCTTAAAACAATCTCATCAAATAACCCTATGCCTTCAGTGGCTTTCAAGCCCTGTATTGTGAACATTAGCGTAAAAAGCTGGATGTTTTGGATAGTTCATTAAGGATGTGTTGTGTAGTTGGATTTAGATCTAAAAACATACAAGATTCAACAAATGCTACTCTCAAGTGCCACCAAGCCAAACCGTCTTGGGAAGAATGCTTTGGAGGAGATGCAGAGCGTTTCAGGAAATGTCGTTTGGTCAATCGAGAAATACTTTATTGCGGCGTTTGGGGCCAAGTACAAGAAAGACATCTAAGCGACAGAAACCAGCTGGTATCATGGTTTATGCTTCTATTGCATCTGATAGTTCGAATTCTTCATTGGTGTTTATTGATGAAATGATAAAAGTGCATAGTAGAATTTACAAGCAAATGTTGGAGAAATGTATACTACTCTCGGGAAACATATGTTGATCTAGAGAGAGAGATATGTTTTCCTGGAGAGATATATGATGTCCTGGTTGTCACCCACATTTAATCGCAATGTCTTCCTCTAGACGGTGCACCCACAAACACGGCCAATTTGAAACAGCACTTGTGCAAGTGTCATTTCCGTAGGCTTTTTCAAAGGTCAACTTGCCCTCTGTCAAGCACTGATATATCTCTAGTGGACTTTGCGATTGAACACATATTGCAATGCAGTATTTCATGTGTGTTCCTATTTATTTATTTTTGTTCTATATATGTAGAATATTTAATAATCAACCTGTTACATTTCTTTAACAAAAACTAATAAAATAGCCATGATAAAATAAATAAAGAGTAAATATATATGCCGCATGCGGTAAGCAGTTCTCAATATGAACCTGATCGAGTTTTCTAATTGATATTTTTTGTGCACACTACATTTTAAATCACATTTGTTTAATGCATATATGCAAGACGGGTCAAATGGACAGAGTTTTACAAGTGAGAATATGGAGCGCGCATGACGAATAAATGACTATTTACACCATTTAGCGACGAGAGAATGTCTGCAGTTGTAGTGTAATAGAATGAACAGAAAATCTTAGAATGTTATTTCAATTCTCTTACAAGTAGTATAGATCAATGAATCTATGCACTAACATTCCACTATCAAATGAGAAGAAAGCCAATGAGAATGAAATAGTAATTATCACAATAGAATAGAAGAATTCTTTTAAATGGCGCTCTATAAAAATTTAAAAACAATTAAAAAACAAATATTCCGAATAAATTGTTAAGAGAGGGAATAAAAATATCCAGTTTGAATAAAATAAGCAGAAAGAGGCAATTATATGATCAGATCTATCCTTTCATGGACATAGATTCTCTTACTTTCGAAGAAGGGGATTAATTCCACCCGAAACAATAGAAAAACTACCTAACTAGAAAAAATAGATTGGAGGAAATTAATAATATTAATATCTACGAGATATGAAGAAGGTCAAAATAAAAGTTTTTATGACTATCTCGCAAGCGATTGACAATAAAGTTTGGTGCCGGATGCTACAATAACTAACCTAACTAAGGGTATAAAGTAGAGTGGGTGCCGAAACGAATTTCGCGACTTCATCGCCGCAGCAGAAAAGCCACGTATGTCTGCTTAGTTTCACATAAACAAAATACACCACATTTGCTCACCATGCACGAAAATCTAGTGTCAATCTAATTTTACAAAACTATTTTAATTCCATTTTGAATGCTACTATTATATTTCTGTCTATATTTCTGTTCTAATTCCACGTGTTATGTTTAATGGATTGAATGAATTCCCTCTCCAAGTTATCCACCGCCTTTACTGACCTTCATTAGACACGACTAGAATAGTCTACCCCAGTGACCTTCATTAGACACGACAGAATAGTCTACCCCAGCGACCTTCATTAGACACGACAGAATAGTCTACCCCAGCGACCTTCATTAGACACGACAGAATAGTCTACCCCAGCGACCTTCATTAGACACGACAGAATAGTCTACCCCAGCGACCTTCATTAGACACGACAGAATAGTCTACCCCAGCGACCTTCATTAGACACGACAGAATAGTCTACCCCAGTGACCTTCATTAGACACGACTAGAATAGTCTACCCCAGTGACCTTCATTAGACATGACAGAATAGTCTACCCCAGTGACCTTCATTAGACACGACTAGAATAGTCTACCCCAGTGACCTTCATTAGACACGACAGAATAGTCTACCCCAGTGACCTTCATTAGACACGACTAGAATAGTCTATCCCAGTGAGCGAAATAAAGTGGTCAGTATGATATTTCAACCACCTGAAGAAGGCCGTGGCATACAACGGACGAATCGTTGTAATAAATATGTCAACAAAGATGAGGACAATAGTCCAAATAATGTAAATCGTTTACTATTCTATTTTATCTGGTATTTTACTTTTTTATTAATACTAGCAGCTGAATTACCCTCGCCTTGATACCTTTAACTCATACTTTTTGTAAGAAAATGATGATTGATTTTAAATCATTGTTATAATTTGTGGAGAAAAATGATGCATTTCAATATTGCTCAATGATCTTTTCAATGGGACCTCCATCTTCTGGCTTTCTCTTTCTATATGTTGGATAGGATTCATTCCTTTGTTTAAATTTAAATTTAATTGAAATCAAAGGGAAAAATTGTAATTTGGGGGGTTGGCCTCCGGGGACCAGCTTTAATTAAACTGAAATATACATATTCAAATACACTAAGAGGCATTCCCTTGTTTAAACTTATATATATATATATTTAATTTATATTAACGGAAAGAAAAATCAGTGAGGAGTTTATGACAGAGACCTCATTTGATCAAAATGAAATAACCTTATCCAATGACTCAGCGCAATGTAGTTTCAAATATGTATAGCTATGTGGAGCTATCTCCAAAAGCCTAGGAGTTCGATAACAAAAAGATAGTCAGTAGCTACAACTTTATATATATATATATATATATATATATATATATATATATATATATATATATATAGATTATATCGTGATAGATTCCATTCCATTTCGTATATGCCTAATTTCATTTCAAATGCCATTTTTCATTTTGATTGGATATATCTTGTTTTGATTGGCACTATTCTAATTCAATTGTGCTTTTTTCTATTTTGTTTGCTTCGATTCCCTTTTTATATTTTATCTTTACTATTTTTATATGTACTAGTCTGTTCTAATGGTAATTATGGCCGTTTTGGGTGGTACTGTTGCATTTTGTTTGGTATTATTCTATCGTGATAGATGCTATTACATTTTGTTTGACCCAATTTTATTGTGAAGAATTGTATTTTTATTGATAGTATTCAATTGCGATTGGTAAAATTCTATTTTAATTGGAACCATTCGGGTTTGGTAGCTTCTATTCTATTTTGATTCCTGTTATTCCATTTCAATAGATAATATATCATTTTGATAGGAAACTATCAAATTTTATTTTGATTTGTACTATTCCATTGTTATAGATATTATTGCATTATGATTGGTAATATTATGTTTTCATTTGTAATAAACCATTTTGATCATTAATTCATTTTCGATATGTACGATTTTATTGGAAATGTTCTCCTGTAGGAATTCATCAGAATAAACCTATATTTTTTATCTAATATATCCATATATATATATATATATATATATATATATATATATATATATATATATATGGATATATGTTGTTCTCTAATATACCCATATATATATATATGATATAATGGAATATGCGTACACCTGTGTTCCCCCTCACTGGAATAGGATTTGCTGATGTCCGTCATAAATACCAACGGACATGTAGGTACGAGAGTCAAAGAGCCTTAGTTTGAGAGCTAAGTCTAAAACGACGTTCATTGGACTAGGCTATTGATCTACACTTCTTACCTGCGACTACGAAGCGTACCAGTCGATTACTGCTACCGTATTCTACATGGTTATAGTACCACTTAGCTACTAGGATATATTATAGAAATACATATATATATATATATATATATATATATATATATATATATATATATATATACATACATATATATATATATATATATATATATATATATATATATATATATATATATATGGATATTGGATATGTAGACACCTCAGGTTAGAAATGGCATCATGACTCTTTCCACTGACATATATATATATATATATATATATATATATATATATATATATATATATATATATATATATATGTATGGGAAAGTGACCCAGTAGTTAGAACACTCGCATTGTGACCATGGTCAATTTGTCAGAGACTGGAGTGGTCCTGTGGAAAGTGCCTGAAAATCATACCATACTTGTGAAATTCGGTAGACGAAACGGGCGATAGCTGTGCTTGCACGAGGTCACAAAATCACGAGGGCTTGAGCTTGCTGGCCTTGTTCAAATTGTTGATCACGCTACATAACACATTATTTCCCAGAAACTCTAAGGTCTGCTCAGCATAGTTGTAGTTTAAACCACAGATGGGCTCTGTGGGAGTTGAATAAACACAAATGCGCCTAAGCCAGGCCTAGAAGACGGGTATCCTCGAATACGAGTGGCCATATATATATATATATATTTTTTAAGCAATTCACGATAAGCAGGGCGGGAATGCCACAATCACATAAGGGTTTACAGAGTAATAAGAACAAGATAAAATAAGCATGTTCATTGAAAGGATACAGAGGAGGATGGGGAACAATTTCATGGTGTCAGATGTCGATTACCATTACACTTGAAGATTACATAAGAGGAAGGGAGTTCCACAGAAAGGAAGTGCAAGAGAAGAAGCTGTTTGAGTAGAAGAAACGGTTACATTTAACCGTTTCGATAGGGAAAGGGTGGGAGCGAAATGCCAGCCTGGTAGCCCACATAAATTCATGCAGTCTGGAAATCAAAGAAAGTCGGAACAGTTGCGGTGAAAATACTTGTAAAGTAATAATCGCAGAAACCAATTAAAGGAAATACTTTAAACTCTCGCACCTGATATTACATTTTGTATCGGTCAGGTATTTTGTCAGTTTGTATCAGTCAATGAATGAAATTGTGGAATCCCGTCCCTCGCCAGAAACATGGATCTTATAGAGACCTCTGAAAGGGTGAGGTGGGCATTTTTATATCTCTCTATACAAGATATTTCATATCCTCGCTTGAAAACACTAATTCTACAGATCCGTCACTTAAATCTGCATTCGGAGTCTGGATAGTAATCACGTCCCTCACCCACAATTCAACTGGCTTTTCAGTGCTCACACTGACTACATATTCTTATGTTTTGAGGTCCCCCCTCTCTCTCTATCTCTCTCTCTCAGTAACTCACTCACTCAGTCACACACACACACACTATACCTATATCCGTAACAGTTGTTAAATATGTTGCATTTATTGAAAGTAGAACAACCCTTGCCACACTAATTGTAGCCAACCACCCACATTTCCTCCGTATTGTATCGGTGAAAAAATGTTCCACTCGCCTTCTTCTCGGGAACCACTGCTCTATGGACTTTCAAGAAGATGTTTCCCCGATACCTAGAATTTTAACCTGTTCAAGTCTAAGGTTAACCGTTATCTTCACCTCCTATCCGTATAGACTCCTTCTTAACATAAACATCTACCTCAAGGTGAACATTACTGTGAAAAAATGTTTTCAACACAAACCAATGGACGTAGTTCGCTTTCATGTACTAATGACAAGGGCACTTTCTTGTGCTTCAAATGTTTAAAACTGATTTCTATCATCCACTTCTTCTCCCGCACTTCTCATCTGTGTAGTAATTTCTGTTCCATCATCAAGCGAAATTTTTTTTTGAATCCCAAAAATTTCTCTTGATGATGGAACAGAGCTTACTTTATTTCAATTTAATTCAAATAATTATATTGAAGTTTTCGGCTCTTGTTTTGAAACATGAGAACTCTTGTGTAGCGTGTTGGAATCATATTTTTAAATAAATAATTATATTTATGCTCTACTTTTGTATCGAGCAGTTTTAAAAAAAAATAATAACAAAAATACTAAAGAACTTTGGATTATTTACCTAACGAATTCTTTCCTATTTTCTATATATTTGCACACACACACACACACACACACACACGCGCGCACACACACACACACCTATATCTATATATATATATATATATATATATATATATATATATATATATATATATATATATATCAGTACTTGACAGTTGCAGGGTATATCGAGATCAAGAAGAAACCGGAGAAGTCACGGAGCCATCTAGCTTACGGATTGTGTCGATGGATACCATTTAAAGTTACTTTTCATTTTGGTACCATTAATTATTAAAGTTGTAGTAGGTCATCCAAATATTCTAGACGATTGTAATTGTTGAAAAAGACACCATACACCACTTCAACAAATTTAGTGAATTTGTTTATATCTTAAAAATTAACAAACTATTGCCATTACAAATATTGCAATAAGATATTAATTTACCGCCAATTATTTGATACGCAAAATGCTAAATCGATTTCTACTGATTTCTCTGTGATTGTTGATAATTTTCTCTTATTTTCCGTATGCTAAATTTTAATATGCCTATGATGAAAGAGTATATTTGTATATATCAACTGCACGTTATAATAAAACTAACAAATTATAATTGTAATACACAGCACGTGACAATCGGCTGAAGGGAATGTAAATTCTGTTATTGCTTTGAAAGAATGCTGGAAATAAAACCAAAAAGAATAAATTATGATATTTGTATTGATGCCACTGAGACCTGAACAATATCTAATAAGATCAATCTGTAAAGTCAAAAAACGTATGTCATTTCTCTACAGTAGATTGGATAATCACCTAGATATATACAAAAACAGTCGGCTCCAAATACTTTTTAACAAATAAGATTTATTTATAACATGGTATTGGTTAAAAATGAATTATTTTTTAATTTGATAGGAAATTCTAAGGATTAGATAAGACGAATTTAAATACCTTATTGACATTGCTACAAATATTATAGGCGTATGATAAGTTTAAATTGATGTCGTTCTGTTGATTCATTTAGTTTTGGTTTGGTTTGTTTTGTTTTACGGCATATCAACCTCAATGGTTTATTTGATGCCGACGAAATTTTTACTGCTGGTAATATGTTATTCTTCAAAAATCTATTTCTGGAAATATTTTTCCTTGAAGAAATCTGTAGCTCGTCATATTTTTTTAAAAAAATGTATAAGTCTTTGTATTGCTGTTTTTTTGTTTTTTACAATATTGCTGATAATAATTTTTCCTTCAAAAATATTGCTGGTAATATTTTTTTTATTACACAGTATTTCTGATATTAAAACCTATTTTTAGATAAGTTTGGGTGTTAACTATTTGCCCATAGGTGGGACCCTAACAGATGCTACCACCCCAGGTGGACCTGGGAACACCAGAAATTAAAAGGTGGTTCCACGCTCCTCAAAACCTCCTGATCAGAGGCCTTGCTGTTGGACGTAGTTTATCATCTTACCCAGAAAGCGGGTGTAGTTTATCCTCATAACCAGGATGCGGATGTAGTTTATTTTCATACCCAGGACGGGATTCACTTAGAATTGTGTCTGTTAGACAGAAGATAATGTAAAAAAAAAAAATAAAAAATAAAAATAATTAGGTAGAAAGGACTATTATTGTGGAAAGGTAAAATACGAACTCTGATTTTAAACATCTCGCGGGTTTGCGCAGACAAATATGTGGTACATTGGTCTCATTAGCTTTAATACAATCTCGAAGAAGGTAGTAGCGTATCATGAGAATATAAACACCATGTTGATGGCTAAACCCCCTCTATGAGACCAGAATAGCGGATCAGCAGTCTCGCACCCTCAATCTGGTGTGTTACATACAAACATAAGAACAATATTTACATTATTCGGACTAGTGTCCTCATCTTTGTCGCCATATTTATTACAACGCCTTGATCCAATGTGTCCGTGGATAAAGGCGTTGGTTAGATCCAATAAGAGACCCAAACAGTGTGAGTTCAATACCCGGTTAAGGCAGTGGAGAACTTGAAGAGGGGATAACTGATAACTGACATCCATTAAACATGGCACGTGGAACTAGAACAGTCTACTCCAGTGAGCAAAATAAAGGGTTCAGTTCGACATTCAAACCACCTGAAGAAGGGTGGAGCGTACAACGGCCGAAACGTTGTAATAAATATTGCGACAATGATGAGGACAATTGTACGAATAATGTAAATAGTTTACATAATACCTCCTCTCAGAAATATAGACAGATACAAAGAGAGGAAACAAAATAGTTATCAAAACACGAGATTTTAGTAGACGAACTGGATTACATTAGTGCAAAATCTGTTGTTGGTTTAGATAACGAAAATTAAATACTAAAGTGTTATAAGATGGATAAACTGATTTTTGGCAGAGATTAACATAGCAAGGATAAAGTCATTTAGAATTTGAGCTAATTACATTTCTCCTCCTTTATAATAATCTGCATCAAACAATATCATGTAGATATGAATGATGTGCAAAAATTAAGAGAGAATTGACGATTTTTCTTTTCATTAGATACTCGGTCTACCTTTGCACGATGTTCTATTCTAATTACATATTTGAAATGTGATTCATTTCTCCTTTGAAGTTAGTTAAGTTATAGTTAGAGATTAGCGTGTCTGCATATTACTTTAGTGTTCTTCGAATAAAACACTTGCTAGTTTTCCTAAGTAAAAAGAAAAACATGAAGTGGTATATCTACTGTAGAGACATCGATAGAATCTATAAAGTGTTTTCAATTAAACAAGATAGAACAAAAGCAAATATGCGATTTTAACAAATTTTATGAAATATATATTCCATATAATGAAAAAGAAATATTGAGGTAGAACGCTAGGTCAATACAAATATCATTTCCAAAGTTCAAATTTTCAACATTTTAAATCAAAGAACTAAACAAACGTTGATAAAATTCTAGCTAAACCAAATAAACAGAAATTGGGTAATCGTACCGTAGAATGTTATGCCCATTGGTAGATTCACCGCCAAAAACAAGATTTCTCTTCTAAGTATTTCTCTCCAGCCGTTTGTATTACATACGTAAAAAAAAAATTTTCTTTGTCGAATAACGTTGTTTCATTTCTTTACAAATCGAAATAGAGAAATAAAAACAAAATCACTACAATTTATACTTTCTTTATGTTGACGTGTGAGAATGTTAATAAGTTATGAAGATGCTATTTGTTGCTATAATAACAACGATAAGATTTGTTTATTCAAAAGAACGTTTTAAAAGAATATATTCAAGACAAGAGACAGGGGAAACCTGTGAATAACCTACACAAGATTGTGCAAGCAGTTGATAGAACAAGGATTTGGAAAAATAATAAGGGGTCAAAGATTACTTAGCTCTTCAGAGGATAAAGTTTCATCCTGAAGAGAGAAGTACTTAAAAGAAAACGGTCGCTAAATATAGATGGGGCTGCAGATACATGATAACAAATGCTAAAATAAATAATGCCTTTCATATACAGGAGGAAAAAATGACAGCATATTTTTCAAAAATAAACTGAATAAATGATTTTCATAGCTTCAGATAAGAACAAAGAGTCGAAAGAATGTACAGTGTTATTTATAAGACTGACATCCGCCAATCAACATCCACGGTCACAGTTGCATAGCTATGCATGTCTTAGCTTAAACTCTAAATTAAGCGGGGAGATTCCTTCATTTTCCAGAGATGGGAAAGTTGTTCAAATATAGATTGTCTTCATCTTCGATATATGCTTCTGTGCTACCTCGGAAGTGATTGGTTGCATGGTTGGCGTCCTTTTAGCTAACCCTTATATATATATATATATATATATATATATATATATATATATATATATATATATATACAATTTTGTATAATTTCATGCAACAAAAAAGAGTATTTAGAAAAATAAGACAAACTGGAAAGGTTTCTTTTGTGACGCTTTTCATCCGTTAGTTTGTTGACGCTGCCACATCTAAACATGCGCACGAATTGTCAACGAAGCCCAGTCCGAGGCAACCTAACAGATAAAACGCGTTACAAAATAACCTTTCGAGTCTGTCATATTATATATATATATATATATATATATATATATATATATATATATATATATATTAATGACTTGGGAACATCCCAATTGAGTTGAAATATTACAAAGGAACAGGTACAGTTTACGCAGTTACATGGGCGAAGATAACGATAACTCAAGACTTGAAAAGGTTAAGATTGTAGTGATCGGAAAACATCCTCTGAGGAATCGGTTCCACGGAGCAGTCTTTCGGGGAAGCAGCTATTTGGAGGGTACTTTGTTCTTGTCAATGGAATACAAAGAGAATGCAAGTGGTTCGTTATAATGGGTGTTGCACGGCGGGTCTTAATCGAGATTTTTAGAACTGGTAGAACTAAAGAGGATAATTCGTCTGAACACTTTCCATAGAAATAGATATAAAGCAGCGAGTTGCTTGTTATGATTTGCTTGTGAGAAAGGAATTGTTGTGCAGAAATAATTTGTCACCCGCATCGATACAGAAATGTTTCTGGTCTCTATAGAAACGGGATGTTGAGGACTAGATATGGCATCAATAATTCATTTTAAGCCTGATATGGCTCTTTGTCAAGGTAGAGGATAGCACACGGAGTCAGGTACTTACTGGATTGCTACAGGAAACTGACCATTTTCCCAGTATCTTTAAAGGTGTCCAAATTCCACTTGAAATCGGGGTTGAGTTTAAATCCCAACAATCGCTCAGATTACAGAGCCTCCCCAAAGGAACATTTATTCACCCTGACCGGTGATACTTCAGGGTTCGATCGGCTGTGATGGAATGTAACTAGTATTTTTTTCGAGACATTGAATGTAAGCAGTCAGTTTTCCCATATTGAGATGCTTATGCTAGATTATATGAGTGCGAACATCTTGTCATCTAGCATAGATATTCACAAACGATCGGTGCATACACTTAGGCAGATTATTTATATAAAGGATCAGTCCACTGAGGGACTCCTGCATTGATTACATAGGCCCCCGACGCCTGACCGTTAACAACTACCTTCGTTATGAAGGACTTTATTATTGAGAAAACTATTTTAGTGATTCAATAGTAAGGTAGCCGTTGCAGCATTCCCTATGCCACAGCTAATAAAACACCTTTAGAATATCCAATACTATAGATCTTGATATGTATTTTTGTTTTGGGTCTCACTGATTCTGTGATTAATAGTAGTTAGGTCATCAGCTGAGGATGGGCCGATAAAATCCCGTAATGTTTGTCGTTCAAGAGGTTCTTCTTATTTAAGTGATCAAGAACATTCTTGTTGATTATAACTTAATTATAGACTAACAATCTTGCTAATCATATTATGAAGACTGGTGGGTCTGTACTGAGAGTAGGTGAGCACTCACCTGCGTTCTTGAAAACCGGATATTCGCTTGACAAATTCTAGACTTGGGAAGGATTTCTCCATCGAGCAGTGTTTAAATAATTTCGCTTGAGATCGTGGTTAGTTCGGGGTTGCTCTTGTTAAGTAGAACCACTGGGATTTTGCCGGGGTCAGCGCAAAAAGTCTCAAACTTATCAAACGTTTTGAGACGTACCGGGCTGTAATGAAGATACTACTGAGATTATGTTAGGTGAGACAATAGAAGTCGGGAAGGATTTCTCCTATGTCTTCTCATGTCAAGGAAGTGCTGAATGTTTATGAGAAATAATGGGCCAGTATAACATGGGATTTATTCCATTCTATTACAAGAGCTATCAATGATTGGCTGTACATCACCACTGCTTATTGATTTGAGTCAGTTCAATGAGTTCTCTGAAGACGTTAGCTAATTTTGACACGCTGTGTGCTTAGGATCTGCTGGCATGGAATGACGGGTAATTTCTTTGGCTGTGTCATATTGGAAGCTGGCATATCTATGCTATCCATATACCTAAGAATGAAATAGGCATATTATTTGTTGCTCATCGCGTAATAAGTTTGACTTTTAAAATAGCCAGCCATCTGCTACTATTGTATGCGAAAATGTTGTGTCTTTATGTATGACATTTAATAAGAAAAACTGAATATGATACCAGGTGAAACGCTGGAAGATAAGGGAACTTAATGCTGGAGGATAAGCGTTAATTTAATCTTCCAAATAGAAGAGACATGAATTTCTTGGAAATCAGTATACTATATACTGGCTTTAAAAGTGATCTTTGGGTTCAAATGCAGGAAAGTTTAAAACAAGAAGCGAAACCAAGATTGTATACTAAGATGAGCTGTAGAGTGCCATGTAAGTATTCTATAGTATACAACAAACTATCTGAGTGAGATGAGTTTGACAATATTTCTCTATGCTACAGGATGAAATGCTCGGCATTAATATCCCTCTCCATCTGCATTCTATTTCTTATAATTTTATCACACCATAAATATATATATATATATATATATATATATATGAAGAAATATAGTCTTAAGATGTGCTATATTTATGGGATAAAGTGCTCAATATCAGAGATAGAGCGTGTGTAAATATAAAAGTGAAGATAGAAGTCAACACTTAGAGGCGACAATCTGTTTCATGCTAGATGCAATCGTCAGTTGGCTAGGGAGATCGATCTTAGAATAAAAAGAGACTTTTTTCTCACCCCAAGTAAATACCAAGTACATTATTATATAGGATATCAATTAGCAATCCAGAATTAATCGAACTGGAAACTGACGTATTTGAGAAAAAAATATTATATAGATCTATAACAAGTCCATAAATATATTTGCGTACCATGCTTGCTTGTGCGCATATATATGCGCGAGTCTATACATACTAATACGCACATCTATAGAAATTGTATACTAAGATAAATAGCTAGATAGAGACTGAAATATAATGGCGTCTAATTACAAATTTAATCACATATCAAACTAATAGAATTTTTTTTTCTTACTGAGAAGATTTTGAAAAGTAATGTACCATGTGAATAAGCTAAGCAAAACAAAATAATTGTCGGTGATTGTCTTCGTTACCATCGTTAATGACATAGACATTTATTCAATTCAAATCTATGAGAATTAATTTGAAATAAAAATACGTCGTTCTCCAAGATAGCATGACGTTATGTGATGGCATTTATACATGATCTTCCTTGTGGTGTTTTCCGTAAGGCGATTATCTCTTTAAGTAGAGGTGCTGAAAAATTCTCAGCCTGATCATAAAAAAGATTTTGGTTTGATTTGGTTTGATTTTAGTGATTCGTTTAGACGATAATATTAGGTTGGTGAAACAATAATATCGTTTTTTGACGTATTTTTTAACGTCAAAAACG
Source organism: Acanthosepion lycidas (assembly GCA_963932145.1). Classification (NCBI taxonomy): domain Eukaryota; kingdom Metazoa; phylum Mollusca; class Cephalopoda; order Sepiida; family Sepiidae; genus Acanthosepion; species Acanthosepion lycidas. The sequence continues at coordinate 15,997,109 of OZ010571.1, forward strand.
AAATTATTTTTGCACCAACCTAATATTTTAGCGAGTAATTTATCAAAAAATATACCCTTTATTACAGTCTCATAAATATAATCTTCTTACACACACAACCCCCCACACGCATATATATATTTAGAGAGAGAGAGAGAGAGATATGTACGGTGACTCTTGACTCGTAAAGCCAGTATGACTATCACTGACATGTCCAGTCTTCACTTAACCTCCCACCTATAACACTGCATTCATCAGTTGTTTGAATGCAAATGGCTCATAAAGCCAGCCATCGATCTGCATTACTTTTCACATATATGCCATATCATATCATCCCAGAGTGGTGGATGAGACTTTGATCATCGTCACTTCCAATATGCCCTTTCCTATGCCCTGTCAGACCCGACCTGAACCTGCTCACTCTAGTGCAATCGGGCATTCAAAGCATGACATCACGAAATCGCCATATACATTAAACTGTTATTGGTGGCGTGACCGCTAGAGAATGAGTTCTGTGTATTTTTGTAATACCGCACGTAAGATCGTGACGCCTTCATCAATACAAGCTCTCCAAAAATCCCAGTTTTCAGATAGAGTCTCCTAGTCATCCATCCAAATATTATACTTGTATAATATCATGGCATCCACATTTGCATAGATATGGAAAGGTATACATAAAAATGTATTTGTGAGGTCGCTCAGTATATCAGCATATTCGGTATTATATCTTTACACGTACTTATTTTATGGTTATAAAACCTATTTCCAATCCGTTTCACTTGAACCAATATACAGTGTATTTTCTTTATTAGATTGTATGTTAGCTCTGTAAACAATATTATTAACCAATCATCGTCCGTTTAAGGAAGAGTTCATATTATTTCGGCGGTTATATATTTTTATTATTTTTTCTACTCTTGCTCAAGTTATCTAATTATTCAATACTATGCTGTTACGATTATATATATATATATATATATATATATATATATATATATATATATATATATATATATATATGAAGAAAAATATACGGAAAAAACAAACAAAAATCCTTATATGCAATTATGCTGTTTTAATGTTAATATGTCAACGTCGGACGTTTCGGTCTAATAAACCATCTTCAGGACACATTCATAATATATAATTAACATTATCAATTCAACATGACAAAGACAAAGATTACATTTTATGAATAAGTCCTGAAGATGGTTTATTAGACCGAAACGTCCGACGTTGACATTATATTAACATTAAAACAGCATAATTGCATATAAGGATTTTTGTTTGTTTTTTCCGTATATTTTTCTTCATACTGTCGGATCTATATCCATATATTTGCTTACATATATATATATATATATATATATATATATATATATATATATATATATATATATATATATATATATATATGCCTCGTGCGGTTGTCGATAGTCTTTATGCTATTCCTGTTAAAGATAATGCCTAATGTTGAATTTTGAAAATGTCTATGTAGTTGTTTGAGAAATATTCTACCACCATTAGTTTTTTATGTTGCGTCTATAAGCGTATGTAGTCGCGGCATAAATCTTTGCGGGGTCTTTTAGTATTTTCCCCATCTATGTTTTTTCACTGTATTCTATACTTTATGTTTACTCTCTTCTTGGTCATTTAGTTATTTATCTTTATCTTCATCAATTATCTTTTTAATGCTTCTGTTGCTTCTATATTTTGTGATGTCAACGTAAAATCGTTGCCAATTTTGTAATGCCAACGAATACTCGTTGTCACTTTCGTAATGTTCGTTGAATTAGAGACTTTGTAATCGCAGATACAACTATAGTACCCCCATTGAACAATACGGGTGTCAGACGCCTTCAAATAGCACTCACTCAAATATTATTCCGTATAGTGATCCGAATAGAGAAATAGTATAGTGGATTAAGTAGAAATAGCGATCCGAATAGTAATGAAGTAGAAATGGTGATCTGTATAGTAATAAATGATAGAATAGAAATGTTGATCCGTATAGTAATAGAGGATAGACTAGAAATAATGATCATTTAGATGTCACACGGGTTCCTAATTATGCGTTCCCTCTATGATCACGTGTTCTGCTTCATTTAATAATGGAATCGTATGTGTTTGTTCACTGGCGATCTATGTTCAGACTCAATTCTCGGCAGCGACACTTTCTATATATTACTATACTGTACTGATTTAAGTAAATACATATGTATAATAGTGGAATGATTTAATTCGGTTGTTACGTATATTTGATTGTGTAAAACGTCTATACACCGTTTTATATCTACCAGTATTTAAATCTAAGCTCATTTTTGCATTTGTTGTACTAGTGATAAATTAGTTCATGTTTTTGAAAGATTTTTTCAGTTCTTTTCTTGGATTGTCATTACGTAGAAGTATTACACCGCCATCTCTGTAAAATCTTATATTATTCATTCGAACTATTGTCTCTGTCGCTACATTAGGAACATCCCTACTATTTCTCTTGCTTCTACTGAATCATAACGCACCCATGGCGAGATTGAAATTCTCATTTCTTTCCTTTTAGTCTACATACATCCCTTCTAATACAACACGTCATTTTTGCATGTCTTGATATTTCAATTTCTTTATCGATAATGTTACATTAGTTTTCACTAAATTGATGGCATTCAACAGCAGATTTTTGGTAATAGACAGTTAAAAATTGTTCATGTCGAATTGGATGAACGTACATTCATTCATAATTTCATTATTATTAAACCAGTTTATAGCATCTTTCGTACTATGTCACTGGTTAATTCCTAAAGCATTTATCATATATGTATGCTCTTTTGAGATTGAATTTGCTAATTTTTCCAATAATATTTTTTAGATTGATTCAGTAGATTATATTGCAGGTTGGTTGCGAAATTCGGATTAGAGTCTTTAACAGGGATAAATGCTTTTTTCCTATGCAATTTGTTGATTCTAACATCACCCTTTAACTCAGCGGCTATTTCTCTGCCTTCTGTTTTGACATCTTTTTTTCCATCTTCCAAGGGCATTTTTGAAACATTTGCTGATTCTTTAGTAAGGGCTCTGGAATAGGCACCCACATCAGTTATATAATAATATTATAAAATATATAATAATTCGTTGTCGTCTTTAATTAGTATTTTATTCTTCTTTTTTTATAAATTCAAATAATTTTATACAATTTTTGTTGTCGGCCATTCATAAATTTTGTGATTTTTTTTTGCCATTGATTATCGAGAATAAATGTTCCTCGAAGCCCACCACCGGATCGTTTAGCGGTGGAGATTCGAATACCTAATATTCAAATTGCTTTTGTTACTTGCATTCATTTTCGTATTTAACTAAAAATAGTTTTCAAATTATCCATTTAATGAATGTTCTCATTCATTTCTAAGTATGTTGATAAATAAGATCTCTAGTAATTGAAGGATAATGTTTTGGGGGGAATAATGGAAATACAAACGGCTTCATATTTAGGTAGCAGTTTGGATTAAAAATATTAATAATTATTTCATCTAAAAGAATGCGCAACACACACACACACATACACACACACACACATATATATATATATATATATATATATATATATATATATATATATATATATATATATATATATATATATATATATATATATATAGCTTATGAAAAACTAGGTAATCCGTATGGGTAAACCCAAGGAGGATAAAATCCAGACAGCTCAATCTAAATCCAGAGCAAATAATTTAAATAAAAAAAAAAAGTGCAATTTTTTTTTTTTTTTTTTTTGTTTCAACATTTGCAAGTAATATCTGATGATCTTCAGTCCTTTAAAAGGGATATGGTGAAATAATTTATTACATGGAAACTTAAAGTGGTCTGTTTTTATTTTATACATATATATATATGTATATATATATATGAAAAATATATATTTATATATATGAAACAATATACTGTTAAGGTGTGCTATATTTATTGAATAAAGTGCTCAATATCAGAGTATAGCTTGTATAAATATAAAAGTGGACATTGAAGTCAACAGTTAGAGGCGACAGTCTGTTTCATTTTGATTCAATGTTCATTTATTTATATATATATATATATATATATATATATATATATATATATATATATATATATATATATAGTGGGAGAGAGTGAAAAATAAGAGGGAGGGAGAGAGGGAGAGCCAAGTTGCTTTTATGCCAAATTAATATCTGTTTTCATTTCATGATCGGAATATCAAAAATATAGTTCACAAAAGATTGAAAGTAACTTATCTGTATAATTCAAGTAAGGATCTGTAATTTTCTTGATCCTCACCTGGCATTTCGACTTTAGTGACTTTCCCACGGCAGTCAC
>OZ010571.1:16006440-16063940 GCA_963932145.1 Acanthosepion lycidas
TTTACTTCGTTTGTGTATTTAAATAAACAATTTCTTCTTCTATTGCTACACCCCGAGCAAGAATTTGAGTCTTTATTCTTTCGCCTAAAAATGCGAATTGTCTACTCTAAACTTAGAAGCAGTTGTTACTTTTATCAATTCTGTCATGTTTAATCTTAAGTCTTTCATCTGGGAAAACCAGGATAACTTTCCCACAAAGGAAGTTAAGTAGGTTACATTTTGCAACTGTGTATCAGGGCATGTATTGAAAGGATTTTACACGGAGAGATAAAAACTTAAAATATGCGTATTAAATAAGGCTACATTAAGACAATGTTGAAATAACAGGGAAAATAATAGACAAATATAAGACGGGATTTAACAAAAGCTACAATCCGATGATGGTTAAATTTGGGGTTCAAATCCGGACGATAAAACTACCGTATTTTTGTGTGGTTCCTTTAATTCTGTCCTTCCTTCATGTTAAGGGCTACCAGAAGTTTTCAAAAAAGTACATGACCTAAATAAGGGACAAACAAACCAGAAATACACAAGACGTTTTATGCACTGTATACCACAACAATGGCTTATCAACGTTTCCAAAGTTATTAAATAAAATATTTTTCATTATGAGAGTTTTTGGGAGATAATAATGAATTATTGATACTAGTCTTACTAATTAACCCCTAGCTGAGAGAAGAAATCGATTGATAATTCTCACAAGAGTATTTTTGCGTAAGTGAATGTAAAACGAACAAGAATCGTATTGGAAGTCGACTCTCCGATTAGCACTTGCGAGTCGTTATCCATTTACACCACACGCACATCTATGTTTCCATCTCCTGGTATTCCCAAGCTGTCACCCATCTAGGTCCTGATAAGGCTCGATTCTGCTTAAATCTGGTGGCAACCGGTGTTTTAACCGCGTATGTCCGTAAGACTAAGAGATATGTGAGGCAGGATATTGACACAAGGAAACTGCAAGTAATAATTCTAACGAGCCTCTTTTATGCATTTGTACAAGAAGGAGAGGGATATATATTGTCGTTTGTTGATAAAGGGTATAAAATAGGCTGTTGTGGAGGGCCATGATCTCCTATGTTCTGAAGAGACAGGCTATTTAAAAGAAGAATAACGTTTTGTTCATATGGTAGATTAATGAATAATGGCTCGGATTGAGTAATCGGAGAGCCGATTTCGAATTCCAGTCGAATCCATTACATTCACTTACGTGCTAATATCCTTGGGTAAGGTGTGAATTCATGGGTAAATAGCAGGACAGACACGTTTCTAGAGCTTCGGAAGGCAACTTGTTGACTGCAGAAAAAATGGCAACATACTGCGGGAAAAATCAGCCTCGTCAGGATGGTCGCCTAGGCGTGTATCACACGTGGCACATAACTGGGTGACTTCATGTCCAGGATTAATACTTTCATTCACTCACAGAAGATGCTTTTATTAACGACTGTATGCCTTCTGTAAAAGACTGACATAGTGTGTGTGATGCTAGTTAAGACTTTCAGGTTACATTTCCTAAACGTCTTAATTGTATTAATTGAAACCTAATCTCATTTCTTTTTGCTTGTTTCTGTTTGTTTGTGTTTTGATTTTAAAAATATATCCTGTCATTAATTAAACTTTAAGTCGGTCTTCACTGAGTCAGCGTACCAATTGTTAATTAAAATATTGCATCAGATCACATATCTGTAAGAAATGACTGATAAACATCAAGTTCATTTAATTCACCAAAGGTAAAGATTTGATTGTCCTCTTCACACAAGGATGTCAGATTCGCTCCTATCTTTATAATTGAGACATAATTTAGAAACATTTGAAATTTAGAAACATTTGAAATGTTGTCTTGTTGAAATATTAATGTTTTTCCATATATATATATATATATATATATATATATATATATATATATATATATATATATTATAAACTTGTTTGAGGAAGCCGGCATTCAACATTAAAAATTTTTTAGAAGGCCATGAAGATAAGTGGATTCTGCGCCTCAAAACACACCATCAAGACGGGCTTAATTACAAATTTAAAAACATAGATAGAATTAAAATATTAACCCCACAATTTAACCCCTAAAACATTTATCATCCACACAAGACAGGCATGCTTATGGAAGTATTGAGTTCTCACATTTATACACACACCCATGCTAATATACACACTTACACAGATCATACTCATTCACTCGTTAAAGAGCTAAATGATAACTCACACCCATACTAATATACACACTTACACATATCATACTCACTCATTCTCTAACAACTAAATAACACGCACTTAACAGAGACATATGTCCTTTCCAGGAACCAATAAAACTGTCAAAATGACCAACGGAATTCAGAACAACATGCATCCATCCCGCTCTTATTTCAAATAACAACTTAAATGTGATTGTTTGACCAACACAAAGACTGACCAAAATTTATGATAAAATATAAAAAAACAAAAAACAAATGAAAACTACACATAAAGTTCATTTTCTATATCAAGTCATTCATTCCTGTACTTCATTGCTACTAACAAGCGGTTTTTTTTTCTCCTGAAGATGGCCATGTTGAGCGAAACTAGTCGAGGAATCTAACTGAAATAATTACACGAAATAATATTAATATGCAAACCATTTTGTGAAAATTTTAATTTTTTCATATTTTTTTATTGTTCAGAACATCATTGTTGACCGACAAGCTAATTCTAAAAACAACGTTTAACTGCGTAAATGCGAAGCTCTTCAGTAAAATGAATGGAGCACTATGGCTGCTTGGCTTTTGTTTACGTTTGTAAAAACAATACGTTAGATTTGGCTTAAGATAGCTCAGTGGTAGAAGCCCTGACTTACACCAAGTTTCGATCCTGGCCTGAGGCAAGCAAGTTCCTATATTAATGTCTCTGCAAGTTTTGAATGCAGTGTTGTCCTCCTAGACCCGTTGTCATCAAAGGTTGCCCTGATATTTACCCATAGCTGGAGGGAGAAGTACAGGATTCATACCTTTCCCAAGGCTATTAACACATAAGTGATTGCAATGTATTCGAGTGGATTTCGAACTCGGCTCTCCGATTCATCAATCCAAGCCTCTATCTATTACTCCACAAGTGTGTCTTTTCATTTTTATATTAATCCTTTCCGGTTTTCTAATCAGTTTCTGGATGATAAAATTTTAATTTATCTGTTGTACATACAGGATGAATTAAAAATTATAAGATAACTATTACAAAGCGCATTTTTCAAAGTTTGATTTGCAATTTACCCTTGAAGATGATATTTGGTATTGATCGAAAGTACTTGGGTTAATAGAAATTACGGTGGCTTCCTTGATGAATTTAATCTTAAGGTCAAGAAAGAGATTTGCGAAATAGATAGGAACAGTATAAAAATAAGGAGAGAGAGAGAAGAGAAGAGAGAAAGAGAGATAGTTTTAATGATGTAATAATTCTGTTATATATATACTGTTTATACATTACTCCTTCCTTGTCCGGAAACTGAATGTAAGGAATTTACTATTCAAATGCTTTTTTATTATGTTTTATGAGAAGATAAATTCTAGAATGTATTTAGGCTCATTATATATATATATATATATATATATATATATATATATATATATATATATATATATATATATATATATATATATGTATCCTTGTGCAGGTATGCAGAAAATAGAAAAGAACACGTTGGGTGCATAATCCGGGGTTCCTTAGTATTTTTGTTTTTATTTTTAAGAAGACAGTGCTCCATACAGAAGTAGAGCTTATATTATAATAATATTTTTTGTTTAAAAATATGATTCCTTCGCTACATAAGAGTTCTCATGTTTCAAAAACGAGAGCCGAAATCATCCAAATAATTAATAAAATTAAGTTGGATTGTGGTGTTTAGTCCCGTTTCATCTTCAAGCGAAATTTTAGGAATAAGCTATCTCTCGGTTTACGTGTATTTTTACAGAATTTGTTATTGTGGGAGTGGCTAGACTATTTTCCTTCTTTAAGTGGTCAGGGAGTTAATTCTTATCAGTAGATTCATCATCCTCTGAGAGGTTTTGCTAAGGTTGGGTAGGGTATCTATTTCAAGGCTAATGTTTACGGTCATCCTTTAGTTGGTTCCCAGTGAAGGATATTTTTATGGCGCGCCTACAGTCGTAATGTGTCTGGAGAATTGTCTTTTATTATTGTCTATCTGATTATCTATTTATTTATTTGTTTATTTAAGTGGGTGTTTAATATACAGATTAATATACAGATTCCTAAATAATGAAAAATTATTAAACCATAGGCAGGAGTTAACGGTTTTTTGCCGACATCAACAGACTTTCGCATTAGATAATTAGCATAAAAAAAAAAAAAAAAACATAGCTAAGTAAAATTCTAAAAAGCTCAGCCAAACCTTTAAATAGGAAAAACCCTTTTTGTCGTCGTCAAAAAAACTAAAAAAAAAACTGAAATTCAATGCAAAGCGATCTGTATATTAAACACCCACTTAAATAAACAAATAAATAAATAGATAATCAGATAGACAATAATAAAAGACAATTCTCCAGACACATAACGACTGTAGGCGCGCCATAAAAAATATCCTTCACTGGGAACCAACTAAAGGATGACCGTAAACATTAGCCTTGAAATAGATACCCTACCCAACCTTAGCAAAACCTCTCAGAGGATGATGAATCTACTGATAAGAATTAACTCCCTGACCACTTAAAGAAGGAAAATAGTCTAGCCACTCCCACAATAACAAATTCTGTAAAAATACACGTAAACCGAGAGATAGCTTATTCCTAAAATTTCGCTTGAAGATGAAACGGGACTAAACACCACAATCCAACTTAATTTTATTAATTATTTGGATGATTTCGGCTCTCGTTTTTGAAACATGAGAACTCTTATGTAGCGAAGGAATCATATTTTTAAACAAAAAATATTATTATAATATATATATATATATATATATATATATATATATATGTGTGTGTGTGTGTGTGTGTGTGTGTGTGTAGGCACGTCTATTATTATTAGTGATTTGCCAGAACCTAATCAAGTCAATGACAAAAAGGGTTGAAAATGTTATTCAAAATAAAGGAGGACCCATAGATTATTAAATATTTCGAACTATATTACCTATTATAAATAAATCATACCTCTATTATTCTTTATTTAAAGCTGTTCGGTTATGTTTCTATTGATTACTAGCTGCAGAAAAAAAGTGAGTCTTTCCCTAAATCTCATTTATATCCAAAATTATAATTATCAATAATATACCTTGGGATGAGTAAACTTTTGTAAAAGGTGGTCGGGAAGGGGTCTTTATATTAGTAAGATTAAAAATTAGTTTGACCTCAAAAACAGTAAGCGAAAAAAATTTTAAGTACAAAAATCAGGTGAGTCGCTTTTATCGAACAGCACTATATATATATATATATATATATATATATATATATATATATATATATATATATATATATATAATGAAAATATCTTGTGTAAAAAGTTAATGGATTTATTCTTAATACAATATTTTTTTTTTACTTGATCTGTTATTATATTGCACACTATCAGCTAGCGCCTTTCGAGAATAACTTAGGAAAGTAATTATATTCTCCTGCAGGGAAAGAACCGTTTGATTCGGAATGATTCACAGGTGCTTAACAAAGTACGCCACACCAAGCAAATCTCTATTTCCCTTTTCATGGAAAGCCCATCCACGTCATTCAAATTATTTTTCTGTAAAGCCCATATCCGAACCTTAAAATAAAGCGATTTCTAAAGAATTGATCGATTTATTTTTAATCGGACATTTTTATCACTTCAAACTTTATACAGTCGACACTTCGTCTTTGAAATAAACGCTCCAATATTTATTTATTAAACAGTTTGTATTACGTCTATCGATCCATGCAGGAGAATATATTGTCTTTAGTAAGTTTTCCTGAATGCTTATTCGAATTTGTGTTTTTTATTGACTTTTTATTTGTTATTTTTTATATTTATGATGGAAGAATATCCGGGACAAAAATATGTCTGTTTGGTTGTTGCAGATATAAAAATCAGCACTCCGTGGAGACCGAAATTTTTATGCCTTTAGTAATCATTAGACCATACTGATATAGTCTACTGATCGCTTAAAGAGGCGGGTTTACAATTCATGAGTGGACATAAAGGGGTTTATGTCGGAGATAAGGTAATTGAACATAAAATAATAGTAGTTTCGCTCAACACATCATGTTGTTACAAAGCAAAACATTAACCCAATCAGTTTTGCCATCTTCTTAAATAACCTCGTAATATTGTGCGTTGTATATGGATGCCGTGAATGATTTAAAACTCTTTCAGAAATATCTAAACTGTCAGCACTATTAGACAGTTTTCTTAAACCAATGCCTAAAATGATTTTCAGCTAATGATCACGAGAGGTTTTAATTATATTTTAACTTTTTCGACCCCAGTAGACTGACAGTACAAAATCACAAAGAAATGTTCCAAATATGTGGAACCGCGTCACGTGGAGGCTATCAGCAACAACAATCATTAAAAGGAGTATCTTGAAGAAGAAAATAATGAAATAATATATATGTTGACGTTGCACAACGAAAAAACGAGAAAGGAAGCTCCCCTTAGTGTAAAAAAAGTGATAAAAGTTAGTAAACTTGAAACATTTATTTCATCTATGGAGGGGTTTTTGGGATATCCATGTACAATACGAGATATCCATCGAAAGCGGAACGAGAATGATTTATTAATTTATCGTCTGCTTGTATTTATTATGCAAATCGCCTAAACCTCAATAACTCGAATTAGATTTTTGTGAACTTTTAAAAGTTTAATTTAGACGTGAAAAGAATACTTGAATTGTTTTTTTAGCTAGTTTCAACATGTTTTATTAAAGCTATCTGATTTCTTCCAATAAATGCTGCCTGGAAATATATTAAACTAATAATTAGATTAAGCTATCTGGAATCTCATCAGAGACTATCTATTTTTCTCTATAATATATGTTGAAAGAAAGATAATAAAAAAGGATCTAAGCAATGCTGAGAAAACAGAAAAAAAGAAAATTACTGAGTGAGGAATTTACACATTGTATATACCAAGGAGTTTCACAGAGATCCTCGAATGATAAGTAGGAAATATAAGTATGTTGAGAACTAGAAGCAACAAAAAATGTCTTAAGAGCCTGTCCCCTCGATGAGAACTGAAGAGAATCAAGTCAGAGCGAAAGAACCTCATTTGATCAATATTCGGCTCTTTCAATAAGCTGGATGTGAGGAATAAATAATGATAAATTATAGACTAATTCGGGTCTTTCAAGAAATCTTTTAGGCAAACTCTTCTCAGTAAAGCATGTTTTAACGCATAAAACAGAGCCAAGAAATACATGATAACTGAATTTCTAAAGTAATTTTCAACGAAGAATATCGGACGACACACGATGGGTTTGATGGATAAACCAAAGTATGGATTTTATATGATGCAGATATGCCTGGTGTTAAAAGAATGCAAGGCGGAGTTGAAAGTGTGGCAAAATAGACTGAAACTGTCTGGTAAACCATTATTCAACTTCGATTAATGAACAGCGATAAATTTTGCGATTTTATGGACAATTCTTTTTTTTTGACTCATACAAGTTCCAATCTAGTAATTTCAAGGTGATGCTTGTATTTTTGCACGACTGTATTCCTTCTCTTTTCTTGAGTGTTACTCGTGAAATTTATGAGCATAACATAATTTAAAACTAAGTATTGGGGTTTATGTGATTGTCTTAAATACTTCAGTCGGACGGTAGCTTAAATAAATGTTTGCTTCTGAAATTCCCAGATAGAGAAACACCTGCCTGTTGGTGATATGACCGTTACTTCTGTCACTGAGATTCACACAAGCTCACTTAAGAAATTTCACAAATATGTCCTTATATAAAAACTGGTTAGATGTCTTCAAATATAATTTCTTGGTGATTGGTATTAAGACCTGATTCCGCTGTCCGATAAAAAAGTATTCATATCCATTTTTTTCATATCCAGTTTTTCAAAGAAAAAAACCCTAACAGTCACTCAATGTATAAGGTTACTAAACGAGGTTGGTTTATGTACATGACTATTGATCCATGATTTGAAGAGATTAAGGTTGTCCTGATCGCAAAAGAATCCTTTTTCATGATCTGTTTCAAAAGGTATCGATTCTTGAGCAATTACCCCAACGGAGATTCCTTCTTACGAACGGAATGTAAAGGGAATTAGTAGGATTGACCTTTATACGTGCTATGGTGAGCCTTTGGCTTATAGGTGTGAAGTGGTACAGCTAACATATATAGCTCGTCAGAGTCTTTACTATGGAAAGCGCGTGACTACTGACGTTTCTTTTTGTGGGAAATGGATTATAGGATCGAAAACGATTGTCAAAACTGGAAAGCGACTCTTGAGAAGCACTAGCCCAGGTATGGCAGCATTACTTCATTTTGGGTCTGATCTGACTCTTAAAACGATAGAGCATATAAAGAAAAGTGTGATACTTTCTGGGGCACTAAAAGGAACAAATTATCTTTCCAGTACCCGCCTAAGCAAACTGTAAAATGTTATCTTTCGATTTCTATTTGTATCGCTCTTTCCTGTACAGTTTGCCGCCATTCAACCGATATGGATTATGGTTCAGTGTAATTTTTTATATTAAGAGTATTCATTGCACACACAATTTGGCCCTCATTAATTAATGTATGTGTTATCTGATCTTCATTAATTAATCTCGTGTAAAAAAATACATATGTTAGTTTGTACTTATGTTGAAATATCGCAAATGACGTGCAAGAGAGCTTTGATTCAAATTCCATTTTGTAGTTTTGCTCATTGAAAGGAAACATCATCTAAATCCAAAGAATTTTTTCCAAGTGAACACATAACGGAACAAAACCTCTGTATACTGAAAACTTTAACCTTACGTTTTGTTCACACTCCTCCCTGTTCTTTCCGTCCGGGGCAAGACGATAAACTACATCCAGCAGCGATGCCCCTGAACAGGAGGTTTTGAGGAGCGTGGAACAACCTCTTAATTGCTGATGTCTCTAGGTCCAGCCTGACCCGGGGTGGTAGCACTTGTCAGGGTTCCAGCTATGGGCAAATATTTAACCCCGAAACTCGGGTAAAAATGCGTTTTAATACCAGGCATACTTTATATATATATAAAAAATTATTATCAGCAATAAATGTTTGAAGAAAAGATTATTATCAGCAATAAATTTTTGAAGAAAAAAATATTACCATCAATACATTTTTTTAAAAAAAAACATATTACCAACAATACGTTTTTGAAAAAGTATTACCAGCAATCCATTTTTAAAGGAAAATTTATAAACAGAAATATATTTTTGAGAAAACAAAACATTACCAGCAATAAAAACTTCGTTGGCATTAAATTGTTTGTTTGTTTGTTTGGGTTTTATGGCATATCAACCACTGTGGGTTATTCAATGCCAAGTCCAGTTTATATGAATTTTAAATGCCTATTTTGTATGGAATAAAAAATGTATAACTGGCAACATTATTGTTGAAAAAAAAAACGTATAGCTGGCAACATTATTTCTTTAAAAAAAAAATGTATATATGACAACATTATTCCTTTACAAAAAACGTATAGCTGGCAACATTATTTTTATTTACAAAAAAACGCATAGCTGGCAACGCTCTTCTTACAAAAAAAGGCTTAGCTGGCAACGCTCTTCTTACAAAAAAACGTATAGCTGGCAACATTACTTCTTTACAAAAAAAAAACTTAGAGCTGGCAACATTATTGTTTCAAAAACTTAGAGCTGGCAACATTATTGTTTCAAAAATTTAGAGCTAGCAACATTATTGTTTCAAAAACTTAGAGCTGGCAACATTATTTTTCTGAAAACATTATCTGAGACCTTGCTGTTGGATGCAGTTTATCGCCATACCCAGGACACGGATGTAGTTTACCGTCATACCCAGGACGCGGATGTAATTTACCGTCATCCCCAGGACGTGAGCACAACCTGGAAAACTAGGAGTTCACTATTTTCCCATAGCTGGGACCCTAACAGGTGCTACCACCCCGGGTCAAGGTGGACCCGGGAACACCAGCAATTAAGAGGTGGTTCCACGCTCCTCAAAACCTCCAGATCAGAGGCCTTGCTGTTGGATGCAATTTAACGTCATACCCAGGACGCCGCATTGGGGGGGGTCTTACCCATCTACAGAGGTGCAGTCGGCGTATTCTAAAGCCCCAGCCGACAGGGCTACGGCATTAAATAACCCATTGAGGTTAATATGCCGTAAAACACAAGAAATCAAACCAAACCTCCCTGTTATTTTGAACAGGAGTAGCGGTGGCATATCCTTTTTTCCCTGCTTGGAATTCGGTTTTTGATTCCTTTTAAATTCTTCTTCAACTCTACTCCTAATGTCTTTCGTCTAAACGCTTAAATATATACACTTATTAGTATTTGGGATTTAAAATGTTGGCATGCTTGGAATGAATTGATTATAAAGTATCATAACTATTTTAACATTTTTGCTCAATATCTAAATTCAATAATGGAATAATAATCAATATATTTCTTAAAATATATTTACAATATAAAATAAAATATAGAATTTTCCCAGGGAGGAAATCATCTTTGAATTCTTATTCCTAAAGGAGGCCACAGAATTACAATGCTGACGCATTTCGTCAAAATATATACAAGAAACTATTTTTCCTGATCGTGTTATGTTTCACTAAAATAAATAAAATTCTTTGTTTGGTTTATAACAGATTTAACTTTTAATAAAAAAATGACTGTGTGCTTTCATTTACGTGTGATAATGTAATTCGTTAAATATTTTATATAATAATAAACCTGTTGACTGTTGCGAAGATGAAATAGAATTATCTCTTAAAATTCTAAGAAAAACGTATATTTTTTACTTCTATCTGACAAAGTATTTAAAATTATAAGCATATACGTAAAATGTTATACATAAAATATTTATACATAAATTTACAAGCATATATATTATACATAAGCGGTGTGCCCTTTAATAATAAATATATGCTTGTACCTGGCAGTGTTTTAAAAATAAACACTCTTTACTCTTACAAGTATTACAAGTTAGAAATAATTTCCCTTTACTAGGCAGCAAAATTCAATTGGTGCAGTTGTCCAATTTCGCAACGATATTCAAAAGATATAACGAATTTCAAACAAGCGAAGTTTATATTCCTTGTATGTATAAGTAATACATTAATGGAACAGCCTTGTACGCAATTCTAAATGAAAGATATACGATATATAAATATGCAATGTATAAATCTCTTGCTTCAATTCAACTGACGAGACAAACATAATTTTTCAAAAAAAAAAGGGATTTCGCTTAAAGCTGTCTTCTTAAGTTTGATGTAGTGAAACTCCAGAACGGTTCTCTTTTAGAAATACTGCTAATGAATGAACACCTGTTTGTATGAATAACTATTCTAACGTAACCGCCAGGGAATTGTAGAAAATCCGATTATTTGTAAAGTCAGGATGAAATATGCGTTCACTTGTCTAGCTCTTTCTCTTTCATTATTTTCGTGTGTTTACTCGACTGTAAAAAAACTGATAATCCTTTTGACATATCTTAATTAAAAACGATAATGAAAATATTTTTTTTGTCTATGCAGAAGTAGTTCAACGAATTTCCTTCGGGAAAATATGTCCTCTGCGAACGCAGACGAGGCAAGATGTCAGACGTTCGCGTGAATTGGATCATTGAGAAGGTTAAAAAGTACATTTCACATTCATCATTTTGCAGATATCGGTAGTCAATACACGAACGCAAGCACACACAAATACACACACAGATATATATATATATATATATATATATATATATATATATATATATATATAAAGCAAGGAAAGTTGGCACTCTGCGCGGCGCCAGGAAATCCTTCAGGTCTACAAATCAACCATTTGCCCCTGCATGGAGTATTGCTGCCATATATGGTCTGGATCTCCTTCTGTTTGTCTCAAGGTTCTTGATAAGATTCAGATATGGATATGCAATTAATTGGCCCTGACATGGCATCTCGCCTACAGTCGTTCTCTCACAGACGTGCCGTTGCCACCCTCTTTCTTTTTTTTACAAATAATTTCGCGGTAACTGCTCCGTTGAGCTGCTTTCTCTGGTTTCCAGACTTCATGAATGTAAGCGTACTACTAGGCTGTAATATCGCTATCACTCTTTCACTGTCGAAACTTTAAATGTAAACGTCTCTTCTACTCTAATAGCTTCATGTCTCGCACTTCTTGCATGTGGAACTCCCTCTCCTTTTCCTGTTTCACTGAGAGCTATAATCTCCATCTATTCAAATGTAATGTCAATCGACATCTCCAGTTGCCTTGATCTATCCTTGTCCTCTTCCTTTCCTCTATCACTCACTCCTATCTGATCTTGCTCCAAATCTTCTGTAACCCCTTGCTTGGGGTGAAACGCTTAAATATATATATATATATATATATATATATATATATATATATATATATATATATATAATTATTTATTTAAAAATATGATTCCAACGAGTTCTTTCCTATTTTCTATATATTTTCACACACACACACACACACACACACACACACACACACACACACACACACACATATATATATATATATATATATGTGTGTGTGTGTGTGTGTGTGTGTGTTTGGGGGATGTTTGGGTGTGTGTGTGTATGATTACCCTGCTTCCAAAATAACAGACCCAGTCAAAATATGCTCGTATGTATTGAATATATGTTTGAAGTCTTGAGAATGTCTGATGACAGTTTGAAATACTTTAAAAGACTGATATTGGAAGCCGAGTTAGAATTCCAGTGGACTACATTCCATTCGCTTATGTGCTAATATATTTGGGAAACAATGGCTTCCCCGCTCTATTGGTAAATCGCTAGATAGTTTGAAGTTTGGGTCCTATAAACTTGATTTGTAACCAGTCTAGAAGGAAAACTGAATTCAAACGAGCCTGGATAGTGTTGGTTTCCTTCGTGCTGTCTTGCCCAGGAAATATCACTGCTGCTCTGACTGAAGTAGGCACGTTGTTCCTACGACCATAAGGGCCTACGCGACTGGTGTTTATGATCGTGTATTTATACTAGAATATCTAACTACGTTCACGATAGAATAGTATCTATTAACAAGAAAGGCGACTAGAGATGAGAGCTAGAAACCAGAGACGCTAAAATCCGGCAAGTTTTATTTTGTAATCATTTAATCACAAGTAAGGCGATAAATCCACCAAAATTCCAGAGGTTACTGACATTTAAAGAAAAAGAGAAACATTAATGAGGAGAAAAATGGAACAACAAATGAAAAGGGTTACAACAGAAAAGTTATCGACTGAAATTGCAACTAAATTGTTTATGGTCGGTGTTGATATCAAAAGGAAGTACAGAAATGTAGCTAATTAGCAAGAGTTTTACGAGGTGGAATGTAAAAATTATATATATATATATATATATATATATATATATATATATGTGTGTGTGTGTGTGTGTGTGTGTGTGTTTGTCCACATAATATACAGATATATTCTGTTATGTAAATATTATTTATACAAGCGATTTTTGAAATTTATTTATATATATATATATATATATATATATATATATATATATATATATATATATATATATATATACTGATCATGTCTACATTCTAGCTAAACTCATTCAAGTGCTCTCAATCGCCCCAATGACTTTACTGACAAGTGGTTCTCACTTTTCTTTTCAACATACTGTTTCTGTGGTCATCTTATAACGACGGAGAAAGATTGTACGAAATTTTGTAAATGACGATAAATGTGGGTCATATTCGCTGCCCTGCGTGCAACATCCAATTCTCGAACAAGAACATTATAATGGGAACACACCATGATATGCACAGTAGTAAAGAATATTAAAATGTGTTAAATATATTTGTCAATATTAAAAGAAAAAAAATGAATATTAATTATTGATTCAAGCTGTTATTTAGACAGTTAAATTGAACCATAAATATTATTTACTTTCCATTGTACCAATCCGAATATAGCGAAATATGCGTTCGAAAAAATCGAATAGATAGTTCTCAAGTATAAGGCGACCAACTGAAAATTACGTTGAAACATTTAAAGAAAATATTACATACATATATATATATATATATATATATATATATATATTGTTTTCCAGAAAATGTGTCTGTGTGCAATCTGTGGAGTTAAGCTTCAAGATAGGACATCTAAAGTAGACCTGTTTAACAGGTGTAATATTGGAGGAATCAAAACTTTTATTATACAGTCTCAGTTACGGTGGACTGGTCATGTCTTGAGAATGTCCTTTGACAGGATACCCAAGATACTAATATAAAGCCAGTTAGATCAGGGCTACAGGAATGAAGGACGCCCATGGCTAAGATACAAAGATAAGCTGAACCCAACTTGTCAGCAGTCAATATACCACGTAACACTCTTGAGCGCTTAGCTTTGGAACGGGTAAAATGGCGATCAAAGTGTTTTAGCGGATTCAGCAGATTTCAATCTGCTTGTCTGAATCATCTTCAAGAAGCGAGAGCAGGATCTAAAAGGTCACCGAATCTAACAGTGATCTCATTTCACAATCCTTACACTTGCTCTCTAAGTGGCCTCATTTGTAAATCACTAGCGGGTCTTAAATGGAAGTTAAGATTATCGCACAAACTTTCCTAACTGAATCAATAAGCTGTCAGATTGTCAGACGTCGAAACCGACGGGAGAGTGTCCATTATTATATATATATATATATATATATATATATATATATATATATATATATATATATATATGTTGTTACGTTAACCCCATATTTGTACCCTCACCTCAGATTTTATAACTATATATTAAGTACACTGTGTACGTGTGACGAGACATAGGAATGTTACTAACTTCTTTATTTCTTGGAAAAGCAGATTGTGAGATATATTTTTGATTCTCGGAAGAGAACCTCTCATTTCCTGTCTGATTCTTGTTCGTAGGCAAGACGAACGCTTTTTGACAAAAATCGCAAATGAGCCTAACAATATTCCATGAATGACGCCTACGCAGTTTTCGTAGGGATAGCACATGACGGTTTTGTTTCGCGCATGTCAGAGTTAACAATTCTTCACTAAACTTCTGGTCCCCGGACGAGGTAGATGTTTGCAGTCCGAAGAAGTAGATGTCACCAAACCCAAATTTCGCTGTTTGCCCGAAGAATTTAGAACATCATCACCCAAATCGGCTACGCTTTTATGATACTAGAACATTGAAGTTCAGAAGAAAAAAAAATTAAACAAAAAAAAAAAAAAAGAGTGTATGAACATTTTTTTTCGTTACACAGTATTATTGGGGCAAAATCCTGATTGACGTCAATCATCTACTGTGAGTATTACATGTTTTTATATATATATCTTATTGTCTGCTTGATCTATATTGCTATGATATTCGTCGCCGTAATATTTGTCTAACTAATTACTCATCTCCCCATCCCTTGTATTATTAAGTTTTGTTTATTTCTTTCTTATCTTACTCTTGCTTTTTTTATATTTGTAAATAAATTATTTCTATTATGAATTCTCATTTTGTCTCTTATTGTTTTGTGAATATGCATTGTATATTTCTTGTTGTGTTTACCGGTGTCTGGATTCGGAGAATTTCCTTCCCACTATTCTTTTCCTTTATTTTTTATATTGAACATTGGGATCTCTTATTTATTTTATTTATTTATTTTATTTTTTTTTTTTTGGTTTTCTCGTTACGTCCAGTAGATCATTACTATTTCAAAATGAAGAAGTATGGATAAAGAAATATGGGATATTTGACACTACAATGGGAAACTTTGTCGGTGCACACATGTGAAATCATAGTTATTTAATTACAACACGAACTAAGCAATATAATAGATAGAAATGACACAGGATTTTACTGGGACGACGGTCTCATAATCTTAAGAAACTCTAACAAACAAACACAGACAAAACTAGAAAAGCAATAATAAAGATTTATAAAATAACGAATACGACATAGATGTATAAACTAACCTAAAAGAAGTAGATTTTCTAGATGTCACCTTCAACCTAAGAAAAGACACACATAAACCATACAGAGAATCCAATGATAAGCCACTCTGTATATACACATCTTCCAACCACCCGCCTTGTATAATCAAACAGATACCAAAATCGATTAACTGCAAGCTTTCCAACAATTCCTACAATGAATCCATATTTAACAAAGCTAAGAAAGACTACGAAACAGCCCTAAAAGATAGTGGATTCCCAGCAACACTCAAATACTCACCACAGAATATAAAAAAAGGCCAATATAAAAGAAATATCATATGGTTCAACCCACCGGTACAGAAAAACGTAAGAACAAACGTAGGAGAAATATTCTTCAAACTCTTACACAAACACTTCCCGGAATCAAGCACCCTACGCAAAATATTCAACAAAAACACAGTAAAAATAAGCTACAGAGAACATAGCACAAATAATAAAAAAGCACAACAGGAAAATTTTCAACAAATCTCACGAACAAATTAAACCCACGTGCAACTGCAGAATAAAGAACGAATGTCTCTTAAACGGAAATTGTTTACAAAAGAACGTAATATATCAAGCCACGATAAAATCACGAGGTAATGAAGAAAAGTATACACAGGAGTAACTGAATGACCCTGGAAACAAATAAATTATACACACAACACATCTTTCACAAATAGTAAATATGCGAACAGCACAATGCTTTCTAAGCATATCTGTGAAAGTAAAAACAAAACACACATCACACCAAAAATATGTTGGAAAATAAGGAAAAGATCATCAGCCTACAACAATCAATCAAAAACTTGCAAACTTTGCTTGGAGGAAAAATAGCTATCATTACTTTCCCAGACCAAAATAAATCATTAAATAAAAGATCCGATCTCATCTCAAAATGCAGACATGCAAACAAATTTGTAC
Organism: Acanthosepion lycidas; assembly: GCA_963932145.1. Lineage (NCBI taxonomy): Eukaryota > Metazoa > Mollusca > Cephalopoda > Sepiida > Sepiidae > Acanthosepion > Acanthosepion lycidas. The sequence goes on from OZ010571.1 coordinate 16,023,437, forward strand.
TACGTTACTTAAAAATCGAAAAGGGAAAAAATAAAATAAAAATAAATAAATAAAATAACAATAAAATAAGCAAAATATATTAACCCAAACAAATTACTAAATCACACCTGTTACATATACACAACTATAAGCTTGGTACAAATGGAACAAAATTCGGATAACCAAAAACACCATTCTTAAATGAATGCTCATTACCGATAATAACATTTATTCAAAATAATTTTGAATGAACAATACATATACAAATATATATATATATATATATATATATATATATATATATATATATGTATGCGTATGTGTATATGTATAAATGCATGCTTCATTAAATAATATAGACAAGTTTTGGCTGTTGATTTTAATCAACTTCCTTTCATATCGTCTGATAAGATTAATAACATTATCATTTAAAGACGAAAGAGAATCACCATATTGATACGTTTTTTCCCTATCTAAGCTTTTAGCTTACATAAGCCATCATCAGAGATGACAAGTATGTTACAATAGATAAACAATACACGGACATAGCAACAATGATAGCCTGTTTGTTTGTTTTTTTGCATGTAAGATTTCCAAGCAACTACATGTTCGTACATACGAGCCACTCGTATCGAAAATCGTACTGCGGCCTATGAGAACGCAAATGACAACGCGTGTGTGAAAACATATATCAATATGGCGATTTTCTTTCGACTTTCAATGATAATCTTATTAAACCTGGCAGACGATATGAAATGAATTAGTTTAAAATGAATAGACAAAACATGTCTACATTATTTAATGAACCAAGTAGGATACAGTAGCAGTAATTGACTGGTACGCGTCGTAGTCACAGATAAGAAGAGTAGATCAATGGCATCGTCCAATGGGCGCCATTATAGACTTAGCTCTCAGACTAAGGCTCTTTGACTCTGCCGTACCTACACGTCCGTCGATATTTATGACGGACACCAGCCAATCATATTCAAGTGAGGGGGAACACAGGTGTATGCATATTCCATTATGTCAGAAACAACCCACTTCCTAATTTACAACATTTGAAGTATCCTGTTTTAATTAATGTCTGGGGATGTTTTTATTTAGTTCAGTTTTTTTCATTGTTTTTTTCATTTAACACTTTGCAATACTATAATGATTTTAGCTAAACATATTTTTGAAAATCAAGCATCAAAATTAGTTTATAATTGTGTCAGGCTATTGGCATATTGACCAATTATTCTTTATTGGTTAACATATTTTCTCTTATTATTTCCCAATAAAAGCTAGAATCTATGAAAAGAATCCGTCTAACAATATATTTTCAATACATGACTTACACCGAATAAAAGAAACTAAAATTTACGCAAGAATATTTTGCCCACTCAAATCCGAACTTTTTTCAAATTGCGAATACTAAAACGAGGTTTTCTTTTTGTTTGCCTATTTAATATCGAATAGTCATCGATTATGGAATTTTCTGGAAGTATTTTTCACTTTTTATTACACGCCCATCTTTTGTCATATTGATTTCTTTATATCTCTTTGATCACTCATTCAGGGTGTGAATTATTCTCCCTCTTCAAAGGGCGAATATATTAAGTAAATAGTCTTTCGCTTTTTATCGTTCATATGACTTGCATCAATCGCAAGATAAACGTTTTCAATGTGTAATTTGTTGAAGAATGGTAATGAAAAAAATATTTATAGAAAATAAAACCAGAAATTGCGACAAATTCAACTCTGTTTAAACGTATATTGCATCAAACATATTGCATTTGTCGAGAGACAACCGATATATTAGCAAGAGGAAGCAAACAAAATATATATAAAATATTTATCAGGTTCCTCTATATTGTTTTACAAAAGATGTAGACGAAAATATATTAATATTGACATATTTAATAACATTTTTCCTGCATGATGGTCGCTTCCTTTCATCTTTATTTTCAATGATATCTAACACTTAGCTTCGTAATTCACAAGATTAATTTAACAGAATACCGATAGAAATCTTTTGTTGTGGCATTTATAGACATAAACACAGAGAACGTCTATATAATCATACAACTATATTGTTTTAATTAGTTTTATAATGTGGTGAGGTTTGCAAAGAATTGTTGATCATGATATTTGACATGACATATTTACCTGGAATTTGCGGTGTGCAAGTTGATTTTTCAAGTCTAAAATATATTTCCACAACTAGTGGCTGCGTTATATGGTGGATATAAAATGCAAACATTTATAACCGACAGAGACAGTACTCTTAACAATTACTGTACAAAGTTTATTGTACCTCGAGCAGGTTAACAAAAATGTATCCTGCAAAACGTGTTTGCTGAACCGATTTTTCATTGTATAACAGAAATTAACATAAAATAAAACAAAGTTACACACATTAAGTATTCTGTTAACGCTACATCACACATCGCGTCCAGCAGCTGATAATCTAAGTAGAAATGCTGTCCGAAGCGTCGTTTAACACATGTGGCCATTGAGACAATTAGCTATTTTGTATGTGTCATAATCGCATTTTCACGATAGTAATGACAGTTTCATGTCGCATAATGACAGCTTAATGACGCATAATGGCCGTTTATTGAATATACACATACCATTGAAGTATAATTAACGTACAGTTATGGCACATCCTTATTTAAAGGTTACTTGAATGTTACCATATTGCACTGATGGTTAAAGTCTTAAATCTATGATACCACGCAATTAAAAACAAAACATTACGTTAACTCATACACAATGTATTTTATAAATTTCCAGGTCATCCTATACAGTAATCTAACTACATTTACCGATAGGCTTTAGTTTTGGGCAATTTGTAGCCTACCATACGTCTGGGGGTCATCCTATACGCTGGGTATACTTCTAACACTGTATTTTGAGCTAAAATCATCAGGTTAAGTTGTACATCAGGTTGACTTTTACTCCGCAATTTACGGTATATTTACCCGATTTTATGAAATCAAAAATAGTTAGCTCCAGGATATGCCATACATATATATATATATATATATATATATATATATATATATATATATATATATATATATATATATATATATATATATATATATATGCTAAATAACTCTCCAAGACGACTTCAATTAATTGCCGTTTAATTATGCACCTTGACCAATAGCTATCAGAAATGGCAGAAATTGGCCTCGAATTGCCGTGAAATTGTTCTTCATTGTACTGTCCAATTTCAAATGTGACTAAATAATATAAGTCATTTGAGTATCTATAACAAATGTTCAGACATCAACAATAATTGTTATTTTTTTAAACAAACTCCCTAGAAATTTCTTCCCTGATGACTATTGTTTTGGTCACTTCCCTTGCAGGGTTAACCAATATTTATCCTAATCACCCAGTAACGTAATACCATGAGATGTAGGGTAAGGGACTCGTATAGAATAAACAGTTTATATTTTTAAAAAAAGTTAGTGATCGACTTAGATAAAAGAACAAATATTTATTAAACTTCAAATTGTTTATTCTATTAGAACCAAATAAAAATGCTGAAAACAATTGTTTTTCCAATTTCCAAAATATATATTGATCTTTATTTTTCCTAGTGAGTTCGCATTTACAATGTGACTACCGATTTTCTTAGTATCGAAAATTAACTTTTGTCGTGCACAGGAAATATCACATCGCCAGGGTGCGATCATTATATTAATAAACTTATCAATACTGTTGAACTATTTTTGATAAGGCTCCATACTAAAAACGACTCTGCGATGTGGATAATTCGTTTTTATTGATGTGCAGTCCTTTCATTTGAAACACATGTGAACATTTTCTTGCTCGATTTTGGAGATATTTAAAAGCAGTGATAATACAACAATCAAATTCAATCAATCACAATATCTAAAACCGTGTCAGTATCTTTACTTTTCTCGTAACTGTTTCATTTGGGATTTTTGCAATGACAAACACAAATGCATTTATAGAGATTTAGCTTAAGGTTTCTTTGCAATTCAAGAGAATATACATTGCAACAATCTGCTTAATCCCAGTTGACTCGCTTAAAAATCGGTATTTGAAAATCTCTATTTTATCCGTCATCGAGCTCCTGATTTTATCGCCAGATGGAATGGAAAATAAAAACACGAGTAACAAACATAGAGATACCTCAATGGCAATCTCTCATCAAAATAAAATATACGTCAATAAGGCATGAACTCGGAAAATTATGACAATATATTTCAATATAATATATGAAAGTTAAACCTGGAGTGTAAGCAAGTATATGGCCAATTTGTCATACCATGGTTTCCCAATATAGTGTTAATTCCAACAACGAATTTTTGAAATACTGAATTCAAATAAATATTGTTTTTGTTTTAAAAATTGATGAGCATGTACGATATTTTTATATTTATTTTGCTTCATATATTTTTCGTTTATTGAAACTCTTATGAAATGCAAATTGTTTCCTTACAGGAGTATACTATTTTTTGAAAATCCATATATTTGTTTATTGATATACATTTTATAATATCAATTTTCGATAGACCTGTTCTTTTGATTATAATATGTGTGTGTGTTTTTTTTTTTCTATGGGAAACATTAAAGATGAAATATATCCGTCTACTCTTGGTATTTCACTTCGAAAAATAGTTTTAAACTGGTATCATTGACATACATAAAGGAAAATAAATAAACTTAGTAATAAAACCAGAAACCAGCCGATGACTATATCAGAAACATGATTTATTTTTTCTAAGTGATATTCTTTGATATTTGTGTAGAATTACAATTCATATATATATATATATATATATATATATATATATATATATATATATATATATATATATATATATATATACAGATAGAGAGAAACTAATTCAAAAGTAATACATACACATGCACATACAGACACATACACACCTATATATGCGTATGTGTATTCATTACTTTTGAATTTCTCTCTCTCTTTCTATCTCTCTCTCTCTATACATATATATAGAGAGTGTATGTGTATATAATATTTTTGAATTTCTCTCTGTCTCTCTGTCTCTCTCTCTCTCTCTCTCTCTATATATATATATATATATATATATATATATATATATATATGCACATAGAGAGGGGGAGAGATACAGAATTCAAAATTAATACACACACACACACACACACACATATATATATATATATATATATATATATATATATACATACATACATACATTATTCGGACAATTGTCCTCATCTTTGTCGCCATATTCATTAAAACGTTTCGGCCGTTGTACATGGCAGGTGGAACTAGAACAGTCTACCCCAGTGAGCGAAATAAAGGGTTAAGTTCGCCATTCCAACCACCTGAAGAAGGCCGGAGTGTACAACGGCCGAAACGTTGTAATATATATGGTGACATAAGATTAGGACAATAGTCCGAATAATGTAAATAATGTACATAATACCTCATCTCAGAAATATAGACAGATACACACACAGACACACACCCACGCATATATATATATATATATATATATATATATATATATATATATATATATATATATATATATATATATATATATATAGTGTACCTCCAAAAGCAGAATATTTGGTACAGTTTATTTAATTGTAGTAATTCTTTGTTAGAGTTATTTGAAACAAAAGCAAAGGATAGAAATTAAGTAGCGTAATACAGAACAATAAAACAAATGATAGATGTGCCGTTCAAATATATTATTTATTTTTTGTTAGTTAACTGTTTTTTCGTCATATACTAAATGTAAAATTTCCTGTTTTTTATAGGCCACCCTGTCTAATTGTGTGTGTGTGTTTGTATGCATGAATTTAATCATATATAAATATGTAGGTATATATGTATAATTAACTCATATCAACAAGTAGTTACCGTAGTTTCCCAAGTATAATAAACCTTTCTATATAATTCGCACCCATATAATTGTGGTGAAAGCGTGGGGAAATTCTTCTGGGGAAATGCGATTCCTAATCTTATTTCTTTTAAAATAGGGTTTAAAACACAGAATAAGCTTATTCTAATTTAGTTTTATGATAAGTCTTATTTCATTTTATATTGGCAATTATTGTTAGGCACATATGATTCTATTTGACATTCTTATGGGGTCGCAATCGCCGAATGTTTGTGTCAAATTGTCATATATTTGTTGTCAGTAGTTATTTCGCAAATGAAATCGACCTAGGAAACCATAATTTTGTTTTTACGGATTGATGCACATTCTTTTTTTTAGAAAAAATGCATATCATACATGTGGAATTACAGTATTTTAAAATGATCAGAAGTCTGGAATAGTTCAAATAGAGAAAAGTTAATGCTTATAACAGGCTGTCACACAATTTCTCTGACCACATTACCCATTATATCTAGCCTCCTTACTCCTCAGACTGCAACCCTTTGATTATTATGTGTAGGGCACGGTCGAGCGAGATACCATCAAAAATCTTTTAGCATCCACCAACTTAGAGACAGAGACCGTCCAGAAAGGGTGCAGGTGGTTTTGAAATCGTCTGGAGGCCGTGATCGAAGCCAATGGCGATTTTATTGAATAAATTTACTTATTAGTATTTCAAAATGCATTTGCCTCATTTTGATAAATGTATCTGTTAAAATTAGATATACCTTTTGTTTAATTTAGACGAAAGTTTATCCAATGCATTATATATATATATATATATATATATATATATATATATATATATATATATATATATATATATATATATATATATAATAACTTTACCATTTATTTCGCTCACTGGGGTAGACTGTTCTACTTCCACATGCCATGTTTAATGGATGTCAGTTATCAGTTATCTCCTATGAAAGTTATCCACTGTCTTGAGGACGAATGGCACAGTGGATAAAGTCGTTGGTTAGATCCAGTGACAGGACCCAAAGAGTGTGAGTTTAATGCCCGATTAAGGCAGTGGAGAACATTCAGAGGGAAAATAACAGGAGATAATTGACATATATAGATAGATAGATAAAGAGATTGAGAGATACTTACATACAGATGAACATATTAAAGGCAACGGTCGTGTTTTGTTGATTAAATTTATTTTATTTATTCTCAAATTTACGCATTTAAGAGCGCACATCCTCAAATGCACATAAAAAGATAAAATAAAAGAAACACACACACTTTACCCTCCCCAACATCACAACACTCTTTGCCGCAACAGTACACTAACCTATTTTACGAAACTCATCATCTGTCTACCTACCCTGATGATGACTTATGAATGTTGAAAGATTGACTACATTTTTATCGAAAATAAACTTTGGACAATTTCTGACGGAATTATCTCATTAACTAAGAAGTTTTATTCTTAATTTAGAAAAAAGTCAATGAATACAATTAATAGACATAAAATGTGTGTCGTCATTAATAACATTTACCTTAAAGAACATTTGCTGCTTACATTCACCCAGACACACAAGCGCACATTTAGAATCAACGTGGTTCTTTCTTTGCTCAGTGATTTTCCTCAATGGACAGATTATTGTGTACTTAGATGTGTCTGTACAATGAGAAAATGTTGTAGTTGTATGCTTTCTTTATATTTGGCGTAATAGAAGTGGGACAACGTCTAAGGTAAGGTCATAGTATGAAAATCACAAATAGTCGAATTGACCTTTGCGAACAGCAATATATCTTAGGGCTCTATGCGCGTCCTCCATCAACAGTAGGCTCTTCGTCTTTTTTAGTAGTCTAGATATAACATCGTAATCGCGGTGAACAACACCTCCCCCTAGCGACCACCCACATTCAGACGGGAAATAAATATATAGATATCGCCTATGAATCTTACAGATGTTAGATGATGGAGATACAGAATGGGCAGCCTTCTTCTCATTCTCCATGCGATATTGATTGTAATGTCCACCAGTACATCACTGTGGAGCTGAAAAAATAAGAAAAACAGTTCCAAACATGTCTGACAGTTACCAGACATTACGAGCAAGTTGGCAGATAATTTGCAATTGGCTTAATCGTTTTGGACTCTAAATCGGTGGCTGTTTCATATACCGCTTAGAAAGAATAGACACAATCCAAAACTTTTACAATCGATCAGATCCACCTAAGTTGGTCATTACAAATATGTTGGAATGCCCCTGCAAAAAAATAAAAAATAAAATGAGTTTTGAAAACAAATAGGAAGATGCTAATGTAATTGTTGTGCTAATTTCAAATCATCTAGATAGCTGAATATGTCGATGCAACATTCTGGATAGCTAACAAAAGAAAAGCAAGCCTTGTTATTGTTGATATAACAAGCATGGGCCAGTTTTTGCCGAGGAGTAAATCACTCGTCAGAGACGGCAGCATGTTTCAGATTTTAAATTATTTCACCCCTTAAAGGCAATAAAGCCACTAAGACGCAAGGGTTAACTGACTGGGAAGGATATGCGAAAACGAAACATTGTTAAAAAAGAAGAAAAATAAAAGAACATGAGTTAAGACAGAGGGAAATGTTTGGTATTTTATTTGAATTTTGAAAGATTAAAACTGACGTGAAACTTTGGAGACGGAAGAGAATTCCACAAGGACGGTATACGAGAGAAGAAACTGTTAGCATAGAATTTAAGGTTTACATTTAGTAATGTCAAAACTAAGGTGGTGAGAGCTAGCTGCTAATCTTATACTGTATTTAAATTCGTAAAGCCGATGTACAATCGAGGAATATTACCATGAAAATGTTTATAGGATAAACGCAGAGAAGCTACGTTATAACGGCGGGAAAGTGACTAAAGCTGAGTTGTCAGGGCAGGAGGGAAAACACTAATGGGTGTTATTTGAATTTTATCAAGAATTTCTACATACACAACAGAAATAACTGGCCATATTTGATAGCAATATTCGCCTTAGGAATGTATAATAAAAATTACGCTACACGACACACTGAAACAATCTTTCTAGAAGATCAACTAGTAATTGATTGAATATAATCTTTCCATTTCATGTCAGCAGAAAATGTTAACCCAAGAAGACACAATGGGTCACTCCACTGGCGGTCAGAGTGAGCCATGCTGATGGAAGAAAAAAAAGTTTTTCTAAGACAATTCAAAAAGAATATTTCCTGTTGGTTGCGTTGATATCAACAAGCCATTTCTTGCCCCAGTTAACAAAAGATCAGTGCTCTCTTTTTTTTAAGATCAGCTGCCAATTTTAAATTATCGAACAAATCAGAAAATTAAGAACAATATATATCCATGGGTGAGGCCATTGGAACCATTTGCATTAATGTCCAAAATCTAGAATCCATTTGAGAAATATTTATGTTTATGAAAATGGAGATACCTCTACGACTTGTTCTCACCGTCAATATAAATACCACATACAAAATGAGCAGATATCTCAATTGGACGCAATAAAAAGAAAAATTATGAGACCAGTTAACCTTTGTTCTGCTCGGAACCTCCCACTACGTGCCCTCGAAAACGTGCGTCAATAAATGTCTCCAACGCCTTCGAAAACTAATAAAAATATAATTTAAAAAATCTGAAAACAACCAATGATAATAATAATAATAATAATGATATAATAATAATAATAATAGGTGTTGCTACACCCATTTATCTTACATTGCAGAATTCTGATAATTTTTCAGCATTTCATTAAGGCATGGGCTACCAGGAATCTCTTCAATGACTCTTAGAATCTTTTCCAATCAGTCCGAGAACTCCAACTACAACGGGAGTTGTTGAGGTTCTCATGTGATGCTTATTATTATTATTATTATTTTTATTTCCTTTGATTTCTGGCGTGTACACTTTTCTTCCGGGTCCCGCCCAGACACCTCAGGTTAGAAATGACATCATGACTCTTTCCACTGACAAATACATATATATATATATATATATATATATATATATATATATATATATATATATATATAAAAGCCCTTCGTAAACTATGGGCTGTACTTGTGGGAACATTTTTTTTGTGTCTGTTTGATGCATAGACATTCAGGAATCTCTTCGATTAGTCTACTAGAATCTTTTCCAACGATTCCTAGGGCTCCAACTACAACAGTGATTCTTGATGTTCCCATGTGCCACATTTTCGAGATTTCTATTTCAAGGTCCTTGTATTTTGACAGCTTTTTGAATATCTTCAAAGATACATTGCAGTCTGCAATATCAAGAAGGAGGCACTTTTTTGTTTGTGTTCTTTGATAACAATATCTGGGCGGTTGGCTTTGATTGTTCTATCAGTGTTGTTGTTGTCATCATTATTATTATTATTATTATTATTATTATTGTTATTATTATTATTAAATTCACTCTTACCATTTTAATACCATTCTATATTTTTCAAAACCAAATATGGATGGCTATTATTATTTTCATTGAATTATTATAGGATCAACGCGAAGTTATTATGTATTATTTATTATCACACACTGCAGTTCTAAAATTCTTAAACAAAAGATAGGATAAATATATAGCTGTCCAAAGAAAGCCTTCTCAAACATATTATTTGAATCAATATTTCGTTTACCCGCCTTTATTATTCTCTTTTAATACTGCTCGTATTACTCACTATATCTGCACATGTATGCAGTGGAATTTATTCCCGATCTGATATAATGTATTCTTTTCATTCTAACGTGTATGCTCGCCGTTATGACATGTCTCTATTTAGACTTTAATCTGATGATTTCCGAGGTCAATAGAGCATTTCATTCTTTGCATATTCAGAAAATAAACTATTGTTACTTATCGGAATGTTTTGAATGATTTTCAAGCTAACCCTTGGCTTTTCTTCTTGGTCACTTGATTAGGCCTGTGTCCTGTTCAGTAATTTAAAATAATCTTCGCTATTCATGATTCCGTCATTAAAATGTAGTTCACCAATTATATGAGACCTCATACAACTCCAGCTCACGAGTTGAATTTTTATTTATTGATTTTTTTACGGCTTATCAATCTTTTGCGGGATATTTAAGACCAAAAATACTTTTATACTGTAAGAATTTTGGGAGACAATAATGATTGAATGATAAAATTTGTACTAATTAACCCATAGCTGGGAGTAAAAGACATGGATTTGCACCTTTAGCTAGATTACTTGCCCGTAAGTGAACATGCTGAACACAGCTGGAATTGGACCTCAGATCTCAGATTTCCAATTGCGATCAGTTATCCACTGCACGACGCTCTCAACGAAACTTACAACTCCGATAATTCACAAGTGGTTACAATATCAAGGTGTCTCAGCAGTATCGACTTTGCTTAGCGTTAGTGACCAGACGAAAGTACGATATTTTTGTATGCCTATAAATATTGAAACCAAACAATTTTCTTTGTACACCATACTGTAACAGCGCCATATTTATTAGATACCGGGGGAATCAGATGGGTTGATTTTTAATTCATCTGATCATAAAATGCTGTTCCAAACTTTGCAATTATTACAATGTCGTTTTCTCACATGTGTTACTATGTGACAAAACGACATTATTTTTGCACCAATTAATATATCTTTCTTTTCTTGTGAAAAAATGAATCGAATCACTTACCTTTTTCAGTGGCCATTTGTGTTTTACAATCGAAACATTTCGCAATACACATTTTTATTTGTGTTCATGAACTCCCTCATCGGGCCATTTTGTGGTCTTAATCCAACAATTAACTGATATGCTCATGGGCTTAGCTTACTGGTTGACCTAGATTTTTACTATTTTCTCAAACTTCAAATTATGCACAGATTTTGCATTAGCACATTGCTTAGCATAACCCCACTAAATAAGTCTGAAAGTCGCTCTTCAATTTCTGTAACTTTGCATTAAATTCAGGTGACTTATTCCCCACGTAAGCCATTTTAAATAAACGTTTAAACACTAAAAACTATATCTTTAACTGAAATCTCCACAACGATAAATATCAATTTTATTTAAGTATAGATTATCAATCACTATCCCAAAATATTAATACCGTATTTTTGGATTTTTTTTTTTTTTTTTTTTGTAAATAGTTCGAATAAGTCAATTTTAACACTCTAATTCAAACGATTTTAAGTGTAGTTAAGAATAAAAAGGAAAGTTATAAAAAGAGAAAAAAAGATCGAAAAAATAAGAAATAATAAAGAATTTAAAAGGGAAGCAAGAGAAAGTCGTAAGTTGAGATAATATAATAACTTTGATTTTTATTTTATTAATGTATATATATTCATTGGCTTGGATGCATCAAGGCGGTGTAATGGTTAGCAATTTTTTCTCGCTAGAATAATTATGCCTGAGTAGTGAGTACGATCCTCACTGGGTACCTTCTACTTTCGGCTTTGTACCCCATCTAAGCTACACTTGGAAAATTATTATATATTGGTTTGATTTTATTTCTTCTGAAAAATCACCCCGAATTGGCTTCACATAGGAAAATCAGTACAACCAAGCATACCCGATTTATAACAGAAAAGAGCCTAAGTGTAGACTTGATTAGTTTCCGTTTCCTGGGGGTATTTATATAAAGCTCGTCCTAAAGCTAGTAGTAAATTTACTCTGGGTGCGGGCCGAATACTGATCATATTCGTTCGGGTCGCCCATCGAAGAAGTCTGTTTTTTATTTAGACTCGAAACTTCTACTGACCTGGGTTCAAAAACACTAATGATGCAACTAGAATCGGCACTTAAAGGTGTAAATTTAGCAATTATATACAAGGAAATATACATTTTTTTATGAGAAGAGTACCTATTTTTGAAGTGTCACATATTCATACTTTGTATTCGAGAATTTAATTTATGTTTTTTAGTTTGATAATCAATAATATATAACATTAGGTTGGTGCAAAAATATTGTCGTTTTCTCACATAGTAACATATGTGAGATAACGACATTATTTTTGCACCAACATAATATATTCATTTTGAGTGTATAATGTTTCATACAAAATAAAATACTGGTATATTTCGTTTAGAAGACAATTCGCTTTCTATAAAAAAGAAAGATTAGTAATATGCTGTGAAAGTTAGTATGGATCGGTCTGCATACAAATTATTGTCACACGTTTATTTTTCACACAATATCTTTTTTATTATAAATATTATATTACGAAAGTTTCTATTATACAATTTCCTATCGATGTGATGGAAATCTCCAGCTGAATTAAGTACACTAACAAGAGCTCATGCCCCCCCGATTTTTTTTTTTTTCTAATTTTTCTATATCTTTTAAAACTTCAGTGGATTGCAGTTTGATGTATATACTTATACGGTTACTCTCATTTTCAAGAACAGCCTATGGATATCGAATTCCTTTTGAATATACCTACACAGGCAGTTTTGTGTTTGTCCCGATTCCACACAGCTAGGCTGTGGTTTATACTACAAGTATGCTGAGCTGTTCTTATTTGTGGTTTCTAAGAGAGAGCCAATTATCTGTCATGGTCAACAGGTTGAACAACATCAGTAGGCTTAAACACTCGGTCACGATGGATTGAGACTTCAATCTAGCAGAACCATTGAGAGTTCCGGCAACCCAATTTCACTTACAAGGGATTGGTTCTAAAGTTATAAGCACTCGGTCAAGCAGCATTATCAGACACACGCAAGAGCGTGTATACTAGGATGTGTTCCATTTTAATTTCATCGTTGGGTTGGGAAGTAATTATATGTTTACCTTAGAAAGTAAATTCTTATCTCGCATTCAAGAATTAAATTTCTTCTTTGCTTTATGATGATGGCGGTGGAGACTACATTCCCTACCATCATGCCGCTGACTCAGTCATACTTTCGATTGGCGCCTTCTGGAGCATATACCTCAAGCGTATCCCTCTTTAATCACTGGTTCAAACTTTAGGATCCGTTGTAATTGTCACCCGATTATTCCACATTTGGTCTCTTTTGGGTTGATCACTCTTAGTCTTCCTAAGTGAAGCTACATAAACAAATATTTATTTTGCCATTTAAGCATTAATTTAAACTAAAATTATTTTAAAAAAAAGAAATAAAAAATATAAAAGACAGAATATACATATATTTATCAAATACCATTTATTAGGTTGGTTAAAAAATAATGACGTAATAATGTCGTTTTTTGACGTTAAAAAATACGTCAAAAAACGACATTATTGTGTCATTATTTTTGCACCAACCTAATACTTAAGTAAGCCCCAGAATATTCGAGAAAACTTAGCCTAAAACCCTCAAAAGTCATGTCTGTGTTATCGGAAATAATATTGTTATGTTACTTTGACAGTGGGATGTATATTAATATTCCTTTGTTTTTATAATTATTTCATTAAGATTCCTCGACAGTTAAACACCACCACATATGATTTGATTATAGTGGTGAATGCTTTGTGCAGAACCAACCACACAATTTGAAGGGCAGAATAAAGAGGCCTGGTGCAGTTCGTACCACAAGGTCCCCAAACGACTTTTCGCATCTTCTCTTCTCTCTTGTTCTTGTAATGGCATTCACCCGAGGTGGGTTGAGCCGGCTCCAATATCGGAGTTTCATGGGAATTTGGAATTCACAAGCGGTCCCCAACCCGAATGTATAGCACATGAGATTTGATTATAGTGGTGAAAGTTTCGTGCAGGCCCATCCACACTTTTGACTTTCCGCATGTTTTGAATTCAGAATTGTCCTTCTCCTAGACCATTTGCCATCCAAAGCTATAGAACTCAGTCTGTCCTACTATTTATCCCAATATTTATTTGGAAGAAGAAGGTTTCCCAAGGTTATTAGCACGTAAGTGAATGTAATGTATTTGACTGATTACAGGTACGTAATTGAATTCTACATTCTAAATATAATCTCACCTGTGCTATACTGAAATTCCTCTCAAAAACAGTTTTTGAAGGTCTCTTCCATTCGTTCGTCATCTTCAAATAAATATGAGACGGGTAACGGATTGGGAAATTATAAATTTGGGGACATTCTTTCATAAATATTTTCATACATCAATAAGGACAAACTAGATGTCTCATAAATCTTTAAATAATCCACAAAGGGTTGATAAGTCGTAAAAAAACAAATACTTCTTTGTCTGTTCTATCATATAATTTCACTCCCTTGATTTGAGCATAAGTGTGAAAGAGAGAATGCAATGAGGTAAATATTAAATTCATAGAGGCGCAAAAAAGTCAGTATTATGTTTTTGTTTCCAAATACTCGCTGATGAATTTTCCTCTTTCTTACCAGACCGATTATCTTTATGGAGCCTTCATGAAAGCTTTATGCTACCCCTAAATCGTTATTTTTAAATCTATTATCTCCGAAACATGTTCAATACCTAGATGGGTGATGACTTAAGAATACCAAGTGCCCTAATCTTGTACGAGTGATGTAAGGTTTAACGGCTAGCTATTGGAAATCTGGAAGCCAATTTCCAATTACATCTGTATGCGTTATATTTACTTACGCAAAAATATCCTTGGGAATCATAGAAATCCTCTTCTTTCACTCGCAACTAAGAGTTAATTAGTAGGAGATGCCTAAATAAATCAGTATTATCTCCAAAAACTCTTATAATTGAAAAATATGTTCTGGCTTTAAATAACCTGCAAAAGAGAGAAAAATAAATTAATTAATCAATATTAACTAGGATTGCCGTCTATTAAAATCATGTTCGCCTCACTCAACCAGGAAATACATCAGAGTAGTTAATAGCCAGTTAGCTGCATATTATGAGAGCTCCTTTTGTTTGAGATAAAAAAAAAAGTAAGTGCGTACGATTTTTGCATAGACGTAACGTTTGCAATTACTGGAAGCCTGCAATTATTTCACCTACCAAAAAGATATAAACCAGTAAGAAATAAAATAAGCTGTCAAACACCTGTTTGAAAATATAGAGATATATAAAATAAAATGTTTGCAAAAGATTTTTTCTGTCATTCAATAGAATAATGAAAAGATAGCAAGACAAAAGATAACAAGACAGACAGCAGGTACTTTTACATTAAAACAAAGAGAAAAGAATGAACTAACCATCAATTATAAGAAGACAGAATTGTTGTTCGTATGCAAAAGGGACAGTGCACGACGCGATCTACCAAGTGCAGACAACAGAATGAATAAATACAGTAATTTAACTTTATGCTTTGTGTTATAACATATAACGGAAATTTGACACAGAAATCATTGCAATAGCAAATTATGCTTTCGTAAAAATAGACTAAATAAGATTAGATATGATAAAGTTTTTGTAAACAAACATGTGTCTTCAGATGCTATGTTATATTCATCGTTCTAAATTGGACTGAAATCTGGATACTATTGTAACGGAATTATGCTGAGCATACTGAGGGTCAAATATCTGAAGAACGAGTTACTTTCATGTAAATTGGGAAAGAAAATGACACATTTGTGTTGAATCATAAAGACAGAAATGTGAAAAATAATGAGGAAAGTCCGCTTAAAAAGTTTGATTCTCACAGGATATATTGAATTAGATGTTCATATAGAATCAAGAAATAACCTAATTAACGAGCAGAGTCATGAACTTGAGAGACACTAAAATTACGTCGAGTTCAAAATTATAGGAAGTTGTGTAGCGACATATTCATTCGTCTCCTGAAGAGAAACGCTAGGTAAAAGAAGATAATGCCTGCGATATACATCACACATACAGAACACGTACCTCATACTATGCATTTAACCAGAAAACAATTTTTGAATGTACAAAAGGGTCAAAATCAAAACAAATTCCGACCACTTTTCTTGACGGCGTATAAGTCACGTACCTTTTGTGTATTGACTATTAATCGCATTTTTACTTATTATCTTATTCATTACATTTCACCTGATGTCGATTACATCGCTGAGTCGATACAAATTTAAAATATCATGAAGAGAGCTAACAACAAATCTTTGGAATTGGCCATTATTTTTTTCATTTCTCATAGCAATTTCTTGAACAATACTTTCCTAAATAAAATTTTGTCAATGAAATATGAAAGGTCTACCTTAAGAGCATCTTCTTCAGCAAGATTATATTAATATGACATATAATTGTTTTACGTATTTCAGTGTATATATGGGTCCGATATTGAATATGCGATAGATTTTGCGTAAAAAAATTAGCTTCAACTTCAATGTCATAATCGACTGGTGCTTTTTTGTAATCTTCCAGTCTACCTAATTTTACATTGTATTATCAAAGTCGCTGTTGATGAAGAGTTTTATGATTAATGGGTGCTTTGCATTGTGAACTTCCTGGATTGTCATTATTTTGTCCCCGATCCTGATCTACTCTATATTTCAGTAAGTTATGTGCCATGCGAGATACACACTTAGGCGACCATGTACCTTTCGACACATGACTGACGAGGCAGATTTTTTCCAGCAGTTGGTTGTCATTTTTTCTGTAGTAGACCAGCTCCCATACAAGACTATAGAACACTGTCTTTTCTGTTATTTACTCAAGAAGATTATTCATAACTTTCCCAAGTGAATCGACTGTAATTCGAACTCGGCTCTCCGATTCTTCAATCCATTACTCCACCGTGCCCCCTATATATTTACTTTTCATTAAAGTTATTTAACGTCGGAGAGATTCCCATTAGTCTGTTTATGCGAATGCTGTTCATATAGGACGGAAAGGAATATAACATTACTTAATATCAAGACATGGTGGAGAAATGGGTAACAGATCGGATTTAGAAATTGGAGAGCCGAGGTCAAATTTTAATTGATCTTGTGCAAACGCCATGGTAAAAAGTATGAATTCATGTCTTCTACCCGCAAATGTATGGACAAATAGCAGAATAGACTAAGATATATGAAAAGGTTTTGAATTCAAACCGTGAAACTATGGGTTAAGTAGCCTAACCAACCTGTAAAATTTATTAAATATTTATAATATCTAGAAAATCTGCCTGTAAATAAATAATAGAATGAATACTAGACCAAGCGTCCGCAAGTTACGACATGTTTGCCACATGTGGAATGGAAAGCAATATCCAATGTTTCTCAGCCGCAATAACATCACAAAGTCTGAACCAATAACTCCTAGAACGCAAAGAAGATATTTAGTTTTAGCATTGTTAATATATACTAAAGTATATATACTCTATGTTACTATATAAAATATATTGTAGAATAGGTATATTGATTTTGACTTGTATAAAAATGTGTATGCTGTTGTCACAATTAATTATTTTAAAAAATTAAGTTAGCATATAACAAAAATTTTCCGGCCCCTAATGTAGAGTATGACTGGAAAATTCGGAAAACAAAGCGATTATGAATTTAAGGCCTTGAGTCAAATTCAGACAAAATTTTGTCTTTCTTTTTTTACTTTTTAAAATGATGTTTACCCTGTACATGGACCGAGAGCCACTCGGAATAGAGGATTATAGTGTAAGAAGTACAGCTTATGCTGATATGTGTGGGAGATGATGGTTAAACCTAGACATAAGCAGGTTAAGATTGTAGGGAGACAACATATTGGGAGTTGGCTCTCCAAGGCTGTGACTTCGTGTAACGCAGCTGCTTGAGTAGAACTTACATCTCACCAAAGGGATACGGAGAAAAAAAGGGGTTTCGCTATAATGTGCGTAGCATAGCGGATTTTAGCTTTGAAGGTTAGGAGTTGTTGAACCAGGGGGTTTACTTCATCTGCACAATCTCCATAGAAATAATGATAGAGTAGCGAGAGGCTTGCGGCACATCGTCTTTGAAAACGGGTTTGTAGGGTGGAAAACAATTTTTCACTCACAAGGATGCAGCGACATTTTTGGACTCTAGAAAGTTAAGTCTCGGTAGATCTGTCCATATATGGCAGCAGTATTACATTACCGTTCTGATCTGACTCTTGTAAATGTAGAGGTTAGCACAAGGTGTCAGCTTATTGCTAGAGTGACACATGAAACTTATTATTTTCCCAAGATCTTTAGCGATAGATCGTGTGTACGAGTTTCACTTTAGGTTTTGATTGAGTTTAAGTTACAACTACTGTCACACCAACGGTACATTAACTTTAACCAGTTAGAATATAAAAGGATTGCATATAATTAGAACTAAAGATACCGTGAGGAAATCGTATCGCAATCCTAGGAATATTGCTTTCATGAAACCTTCATAAAGTTAGTCGATTTTGAAACAAAAACATAATACTGACGTTTTTTGTGCCTCTGAAATATTTTATGAATATCATATTTGATGTCAGTTTTAGGATCGATTAAATAATAAAAACAGAAAGATCATTAAAAAGGAACAATTTGTAGCTCTGAATTTAATATTTACCCCATTAAATTCCCTCTTTCACACTTACAAAAAATTCTCATACCAAAGGAATGAAAGTATATCAAAGAATAGACAAAAACTTATTTGTCTTTTTACGGCTTATCAACCATTTGTGCGTTAATTAAAGCCAAAATATATTTTAGATTAAAATAATAGTTTTGTTTCTTTTAAGAGAGAATATTATATTTAAGAATTATATAGGAGATAACTGTGATTGCTCCAGATACAATTTCTAATATTGCTAATCTATTGCTAGAGGGGGTGGGGAATTGAATTATATTTTTTCCAAGAGAATTTGCCCGTAAGTGATTACAAGAAACACGAACGAAATTCCAACTCGGCTCCAGATTTATCATTCTTAGCCGCTATCCATTATATCACCTGCACACGTCCAAACAATCGTTAGCAGTAATTATTAAAAGGATAGAAAGACACACGAAGATGTCATCAAAGTTATTGCTGATCATTTCCTAAGTGGAAAAGCGCAAAGAAAAAGTGCTGAAAATATCAAGTAGACTACTGTTATACCTAATGAAATTTAATAAAAACAAAACAAAACAAAAGCACAATAACACATTCGATGGACTTTAACTTACAAGCATGCTCACCCCTTTCTTTCTTATCTCTCTTTTTACCTCAAATTATTATTATTATTATTCGATGTTTTTAGCTCTTTCTTCTCTTTGCCTTGTCTTCATTATGTCGTGTTAATGTTCAGTCCGCTTTCTTCAGCATGGCTCCAAAATATTTCAAATATTTCTTTCTAATATATAATATAAACCTATCAAATTATGTAGAATTTATTTCGATTAAACGCATTAATTTAAAAGATTAATTTGTTATTTCTGTAAAACTAGATTTAGTAAGAAGCAATGAAAGATGATGGCAAAACGTACTGTTGATAATTCGCAGGTTATTTTGCTTAAATAATGCCCTAAATATTGATTCCGTCACATGGCAATTATTTCATGTAAAATGATGGACTAAATAAGTAACCACGTAATCGTTTTAAGTGTTTCCAACACTCGATATTGGGCAGTTGTCTTTTTACTAAATAATTCATTTAATATATTTTCCGCCTCGGTAAATGTCAACTCGCAAGTTTTTTTTCGGTAAAATGTAGTATACCAATTTGTTATTAACTTGCTTAAAATAAGCCTAACCTTCTTTCCGTCAGACCACGAGTGGCAGTCCTCGTTATACACGTCAGTATATTTTTTATAATACTCTTCAAAAGTTATTTCTTTATCTGGACTGTACGTGAATATTTCAATTGAATTCCATATTGTATTCTCTGAGAAAGAATCATTTTGCAGACTTTCCTCTTTCCTCTTCTCAGTTATTTCTAGAATTTTGTTTTGAAACTCCTTATGCATCTGTTCCATTTCTCGCTGAAACTGCATTTGTCTATTAAAAAGTTTCCTCCCGTAGTTGCATCTGGAATGTCTTCTGTTGCTCTAATATTGTCATCTGTTGTTACGTCTGGAACTTTAAAAAATCCTGGAATATATTTTGGCATTCCTCCATCTTCGCAAAAGTTTACACAATGCTTAAATATTGTAGAGGCGGGTCCTAACGAATTCTCGTGGCCAAATTTGTTATGGCGGGTGAATGTTTTTTTCTCTTTCACCGTATGAATCCGAATACCTCGTCGCCAAGTGTGCTATGGCGAACGGATTTTTTTTTCTTCCACCGAATGAATTCGAATCCCTCGTCGCCAAGTGTGTTATGGAGTGGTTTCACAGTGGAGACTTGTATTTGTACTAAGTCGGTCCTAAAATAGGTTTGACGTACAAAACCTTAAGAACTTGATATAATAGATAATGATGCAGAGAAATCTAGTCGTGGTCGCTGATTATTTAGTATCCGACTAATGGTCGTCCGGCATCGACTGACTGACCGACCCACTGAGCGACTCCTACTACTCCTACTTATTATAGGTGGGAGAGTCTATTAACAATAGAATAGGTGTGTTCCACTATAACAATAATTCAGTCAGGAGTTACACACTGTTCAGCTTAACTGTCATCGTAACCAAAATCCAGCAGCAAGGTTCGTCTCAATAGGCTGGTGTAAGCTCAGATGCACTGAAAATAAACCGTTTTCACTCTTCACGGCATCGGGTCTAAAACAGAGTATCCATTTTACTTAACTTCCTGTTAGCGAATACCTGTCTGCTTATTCTGCTCTAGTGACTCAGCCTCTATGACGAGAGAATTGAACTTCAACTCATTGCCACATCAGACCATAAAAGAATATAGCTGAATCAGTGAGATAGCATTATAAACCCTGGTGTAGATCAGCGCCTTTTTGAACGTCATCGGTACTCTTCGATAAAATAATGGCTCAAAATCTCAACTACGAATAGGAGGTGCACGAGTGAAAAATGTATGGCAGGCATATATCTATGCACCTAGCTGTGAGGCAGTGAAGAGGAATCTCTTATATCCATGGCGGTATGCAGAGTCCTCGTACGGATAAAAGCTATACACCATTGGTATTGGTAATGGAAATATTAGCTGTTTCCCTAAACGTAAATATTTGGCACTCATTGACCAAACAGTCAGTACTGCTTTCGGATGAAATTTATAAAATCTTTTAGGAAATTTATAAAATCTTTTTTCTAAAAATAACTTCGGTCTTGAAGATGCATTGCAATTAATGAAGGGATATTCTGAAAAACTAAAGCTTAACCAAGCATGCAAGATTGATCAAAAAAAATTCGACCGGGACACAATGTGCAATTCATTTAAATATTTATAATACCTAAATAGTCTGCCTGTAAATAAATAGTAAAATGGATACCAGTCTTCTAGACCAGGGGGCGGCAACCTACGGCACGCGTGCCACATGTGGCATGCCAAGCAATTTCCAATGGCAGGCTGTGTTGCCGTTATAACTCCTTCCAGTATTTATATGTGTTTCCTTCCTAATCGACTGTTTGACCTAGAGTGAAACGTAACTTTCTTGATTATATCATGATGTTTGTCTTTTAGTTAAATGTGTCGATGGTAATTGATGAAGCTCAGAGTTGTATAAAATATAATGTTACGTTCGTGTGATTTAGTCTCGTGGTATCATTAGTGAAGTACAACGAAAAGATTATACTAAATCTACCACAGATCTAGTCGATACTTGGATTTATACCTTTTCTAAGGACACTAGTTGAAAGACAAAATGAATTTGCTAGTAATTAAGCCTGGTTCGCCGATTCCGCTCTGAAGCTATCTGTTACGATATCTGGATATCCACTTTAAAAAGTAACAATATACCACGACTGTACATAATCAGGACAAATACACAGAAGGTTTGAAGCAATCAACTTTAGAAGAGTTACTGATTAACACAGCTGAATCAAATTGGTTTAATTCAAACAACATGAAACTTGGGAATTAAACAGTGAAATAGTTAAAAAGTTAATGTTAAAGCCGTCATCGTCGTTGTCATCGACATTGCAATCAGTCTTATTGTAAGAAGTTGATTAAATATATCAAGACACCATTTGATTAGAAAACAAAATATATAGAAACCAAAGTATTGTCGCCTTGAGCTTCCAAAGGCTTAATATAAAAGGACGGTTAAAATGTGCTGCCTACAAAACTCAGTTCAACAAACATGCTGATATTGAAAATATATCTTTTCTTTCAATCGATATTTATTTCATTATTTACACTGTTGATTTTCTATTCATTCCAATTTCGTGTAGAAATTGGACTTAATGGGAATGAATTGGGAATATGAGAAAAAAGATTTTCGAAAACTACTCTTAAGAAATTTGGTTCACTGTATTTTGCTAGATGAATTCTCTCACTTGAATCTGATTTTCACTTTAAAAAGTCTACAATCCGTGCGTTCATTGAGTATTTTTGCCATTTCTTTTCTGGTGCCTCTGATATGTATGTAGATATTCTTGGTAAACCCAAAAGAAGAATTCGCAATGAAACCGGTCCTGACTTGGCATTTCGGTTTCATCATTTTCCCAATCCCGTAACGTGTTTCCCTGTCCATTTTCTAGAAATGTTCCGTGTTCTGATGAACTTTCCTTTTAGGTAAACTTTAAATGCAATTTGTCTCGACATTTTCCGTTTCCTTGAATGCTGTTGTTTTTTATTGTCCTTTCTACTCAGCATCGTTTCAACTTCGTGTATAGGATTCGTATAACACTGACAAAATTATATCAGAATATTAAAATTAAAATTAGCTGAATAAATATAATAACGAATTTAATTTATTATCTACATGAATTTAGCTGTACAAGTAGGGGATTTAATTGTGATATTATGGGGAGGCTGTATTAAACAAGTACATCACAATCTATCATCCATAATATTATAGGGGCGAAAACGTAATAGGAATCCCTGTTTTATTTCGGGGATAACTGCATATGAATTTGGAGAAGTTTTGATTTGTAATTTAGACAAAACATTGAAAGAACGAACAAAGAATTCCTAGTAAGTATAGGATATTCACTCTTAATTTAAATCCATCTTTCTATTGAAATACTTTTAACAATTCAGTCATGCATTAATTTCTGAAATATTAGCTGCAGGGGGTCATTTTCACATAATACTATCTATTATTAGTTTATACTGTTTTCCCCCCGTTCCTTCCCAGTGTTGCTACATTCGTATTAACGATTGTGTTTTGTGTAGACTTACGTAACTGTTTTTAGCTAATTCCAATGTACACACATTGGCGAGAAAATATCTCAGTTCACTCAAGATGACGTAATTGAAACGGTTAAACTGGAAATTTTATGGATATTTTTTCAAACACAATTCAATACACGATCACCTATAGAGAAATTAACTTAGCTCATGTTGGTTGCTTTTCTTGTATTAAAACAGCCTCCAGAAGTTTAAGTATTTCTTTATCCTATGTCCTATATAAAACTTTGGTGTTATCTACTAACATTTGTCTTACACTTATATTATTTAGCTTATTTGTTATATATTATTTTTCGAAATTTACTGCAATTTGCGCACGTATACATCAGTAAATTGTCGCCATTTTTTATTTTTAATTTAGCACATGCGCATTGATTGGTTTCATTTTGTCGACTACACTGTATCAGTTAGGAACCCACTGTGAGAAAAAGAGAATCATTGACGTAATTCACTACGTCAGAAATATGGAAGCTGCATGCTGTACTGCTTAGCATTCACGACGGAAGATCCAATACCAACATTATAGTCTTTGTGTGTCAATATGAAAACAGTGCAGAGGATTCGAAAAGAGTTGGATGAGTCTAATGATGATTACGAAGGGATGGCAGCTGGGAAAACTCATTCTGATCATCCTGATGATAAAAGAACTACCGAACCTATTGGACAGGGAACCAGAAACAACAAGGAGGACTACATCGGATGCTGTATAATGGTATCGCTGCTCGGGTTCAAGAGGATAGCTGTTGAAAGTCCGCATGTGAGGCAACATCCTTCTGCACCATGCAACAGGAGCTGTAAACCAGTCATGGCTGTGAGACAATTTCTGCAACGACATTACCACTTAGATCTGACCACCGAACTCAGGAGACCTGATTAGTATGTATAGAGCGCATTTGAAAACTCTGTGTATCAAGAAAGATTAAATAAAGCCAAAATTTATGGCAGAATTAACCAACTTAAACAAGGACGCCCTCCAGAAGAAATACGGAAGATTCCGAAGTTGTCTTATGACCATGGTTGAAGTCAATAGTGATTTCATTTAATGAATTTACTCTTGATTATTTAAAGATATTTTTGTGTAATTTGGGCGAATATATCTGTCAAAATGTGATATCAGTGTCATTTTCATTTCTGCGTAATTCAGAAATCCCAGTTTCAGAGTTTAAATGCCATCATTTTGAATGACTTGAAATAGGTTTAACTAAGGGAAGAATACTGGAATTAGCCTAAAACTGTTAGGTGACTGAACATAAAACACATCTCTTGATACGAATGTATCAACACTGAAAAGTACAGAGAAAAGTATATTATAAAATAAAAATTAATATGAATATATCTTAATTTGCAGATTGCGACAAAAGTAATTAGAACATTTTTTTAAATTAATAAAGTATATTTTAGAGAGAACTTTTCAATATGCATACATTCACATACACACACACACACACACACAAGCACACGCACGCTCGCGCGTGCGTGTGTCTGTGTGTGTGTATAAATATAAATAAATATGTATATATATATATATATATATATATATATATATATATATATATATATATATATATATATATATATATATGCGCGGTATTTATTAGAAAGTTCTCAATATCAGAGATAGAGCTAACATATTTGGTTGGATAGATGTGAGTTTGTGACCCTGGATTTCACGCTTTTGCGATCGTCAGACAAACCCTGACGATCGCAAAAGCGTGAAACCCAGGGTCACAAACTCACATCTATCCAACCAAATATATATATATATATATATATATATATATATATATATATATATATATATATATATATATATAGTGTGTGTGTGTATGTGCTATTTACAAACAATTACTTCTAAAATCCTGTCCTTGGTGCGCACGTTCAGGATTAAAATTGGCAGTTTAAAGAGAAAAAAAAAAACAGAGAAATTCTTTTTGGTCAGAGAATACCTATAGTCCCGAGAATCTGCCGCAATTTGTCACTTTTCAAATACGTTAGAGAAACACTTCGGGTTATAGCAATCACGTAATTTGCGTTTGATTGTAAAATCCGAGGAAGGATGCCGAGCTCGGAGATTCTTCAATAGAGACTCATCATTCTTTTTGCCCTCTCCGAACGTTCTCTGAATTGAACCTATCACAGCACTCTTCATTTCAAATACGCTCTTCCTCGCAGGCCGCAGGCTTATGCGCTGTCGACTAAGCGTGTGCTTGTTCTCCTTGCAGAAGATTCCTCAACGTTCTCTCAAGTGTTTTGTATTCTCTCTGCGCTCGGCAGTAGCTATTTGTTGGTCTAAACCCTTGTGGCAATAGTAGGGGATGCACACCTTTTTTTTTAACAAAGAAAATTTGATTTCAGTTTGTTTATGTTCGTATTGACCAGCAAAGACGATCATGAGAAGATTTAAACTTAAAGTACTAGAAGTAATAAAAGAACGTCTATTTACGACAAAAAGACGGCAAGAATCAGAAGGGGTGTAACTGCTAGCTTTGAAGTTGGTATAATGGCCGCTGGTGAAGCAATTAAGTCCTGCTGTATCATAGATGCCCCAAGAAAAAGCTGGACAGGTCAAGTACTTTCAGTAAAAGTTCAAACTGCTCTCTTTCTACGTCAATTTGCAATGTCTGAAATAGCTGACTTACACGGCGAAAACGATGATTTTACAGTCGCACGAGAATTATTCTAGTTCAAATAAAATTGCAAATAATATTGCAAGTTACTTATATCTTTAATAAATATTACCCAATACAAGGATCGTGATTCTGAGAAAATAGATCGTTACAGTGGAATTTTTAATTTTATGAAGATTGATTGATTCACTGGATCAACCTTCTGCAGTTTATTTGAAACCAGAAAATATTTTTAGATTGTAAGAAATTTTTTTACTGATTGAAATTTTATTATTTAACCTATATTTGAGGTGAGAACACGTATTGGAATTCGATTCTACGATTAACAATTTCGAGCCATTATCTATTATACTACACAAGCTTACATCACCTGGTATCCCGAAACGACCCACCATCTAGGTACTGACCAAGTATAAAGTTGCTTAACTTCAGTGATCCTACGGAAACCGGTGTTTCAACATGGTGTAGTCGTACGCCTTTAATGATGATTGATATATGTGATATGATTGGAAGGTAAATTTGTTTTTCTTTTACTGATGATTCTCCAACACAAGGTAAAGAGCTAGTCAAGGTAGAAGAGTAATGGGGAAGCATCCCTTTGGAAATATGTCCTATGAATTAGAGATTCCTGTGAAGAGGTTGTTCCAACATTATAGTCTTTGTGTGTCAATATGAAAACAGTGCAAAGGATTCGGAAAGAGTTGGATGAGTCTAATGATGATTACGAAGGGATGGCAGCTGGGAAAACTCATTCTGATCATCCTGATGATAAAAGAACTACCGAACCTATTGGACAGGGAACCAGAAACAACAAGGAGAACTACATCGGTTGTTGTATAATGGTATCGCTGCTCGGGTTCAAGAGGATAGCTGTTGAAAGTCCGCATGTGAGGCAACATCATTCTGCACCATGCAACAGTAGCTGTAAACCAGTCATGGCTGTGAGACAATTTCTGCAATGACATTACCACTTAGATCTGACCACCGAACTCAGGAGACCCGATTAGTATGTATAGAGCGCATTTGAAAACTCTGTGTATCAACAAAGATGAAATAAAGCCAAAATTTATGGCAGAATTAACCAACTTAAACAAGGACGCCCTCCAGAAGAAATACGGAAGATTCCGAAGTTGTCTTATGACCATGGTTGAAGTCAATAGTGATTTCATTTAATGAATTTACTCTTGATTATTTAAAGATATTTTTTGTGTAATTTGAGCGAATATATCTGTCAAAATGTGATATCAGTGTCATTTTCATTTCTGCGTAATTCAGAAATCCCAGTTTCAGAGTTTAAATGCCATCATTTTGAATGACTTGAAATAGGTTTAACTAAGGGAAGAACACCGGAATTAGCCTAAAACTGTTAGGTGACTGAACATAAAACACATCTCTTGATACGAATGTATCAACACTGAAAAGTACTCAGAAAAGTATATTAGAAAATAAAAATCAATATGAATATTTCTTAATTTGCAGATTGCGACAAAAGTAATTAGAGTATTTTTAAAATTAATAAAGTATATTTTAGAGAGAACTTTTCAATATGCATACATTCACATACACACACACACACACACAAGCACACACACGCGCGTGCGTGTGTGTTTGTGTGTATAAATATAAATAAATATATATAGAGAGAATTATTCTAGTTCTAAATAATTATATATATATATAGAATTATTCTAGTTCTAAATAAATATATATATATAGAATTATTCTAGTTCAAACAAAATTGCAAATAATATTGCAAGTTACTTATATCTTTAATAAATATTGCCCAATACAAGGATCGTGATTCTGAGAAAATAGATCGTTACAGTGGAATTTTTAATTTTATGAAGATTGATTGATTCACTGGATCAACCTTCTGCAGTTTATTTGAAACCAGAAAATATTTTTAGATTGTAAGAAATTTTTTTACTGATTGAAATTTTATTATTTAACCTATATTTGAGGTGAGAACACGTATTGGAATTCGATTCTACGATTAACAATTTCGAGCCATTATCTATTATACTACACAAGCTTACATCACCTGGTATTCCGAAACGACCCACCATCTAGGTACTGACCAAGTATAAAGTTGCTTAACTTCGGTGATCCTACGAAAACAGGTGTTTCAACATGGTGTAGTCGTACGCCTTTAATGATGATTGATATATGTGATATGATTGGAAGGTAAATTTGTTTTTCTTTTACTGTTGATTCTCCAACACAAGGTAAAGAGCTAGTCAAGGTAGAAGAGTAATGGGGAAGCATCCCTTTGGAAATATGTACTATGAATTAGAGATTCCTGTGAAGAGGTTGTTCCAAGTGAGACTTTCTACTTAATAAGGGAATGCGAAAAGAAAGACCATGATTGAATCCTGTATACATGACATGGCGGGTCTTAGCTGCAAAGGACTAAAATGATGCCACCAACGAATATTGTTTGTTAAAATAATTTCCATAGAAATAGGGATAAAATATCGAAAGACTTGCGACACCTCATTTGTAGGTTTGATGCAACAATCATCACTAATTCGGAGACGCATATGGAGTCTAGCAAGTCTTCGCCTTTGAGGAATGAGCAGCCTCGCTGAAATATAACAGTAAAAGTCCATGTTTGGGATAAATCTTATTCTACTAAGGATACAAGCTAGTAGGAGTCAGAAGTTTTCTGTATCTGTACAAGAAACCGGACATTCTTTCAGCCTATGAGGGTGGTTTGATGGTGGATTCATGAGCATATGAATAACAACAGTTTGATCTTGACAGCTAAAGATTAAAATAATCAGAGAACAATCGACTAGTGAATCAGTAAGTTCTTTGGAGAATCTCAAAGTGCTTCTTCCTTCTAACTTTCGCAAACCAGAAAAAATAAGTGTGATTTGATTGTTTAGTAGCTAGACCGCTTCTAAACATTTGTAATGTATGTAAAGACAGGTTTGTGTGTGAGGGGGAATATGTGGCTCAACTGAACGTCTTCATGTGAATGCAATGTTATTTTTACTTGATTTGTTTTATACGGCTTTATTCTAATTACGCAGGTTACTTAAATCCAGAAAATATTTTTACAGTGTAGTATTTGTTTAGATAATAATAATTTATTAATAAACATCTGAGTAATTAACACATAACTGGAGAAAGAAATCATTTTATACTTTTACCAAGTGTTTAAGCAATGTTGGAATATATTAAGTTTATAAGTTGACGATTGATCCGACAATGAATTTTGTAAAAAAAACATAAATAATCCTGACATCGTCTCCCTCAAGAAAACAGATGGTTCAAATATTGTTTCAGCAGCTTTTGCACCATTTCGCTGTTGCAGACATACTAACACGTCTTTTTGAATCTTGCGTTGCGATCAGGCAATGGAATTACTTTCAAATTACTAATTATTTTCAAATTACTAATTTCTATTAAAGCATTTCTTTCTCTGTTCTATGCATATTTACTTATTATGAACCTGTGTACATTTAATTATATGAAAAAC
This sequence comes from Acanthosepion lycidas, assembly GCA_963932145.1. Lineage (NCBI taxonomy): Eukaryota > Metazoa > Mollusca > Cephalopoda > Sepiida > Sepiidae > Acanthosepion > Acanthosepion lycidas. The sequence goes on from OZ010571.1 coordinate 16,053,410, forward strand.
TATGTTCGTTCATTAATTGGAAGTACAATAAATTAAACATTTTAGCTGTACGAATATTTGTTTCCTCGCAGTTTATATAAACACTTAAAGAAAAGATATTCAAAAAGCATTATTGCATTTTTATTATATAAGTATTTGTTATTTTAATCATTAAATGGTTTTTAAATTAGTGGGGTTATTTTGTGTGCTAAATAATAAAAAGATTATTTTTCTCAAATAAGGAAATTGTATTGTACTAAGTTATCCACCCTAATAAAATCAACTATAGTATATAATCCCTTACTTGTGTGCATCTCTTCGCAAACTTTGATTTCGTGCGGTCAATGTATAGCTATTTCAGATGATATGACGAAAGGACAGACAGAGTAACGGAAGTAACAGACTTTTATATGTAGAAGATTAAATTTTATTGAACTAAATATATTACAGTAGTTTAAGAAAATCTATAAGTATTCATACATTAAAACAATAACATTTTTAATGATTATTGTTTTAACATACTCAAAATACCCTCCATCCATGTTCAGTACAACGCTGAACACTATCAGAAACACTTCTATAGACCATTTAACACATTTCCATATTACTTTCAGAAAATTAATCGGAAATTGCTTGTTTTAATTCAGGAAGAGTTTTCAGTTTTAGCCTGTAAACAAGTTCTTTCAGTGCAGCCTCAAAGAAAATGTCTGGTTCTGTTAGGTCTGGTGATCTTGATAGATACTTAATACTTCACGTTGTTTTATCAAACTCATCTTGAAAAAAGGCGTTACTTTTACGCACCCTGTATTATGTTGACTCTAAAATAATAAAATAAAAAGTGTGAGTATTTGCTTTATGGATATCTATCATATTTCTCCTTCGCTATCGATGAAGTTATTTGTGAACAAGATAGTGACTATAAAAATGAATGCATATCAATCACTGAAACAAAGATACAGATTGCCTATATTAAAGGTATTGCCAAATATATTAAATGTATTGTGTTCGAAGGGATTAAATAATACTAATAATATTTTGAGCAAGGCATCTTTGACAGATTGATACTTTTTGTTTCTATATTGATCAATCTTCATTTGAGAAAGATTTTTTATCATCTCTGTGCTGTATTCATTTATGACGTACTCGATCATGTCTATATACAACTTCCTATCATTTGTAGATTGTAGTAATGTTTGCCTTTTAACATCTTTCTCAGTCTTCGTTCTGCTATCTGTCTCTCACTGACGTTTTTACCTTCGATATATCCTCTGACTGTCAGCTGCTGTTTATTTTTTTCTGAATTTGATTATAAGAGTTCTTTTTTTTTCTTTTCATTTTCCTTAACGGTATTTTATCTGTGCGAAAACTGTATAGCATACAATGCCGTGCAAGAGGATTGACATTATATAGCATTTCAGTACTCTTTTGAAGGGCCGAACAGAATGGACAAAAAGGTTTCTTCGTAATAAAATAGTCGACCAAGAATGTTTCTTTACGACGAGGTCTATATTCAATTTTGATACTGTAAATCATGAGAGAATTCTTCTCCAGACAGCCTATTCTCCAGCCTCTTTCCTTCAGTATCTCATTTGCTTCTGTCCATTCAGAAATCTTTTTTTTTATCGATTCTAAAATAGTGAACATATAAATTTTAAGGAAGATGCCATGACATTAAAATGAGAATAGTTAATGTATGCCCACGTAAATAATTATATAACGAAACTTTAGATATACAAATATAAAATATCTTATAAATTAAATTCGGGAAAATTTGACGGCATCCTAAAAAAAAGATTTAATTATGAAGTTTTTTTTTAATAATCAGTGTGCTTAAGTTTTTTTTTTTTTTTTTTTTATAATCAGTGTGCTCAGTTTTTTGTTTTTTTTTCGTATGATTTTATTTACAGTAAAACTGATTCAATCGATTCGTATTTATAAAGATGCTAACTACGGTAGTCATGTTTTTTATTAAGTCTATACACAGTCGAATGTGATGATGAAATTTCTTTATTTAATGTTAAAATTCTTAAGATTGATGGAAAGAAATTTCGCTTCAAAGGTATTTTCTCAATTTATTGTCCAACATCAACACTCTCTAATATACATTTTTTTTTTTATTAGAATTTTTGGATTCTTACTGAAATAGAGGCAGAGAAAAAGCTATTTCCAGTTAATTTTATTTCATGTTTATTTTGTGAATATTTTTTCAGAAACATTTGATGCGACGCTTATTTTCATATATTGTATTATATTTCCCCCTAACTCTTAATGACGATGCAAAGCTGATTGCACACAAATTATTGAGCACCGCAAAATGAAAATACATTTCTATGTTTCTACTTAGCATTGTTAGAAATATTACTTTTACTAAAATTCCATGAATATATTATGCAGTACGGTGTAGCATCTTTGGTTCATCACATATGCAGCTTGTCTTTCACGTTAGTCCAGAATGTTGACGTCCCCAAAATGTTACTGCTCTCTATTCATCGTCTTCGAGAAAAATTTCGCATCGCTAATTATGACCTCCAGGAAAGTGGCTTACTGCGCCTTCTCGGGTGAACCTTTTCCCCACTGATATGAAGTAAGAAGAGGATTATATTAAATTAGCTGTTATGTCGGCTTCTAGGAATCGCGATTCACTGTAAAAAAAAAAATTTCACTAGTATTCTTTTTACCTATTTATAATCTGCTATTCATCAATCTGTTGAATATTTCTCTCATACTTGACCTGGTGCTTTTGCTGTGTAATTAGAGATATTTTATAAAATACAAAGGAAAATCTGCAATGTTATTCGTCTTGATCTGTCCTCTCGGTTTCTATTAATTTCCACCAATAAAATGTAGATTTTGTTACTGATCTATAAATATTTTCATGTTGATTATTCTTATCAGTTTTCCTTTTGCTACATTGAATTTATGTATTTAAATTCAGTCGCAGATTGACGCCCAGGTTTTTTAATTTTAGACTTATAATGACTAAATTCAAACGTAATTTCTATGTTAATAGTAGTTTTTCCACTGCTAGCTTGCAGTAATATCTTACGGTTTATTGCTTTTTAGTTAACCTTTATCTACAAAAATTTAAATGCAGTGCCAATCGTTATCTTTTGTCTTAATTCCAGATATGTTATTGTTCTCTCTCTCTCTCTTAAATTATCTTTACATTTTCTCATATTATTCGTTAGTGTAAAGTGAATAAAAAAAAAGTTCTATCTTGAATAAAACCGTATTTTGCAAAATGAAAATATTTTATAAAACAACATGCAACAAACTATTTCTTATCTAACAGTAAAATTATTTAATACTTCAAAATGACTAAATGTATAGCCGAAAGCTCTCGGATAAGAAAAAACATTCGGACAGTTTTTATATAATTTATCATCTGAAATGAAAAACAATTATTAGATCGCATGAGAGATTTTATGAAAATACTAAATTATACCACCTCGTCTGTCGTATTCAATGAAATGTGCATGAAAGAAGGATTGCAGCTTAAATACCCAAATTTTAATATATATATATATATATATATATATATATATATATATATATATATATATATATATATATATATATATATATATATATGTATGTGACATATTTTCATAAAGGTATGTTTGATTAAATAATTAGACGTATTATATTCTAAATATTTTAGGTGTAATCTTTTCAAGTCCACGAATTTAATTTGTTGGTGGCTGTAGAAAATTCACCAAGAAAAATTGCAAATTTCTTGCAAATTGATTTTATTTTCCAATTTACTTTCTAACTCATCTGTGACCATCTTTAGCGGTTTCATATCTATGGATGTATTACGAGTTACCACCATAAATTCAAAACACTTTTCACCGCTACGCATACAATTTTCAAAAGATTTTTTAATTGCAGTATTTTAATTTAGTATTTTTATATGATACTTTCCTACTAGAAAAATTTAAGAATTTCGATGGTATACTCGTAATTGACTTTATTTATATTAACCGGCAATTCACTTATGTAAATGGCCTCAAAATTATACATTTTTGCTTATTACTATCTTGAGCAACCGCTGGTCTATTTTTGACTAATATCTGTCTACACTGTAAATGTTGGCATAATTTTTTCCCTTAAATGTTGAAGATTGAACTATAATCGTTCAAGTGAAACCTAAGCCGTCTCGTCATCGTCATAATATATATATATATATATATATATATATATGTATATATATGTGTGTGTATATGTATATATATATATATATATATATATATATATATATATACATATATATATATGTGTGTGTGTATGCTTCGTCTTTGTATAATATATATATATATAAATATATATATATATATATATATATATATATATATATATATATATATATATATGTATGTATGTATGTATACAGATAGATAGATAGATAGATTGATAGATAGATAGATAGATAGATAGATAGATAGATAGATGCATGCATAACAGCTATGGGTTAAATAGGAGATAAAGAGATTTAACACTTTATCTGTTTTATTGGATTCTTTCAGATGCCAGAAGTACTTTGAGAGAAATGTTTGATTTCTATATTTAATTATCCTATAGGAAATTTGGTGTTGGTTGAGACGCTTTTTGAATTCATGGCTTGAAGATTTTTATGTTTTCAGGATTTTTAATAGAAGATATATATACGCCAAGGTATTCATAGTCGTAGCAATGTTTGTTGCAAGAATGGTAAATGAATCCCTGAAAGTGAAGACTGTAGTTGCATGTGTGGGTTATATCGATACTTTATTTTGCATTATGCGATATTCATTTGTTTGGATCAATTAAATTTTTGCTAAGTGAAATGTTGTTCTTCAGTGATGATGTGGAGAAAGGCCATTTTTTTATAGTTAAAAAAACATCGAAGTTTCTTAAAGATTGATAAACAGTACCATATTAAAAATTGAAAAATGAAGAAGAAAGATCATATTGAGAACTTGATAGAATATACCAATAAATTTTTGTCCACTTTTATGTTTTGTAAGCGTCTGATATTAGCTATGTATCATGCGTGTATTGTCCGAATTTTGTATCTGTTATGTACGAACTCTAGATTGTCCTGGTGTACGCTGATAATAAAAGCAATATTTTTTATAGAATAGAAATAAATAACTGTAACAAAAGTTTATGGCATTTGAGTGAATTCAATTGGCAAAAAATTCTATGGTTGTCGTTTAATGATTACTTCATTGAAATTTACATAAATACGAAACTGAGTGTCGATCACTGAAAAAATAATTGTTTGATTTTGGGTTCAAAAATAAGTTTTGTAGAAATATGACACACTAGCAGTAGAGCCCGGCGTTACCCGGGTATGTAACAGTAAGAGATAGATAAAGTATCGACCATCATAAAGACTGAAAAATAAAATTGACAAAGATTATTATTTAAGGTTGACGGACACGCATGTCTTAATTAGGTTTTTTTTTTCTTTTTTTTTACGAATTGGTCAAACCCAAACTCAAACAAAAACATTGTTTTCAATCGTTATGAGTCTATCGATTGAATAGAATTTTATTATAAGCAATTGTCTTTTAAATGGAATTTTTAAAGCATTCTGAATGTAAAAATAAAAAAAAGTGTGCAAGAGAATAAGAAACACTACCTGCCAAAAAAAAGTGAAGTTTTGTTGAAATCGGTTGAAAAGCGTAGGAAATCCGATCCCATATATATACGAACTCACACACACAAACAACCTAGGTTTTATAAGTATAACTCGATATGAGTTTTCCGCCTTTCATTCTGGCAACAGAATCGTGTTTTATCGTGTTTTCAAATTGATTTCATGCAAAAACAATTATGTTTTTTTTCAATTGTTGCCGCTGTCAGAACCACCGCAAGGTAATTTTACGCAGTCCTGTGAAGTTTTGTTGAAATCGGTTAAAAAATGTAGGAAATCCTATCCAATACATAAACGTACAGATAGTCAGACACACACACATACACACAAACACACACAAACTGCATTTTATAATAAGATATAACGTAACTGTAGAAAACGGTTTTGAAAATCATACATACGTCTTGTAGACGAATTTTACATACGTTTAGAATCAATTATTATATCAGAATATTACTTAATCTATTTTTATCTATATGATCATTATGTGTCTCAATGTGTAAAATTGATCTAAGTTTAAAACAGTAGCAAGAACTAATATGAATTTTTCTTGACATCTGTTAATTTTTCGTGTCAACAACTGCTTTATTTTCCCTAATAATTCGCGTATACTGATATTTTGTGTCCAACATCTCCTATACAAATCCTTGCTCGAATTTCTTTCATCCGCACGACTGTATTTATCTCCATTCTTTGTCAGCATCTGATGATCCAAATTCTTCAAGTTGAGATTAGTTTATTCTAGATAACAGCGATGCCTTTGATTTCAGACTGCCGAAATCCCCCATTAAAATGATGCACACGGGGATATAATACATGAATGTATTTCGATGCTCCTTTATGAGTAGGGAATAGTGTACAAGGATACTCAATGAGCTGTCCTTCCTCTCTGACCGCTAATGTAATTTCATTAACTCACGTCACGCGATGCAATTAACGATTTCTTTGTGGCTTCAAAGCTGATTGAAGTATCAAGGTGATTACTCTTAACGTCCGGTAAATTCAAGCTCCCTCACAAGGAACAACCATAAGCTCAAACTCAGTCGACAGCAAAATCTGTCAAAGCCCAAACTGTGTTTATAGTTAATGTGTGTGTGTATATGTATATGTGTGTGTATGAGTCTGTGTGTGCGCTTGTATGTAGGTTTATATATGTATGTATATATACATATATATATGCATGTATGTATGTTTATATATATATATATATATATATATATATATATATATATATATATATATATATATATAATAAATTTTCACATACAAAAACTCATCCTATCATGTTACTCGCTACGAAACAGAAAGAATTTCCTTCGCAACGGCATTGCCGAAAAAGTAATTCCGAAAAGCACGTTGAAGTACTTTCAAAGCACGAATGATATCGTCCCCAAATACATACACGTCTTCCTCTTCAGAAGCGCAGAGCGACTCAAACACTCAGAAAAGCTCACTATTGAGCAGGCCACATCGATACGTTCCACAGAGAAAATATATTTTCCAAATCCGAAGCCGAATCTTGCAACGAACAATATCACACACAAACTACAAACTGTTAAATCGAGTAAAACACAAGATGCATGACCTTTGCACCCAAAGCAGAAATGCATCGATAATCCGAATCTTATCCAAGGAAGCGGAATAGTTATAATGGACACGAACATCTACATTGAAAAATTAGAATAGCTCCTAGATTACGACAACATCCACAGACACACAAAAAAACAAGGAACAAAGAGCACAGGCACACACAGAATGATTAAACAAACAGTTGAACAAATATTTAAAAAAAAATGAAAACATATCCTGAACCAGATTAATAGAATCCCAGCCCAACATACCAACATTATACAGCTTTCTGAAATAAACACAAACCCGACCTACCAAACACGCCCATTGTGCTCGGTATCATCAGTGACTCCACTGACTCCGTTACTAGGAACCATTACCAGAACACATAACAAACACTGGTGATTTAATCCAGAGAATATGAAACGTAAATAGAAATGGTCATTGCCCGCCTAGACATTTTACACTAAAATACCCATCAATTAATGCCTCAAATTATTAGGAAACCACCTCAAAATCTCTAAAGAAATGATTCCTCTACCCGTCTACAAAATTAAAAAAAAATATGCAAATGGATCACTAAACACTGCTTATTCTCTTTCAGCAATATTCTCTCCAATCTTAAATTCGGATATGGGGTCACTTATCAGTGGTGTTTTTGCTTGCCTTTTTCTAGAATTCTTAGACTATGCAACCATTTCTTGATCTGACAAAAAATATTTACTCATCTCTCTCGAAAAAGTAGATACGAACCAAAAGCGTATTATCGTTGGTTTGCTCGCTTAAATTTCTTTCAGAATACATTTTCATACTAGATTTTAGGTATTACGAAAGATAATCATGCTAATTAAAAATATTTGAAACAGCAAGTTTCAGAAAACAATATTTTAAACAATCATAAGTTACTGTAATTGACGGCTGCAACTCGTTTCTGAGTACACACATTATTTCAGGGCGGATAGGCAAAAATTCTATAATCCTAATCACATCAGGTCAAGTATTAATCCTCATCTATATACTGCATTATCTTGATCTCCAATTTTACCACTTCCACTTTCATTCATAGCACACATGTTAGTCATCATTAATATTTTAAAATTAATCTCAAATTTTAGTGGCCCAAGCCTTTTATTGTGTGAATTCTAGTTTATTTTTTTTAAATAAAATATATAATGGAATATCAGTCTGAGTTCGAATTCAAGCAGAGATAGTTTACCTACAATTAGCCTAAATGATCTTGGGATAAGTTGGGCTGTTTAACTTTAGTTGGTAACTAGTCTATCAGGAGAATAAACCTTGAAACTATACTGAGCTTAGTAGACATAGTTTCTGGGAGAGAGAGCCTATAATCTGGCGTGATCATTTTTTTCAAAGCCAGTATAAGAGCACAATCATCGTCGTCTTCTGACCAGTCTCTGTCTTACAATGCTTGGGTTAACGCATGTTATGCTAGTCAGACACTTTTTATAGGGAACATTTAAGAGCGTGATTCGTCTCTTCAAGGCCATGACACCAGTAAGATAGTTGTCTAATTGTCTATTGTGAGAAACGAACCCGGTTGTCATTGACAGAAAGCATTCTTATAAGATTATCGCTTGTCGTGGAGTCTCGAAATTTTTTGTGTTTTTCTACTAAAATTGAACCTACTTTGCTTTTATCACATGCTAACATCACAAAAAGTAACTAATCTAAACTAGTGTATACAAATCAGGGCTCAATTATATATATATATATATATATATATATATATATATATATATATATATATATATATATATATATATATATATATATATACAGTAGCATTCACGCTTTACAAGATCTTGGGTCCACTCGAGGTAGAGGGTTACCATATCTCACTTGTGTGTATAGGAATTGAAGATAACAGTTAAACCTAGCCTTGAACAAATTAAAATTGTAGTGACCGGGTAAACATCCTGTTGAAAATCTGTTCCCCAGGACGGTAGTTCGAAGAAGAAGCTGCTCCTTTGGAACTCACTTCTCAACGATTGAAGACGGAAGGAATTTGGGTGGTTGCTTCTATCTATGTAAGTGACATGGCGTGTTCTTGCTGTGAAGGATTAACGTTGGGATTAAGAGAACTTTCCATGGGAGTAGCGGTAGAGTAGCTTGAGCCTTGCCACATCCCACCTGTGGGAAAGAACTTGATGGTTGGAAAATAATTCGTCACCCACAAAGGATCGGAGAGACATTTTAACTCTATCAAACTGGAGAGTGAGATATGACAATAGTACTTCATATTTGGCATGATCTGACTCTCGTAAAGATAGACCATAGTAGGAAGAATGAGTTACTTACTGGAACGGATCCGAATATTTTACCTGCAACATTAGCAATGGATTATATGGTGGAGTTCTACTTGAGGTCGGTTTGGGCATTGTACACTTTACAGATCAACTTAGAATGTTCATTTCACAATGAAAATCCAGATTCATATATTTGAAAGGATGTTTGCGAACAAACAGATTTCAATACTGTGTTAATATTTTTGTTAATTACTGAATCACCCGGATTTCGGTATTCAAATAATAATAATAATAATAATAATAACATATATTGAGCCGCGCCAGGAAATTTTTCTCCTTGGAATCGATCCTCCAGATCTACAAATCAACAATTCAACCTTGCATGGAGTATTGCTGGCATATATGGTCTGGTGCCCCCTCTGTTCGCCTCGGGGTTCTTGATAGGCTCCAGAAGCGGATATGCAATGTAGATGGCCCTGCTCTGACTTCTCGTCTATAGTCACTTTCTCACAGACGCGCCGTCACCTCCCTCTGTCTGTTCTACAAATACTTTCATAGAAATTGCTCCGCGGAGCAGCATTCGCTGATTCCCAGTCGTCATGAGTTCAAGCGCCCTACGAGGTTGGCATCCCGCTCTCACCCCTTCACTGTCGAAACTCCTAAATTTAGCCGTCACTTCTACTCCAATAGCTTCATGTCTCGCACCTCTCACCTGTGGAACTCCCTTCCCTATTCCTGTTTCCCTGAGAGCTATTCAAGTGTAATGTCAATCGACATCTCAAGTTGCCTTGATCTATCCACTACCCTCCTCCTCATCCTTTCTTCTATCACTCCTATCTGATCTTGCTCTAAATTTTCTGTAACCCCTTGCGTCCTAGTGGCTTCCCGACTTGCTTGGGGTGAAATGCTTTAATATATATATATATATATATATATATATATATATATATATATATATATATATATATATATATATATATATGTATGTATATTTGATTTAATACTATCATTTCTCTCTAATCGTGAAATATAGGTTGTCCTGAACGGTTTCTTTTACAGTTCTTTCCACAAGCTG
>OZ010571.1:16071440-16111440 GCA_963932145.1 Acanthosepion lycidas
CTAACATATTAACCTCCCCACGTCTTCAGTCATTCGTTATTTATACTTCTTATCTTCACCTTCTTTATTTTTTTGCGTACATCTAACGGTCAAACTGCGCTGAAACATCGATTCGCGTAAGACCACAGAATTTAAGCAGTGTCAAGCCCGTGGCTAGATTGATCTGCTGGGGAGGTTTGCGGAATTTCTAGTACTGTAAACGTTACGCTACAATTCGATATACATTTTGGTTTTAAATAACCCATATTGTTGGGAGCCATAAAAATCAAGTTATTATGTTCAAATCTAACACTCGTTCAGTAACTATATGTCTTACGTGTCTCTTGGGCAAAAAAAACCTATGCTACTTCTTTTAATACGTAAATATCTCGGTGCTCACCTCAATCTTTTCATCGTCTTCCTTCTGTTTAAATATTTTGACAGCAGACACAGAAAGGAATCTAGAGAAGCTCCTACGGAGACAGAATTGATGTTTAGGCCTTTCTTCGTAATTTCCTTTACTAAGAAGAAAAAAAATGTATCGTTCTCAGCAAGACTTGAACACCGAATTGGAGATAGCAAAGTCAATAAATGAGAAAATATCAATATCTAGAAAGTCTATTAAATATTTGTATAAATCTTAAATCTTAATCTGCAGGCGGTTACGAATAGAGAAAATCTAAGCAAAGTATTAAGAAAAAGGAGCATTCTGTTGCAAAGAAAAAAATAGGTTTTTTTTTATCGCGTAGGATAAAGTTAGCGCCTCGTTTGGTCAAAATTCAGTCGCATAGGACTGAAACAGGAGTTTACACTCCAGGATGTAAACCTTGACGAAGGTATATTGAGTCAGTGAGCTGCCAGTTTACATTTTCCCGCTCGTGCCTCTACCAACAAAAGAATGCAGCCCATCACATTTGCGGACAGTTTGGCTGAAAGAGTTAACGGAAATAGTGTTGACAGCCAATTGCCTACAGGGCTCCACTAATGCATTTCTGTCTGTATTTACTTCCACAGCCATTTCTGAGTTTGGATATGATCGCAAGATAGCTAAGGTTAAAAATTATGTTTTTTTTCTGCCTCTAGATGGACTGTCTTTCCGGGTTGTCTTTCTCCATCTACCAAAGCGGCTGGTTATGACGCGCCAGTTTCCCACGTTTTGCACATTCTCCTGCTTGGAGCTTGACTGGAAAAAGAAATGAAAGCAGAATTCTCATCTAATATCAATCCTCTTATATGGCAGTAAATGCTTCAAAGATGAAAAAGAAACTTCACGTAAGAGGAAAAAAGGTTATAGAAAATATGTTGAGAATACCATTAATAAAACATTGAGGTTTTAAGGGAAATGAAAAGAAAAAGAATCAGAAAGAGTCAACTGAAATTTCCACAGTACATGGTTTGAAAAAAAAAAAGAAAAAAATAGGAACGGGCAATGGAAAACATGCGAATAATCTAACAAAGCGCTTGTGTAAATAATTGATAAAGTATGGACAACGAGTAATCGTCAAAAGACAGTGTTGGAATATAGAGCTGAAAAATACAGGATGCTGTGAAGAACCATTAGCCGACACGTCCTCACGGTATTATATATGAGGTGTTCTGCACAGTCAATGAGGTTTCGAAAACCAAACAAGGGATTAATTATAATGAAAAGTCCAGCATATAAAATAAATCATAATTTCTATCAAGAAAGTTAAAATGTTGCCATAATATTAGGTTGGTGCAAAAATAATATCGTTTTTTGAAGTTAAAAAATACGTCAAAAAACGATATTATTTTTGCACCAACCTAATAATAACAATCTTTATAATAAGCAACGCGCACGACTCTATGAATTGAATTCAGAAAAGAATTAAATTGGTCTGTCCAGAATTAGTTTGAAAAAGTTATTATCATTCATTATTTCAAATCTAGACACATCTTCCTTAACTGACAAAGGAAATATTTGAAAATCTTCACTCTTCTGTCGGATAATCCAAATATTTTATCAACAGATAAGTAAGTCTTTCGGTATATCAGCGCAGAATATATCCACTCATTGTTTAACCTAGTCTAGGTTAACGCCGGTGGTCTTATTAGAGTTAATCCAATCCATAAGTCGGGGTATAAAATAATATAGTTTTAACTATATATATATATATATATATGCTGAAAATCCCAAGGACTGAACATGTGAGTAACGAGGAAGCTTTAAAGAATTTGGAAAGAAAAAACTGACATATTTAAAATCAGAAAGAAAAAATTTAATTAATTATGGTGATAATTAGGGATGGTGATTGGGAGAGTTTGATGTTTTCTTGACATATTGAATGCAAGACAGTCAGCGGAAAGCAGCGTCAATATACCCAGTCATAGTTCAACCGACTCTAGATTTTCGCACGTGATCTTATTAGGGTTAATCTAATCCATTAGTCGGGGTATAAAATTACATAGTTTAAGATATATATATATATATATATATATATATATATATATATATATATATATATATATATATATATATATATATATATATATATATTCTGGGATTAGCAAAAACGACTGGGAGATTTTAACACTGTCTTGACATACTGAAGACAATAGATTCAGTGGAAAGCAGCGAATACCATAGCTAAAAGTTTGTGCTTCTGCCTGGCAAAACAAGGATATGGATAGGGGAAAAAAAGAGAAATTTTAGTAAGAACTACAGAAGCAATGAAGTTGTGGAAATCCATCATCACTCACATCTTGAATCACACTAACGGCGCATAGAAGAAGTTCAACAGCTATTTTTCATTACAAGAATGTTTTGCGATCGTCCCTGTCTACAAACAGGTAATGATTGCTGATATGAACAGATTCAGAATTAATCGGGTATTGGTTGAGTAAAATGAATAGTCATTCAGAAAATCACTAAATATTAATAACATTAATGGCTGTATTATGCACCAGGAAATCTTTTCAACCCTAAATGATGCCAATCTTTCCCAGCTATCATTTGTGGATACAAAATATATATCATACTACTAGGTAAATGAGGAGAATATTCTATCCTTGCTGACTTCTACCAGGCATTATAAAGTACCCTTGTCTAAACTATATCCCGGGCACAAAAAAGCTTAGCAAAGAATAACCCTGGTGATACTCTCGACTGCAGATAAACACTTTATCTGTTGCACCGGTTTGTATAGACTTGAATTAAAAATAGTATACAAGACAAAAAGTATCTCAATAGTTCTTGGCAAGAATTATAAATGTTAATGTAAGTAAAGGTGGGATGGTAAATTTTGAATGATGACAATAATAGTCGAAGAGAAGTCCCAAATAAATGTAACATAGAAAGAAAAAATGGGATTTTTTAAAAAATGCAAAATTTTACTTATCAAACCGAAATAATATTTAAGATAAAAAATGTTCATATATTTTTGGTGAGATGATAAATAAAAAAGGAAAATAAAGAAAGTTTGAATTTTTTTAAATCTCAAGAATTTTCAGGAAGTAGAGGATGGTAATTGTGATATAAAGCATTTCTATTCCAGGAAATATTTAGAATATTCATATGCCAAAAGTTTATCGGTACTGTCAGATGAAATTTATAACATATAACACTTAAATCAGTAATGTTTTTACCAGGAAGAGAAGGTTTCTGAAGTCCAAGAACTCTTAACGACCGTTCTAATAGATAGATATTAAAAGGTCTGAGATAGATAGATAGATAGATAGATAGATAGATAGATAGATAGATAGCGATATAACACATTATTATCTCTTCAGCTGTACCGCGTTTCAGATATTTAATTGAGGAATCGATTGTGAAATTCTATATTAAGTGGTATTGTTTTAAAACTGACTCCAAAATCGTGGAAGTAGCTCTCGGTACACAGAAATAAAGCAATAGCTGATTGTTTTGTCAAATATTGGTTTAAGTTTTTTAAGCCGGGTAACTTCAGAAATACTCGTCGATCAAATTGCCGATAATGTGTAATGGCAGACGAAATATGGACAATCCTTAAAAATTCAAAGAAATATTTCAAGAAAATTCCAGTGAATTTATATCTGTTGTTAACGTGTCCCAAACTTTTTTGCCATTATCAATTACTCCCTATTACTGCGGCAACGATTCTGTAATTAGTGTCGTTGTAGAACCTGTTAGAGTCCCAGCTATGAGAAAATAGTGAACCCCCAAACAATGATAAAACATTATGAAAGTATAAAAATATATATTTATATAACAAAATATCACAGGTACATATTTATAATAAAATTTCCAAGTAAATATTAAGTAATTACAGTGTATATTTTGTTGAAAATTTGGTTGAAACTATATAGATTTCAGGATTAAATAACTCAAAGACGTTGATATGCCGCGAAACAAAATCAACTAACTAGTAAACTTTTATGGAGTCGAGGCCTTATCACTAAGCGTACCTAAACTAGCTTTAAGCAACTCTAGATGCGTTTTGTGCCAGGCGTGACAGCGATAAGCAAAAGAAACATTTACTCGTATCTTCCACGTTGATTGTAGACGTATAATATATGTGTGGAATGGTTGCAATGTGTGCGAGTGTTTTAATGAACAGTAGAAAGACATTTTTAAAAGGCAATCAATTAAAATGTATCAACCATTCTAGATTTTTAAGGATGTAATCAACCCGTATTGTCGCAATAATGATTCCGAGAAAAAAAATTGAAAACGTAACTGATTGCTTTTTTTTTATCACATTCACCTACAGCCGGACATTCTGTTGTTAGGGTTAGTGTTTGGAAGATTTGAGGAAAGAATGTAGGTCGCGAGACATCCAAATAACTGGATAAAAGTTAATTTTCTTTTTTTAAAAAACATCGAAACTTTTCTTTTGTGGTAAATATTTGCAAGCTAAAGGAAAACAAATTGATCCAATCTTTTCCTCTCTATCGTTAAATTAACAGACTATTCAAACTATTTTTGTTAAATTATTTACGTCGTTCCTTTCATCTAAAGTAGTCTGGTTTCAATTACTTTGTTATTTTGAAGACTTGTTAATGAAGATTTGATGAAGTAATATTGCTTCCTGATTAACCAGTAGTAATTTGAATTTATCTCATTCAAATTTAACATGAGATCTGAATGATCATTAAGGAAACTGATCAGGCTCAGCAGATCATTTATATTATGCAGGTTAGCATTGGCAATAGAAACATTTTGCTATATATCCAACACACATCTTAAAAATGTGCTGCATTAGTCTAATTGCAGACCTTGATAATTTTAATATAAATCTATCTATCTATCTATCTATCTATCTATCTATTAGGTTGGTGCAAAAATAATGACGTAATAATGTCGTATTTGACGTATTTTTAACGTCAAAAAACGACATTATTACGTTATTATTTTTGCACCAACCTAATATGTATCTATCAGTTTAGTTAGCTAGCTGTCAATCTAATCAGACCTCTTGCATTACATAGTTAAAGAGATTATAATTATTCCTGCAACGCAAGTAGATTATTTTCATATAAATATAGTATCATATTTATTTACAAGTTGTAGAAATATTGAAAACTATCTTTTTATTCAACACATGTCATTGTAATTAAAATAAAAAATTCATCTTTTTTCTCTGCATCTATAATTGAAAAAATATAGATACATTATTATTATTATTATTATTATTATTATTATTATTATTATTATTATTATTATTATTATTATTATTATCCTTTGATTTCTGGTGTATACTCAATTTTTTCCATGACCCAACCAGAGACCTAAGGTCAGAAACGGTGTCATGACATTTTCCGCTGATCATTTTTTGAGGAATTTTTTTTTTAAAAGTACAGAGATTACACATATTTTACATAGATATATGCCTTCCTAAGTTGTGAGTACAATCTTTTTATTTCTTTAAGGCTTGGGCTACCAGGAATGCCTTTAATGAGTCTATCGGAACATTTTCCAATCAATCCGAGGGCTTCAATTACAAGTGGAATTGTTGATGTCCTCATGTGCCTCATTTTTGAGATTTCGATTTCAAGGTCATTGTAT
Organism: Acanthosepion lycidas; assembly: GCA_963932145.1. Classification (NCBI taxonomy): domain Eukaryota; kingdom Metazoa; phylum Mollusca; class Cephalopoda; order Sepiida; family Sepiidae; genus Acanthosepion; species Acanthosepion lycidas. The sequence goes on from OZ010571.1 coordinate 16,077,424, forward strand.
TTTGATAGTTTTTTCAAGATCATCAAAGATACATTACAGACTGCAGGGATTCCCATGTCAATAAGGAAAGCAGATGTTGTTTTTGCCGTCTCTGATCATGATGTCTGGGTGATTAGCTTTGAGTGTTCTCTCTGTATATAGTCCCCTGAAATTTTTACATGTCCTTTCTCTGTAACCAGGTTTGTGTGGTGTCCATACAAATTTCTTGCAGTTTCCATTCCAGAAAAGTTTCACATTTTCTACTGAAGATATTGACCCACTCCGTGCAGCCAGCTACGTTATTATTATTATTATTATTATTATTATTATTATTATTATTATTATTATTATTATCATAATCATTATTATTGTTGCTGCTGCTGCTGCTGCTGATGATGATGATGATGATGATGATGATGCCGTGTTGTTTACTCTGGTTTCTGTTGTATTCTCATTTTCTTTTCGCGTCCCAACCAGAGTACTTGAGTCAGATATACTATAATTTTCAACTGGACCTAGTTGTTAAAAAAAGAAGACCTATACATAACTGAAGAACACGCACATTTACACGGATAAATTCCTTAGAAAGGCGCGAGCTGTACTTAGAAAAACACATTTTTTTTTTGTTTTTTGTTTTTTTCCAATATGGATTACCAGGTTTGCCGTCAATGTGGTCAGGGCTGATATCATATTTTGTGAATTCATTTTGGTATTTAGCAGCTATAGTATTTCTTCTTACTTTGTCCTTTATTTTGGGTGTGCTGTATTCTATCTCGTTCACTGACTCCTAGGGAATTATACGTTTCTTCTAGTTCCAGTTTCCTAAACTTTGTAACAAAATCGAGGACTATTGAGCGTGTTTCTGTAATTCTCCTTTTCTGGAATATTCACTTTGCACATTAATCTAATTCAAAATCCATATCAATATCATCACTTAAACATTATATATTATTGAGGAGTAGTTAAATAATTTCTTCTATTTCCTTTTCTTGTTGTCCTTCTTGTTCTTGTTCTTGTTCTTGTTTTCTTCTTCTTCTTCTTCTTCTTCTTCTTATTATTATTATTATTATTATTATTATTATTATTATTATTATTATTATTATTATTATTATTATTATTTCCTTATGTTTCTGTTGCATAAACATTTCCTTCCGGGTCACAACAAGAGACCTAAGGTCAGAAATAGCTTCATAAAATTTCCCTCTGATTATGTTTTGAAAAAAATAATTCTTCTTTTGCTTCTTCTTCTTCTTCCCCTTATTATTATTATTGTTATTATTGTTATTATTATTATTATTATTATTATTATTATTATTATTATTATTATATAAGAATGTAACCAATATATAGTAATGATGAGTGTCAACTCATGCGCCAACATTTGCAGGAATATGTACCTCTTGGGGGAGGGATGGAATGAGTTTTCATTTTGAAAACTTTTATACATTGACACAAGTTCGCATTACTGTTGATATTCAGTTGCTATTTCCATTCTCAATCCATTACAAACAATGTGAGAAAGCACGTACCATAACTTGTTCTGGTCTAACAAAAACCAAGAGAAGTAACAAAGTTTCGGTTGCTAAGTCGGTACTGCCACCCCTGGAGTCACCAACAGCTTTTGCTACAGGAAAGGGTATTGATTTTGTGTACGTGTCAGTTTCTTGCGAGTTCTTTTTACAACTGCAATAGAAATTTTAAAAATTGATTTAAAATAAACAACACACTCGTAGCGACTGGTATTAATTACCTAGAATGAAAGGTAAACAGGTGTGTTTCACGTTGAAACTAGCATTCTGTTGTGAGCATGGTATCATTTACCTTTATTTTGAATCTTGACCAGATGATGTCTGTTGAGTTGTGGTCTGGAGACGATATGAAGCACACTTTATATTCAGCCATTGATGCCGACCTTCATAAGGAAGGAAATGATTGACAATCCAAGGAATCCACGGCATCCGACCTCAATAGTTATCACCTGGTATGTCCATCCATTTTCCACGCAGGCGGAACACAGCGATTTGTGTTTTTTTTTTTTTTACACGTGCGCCTCCTACTGGGAGGAAACACTACATTGATTAGAACCACACTAGAACTTCAAGGCATGAATGATGTGTACGGGAGATTGTTCTAAGGTCAGCTATTACCCTCAAATTACAGGTTCCACTTAGTGTTATGTTGGGTGTTGTTTGGCTCTTTTGCACAGGGCGTTCACCTTCTTTGTGAAAACGGACCTTAGATTCTCTAGTTGTCACAGGCTGTTTGTTGACTACTTCACACTGTGTACTGACTAAGTTCATGACCAATTCCAGCACTTTGTTATGAGGCCACGTTTACATCTGAAATGATTGTGCACATGCAGAAAACATGTAACCCAAATGCCTCGATCGCTTTGATATAATGGGCATTCATCAGTGTCCTGGTCTCTAGTATTAGTATAGAGTGCCAATGTGAAGAAGTACGAGGGAACTCCAAACCACATATGTGGGTACTTGATGATACACTGATCAGTCTGTGGAATGCGAGACAGAGTAATATTATATACCTGCAACGGCCACAGATGCCAAGGCAGAAAACCATATTGGTAGCGTCATGCCTTCAGCTTGCCGGAGAGAGGTGTTCTGTCGATGGATTCAAGTACATCTAGGACCGCTTTTTGCACGTCTTTACCACGGTGGGGATCAGTTAGTGAAATTTCATGCAGACGTCCGAAGCTCTTTACTGGCTTCTCTGTGACTGTCGGTATTATGTCACCCCAATACGAAAGTAAATCTCCCTGGCAGAACCTCTGAGTAAAGATAAACTCTAGCTTTTCTTGGGCTTAGACTTCATTCTCGCCCACTTATGGTTGCGCTACAACAGTTCATTGGCACTGCTCGGAAATATCTCACTATCATTGTCCCAAATTTACCAGGGAAATTGAAAAAAATGTGATGAACGTTCAAATTAACTCATGAAGAACTGATCCGTACCCATACGCGAGATAAAACCAAATTACATAAATCTCAGTTTCATTTTGTTTGGTTGTTAGTAATGAATTCCAAGTCATGAGAGAATGCTCCCGACAGCCGGGGAAATGGGAATCTCAGTCATCTGGACAGCTGTATTTATGTAATGATTACCTAACAGGAAGTCCGCCATACGACGAGCAAGAACCCAAAAGGATATTTCTTCTATACATTCAAGAGCGAAATGAGGCGAGAATTTCCTTTTGCATTCTTTTCTTTGGATATCCATTGTCTATCCTACACTCACCATTCTTGTGGCAAAATACCTTACAATATATTGGAGGGGGATGGTGAGTCCCTTGAAGATGTTTGGACAATAACTTAGTAGGATGTTCCATTTATTCCATGTGAACTACCGACACCGGATTTACGGACGAATTCCAAAATTTCCTTCCGCTTTAGTTCGCTGTCATTAAAATTTTCTTCTGGATCTTGGGGCCTCGGAAGGTCATTCATAGAAGGGATTGCAACATGTTTTCAATCATTAGGCAACGTCTTCCTCAGGTGGTTCTCGGTTTCCTCCTGTGCAAAGCAGAATTTGCTGCTCAAGGATCATAGTAAAATTGTATCTGAGACCGTCGCTTTTATTGGGTTGGTGCAAAAATAATGACGTAATAATGTCGTTTTTTGACTTTAAAAAATACGTCAAGAAACGTCATTATTACGTCATTATTTTTGCACCAACCTAATACTTCCGATGGTTCTCAGCTCGAGCGATAAGTAAGATCCTTTCTTTAATATGATTAAACAGGTATTTAAGGCGTACCCTCTTATAAACTGGATCTGGTGTTGGCGCTTCACAACTCTGTTCTTCACTTAATTTACCTTTCTGAATCTGTCGCCTATGTTGTCGTTTCTCTTCTTTCCTTTGGCCTCTGGCAGTTGCCCCTACAAACCTCTCAACACAAATGACGTCCTTTACTCAGCAGAATGAGCTGGAGAGCTGCTTAATTAGGCCATTTAGATGTTTGACAATTATTCAGTATTAATGAGAGTTCCTGATCGAGATACGACCAAGTAGCTCTCTGATTGGATTTGGACCACTAGATTCTTGGCTTGCTTGGAATTTCTCCATGACACTGACGCTCAGCAATGGGCTCCTGAACACTGTTTGCGTTATCCGTAACCATAAACCCATCATTCGGCTTACATTCTCCAATAGGGGAATCGCGTTATATACAGATGAACACAATACTTTAGTTCCAACAAGACAGCTATTAACCGCTATTACACGCCATCATGTATCCCCGAAAACCTATTTAATTATCATTTCCGTCATTTTCCAATTGTAAGTGGTAATATTCGATCTGGCGGCGTTTATGTGTAACAGACACTCAGATGAGTTCCTCCTAAGCAGTGAAATCTTATTCTCTTCAACTCAAGGGTCAATTTTTACCCATCTTCCTTTTCCTCATAATTACAATTTCATTTATCATTATCATTTTGATATAACCTTCTAATTTGGGTGATACTGGACGCTTGTCTTCGGTGAAGTTTAGTAAAAAGAATATGAAAAATTCAGATGATCAAAATGTCATTTTCTTTAATATGAATTAAAAATATTACTCTGAACTTTTTTTTAAGATTTCCCTTAAAACTGAGAAGGTATTTATGTTTGTAATCAGTCATTTACATACTAAAGCAAATTAAATTATTTAGATTTCCACGATTAAATTTTAGAGTTTAATTCCACTTCTTATCGTCACTGCCGCTTAGAAACATAATTGGAGTATATAATATACAGTAAAATATATTTTCTGTATATTTAAATGCAAAGACATTAGGGAAAGTATCAAATAGTATTTTGTACGATTTATTTTTATCAGCGAATGAATAAACCACAAACCATGAGGCTTTCACAGAGAAAGTCTCCAGCGTTTTTCGCCATCGAATGACGGTAGATTCATGACCATTCTAAACTAAAAGAAACATGCTAAGCAAGTTAGAAGATGTACTTGGGAAAATTATCGTTAATCAGATTTGTATTAGTGAAACGAAGTAAATGAAAGTTTACCTTGGGCGAAAATCGATGGCAACAAGAAAAGAGAAATGTAAGGGAGATTCTTGGTAAAGAAAATTCCCAAAAGGCTCGCAAAGATACAAGCAAACTCTTCTGTCTGCAAAATCTGTTTGTCTAATGCTATTTGTGGACAAATCTACTATTTTCTTCTTTTCTATCTCCACGTTTATCAAACACACAAGCACATATACATATGTAGACAAACAAAATGACCAAGAGGCGCACTGTTACACACAATCACCAATATATATATATATATATATATATATATATATATATATATATATATATATGTATGTATTTATGTATGTATAGATCTATAATTTTGTTTTCATGTAAAGATTATCAATGTGATATGAATCTGAGTTTCGAGGAGATTGTCTACATCGTAATGATTCGATTTACTAATTTAAATGGCTCTTTTCCAAAATGACATTCCATTCTCAATACATGTACCTAAACCCACCCAACTAACCCACAGACACACACACACACACACACACATATATATATATATATATATATATATATATATATATAAGATTGATAGATTGATAGATAGATAGATAGATAATTATACATATATATATATATATATATATATATATATATATATATATATATATATATGTATATATGTGTGTGTGTCTGTGTGTATCTTGATAAAGAGAAAAATTTAGACATACACAAATACGGATCAAAATAAGTTTCTACCTGATAACGCAAACACACACGTATGTATATATATATATATAAATATATATATATATATATATATATATATATATATATATATATATATATATATATATATATATATATATATGGATAGAGAGAGAGAGAGAGATAGAGAGAGACACAGAGAGGAAAGAGAGAGACAAAGAGGAAATGATAAACTTTTGCCGAAAGCCCGGTTCAGAATCCCTTCCGTTCTATGAACAGAACTAAAGATTTAATCATTGTTTCCTAATTAGGATTCGGTTTCCGGTTTCTTTTGAATTATTCTTCCTTTTCTTTCATATCCAGTAGCCCTTGTGTCTTAGTTGCATTATTTGCTTTGCTTGGGAGAATTGATATATATATATATATATATATATATATATATATATATATATATATATAGATAGATAGATAGATAGATAGATAGATAGACATATATATATATATATATATATATATATATATATATATATATATATAGATACATAGATAGATAGATAGATAGACATATATATATATATATATATATATAGATAGATAGATAGATAGATACACACACACACACACATATATATATATATATATATATATATATATATATATAGTTAGACATATATATATATATATATATATATATATATATATATATATATATATATATATATAATATTCAATATTAATATAGGCATCCTTACCAAGCTATTTTTGGGCTGGTTTGTATATATCCTTTTAAACGAACGAACATACATGAGATTAATTCAGTATGTAAACTAAATATTTTAACTCACGCAATGGTAATCGGGAATTATAGTTTCAAGAAACAAACAACCGAACGTAAGACTGTTCAACAGTTTATCACAGCCAAACAGCCAGATTAGCTACACATATGATTTTATTATGATGGTGAATGATTCTGCTGATCTAACTCCATTTTTGGAACAATCGAATACAGATACCTACTGAACAATGTGACATAAGTCCCTATTATTCTCCTTAGGTCTTCATTCTAAATGTCCCCCTCTTCTAAAACGGTTGTCATCCAAATATGTAGGGAAAATCTATCCTGCTACTTACACATACTGCTGGGGGGTGCAGATTTGGATTCATACATTTCCCAAGGGCATTAATACGTTACTGAACTCGACTGGATCTCGAAAAATACACTGAATTCATACGATCCTTACTGCATCCCATCTCCCTCAGACATATCGTGGAAACGGATTACACTCTGCTATTAGGATGGTGCTAAAATAATGACGTAATAATGTCGACATTATTACATCATTGTTTTTGCACCAACCTAATAAATTCTGTATACATGTGACTGGGGATCGTTTTCAAATTCATTTACTACTAAAATTTCTTCTTTATATATTAGTGCCCGGATGGCTAAGGACTTGTCTTCTGTTCGGATGCGGCAGGTACGTTTGACTGAGCCGTATCAATCGATACTCATTAACTGGCACAACTAATACACCCCCCCACACACAAACACACGCGAGTATATGTAATTATTTATCTATTTTCATCTCGGTCTCAACTTCTTCATTTTCGGATTTTAATTAGATACCATTTCCCCATGATTATATACTGGCATTATTCATAACTTTCTATATCTATCTGTATCTATCAATGCACTTACTCCTTCGCTAGCGTTTGTTTAAAAACATTTATTTTTTTATCCACTATGTTGAAGCTGTCAACCTTGCTTTTTTCTGTTATCTATCCTGAAGCACCCAGCATTTATCTACGAATCCCCGAATACGTTATCTATCATGCGTAGGTATCTATCTGTACCTTTCCAGATAACTTTATATACTCAGATCATTTCTGAGATGATCAATACGTTGCTTGATTGAAGTAAAATAAAACCTTTACCATTGTATAATATATATTTGAAGTACGACTCTGTTTTATTGGTTTGCCATTCCTTTAGTTCTGTTGGCATCGAATCTCTTTTGTTAAGTTTCTGGTTTTCTATTCTAGGTTATTTTTTTTGCTCTTTCCTTGCTCGAAGCATAGAAGTTTAAACGCTATCGTAAATTGGATTTCATCCTATTCGAAACTTTTTCAATGGCTACTTGGACACCGCTACCAAATCAGGCATTGAAGATTCCCTCGCTGTCTCTTCTTTTCGTCAAATTATCTCCCTTGTGTCCGACAAACGTTGACACATTTTTTTTCTCATTCTTACCAAGCAAAGTCTGCACTCTAAGAATCAATACACGAATTAGATTTGAGGTGTTTAAAGAAAGAAATCCACTAAGAACGATTCGGTTCTAGAATTAGCGATATCATTTATTGTCAGTGAACATCCAGTCGAAAGTAAGTCTTTGTCTCTACATCACTTTCTGCCCTAGTGAATCTTGCCGAAAAAGGCAAGAATTTTTGTCAGACGACTGGCAACATTTTAAAATCAATTTCTCCTTTCATCAGAATCGAATACTTTTCGATCAGCAAGTTTCCATCTTGTTTTCGTATCGAACAATTCCATTTGTGAAAGGGTTGCAACTGATTGATTTTATTACAAGAATCCAAACAGAATCTATTTGAGTGGTAAGTATGATTCAAATGGCTGAAAAAATAACTTTTCAACTAAGAAGATTTTAAAAACTTTTTATTTGTAACATTTTATATGAGACCATTGAAAATGTTCCCCGCACTATCTTTTGCATAATGTTGGGGAAGCATTTGGAATTTTATTTACATATTTCCAGTAGATTGCTTTTATTTACTTGTTATCACTAGTGAAAAATTACAAGTTATCACTAGTAATAACAGATATCTGATCTTTCGGGATATCACGATTGATTGCCTTACGAAACTAATCGGCTTATATTTTTATGATAATAATACGTCGGGTGTACTGATATAATTAGCTAGTTATATATGTTATTCGGAAAAAAGATATACTGTATGTATCGTGTGAACACTGATTTATGACAAGATCAATATTAAAATTAAGTCGTGAACATCTATGACATTTTATATTGTGACATGCAGAGTATTTTCTCGTCATGTTTTTTTTACTTCGAGGTGCCCATCCGAGCGATACACGAGAGTTTACACTGATTTTCAATGTACCATTCGCAGAGAATGTTATCTGATATAGTCGTTTATTGAAGGACAAAGATGGATTGGCTTACAAAGATAAAGGTTTCAACTACTCAGATTTGTAATCATAACTGAGTTTTTCGCAGTGGGGGTGATGGATTCATGCCTTCCTCATGAACATTAGAGCAAAGCTTATACAAAACTATAGTCCTCTCAAAAACAAAACTAATTTGCGCAACAACCGTCTAATGGATTAAAGTGTTAGGTTTCTGAATTTGATGTCATTAAATATGAGTTCAATCCCTGAGCGGGCAGTGCATTCGGGCTCATTGAAATCTGGGCGAACAATAATTGAGCAGTACTAAAATAAGAACTAGACGAGGTATACCTAAACATAGGATGTGGAACGAGAACAATTTTTCCCACCCCGTATATTAAATAAAGTATCTATTTCGAAACTTCCTGTAGGTTACCCGTATCGCCATACGCCTGATCACAGGACACAGTGACTGTAATGTTGGAATAATAACAACAAAGATAGTAAGAATTGTCTACTTTAAAATATTATAAATGATAATGAAATTAGTTAGACCATACAAAAATATTCAGTTAGTTTTAACTAATTTCTATGCAAAATGCGTAAAATGAATAACCTCTGTTTGAAGCAAAATAAAACTTTTTTAATATTTTGATAAGAGTTCCATTTATTTATGGCAATCTCTTTTAATATGGAGATCTCATGTCAGTCATTTCTCAAAAAGTCAGGTTATTTCTTCAGAAGCCAAGAAATGAACGCCAAAAGCCTTTGCACTATCAATAACCCTACACTTTAGTTATATCTTGCCAATACCTTCAAATATGAATTGATGTAACATTGGTGTAATTCTATCAAAAGATATGGAGAATTTTAAATGAGCGAGGAAAATATCATGCTCATAGGAAGTGAATAGTGGCAGACGTCTAATATCAGTGAAACGGCCTTGATTACAGAAAACTTCAGAAACAAGGGGATACTTACCACATAAAGTTAAGTAAGGAAATACCGTTCATTTCTTAAATACAGTTTTAAATTATTGATCCGAATTAAAATACATTGTGATCATTGTATACTATAGAACATAAAGGGGAAAATTAAAACAATATTGAAGCCAAGAGGAACGGATCGAAACAACGGCTAACCTACTTGATTCAACTAACCTACTTGATTCGACTAACCTACTTGATGCTTTCGACGTCAATATATGGAACAATGTACATATTTGTCTCGTCTAGTCACTGAATCCAGGATCTGGAAAAAAAACTTTCAGTTTGCAAACCGATCACATTAAACTAGTGCTACGGGGAGCGATATCAAACATCACTGATTAAATTTTATGTACACCAGTTTTTTGTAAATCAATCAATTTAATTAACGTTGCAATTTAACAAGTACCATTGTTCAGTTTTAAGACGGGATCATAACGTTCAAAGTTTTCTTTTTATCATCTCACTGAATCAATGCTATCATGCCACTCAGAACCAAGGGGTTACTAAGAGTGAAAGGGAATGGGTAGAGTATAGTGAGGAAAAAGGACAATAAAATAACAAGTAGACAATTAATAGCGAATAACGTCCCATTGAAATCTTTGAAGATGGTAGGTGGCAGGGAAACCAGAAAGCAGAAGAGATTGCCACTGGTCAGAAGTGCAAAATAAGGAAATATCGGAATAGAAATGACGTTTATATCTAGCTATTTTATAACTAATACGATAAGACTAATTGCCAATCTAGTAGTATGCTTGATGAACTTGAACTTAAACACGGCGAGTTAAAAATCAATATAAACAAAATGAAAAAAACCTAAGTAAAATAACAATAATTAAATTCATCTACGTTTCGAATAATATTTTTCTCTTTCTGATATTTATTATTAATATTATTATTATTATTGTTTTTGTTGTTGTTGTTTCCTTTGATTTATGTTGTACACACATTTCCTTCCAAATTTCAGAAATAGCTTCATGACATTTTCCACCGGTCATTTTATCAAAAAAAAAAAGGCGAAGATCACACACAATTTGCATAGATAGAGTTCATCGTAATGTGTGAGTTATACTTGTGTGTACAATTTTTAGTTTTTCTTTAATGCATGGTCTACCGGAAATCACTCCCATGGGTCTATTATTATTATTATTATTATTATTATTATTATTATTATTATTAGTATTATTATACCCTTTGATTTCTGGCATATAATCATTTCTTTCCTGGTCACAACTAATGACGCAATGTCAGAAATGAAATTTTGATATTTTCCCCTGAGCAGATTTGAAAAAACAACCTCATATTTTACATAGATAAAGCCCTTCGTAAGTGATGGGTTGTACTTTCGAGAACATTTTATTTGTATTTCATTAAGGCGTGAGCTGCCAGAAATCAAATGGATGATTCTATTGGAATCTTTTCCATTAATTGTGAAGGCAGCAACTACGACTGGAACTGTTGAAATCCCCATGTGGTTTTATGATTTTATTATTATCATTATTATTATTATAATTATTATTATTATTATTATTATTATTATTATCATCATCATCATTATTATTATTACTATTATTTATTATTATTATTATTTTCTTCTTCTTCTTATCATCATCATCATCATCATCATTATTATTATTATTTTTATTATTATTTTCTTTTCTTTCTTCTTATTATTATCATCATCATCATCATCATCATTATTATTATTATTTTATTATTATTATTTTCTTCTTCTTCTTCTTCTTTTTATTATTATTATTATTATTATTATTATTATTATTATTATTATTATTATTATACTCTGTTTTTAAGGAACTAGTATTCTTATCTTGCGTATCATAGTCAAAACGTTATCCCTCCTGATGCTGTCGTATAGGATAAGGTTGTATTAATTTCGATCTGAAAATGTAATTCACTCCAATGTAGCAGATAGTTCTCATTTCCCTGTTCATGCCAGAGGAAATCTCATATCAGTTAAGTCTATCTGGTTCATTCCACCATATGTTGCCACTTCAGTTCGTTCGATTGAACTAGTGTAAATGAATTTCACGGCCTGACCAACAACTTTGAAGTAACGAAAAGCAGGTGAACTTCAAACACTTAAGGAACAATTATCCTTAATAACCCTGAATGCCAAAGGTTACAACGGCTTAAACCCTGTAACCGTAATGACCAAGATGTTGTCACTTCGAAAGTATTAGCATATAATATAAACAATTAGGTTATATCCTTCCAACTAACTGTATCCGGGATAGACAAAGACCACATTAAGTCTTTTGGGACAAAATCTGCGGATTAATGATTTTAAGAAATTATCTTTGTTGATAATAATAACTTCACGATACGATGTGTACTGAATAGTCACCTGTCTGTCAAAAGGATATTATTAGTGAGAGTGGATCAAACTGACAGAATTGCAGAGTCTCTCGATTGCAGTTTTTCTTAACTCGTTTGTAGTCTCGGTAAACTATTTACATTATTCGGACTATTGTGCTCATCTTTGTCGCCACATTTATTACAACGTTTCGGTCGTTGTACGCTCCGGCCTTCTTCAGATGGTTGAAATGTCGAACTGAACCCTTTATTTCGCTCACTGGTGTAGACTGTTCTAGTTCAATTTGACATGTTTAATAGATGTCAGTTGTCAGATATCTTCTGTTAATTCTCCTCGCCAAGTTCTCCACTGCCTTAACCAGGTACTGAACTCACACTGTTTGTGTCTCGTCACTGGATCTAACTAACGCCTTTATCCACTTTACCATGTGTCTTCAAGGACGCCTTTATCCACTTTGCCATGTGTCCTCAAGCTGAAGACGGCCGGAGCGTACAACGGCCGAAACTCTGGCGGAAAAATGAGGGCCATATTCCAAATATTGTAAATAGTGTACATAATACCGCATCTCAGAAATAAAGACTAAGTCTCAGTAAAATGTATGCTTTTTTGTTATCCCTCTTAAGTAAGAAGGTTAATATATTAGGTATATTAATCATTTACTCTCAGGCAAGGCGAGAAAGCCACAAAGTTGTATGTGGTTAATGAGAGGGAAACAAAAAAAAGAAAACAAAAAAAAACAGAAAATGTAATTGATGACATATAGGAAAACAAAGGAACAAGTGACAGAAAATATTAATTAAAATAATTTCTTTTGCATTAACATTACTAAGAGAAATCCATTTTGTTTTCTATCGTCTGCCATCATCCAAGAAAATTCTATTATTCTATTCTTTCATTTTTCTTTTTCGTAGTGAATAAATACTTTATAGTTTCATTTTCATTGAAGTATTATTTATGCGAATGGAATTCCGTAAGCACGAAATAAAATGTAAACCAAGAAATTTATTATCTGAATATGACGGCAGATGAATGAAAAATTTTCAAAGAAACTATCAAAGTTTTTGCCAACTCAATAAAGAAAGACATGTTTAGGTATTGTCCTCAATAATGATACAATAACTCGGTAAAATTGATATGATGGATAAAGACCATCTCTTCATACAGTTATCCTTTTTCCATTATCTTTCACTCAAAATAAATCGGATAGCACTTCGCACAATAACTTTGAATAATGATTTTTTTAAGCGTTTCCCTCCAAGCAAGGCGGGAAGACACTAGCACGGAAGGAGTTACAGAGAATTGGATTGAGTCCAAATATGAGTGATAGAGGAAAGGATGAAGAGACGGCTAGGGGATAGATCAAGGCAACTGGAGACGTCAATAGACATTACATTTGAATAGTTGAAGATTATAGCTGTCAGGGAAACAGAAAGGGGGAGGGAGTTCGACAGGCGAGAGGTGCGAGACATGAAGCTATTGAAGTAGAAGAGCCGGTTACATTTAATAGTTTCGACAGCGAAACGGTGAGAGCGAGATGCCAGCCTAGTAGAACGCTTAAATTCATGCAGTCCGAAAACCAGCAAAAGCAGCTCATCGTAGCAGTTACCATGAAAGCATTTTTAAAAAAAGACAGAGGGAGGCAATGGCATGTCTCTAAGAGAGCGACTGCAGACGAGATACCAGATCAAGGTCAATCACATTGCTTATCCCTCTCTGGATTTTATCAAGAATCTTGAGACAACAGATTTCCTAGCGCGGCACAGGGAACCAACTTTTCGAAAATGTTACGTAATGAATTGAACATCGAAATTTAAACTAAAAATGGTTCATTTTCGATTTCTCTATGCGGAAACCACGCTAAAAGTGATTACCTCAAGCAAGGTAGCGAAAATGGTTTTAACCGCTTTATTTGGAAATTTAAGCATTTAACTATATCTGTGCTCTTAAGAAATTATTTTGAAATAATATTTTAATTTAGCAATATCAACTAGTTCAGCAAGGAACCATCAAAGGTGGAATCCGTACACCATATTTTTTAATCGAGTTCCCCCACCAATGCAGTGCATCATATACACCAGTGGATACTGTGCGTGGAACAGTTAGAAACATACATATTGCTTAGGGGTGAGAAGAACAGAAGAAAGATCAGGAGGACAGAATATAGAGATTGAAGTTGCATTTCAGTTTTGAAGATTAATGTTAGTAGGAAAGCATAGACTCTGATTTCTGATGAGTTCCACAAGAAAGAAGTGCGAGAAGAGAAACTGTTAGCATTGAATTTACCACTACGTCTAGCCATCACAACTGCAAATTGTTGAGACGTCGGCGCCAGTCTAGTATCGAGCTTGAATTCAAAGAGTCTAGGCACCACAGCGAAGATTTATATTTATTCGACGTAGAGAAATGTTACACAAGGCCAAATGGAGAAATTGGGAAAAGCACGGTTATTCATTTGTCTTAACGTTAAACTTAGCTAGTCACAAACACAGACCCAAATGTACAATATTCCTTACGCCACAAAAACGCATTCTTACTTACGTTTCTTACTACATCCACAATAATACCGCAATCCGAACATTTACCATGAAGTATTTATAGAAAAGGGAATGGTTGATAACTTTATGTCGATTGGAAAATGGCTGAAGCCGAGACGCCAGATCAGAGACAATAATATTGCTGATTGTTATTTGTATCATTGGAAGTACATTCTTTCACCTTTCAGGTGTCTGATCCCCAGGAGAATACTTAAAGTAAATTGGAAATAAGATTTTATTTGTATTTTTTTCTTTTTGAGGTGAATAGAAACATGCTATATTTAAAAACACATAATATACTGAACATATTACTATTTCCTCGTATTCTCCCGATTAGAGTCAATGAAGAATAGGCAGCGAAATTTGATAAACTATTTTTGAAAAATGAATTATATTATACCAAACATTACAATAACATAACCAAAATTATGTTAAAATGGTTTTTGTTAAAGACATTTTTCCTAATTGTATGAATTAGCCGGTAGTTTCTGAGGTCATAGAAAATATTACAGAAGTATTACAGAAAGGTAGTTTCCCTTTTGAAGAAAATTCAGTACAATACGTCGATCCTTTTGCAGTAAAAGAAATTTCTAATCGATCTTCAGTATAATTAGTGATGAATTTTGATTAATTTCGGCGGTCGAGAGGGAATCTTTAATTTCATCAGAATGATCTCAAATCAGATTTGAATATAAAATATAATTTTAAAAACCTTTACCATAACGGTTTGGTTATGTGTGATGCTATATATTATGGAATGTCTAATGTTGCATAGTATAGAATATCGATTGCCATCGTGTTTTGATGTTCTGATTTGGATCATTGGGCAGACCCGAAATTGCCCAATGATCCAAATCAGAACATCACTGACGACGCCCTCAAGCGCTAAAGAGCGTATATTAAAAAGAAAGTAGAATGTCCAACGTTGCAGAGTATAGAATATCGATTGCCATCGCGTTTAGTTCTTATATGGAAAATATCTGATTGCCTGCATTTTTATTCAAATTCGGACAATAAAATAAAACAGTAATTTTCAGTTTAATAATTTGCTTCAGAAAAGGATTTACATTTTTCATATGATAAATGATTTAATTAGTCGAGAATAAGAATGATTCAGAATCGAAAATGTAGGATTATCTTTATAAATGTTTCAATATTTATTCAGAAATTTTACAAAGTGGAATAATCCGATTTTATACACTTATATCGAATGTCGTTAGTTTTTGTACGGATATACAGTATAATCTTTGAAGTCATATTTTTTATATTTCCGTCGGTGTTTTAGGCTTCACGTGTATATCGTTTGCAATTAGTGTTCATTCTTTAGACCTCAACGTCATTTTGTAACATGGGTTAATTATTGCATTTTATATATATAACGAATATGTAATATAATTGAATGGATATGTAATTCATTGTTGCATAATATGTAAATGTTTTCATCTTCCGTTCTTTACGTGCAGATTTTAAGAATATTCGTAATAAGAAGCCTGTTTGGTGGGTGTTCTTTTTATGGTGTGTATGTATATAACTAACATACATTTTCTTTTTTTTTCTAGCTGTGATACTTTCCTATAAGTAACGATCGATATAAGGTTTGAAGTCAACTAAAGTACAGTTGCTAGTAGAACTTGTACTTTCAGGGAAATTGATGTTCAATCCATGCGAACTTTTAAGAAAAGTTTCTTAAAGAAAATGTGTTTTAAAGAGAGAAAGTGTTTGTTTTTTCTTGAAATTAGTTCAAGAAATATGCATTTGAACTAAGTGTCAAGTTTGTAGCAAGAAAAGAAGAAAGTTTTAAACTGTTTTAAAGTTTCCAAAATATTTTGTCAAAGCAGTACTCATTTCAATGTCTTCAGATACTTTGATGGAAACAGATTGAATTTTAACCTATTATATTCTAGAAAAAGGCAAGTGCATCAAATTATATATATATATATGTATGTATGTATGTGTGTGTGTGGTTGTATATATGAATGTTGTGCGTAGACAATTTTAGATGTAAAAACAAGCGCATCTAGTTGTCCGTTATATATATATATATATATATATATATATATATATATATATATATATATATATATATATATATATAATATATTGTGTTTGTACAAAAATACTTTCATTAATGCACGTTAACGTGAAAAGTAAGCAAAACAATTACTAAAATGGTAAAAAGAGAAATAACTTTTTGCATTGGCAATGGTTTGTCAAACAGCAAACATTTATATGTCCCTGAGTAATGGAGAATTCGTGTTGATTCTGAAAGAAACTCCGAGAGGAATTCTACAAGAGGAGTGAAATCAAGAGAAAATATCTACCTCCGGGAGTTACAAAGCGAGAAATTTGGTACAAATGTCAGTAAAAAATAAGAAAATCGATAGATACCACTCACACTGCAATCACACGTTCAACATACACGCTTTCAGGAACGCACACAAACACATACACACGCACATACATAGAAGATTTTATGTATATGTGCGCGTGTCATCGTATGTATATGAGCATATAAGTGTTCAAATACCCATACATGCAGTATGTATTTTCGTATATTGATAGGAAGACATGTCTCAATGGATGACTATCCTCCATTCCTCATGCAGGAACATGTATGCTTTAATGTATGTTTAAATGTATGTATTCTTGTCTTGTGTGTCTAGAGGCATATATATATACATATACACATATATATATATATATATATATATATATATATATATATATATATATATATATATATATATACACGCACATTCATTTGCCTGCGTGAACACACATACATAGTAATATATATGTATAAATGAGTGTACATTTGCCCTTGTAGATGTGCACCTTCGCCTGTACGCACGTATGTACTTAATGACAGTCATGATTCTATACATGTATGCACTCATATGTCTACAGTCTTGGTGCATATATGTATTTAGATTCTGCATTCATATATGTAAACCATGGTATATTATAATATGCAAATTTATAGATATGTGTACGTTAAATATTAGCAGAAGTTTCTACTGTACATAAATTCGGGTATTGGTTATCTATTTCTTATTAAGTAATAAAATGATCAATCTAGAATTGCTACAAAGTGTTTAATATATCTATCTGTCTATGTATATATCTATCTACACACACACACACACACACACACACACACACACACACACACACACACACATATATATATATATATATATATATATATATATATATATATATATAACGGCGTGGATTGAAGAATCGGAGAGCCGAGTCCGAATTGCAGTCGAATCCATTACATTCACTTACCTGCTAATACCCTTAAGAAAGGTGTGAATCCTCTTCTTCTCCCTTCAGCTATGGGTTAATCGCAGGACAGACTGGGTTCTATAGCCTTGGATGGCAATTGGACTAGGAGAAGGACAACTCTGAATTCAAAACTTGCGTAGAGTCGTTTGGGAACCTTGTGGTACGTAGTGCACCAGGACTCTCTATTTCCTGGGAAGTGATCTGCTTGACCCTCATACGTCGAATTCGACGGGAGAGTCGAGAGTATATATATATATATATATATATCTCTCTCTCTCTCTCTCTCTCTATATATATATATATATATATATATATATATATATATATATATATATATAAGGTTGGTGCAAAAATAATGTCGTTTTTTGACGTTTTCATTTAAAATTTTCTAGTTTCGACTCTGTCATTTGACAGAGTTGACCCTGAGTTCATTCTGCCCTAAGACAGAGACGCGACTAAAGGATGATAAATACAGTTTAACCCGGATATAAGAGCGTTGTCGGGACCGGAGAAGAAGTCTCTTATATCCGGGTTTCTCTTATATTGGGGTTTGGTCTATTTTGTTTAGGTAAGTATGGCTCTAATTTGGGACCAGAGAAAATCTCTCTTATATCCGGATCTCTCTTATATCCGCTTCTCTTATATCCGGGTTACACTGTAGATGTATTAAAATCCCTGAAATTGGGTTTTAGAAAAAAAAAAGCACAATATCTGTATTATATATTATCTATCTTTTAGGCACTATCACTCTTCAGATGTAACTAATTTGCGTATTCATTTAAAAAAAGGTTATTTCATTAATTACCAGTTCATCCTTACTGTTTTATTAGTCGAGGATTGTTTTGATTTTTATATCAAAAATAGTTCTTTATATCGTCTTATATAGTGGAGAAAATTGTTTCAAATTTGCATTTTACTTTATTTTAGTTGGAATCTAAAACCTTCCTTAACTCAAATGACAGAGTCGCAACTAGAAAATTATACTGAGTTGTGCCGTCCCTGGCGAACAGCTGCCCGAGGCCATACCCTCTCATTGCACTACATAGAGGGATCGGTGCACGCACCGGGTAAAGGGCAAGTGACGGTTGCATGGACTCAGGGAATGTGTGTTCCTTGCTTGGATATATGCGCTAGGGCTCCCCACATTAAACCGACATTGTCTCACAACTTGAGCTCGTGGAGGCGGGTGAATAAATACAAATTACTCTAAAGTAGTTTTAACACACTATTTATCATCTCTTAGTGGCGTCTCTGTGTTTGGGCAGAGTGCGCTCAGGAGCTGTTCTGGAAACTGAGGGAGATTATATTGAGATGTTCCCAGCCCTGGAGTACAGCTTCCCGATAATATTTCCTAGTAATATGGAACGAACATCTAATTCATTGTACAATTAATAAAAACAAGGATCGTGCCGTTTAGTGAGTAGTCAGTGATCAAGCAAAAATTTAACGCATCATCGAAAATACGTGTCTATGCGTGTCTCATGGGTGCGTATATGTGAGTGTTTATATGTATATTTTATACATGTGTATGTGTGTGCGTGCATTTTTACGTAAGTTTATTTTTACATTGATAATTCTTAACATTGCATTGTATTCTCTAAATATTAGAACCATTTTGAATATCCTTTATTCTGGTGCTTTATTTCATGTCTGTAGTTGTCTGAGAGGAAATTAATCCATGAACAGCAATAGGAACGGTAGTTGTGAATGACTAGGACAGTTTAAATGAGATGAACAAAACATAGAATGACTTTCTTTCTTTCTTAGATTGCCGTCTTACAGAGAAATCTGAAAAAAGAAAGCTCTCGTATTGAATAATGGCCATTCCGTATTAAGTGTATCGTGTTTCGGCGTAAAAACGGACGAAGTTTGAAACGTAGTTCTGTAAAGAAAATACAAAAGAGACTCTAGAAAATATGAAGCCTTCTCAATATATGATTTGTTTTTCACGAATGTAGAAAGTATATCACCATTTCAGTCGGAAAATAAGAGATTTATGCAAAATAATATCTAACCGTCTAGCCACAATTATCATATCATGGCTTTCCATAATCTCCTTTCAATCTTAGAATTTGCAATATAGAACTGAGGAAATTCCAACAGGTCCTGTTGATAAAGACTAACCATAATTAAAATGTGCGATTAAATATCATGGATGGGCGAAAAAGTTGTCGGAATGAATTTATGTATAATGGAAACAGGATTAAAATAAATTATAATGAAGGATAGTTTTGGAACAATCAATGTTTAAACATTATAAACGAATCATAAGAAGTATTGAATAACAATATATATTTGTCAGTTGTTGACAGCAGTTGTGGGTGTAGCTTAAGAGTTAGCAAGACAGAGAATAGCATCGGAGACCTATGTTCCACCCCCGTTAGTTAAACTTTACGTTCGCTCCGTGCAAATCTCTTGGGAAAAGTGTGAATCCATTCTTTTTCTAATTATGGATAAATCGTAGGAAAATTGGATAACTTCAGTCTCGTAAGATTATCCTACTCACGTGTTGAGTGAGAGCACTGTTCAACTATATGCCCAAGATCAGTCTCATGCGTGGAGAAGAGATAGCCACTACAATTTCCTAGAGAGATTTTATGACGGATAATCCCTAGTTATAGCAACTAATTTATAAAATGCTATAATAGAATGTGTTGTTTCAAAGTTAAAACAAATTTGAAGATCTCACTATAGAATTTATGTTCATATGATCTTGTTGAAAAGTTGTTACTGAACTTAATCTGTCTACATCGAAGCATCTGTATTTGTTTAATTTTACCTTGTTTTATTAAACGCTTTATATAAATGTTAAACCTTCGTTCTCGTAACGGCTAAAATATCAATATTTTCCAACATAACTAAAAAATAGACTATATTGCATGACTGGTTCATCGTAAATATTTAAAAACAAAAAATGGGGGCAATGAGTGTCAAACACGCCGGATTTTATGGGTAAAAAGAAGAAATTTTATTTTTCTCATAACAGATATGTCTATATATAAAATCCTGTGATTTTTGTTAGTACGTCCACCCGTCTGTCCATCCAACCCAAAATAAGCAGACATTGACAGATCAATTTCAAATGTTGGGGAGAACTCAAACAGGTAAGTGGGTACAAAGTACAATTAGCGTGCGTAGCTTAGGATAAAAGATTGTTATTATTTCGGGGGAAAAATTAAAAGTTTTATTGTTTAAAATGCAAAATACGCCTAATATTTTAAAAACCATTCAATGATTAAAATAACAAATACTTATTTAATAGAAATGCAATATTGTTTTTTGCGTGTATTTTCTTTTAGTTTTTATATATACAAGAATCCAGTTTCCGGCTCACCCTGTGTTTCCGAGAACTTTAAATAAAATCACAAACCCGAACGCTTCAAAAAGTTGCATTTGGGCTCCAGAAATATGTATTTACGCATAGTTACTTGTATGCTGCATGCTCAAACGTAAGAAATCCTGAGAATTTATTCTTTCCTGTTAAAAAAAAAAAAAATTTCTTAAAAATATTGTTTAACGTGAACTCCTGTAAAATTAAAGAAATTATTAAACAACGAAGTAGTTTTTTGTCAAAGTATTTTCCCAAGCAAATTAGCTTATTCAAATTTTATCCATTGTTTTGCAAAATTGAACTAATAATAAGTTTTGTCAATGTGGACAAAAATGTTAACGATAATTTTAACAGTACTAAATGCAGTGAGGATTTCAACCCGCATAAGCGTGTTGCAAAAAAAAATCTACTTTCATTAAATCCTAATAACCTTTGGTTGTAATAAATCCTAATAACCTTTGGTTGATCATTTTATGTTTCAACTATATATTTATTAATGTTTTGTTGTAACGTTAATCTAAAATTCTTTCATGGCATTGAATATATATTATTTCTGGGATTATTTTTCTTTTTCGTCATTTAGGTTAGCCGTTCCTTCATCTGCGTATAAATCACGCCTTTGTTTGGAAAAAGATACAGCGTAGACATAAAAAAAATTATAACTATATACTTAATCGTTAATTATCAACAAATATCAGTGCAGTAAACATTTAAATCTATACTTATTTATTCATTAATTTTAATTCAAATTTTAAACATCGCATTGTGAGAAAGAATGACATGGGTCTTGTTCAAGACCACCTTTCTTCGAATCATTTGAACTGGCGCTAAAGAATCACAAACGAAAAACTATACCAGTTGACAAGAACCACATCACGTGATCTCTTTCAACAGCGCCAAAAGCTAAAATGGCGATCACAGTTAGCCCGAAGAAAAAATAATGACGTTATCAAGATGTTGATATTCCACCCTAATTCAAATAAAAAGTTAGAAAAGAAATCGCCTTCAATTAGGTTACCAAGTAGGCATTTATGCTGAATACACTATTATTTACATCTGCCTCAAAAACAAATTTAGTGTCGCCGACAAAACTAACCTCACCGTTTGTCTTGAAAAGGACCTTCAATCGGTTGTGGACTGGGGCAGGTATTGGCTGGTTAACTTTAATGCCTCAAAAACAAAACTGCTCCTATTACTCACCAGAGAGAACAATCCCTACCCACCATTAGAATGTCTGACGCTCAACAGCACGAGATATCTCTTTGCGCCTGATCGGTCTCACATAGTCCACTGACCTGAGAAGGAACGAATACGTTGAGTCAACAGCTTCGTCCACCGCTAGGAACGTTGGCTCCCTATGCCGCGCCAGGAAATTTTTCTCGTCAGAGTCGATCCCTCAAATCTACAAATCAACCATTCGCTGTTGCATTGAGTAATGCTGCCATATATGGTCTGGAGCCCCTTCTGTTTGTCTCAAGATCCTTCATAAAATCCAAAGATGGGTATGCAATGTAATTGGCCCTGATCTGGCATCTCGTCGGCAGTCCCTCTCTCTCATCTATTACTACATACCAATATATCTCGGCAATTCTTCCGGAAGAATTAGTGAATATAACTATATATAACTATAACTGCTCCGTTCAGCTACTTTCGCTAGTTCCCAGACTTCATGAATTTAAGCGTTCAACTAGGCTGCCGAATATTTCTTCATAGTACAATAGCAAATATAACCATTTATCTATTTTGTAACTGGATTTAGATACATTAATATATAGATGAACGACCGTGTTTTAATTTAAGTGGAAACAGTAGTTTCTTGGGCATATAATGATGAAAGTGATTTTGAAGCGTTTGACAGTCACAGAGCAAATTGAAGGCAAGTGTAAAGCAGGGAATAGCCTGACAAACATAAGTAAATGGTTAGCAGAACAGACATTAAAAGAGATAACTAAAAGATTAAATTTACTAATACCTGCAAATATCAGAAGGTTGTGGAGAGTCATGTTCATCCACATTTTTAAAAGACACAGCACACAGAAAAACAATATATACAGCTGAAATTTAGCAGTGTTTTCAAAACTATCTATAACGAATATTTTCGATAATATAGTTATATTCGCTAATTCTTCCGGAAGAATTGCCGAGATATATTGGTATGTAGTAATAGATGAGAGAATAACCAGAATCTTCGAGTAATCTTTGTTGTTTCAAGGAGTTAAGTTAAATGAATTACTCAAGCTTCGAATTTTGAACTACTTGATACCTGTGTAATACAGAGGCCGAAAAATGATTACTTTTTTAAAAGAAAGTGCATGAAGAGAAATATTAAGTTATAAGAATTGAAATTTTATTTAGTAAAAATTTAATCACTTTTAGTTACAACGATTTTAGCACAATGGGAAAGTAAATTTTTGACTGAAGAAATTTAGCGTCTCCCAACGAAAACATTTGATATTTTTCTGAATCATCTGCTTCTTGTGATATGTCCTAATGATCGAATGTGTACGTGATGAAACTAGTGAGAGGAAAGGAAGTTTGAAGAACCTCACACATATTTTTTTTCTTGGAATATTATAGTGTTCCAATACATTTCCATGCTGGAGAAAAACACCTTTGTTGTTTTCGAAACTCTCACACTTACGGCCTAATGTTTATTTGCGGATCAAGCTGCTGGATATACATTTTTATAGTGCTGATTCGTCAATATTTCAAGGGTTCGTAAGGTACGAAATAATTCATTATTCAACAAAACGTTAAAATCTGCGCATGAAAGGTTAGCTTTGGTATTGAAACTGGTTTTGTTTTAAATAATGGCTATATTTTGCCTTTTTCTGTGAACATGTAGAACCCGTTTTAAGCACTCATAAAATACAACCGTAAAAGAAAAATATGCGTAACAAGATTTCTGTAGCTGGTGGAACAATGTGCGAGAGCAAAGTGGGCCCTGAGTTTAAAATTAGCAAGTATCCCTAATTAAACTCTGAAATACGCTTTCAGCGACATGTTGTCTTACCGAATTTAATAGCAAAATAGTCTAAATCGTGTCAGATCATGGGATAAGTGTCCATCCCAAAAAATATTTAATATCTAAGAAACCACTAAACTAATTGAATTTGTTTTTTTTACAGATTTTCAGGTAAAAGATGTTAGATATCTTGAAACGATTTGTCGTAAGAATCTCGGAAAAACCCTTTGAGTTATTAAGCTAGAAAGGTTGAAACGTTTTGTGTCAGCCTTACTATATCTTCCCAACTGAGCAATGGTGAGAGAAAAAATATCATTCAAGCCTTCAGTAATGGTCACAACATTCATACACTGGCTTCCATTTTAGGTCTATTCAAGAACCATCAATACAATGATGACAAAGTTTAAAATGAGGTAACACTATAGAGGAAAAAAGGATCAGCAGGTCATAAAAGGAAGAAGGATCATCATTTAAAATTAGGGCTAAAGAGAACAGTTAGAAAAGATCCAAGTCAATCCACACGGCGTTTGACACGTCACAGAAAAGTTTCAGCTATGATCTTCCAAAGAGCAGTGAAAAAATTTGAAAAAGTAATCGTACGTGAAACCTATGAGGCACATTTTACTTCAGGAGAGTAAGTTACAAGGTTAGAGAAGATGAAGATCATCTTGAATAAGTTGAGAAATGATCCTGGAATTATATATATATATATATATATATATATATATATATATATATATATATATATATATATATATATATATATATATATATATTCAATCCTTGAGTCCCTAGTTATGATTACTTAATGATGAACATGTCATTTTCGTTTATGACCAATGTCATCACGATTAATTATACATTCTTATTGCCCAGAGTGGAGTCCAGCCGTGTTATAAATAACTCAGAGAATCACCGCAACATATTTTTAATCATTTCTAAGATACACCATTTCCAAGCTCAATCTAATAACTAGACAATTTTTCTGCTACATGATTTGGAATATTTTACTGTTATATCCGGTCTAGTGGAGTTCGGCTTCGGGGTTAAATTGAACAGTTGATCCATCCACGCCAAGAAGATTAATGAAATGATCATAATGACCAGGAAACACACTGAGAATTTTTAGCAGATAAAATATTACAATTTGATACACTTGAAGTTCTGTCAATTTATCGTCTCAGGAAAATGAATCGGAAATATTTAATCTCCCTAGTTTTAACGAAATTTTCCGAAGAGGAAATGTTCAGACAACAGATTAAATAATCTGAAACAAAATATTATTAACAAATGTTTAAAACCACGCTAAGTGCGTTCGTTGCTCACAGAAGGGACATATTGTTTGCATACTTTCAAAATTAGACGAAGAGAGTTTGAAATACTTGGATTGTTGAGAGAAAATTCTTTGAAGCGATACATGCGTAGTTAAAAGCCACTTATATGATTGGTGAGTAATTTTACACTGGACGCGGCGAACAGAAATGAAAACATTCACGTGACTTCAGACACTCTTCTTTTCTTTATTTTTATTCTCATTTAATGTCAAAAGAAATTTCGCCTAGGCTCGCCACGTTCTTTTCTTTCTCTTGGTTCCACTGCTAATTTTCTTCGAAGCAAAATTTTCATTGGCCCCCAAAAGAATTTTATATACGCTCGCAAACACATTTTTTCTTCTTCGTCTCAGCTCAACGGACAATCCCAGCGAAGGCAAGGTTTTCATTGGTCAAAGAAAAAATCCCTACAATCGCGAATTTATTTCCATCTTCTTCCTCAGCTCACTCGAATTCCAAGGGGGAGATTAATGGGAGTTATTATATTGTACTCACTTCAGTTACACAGAAGAAATGATAAATTATTTCAAGTTATCATTCAATCTTCGTTCTGTCTTTCACTTATAAATCATGTCAGTTATTTCATAATAACTATTTGAACAATCTAATAATAACATTATTAATTCGTGTTAATAAGCGTAATGATAGTATAAGAACATTTTAGGTTAGATACAATACACTGCTGGTATATTTCACTGTTTTAACCACATTGGCGTATACGAGATTGTATCTGATTTACTCACTAAAAACTGATACAGTTTCTGCAATTTGTGTTAATTAAAAAAGATAGCATTTATAATTGTGAATTATAAGAAACGTTTTGGGTTATCCAACATCCTTTTTCATTAGATTACGTTTTCTTTTCTTTTTTTTTTTTTGATATTTTCTGATTTTTGTGGGTGATTTGCCATCAGCGCTCATCAATATGTTCCCATATACGTACAGCCTGGAAACATATTTGGCACTTAAAACACCTCTGTTATATCAAAAGTAATATTCCTCAAAAGCCTGATGAATAATTTCGAGCATCTCCGTACATGATTGGCTTATGACAAAGCGTTAATTGTTGCAGGTGCAAAATTGTCAACCCTCGTAAAGATTGCATAGCCGTTCCAGTCCAACGCTCCAAAACCTCGTATATCTGAACACTACTAGAGAGCACAAAATGTATTCTCAACTGTCTAAGTAGGCAGGCTTCCAATTAATATTTGCGCCAAAATCTCATTTCCGTGGAACGCTATAACAACATTATGAATAATTCGCTAATATTCTGATTCGACCTCTTATTTTTTATTTGGCGTGCCTGAAAAAATTCTGAACGACATACAGGAGGATAATACTTTGGTTGAGTGTAAAGTGTCAGTCAATGATACTGAAATGAAAAAACAAAAACAAAGTGAACGAAACGAGATCAAAGTTTTTCGGTGATTGTTATTAATCTTCTTTAAAAGCTACAGACACAAATAGTCCCCAGAGGGTAATAAAAGCCGTGTTTAAATATCAAATGTCAACCTATTTAGTTTGTCTCATTAGGTGTGACAACGGATATCTATATAAACAAGAATTTAAACAATTACCTTGTGTTGCATTGTGACTCGGTGGAAATCAAAGATTAAATACAGACAGGCGGAGAATAGTCCTGGGTGGAAGTGGTGATGTTGTAGATTAGTTTTGTGCCGGGTTCTTCACCCGTGGCTTAGACAGAATCCTCAGGTTATTGACTTGCTATTAATAGCTAAGTCCAAACATTGGCCAGTGACAGTAGAAACACGCAGGTTTAGACTTTAAAACAAACTGACCTTGATTCACAGTGGCGAGTGAAAGATGAATACTGACGAGAGAAGAGAAAAGGTTTTGGCCTGGAGATGCTGCTGTTGTAACAACAGTTCGATGACGGGCCCTCTCCCTACTTTCCAGCCATTTGAACGGAACCCTTGTATCTGTTACCTGTTTCTGATTAGCGAAGACTAGCTATGATTAGCTTAGACCAGTAATTGAGCAGTGGCTTGAGTGGAGACACTTGGGTTCCACGCGATAAAGCAAATTAACCTTATGTCGCATCATGACACAGTGGAGAATCAAGGGGAAATACTGACAGGGGAGAAGATGATGATTGTTTTTTATCTGAATCAGCGACCAGCGATCATTAGAGTCAACCGGAGATCACCAGCCATCACCAATGATTAGCAGCCATTACCAGCGATCATCAATGACCAGCGATCATTAGCGAACACAGCAATCACCAGCGATCTTCAGCAACCACCTGCGACCCAAGTGACTCCCTCCGACTACGTCTTCTACCAATCAATTCAAGAGATTCAGGTTTCACTTCCTGAAGCCCATCATCTCGTTGATCCCCGTGTGTTTTACCGCCTACACTAAGAGTAGTAAGTTAGTAATAAAACAGGAGAAAATAATTTTTTCCAGTCTAGATAACAGTTCAGGAACTGATCACAATGATAATGTCGTTGATGAAGATAAATAATTCAGTTCAAGTATAAAATCATAGGGAAAGATGCCATTACTGGAAAAGGATCTAGAAGAGTGACCATTCAAGACGTCGACCATTATGTGATTTGTTATGAAAGTTTAGATTAAATCAAGAATTTTGCCGCAGACGCCATAAGCCTTCAACTTGCGCAGAAGAAAAGCATTAATTTTTCGCTCGATTTTCAGTTTACGTATTCTGTTAAGATGTAGCTATTTGGTCAGCGAAGGGATATAGTCGTGTTTGCAGTATTTGTTGGGATCTAGTTTAGAGATGACAGCAGCCAACATGGACATATTCTTAGGCCTATTATACAGCAGATTTTCTAGGTGAAATGCCAGGGTTAGTTCTGATGAGTCGAGAATATAATTGAACGAGAATTTACGAGAAATGAATTCTGCATTGACAAATGGCTACATGAAATTCATTGAAGAGAGGAGTGATAGAGGACTTACTATCTTAACACACTCTTACATCGTCGCTAGTACTCATATGAACTAAATGAAGGTTATAGGGCGTCTCACTCTATCAGCGAACACCAACTTATCCTCATTGACGTCACGCTTGAAGTTTTATGAGCAAACACAAAGCAACGTCTTTAGAGATCAGAGCATTCTCCTTCGTATAGCCTGAAGTATCAATTTTTGCGCTCTATAGTGGCTGAAAAAGATAATATTGTTGCTTCACCTGGTATTTCTGAGAAGGCATAAAATCATTTTAAATTTGTACATGTAGAGATCTGAATATATAATTTGGTGGAACTCAAATTTATTAGTGTAAGTTTAATAACATGGTAAGTAGATATTATTCAGTACTATTATTTCGGGCCAAAGATTGTTTTTTTTCTCTACGCAAATAATAATAATAATAATAATAGCAGTCTTTAATGTCGCCTTCGATGTATGACTATATATTATTTCAGTTCTTCTTCACTGGCGATTGTAGTGTGAGTCAATGTACTCATAAGATACACCACATAATTTTACATTCATTGTTGACAGGTTACTAAATTGGTTGCCACCCAGTTTTCTCTAATATGTAACCCATAGCTAAGATATTTAAACATAGGTAAATGTAAGGACCTCGGTTGTCCGATTTTACATTCCTAGCAGCTATCCATTACCTATCTAGAATTTCCTCGAGAAAGAATACTTTACTAGGTTATGTACATGTGTTTCACGATTGTACACGATTTGTAAAACTATTTTTACACTTCTGATTCAGGAGACACTCTGCTTTCTTGTGGTTTGGTTCAAAGGGAAAGATCATCTATAACAATATCACGCCGCTACTCCTTAGCCATTGAACTCCTACTTCTATGTACATAGTCCCTTCACAACAGGCTAGTATGCTTCGCTAAAACGTTCTACACTTTGTGACCCTTAGCATTTATTCTACCTGTGCCAAAACTCACACCTCCACTTCCGCTATCCATATAGACGAGAGAATAAGGTAGATGGCTCACTGCCTTCACTCATTTCACTTGCCCTTTTATATATTCTATGAGTGATAAGTTCTCCCCAACCTCTTTCCTCATATCCATGGAAGCTTACTTTTTTCAGATTGTGAGTATAAGAGTCGACATTATCTTTAAAGCGTCATCGCTTCTTACTATCTCATTTTGTAGAATTATCCTCGCCGTTCAGCAGAATACCATTCTGCTGCCAGCCGTTATTTTGCAGTAATCACTTGCATATAAAGAACTCAGTACCAGTGGATCTTACATTTCTTTTCTATGTCTTAGTACTTTGCTTAGCGTTTGGAAAGTATCTTTCACTAATGAAATGCATGTTCTGATTTCGGTGTATCATTTTCCATCCACTGTTAAAATCTTTTCAAGAGATGTAAATTTATGCATGAGTTTAGTGTTGAAATGTCCAATTCATAATTCCGTCTTTTGGCTTTTTCTCTTGCTGATGCCCATATATTCCGTCTTTTTGCAGTTGATGATTACTCATTTTTCTCACAGAAATGCAGCCTCTCTTCAGCTGAAACCAAATAGCCAACGCTGTTTCACGCTAGAATAAGGTGCCGTTAAATTACACCGTAAAAACAACTACCATCGCTACAACAGTGAACTATGCAGTGGGACACTTACGGTGCGCCGAATAGCCCGCAATCAATGCATGATAGTTCTAGAAAACGCAAAGACCAGTTACGCAGAGTCAGTAAAAGCAAAGATTGGAAACAAACGACTTGTTTTCTGTCAGTTTTAGAAAATCTCGAATAAAATTCGTATGGTAAAACTGCTGCTATCTTAAATGGCACTGAATTCTCATATGACAAAGCAAAGTTCTTTACAATAAACTTTGCTGCTAACTCTACACAACTTACCTGCCTTCAATGTCCTTAACAAGCAAAAAAACCTTTATCTCGGGGGTGGGGGAAACCTATCACGTGCCTTGGATCTAAGAAGGACGCCGGTGCGGTCAAAATCTCAGTCGTTGTTCTCAAGAATATCAGAATATTAGGAAGAATATCAGTCCAGCTTTATCTCCATTTCTGGTAAAACAATTTAATCGCTGCTTCCCAAGTTTAATTATTTGACTGTTTCTAAGAATGTCCATGAGCACTCATACCTCTCACATTATCGACCATTACGGTCCGTAATGTCATCAGAACACTTTATAATCAACAATAATTTTTCTAAACCCCTCATAAGGAACAACATTCTGAGCGATTTTTCTGCCAACTCCAGAGCTGATGACTTAACTGTAATTCCCCATACCATTCGTGAGGTAAAAGACAATACATTCATCAAGAAGCAATGGATATATCAAAGGCATTTGACATGGTGTTCCATCGGGGGATTCTACATAAGTTCTCCAGTTCTGGAACCTGTAAAGTGTCTCTTTCAGTTACCAATAATTTCCTAACTTGTAGGTGTCTGAAGGACTACGTTAAAGGCCTGGAATCGGAAGCTGATAAGATTAATGGTAGCGTTACACAGTGTTCTCACCCCAATCCTCCTTTCTTGTAATATATATTAATGAAATTTCTAGGATTATACTCAAATCATTAGTGAGTATCTATGCGGATGATACACGACGTTATAGGTGCACCACGAAGCATATTGAAGAGCGGGACTCAGAATATCGTCACTCCTATAATTTATCGTAGATGGTTCAATAGGGAAATGGTGTGGCTTGCAAAATTCAATATAGCCCAAACCAAAATAGTACATGTTCACCATCAGTAAGAAAATACTGAACTTTCAAATATTATAAAGGATAGATCTTCTCTCAAGGTGCCTCCTTGTCAGGAACTTATATTGCAACTATCCCCAATATTCAACACATATATCCGATATATTTCGAAAAATGCTGGAGAAAAAAGTGCTTCATTTTAGCTATTCAGCAAATATATGTATCCCCATCCTACTATACTCTAACTTTACAAGGACCATATAAGAATCAAAGTATTCTCTATTAAATTTGGACTGGAGATAACTAATCCTCATTTGCCTCTCTTGATCTATTGCGGCCTTGTGGGAAGGAACTATTTCGTACCGAACAACCCCTTTCCTACAGTTGGAACACCGCGAGTCTCTCGCTGCTCTGTCGCTATTTCAAAGGTATGAGTTTTGTCGAGCTATATTCCTTAGTCTCACCACCCCTGACATTTACAATTCGAACCTGCCATGCCACGTACTCAGTTAAGCGACCGAATTCAATTTCCTATTTCCAATTTTCTGTATCATCTATAGATGCTGCTGAACCTTGGCCAATGAAATCAATGCAGGTAGATTTAAATAAATATAGAATGCATTTCTGGTAAACACAGTTTTAGAAAAGTGTAAATTATCTCTTCTATATATCTGAGATGAGGTATTTTGTTTATATTATTTACATTGTTCGG
This sequence comes from Acanthosepion lycidas, assembly GCA_963932145.1. Taxonomy (NCBI): domain Eukaryota; kingdom Metazoa; phylum Mollusca; class Cephalopoda; order Sepiida; family Sepiidae; genus Acanthosepion; species Acanthosepion lycidas. The sequence continues at coordinate 16,109,361 of OZ010571.1, forward strand.
ACTGTTGTCGACATCTTTATTGCCATATTCACGATGTTTTGACCGTTTTACACTCCGGCCTTCTTCAGGTGATATACGTTGGAATTTGGAATCGAAACCTTTAATTAGTGCGCTGGGGTAGATTTTCTTGTTCCACATGCCATACATTTTTCGGATATCTCAGTTCCAGATTCTTCCCTTCAGAAAACACAACTCAACAAGATTTTTTTTTCATTTCTACTGTAGCAGGGATTTAACACGAAAACCTTTGTGTCAAGTCAACGGACTACTTGAACCAACGCTTTTATCCATGGAATAAAAGTAAATTAATTGTCATTCGCTTTTTCAATAAAATACCGTGTTTAGAGTATTAAATATTCTTCTGTGAAATGGAATGGTTATCTTTTATTTCTATATGCCATTTCTGTTCAGGAATTAAGCGATCATGCCTGTCCATAATTTCTTGTTATTTGAAGATCTTTGTTTTGTTTCGTTATGCCATCTCTCCTAAATCATATTCTACCATCCATTTACACAATCTCGTTATGTAAGTTATTTTCTGTTTACTGTTGTCCTTATTTCCTTTAACATATCATGCGTTTGCGCGATTTTACACGACCACATTCCCGATTATGTGACCTAGAAATGACAGCTCTCCTCGTTTTCTCTTTCCTTTCATCCTTTCGGTTAATATATTTTGAGAAAATCGTGGAGAAAACATACCAACAGTGAGGAAGTTTTTTAAAAATGGGATCTAATATTATACTTAGATTTAATTTCTAAAATTGGTACGTGAAATGTATTGAAAACATAAGGAGTTAAATGGCTTGGAGAATTTGACACTCACATGAAATATTGAAAGTCAGAAGGGCATAGTGAAACAACGATATTAACGTGTTTGTGTGAGAGAATAGCAGAGTGGAAGTGTAGAGAGCGAGGATAAAGAGTCAAACATTACTTAGAACAAAAGTGGGAGAGAAAGTTGTGAAACAATCATGCTTAACCACTTACTGAATGGACACGGCATATAAACTAATTAAGTTTTCAAATTAAATTAATTATTAAGTTACCTAAATTTAACGGTGAACAAAATCATTAATTTACACGTTGCATGTATACAATTTTATTAAGATACATGTCGCGATCAGTAGATATTGTACAGACCTTTTAGTTCTAAACAAAACTTACGTGTAATGCCGATTCAATTTACCGTCTAGTCTTTGAATATTACCTAATAACAGATCAATCAATATATGAAAAACCATGAAATTGTGACAGAATTTATGTTTGGATTGAGTTTCTCTTAAAAATTAAAGTAAAAATCCAAAATTTCAATATATAAAGTTAATTTGAGATCCCCTAGGGCTGGTCAGTTTTGCTGAGAAAGGCGACATAAACCAAGATTATACTGACAGCCATTGAAAACCATTAAACAATCCATTTAAAAGAATCTAAGGAAATGGTAAATTATTTTCAAGCCATCCAGTAAGGATCTTTATCCTCTGATAATCTCAAAACATGAAGAAATAGGAATTGGTTTTAATCCCTGAAAGTGTATTATTTACATGTTCTAACCAACATGACAGTAAATAAAACTTCTTTGAAGACTCATTTCGTTCCATGAAATATACAATCGCGGAATCAGCCAGTAGAATTATAGAAATAACTGACGTAATACGACCATTTTATATGTAACCCGTATAAGCAAGAAATGACAAATTGTTTTGCCAGAAGAAACACGCTGTAGGCATAATAATAGGAAAGGTACTACTAGAAAATACCTACAGCATTGCGTACCTTAGCAGCAGCTTCTTTGATTAGGCTATCGGGATTAAAGAAATAAAGAAAATGTTTCTATAAGCATCCTCTTCATTTAACTGCTTTCGTAAATCTTCAAACACAACTTAAGATAAAAAAAACAAATGTATCCATATACAAATCGATTCGTATCTAGAAATATATTTATGGGTGCGAAAGACTGTGTACTGTTATCACTGGAGGCATTTCCTATTCCTTGTATCCTGTGGATTTTTGACATCACATGGAAGGGCAGAGTCCCTCAAGCTCTGCAGAGCGCATTTTTTACAAGTATCAAAGTTTA
>OZ010571.1:16116440-16166440 GCA_963932145.1 Acanthosepion lycidas
CATTTAATTGACAACATTTTTCTTAGCATATGAGATGTTCCTTCGAGGACGATCATCCGGGCAAGTTGTAGGTCGATTATATGTATTGTATGTAAATTCTTGGACACTGCTATTAAAACTGTACATTCATTTTTTTGTAATGTTTCTTGGTATCTTCATTTTTTGCCAGTTCCGGACATCCTGACATAATATAGTCGAGTGTTTCATCATATAATCCGCATTTCCTGCATTTCGGGTTAGGGCATACTTGATTTTATTGTACATTTTGCAGTTTTCCTACATCGTACACCAGGGCTCAACTTCTAGGATATTAAGTGGATCATTTATCTCTGCATATTATTATTATTATTATTATTATTATTATTATTATTATTATTATTATTATTATTATTATTATTATTACTGCTACTACTACTAATAGTACCGGGGATCTCATTTAATGTTTTTAAATAAAATATGAAAACTTGTCCTTAATATTTACCTTCATATATATGAATTTTAGAAAGATATTTTAATTATTATTTTATCCTTGATAATATATTTTTACATGTTCTGTAACCATTCGATTTATTTGTACTTAAAATTAAAGAAACTTTATAGGGAACTTTGTTCTATTCCGAAGGCAAATATTTCTCGACGAAACAGCCATCATTTTTTTTGAATACTGGACAATATAAATCCTGCATTTAAGAAAAATTTTCTTAAAATATACAGATTTATAGATTTAGTTTTCATGCATTTCAAACAGATATTTTAGTTGGGAAATCAGAAGCAGAAGTTATTTTGAATTTTATTATGGATGAAAAGTGATTTAAAGGGTTTGGGAAATTTTCATTCCATATTTTTTCGCATCATAGGAATGATTTAATGCCGACTGGTAACGATTGATTTATTGTTTGTTACGGCTCGTTGTTTATTTTAGATTGCGAGAATATTTCTAACGATTTCTGCGAGTGATTATGCCATTAACATTATTGAGAATTATAGGCACTTTTCTAGATACAAGTCTTACTATTTAACCTATGGCTGGTGGAAGTTGATGAATTAGTACCTTTTCGAGACTTATCTTTATGTAAGCGACATCAAAAGAATGCTGGTTGTACCTTGATATTTAATACATAAATATAAGCAAGGCAGGGTACAAAATATGAGAATAGGCAGCGACCGGTATTCTTTGATTCAAATTGGGTCTGCTTAAATTAAATTACAGGCTACTTTATTTTCCTTAGATTTCACCCCCGATCTCTAGCGTCAGTAAGATTTAGTCAAATCTGGCCAAATTGAAAAGGGCATCAGATATCTGGTTTAAAAGCATATTCATAAAAATATTTTAAAAATAATGTTAATGATGAAAAGATGTAGAAGAATGAAAAGGATATGTTAAACATATATTTTTTTGGGAAGAAAATAATAATTAATGTTATTCGCCACGAGAAACATTTCTAAGTTAAAAGTTAACCCTATAACAAAAGCAATACCCAATCAAATTTGTGCGTCCATTTTTGTTCTTTTTTTACTCAGTTGTATACGAAAACTTACTATAAAGGCAAGCATAATTAGTGAACCCAGACATTTCCTCCAGACAGCAAAATATTCAAAGCGTATAGCAATCAATAATATTTATTCATATTATTACATTACTACTGCTATTGTAAGATTACGTACTTTGTTCATTCATCATTAAAACCTGACTTCAGGTTTAATGCATATTTTTGAAGATTTGGTAATCTTATTCGAATTTTAAAAAAAGCTTTGTGGAATAATCGTCATCATAGTTGTGGCGTGGATGCGCATTTCTGTCTACTTTTCTTGCCCTGCTCTTCATGTGTAGACAAACTTCGTCTTGTTCTTTCCTTAGAATTGTTAAATTTTACTAATCCTTGTATCCACTGAATCTATGCCTGTAATACGCAGCTCACGAACTGAACCCCTACCATAAATCTACTATGCCACTAAATTCAGGCGACACAGGTTTAATCTTTAAGTATTTCGTACAATCCTAAAGCTTGAACTTGGAGCGTTAAACATATTTTCTATTACCCCTGTCCCTTCTACTGTAGCCTTGATTCCAATCTCGACTCGTTATATCAATATTTTTCATTCTTTTTTGATGATGAAGGCTTTCGCTCATCCTTGGCTATCTGCGTTGTCCTTTCTCGGTGGGTCTAACGACTGGGACATAGTTATAATAAGACCAAAGACGTGTACAGTTTGATTGCATGATGTATATGATAATAAGTCTTTAAAAACTTGTAATATTTTTCAAATGGAAAACAAGACAAATCAATATAAAATGTGTTTTAAAAGATTTCAAACTAAATCCCACACCAGAGTGTCGCCAATTTTTTATCCATCTATGCAAGAGATATGTCTTCGTGACATTGACACCATTTTAAACTAAATATAGAATTTCTATTGGAAATGGAGGTAGAATTACAATATATAAATCATGATATAGTGTAACATAGGAGGGTTAGCCGCAAAATCTATAGGCCGACAAAATATGGCGTTCTGCGTCGTCTCTGCGTCCCAACGCTACTACCTAAAATGGTATTAACGAAAAGTACGATTTCTTTTACTTATTCGTTTTATTAGGAGAGAGTGGTGGCAAAATAGGTTTCTAAGAGCCAGCGGGAGAAATGACGTCAGCGGAACGCATGTCACAATTTGTCTCCGCGTCCCTCAACAGGTTGCCTGTGCCTGGTGCTAAATTAGGTATGAGATGGCTATCGACAATTTAAATATTTAGCAGCTCTCTATTGTATTTGCGCTTTTTAAAAGTTATATTCAAAACCCACACAAAGGCATTCCGTCACTGTCCGAATAACACGTCCCCGTGGCACTTCGACCATTCTGGCTCTGACCTTAGCATTCTGTAACACGCGATGGGATCTGATGAGGTTTATTTTTCAACTTAGTTCCCTTGTGGTCCACACACTTTTCCCCATCGTTGTTGCTGGGCTTACATGTCTTTGGTAAAGAAGCTTTCCCCTCGTTGGTAATAAGCTAGCAGCATTTATGAAATCGTCATGCCTGCGATAATGGTAATCAGACAATTATTTCTCATGTCGGGGAATATATGATCGTCAGATGGGGTCAATTCAGGAGAATAGATAGTGTGATCAACCAGTTCAAAGCTGCACTCAAGCACAGGAGCCATTGAAACTAAGGATTTGTGTACTAGAGCATTTTCCTGATGAAACAGTTTTTTTTCTGAGGATATGTCTTGATAGCCTTTCGTAACTTCATCATCAATTTGGCATAGTATCTCCACTGATGGTTTGGACTTTTGAATATATTCAATAAACACAATGCCTTTTTGAATCCCAGAAATTGATGCCATCACCTTCCCTGAAGATGAAAATACCATACCTTTTTGTGCAGGTAAGGAGAGTTGTTTCCACTTCATGCATTGTTTCTTTGTCTCTGGATCAAATTGATGAATCCAGCACTCATCCGGGTTTAGCAAATGTTCAAGTATTCTATTAAAACTATGTCAGATTTTAACATGTGATCAGTATTTGCCCTTTTGATCAGGTGTCAAAAGACATGGTACTCGCCGAGCAGAAATTTTCGTCATACCAAGTTTATTGTGTAGAAGTTTTTCCTCTCTCAGTGGAGATGCTAATGGCATTGGATATTTGACATATAGTCAACATCGAATTATCTGTCACTGTGTGGTAAACATGATTAATGATTGCTTCCCTTGTGCCAGTTGCAGAACGTCCACATCCTTTTGTCATCTTTCTGCACTCTCTCCGCCCCTCCAAATTTCAGCTTCTCACTTTTCCACAGTTGATAAATCTGAAGGGTCATTCCCTAAGGTAACATCCTTGTTTACATGAATGTTCTTGGCTGCTAAACTCTTTTTCTGCAAGTACTTCAGATTGCCACAAACCGTGTCCACTTTCAAGAATTTCATTCTAGTAATTTTTAAGTATTCTTTGAGCAGCCAGATGTCAGGTTTACCTGGGAATAAACAATGCAGTTATTAATAAGAATGAGTTAAATCAAAGCATGCCAAATTTCACAGTTCTAACATCAATCGTTCATAACTAACCTATGAATTTTTCATCCCAGCATAGTATGTGATTTTCTAGGCATTTTATGTTTTCTGTAAATATTTTCTTTTCTCGGACTTTTCGCTTTTGGAACTCACTTCTGGCCTCTTGTTTTCCAATCGAATTTGATCTTCAAAAATTTAAATGTCTTAATCATTTTTGCCTGTCTTCTTATTCCTGTTACTTTATTCTTCTCTTTATTTAATAATGTTTCACTTTTCGCATATTTCTTCATGCTCTATGTCCACTTCGGTCTTAGTGGCTTCATTGCTGAGAAACGATTATAATCAAAACACAGGGACAGAAAATACCTTACACATTTCAGGAAGGCCGATGGCTGAAGCTATGCACGGCTGTATTTCGGAAGTAATCTCCAGTTGGTTAATCTTTTCTATAAATATATTTGCTCATTTATAATCAGAGATGTGACGAAATTTGTTTAGAACACATAACTATACCGTAGCAGATACAAAATTAAACTTTTGATAGAAATGAACAAGACGTTTCTTTATCACACCCATTAGACTGGTGTTGAAAATTAACATAAAAAGAGCTATACCAAACAAAAATAATATGAAATAATTGTCCTCAGGAAATCTTCCAATAGAAACAACAAAGTCTAGTTGGACAAGCAACGAGAAAAGAAAATTAACTTTCTACACTGCCCAAAACAAAAACCTACGGGTTTACCCCGACATGGTATAACGGTTAGCAACAGTGTCGTGCAAACGAAATTATGACCAAATAGTGAGTTCTATCATCACTGGTACCTTATACTTTCGGCCTTGTGCATTATCAAAACCAAGTTTAGTAAATCAAAAAGAAAACCTCAGAACAATATTAGACTGATCTACATGCTTTTTTGGGGGGGATTGAAATCTCTATTTATTAATAACTTTTTTTAATAAATATATTTCAACACTCTTTCTGGTACTCAGACTTATCGAAAATATTCGTACTAGTTATTCGGTCAATGAGTACCAAACGTTTCCTATATTAAAATGACTCATTATACGTATTAACATTACGATAACCGCATCCCAGAAATTCAGAATTGCACCTTAGGATTAAAATGTATTGTTTTAATTGCTCATTTGATTATTTGCGTCGATTTACTGTGACCTTTTCTCAGTCAGGCCTGCATGATTAACTCTGGTATTAAAAATGTTCGTGCCATTTATGATAGGGCAAATGCTATTCCCACCTGCGCCAGATTGTGAAATTACGTGACAATTTGTTTTAGTAAAGAAAATCAACGATTTTGAGTTTTGTTTTGTCTGTTTGTTTGTTTTTTGGTTTTTTTCTTTTTAGGATTATACATTTCAGGGAGTTTCCAAGCTCGGGTTAGACTACGAGAAAAAGGCTAAAGAGGTTCTATATGCTCACAGGGTGAAGATATGCGACTTCCTCTTGAACACGACAATTGAAGGTTTCAGATCGGTTTCGCCTGGCGTCTTGGGTAACACGATAAACCACATCCAACAGCACGGCCTCTGAGCAGGAGGTTTTGAGAACCGTGGGGGCCACCTGTTAATTGCTCGTGTCAATATGGGCTAATATTTAACTCCCAAACTGTAGTCAAAATACTATAAAATGTAAAAATATGTTTTAATACCAGCAATATATTTTTTGTTAAAACATTACCAGCAATACATTTTTGAAGAAAACAAAAATCTTGCCAGCAATATATTTTTGGAAAAAAATATTACCTGCAATAAAAATCTTGTCGGCATTAAATGACACATTGAGGTTGATACGCCGTAAAACAAAACAAAACCAAAAAAAAAAAAAAAAAAACAAAGAAAAAGTTTTCGCTTACATAATTTCACTCGGAAAGCTTGGGTCAAAACAAGGCAGGCTTTTCAGTAAATTCCTACAGTGCTGCATGCATTTAATCTATCTCATAATTCCGACCGGTCTCCTTTTTGTGAGATATACAATTTTGAGAATTGAAAATGAGTCTCATAGTAGGAAAGCCATTACTATAACCACTTGGTCATGCGCCATTTTGATAAAGCAATGAATTGGCTAAAACCGTTATTTCTGACGTGACACACACTTGCATGGATAAACTTGTTACTATATGATTGTAGATAATTTTGTCAGGAAGTGGTCTTTATACGACATAAGACAAGCTAACTGATGGAACATAGATGAATATGAAATATTTAAAAAAAAATAGTTATAATATATATATATATATATATATATATATATATATATATATATATATATATATATATATAAGTGTCACATGAAAGGTAAGAGCCTTAACATAGAAAACCGCTTAAGTTATTATTTAAAAAAAAATATTTCTAGTAGGATAGATTTAAAACTTCAAGAGAATGTAATACATAATACAAATGAAAATTGTATAGAATTTTTAAATAAATGTGATTTTCTTGTATTTTCCTCTTTTAAATTAATAGGCTAACCGTCAGTGCTGAAAAAAAACAAAAAACAATCCGACCTTTTTTAACGGCACGCTTTGTCATTGCATTTTCTCTCACTTCTGATGCAGCGAAGGGTTTTTGAAAAATAGGTTTATTTCTTTTTTTATTTTCTTTCTTGTCTTTTGCAGTTCCGTATTTTCCGTATTTTTCACTTTTCTTTATGAATATTTCCTAAATGTGAATGTGCATTCTCTTTAAATCTTTGATGTAAGTTCACACGAATACACAAAGGTGGTATTCATTTTCTGCTGATAATTTTAAATAAAAGTATTGAAATCAACTAGTAAAGCGGCAGATTCATACTAATGTTCGTCTTAAATACTCAGAAATTTTACTCTAATGAAATAGCTTAAGGCATTGGGCGATTTTAATACAAAATTACTTTCATCGCGGTAGAACTAGTAAGACATTACACAACATGACAACTATGAGTAATATAACTTGATTTATCTGGAGTTGAACAGAGGGAGAAAATGAGAAGTTAGGCAAAAGGAAGTTATATTTTATTCTTTGTTTCGCTTTCGTTTAGTGGTATATCACTTTCTATGGATTATTTATTGCTGAATTCTAAATATTTCGTACGCAATTATGATTTTTATTTTAGAAATAATAATGTTTTTAGTGAGACAACTCTTACTAATTAACACAAGCAGATGTAAATTTATAACTATCGCAACGATATTGACGAAACAACCTGGAATTGAACCTCAGCTCTTAAAGGAATAATTCCGAATTTATCAATTATTTACACCAACCGCACATCCAAACTTACAGAACCTGGTATTTTCACGTGTTCACCCATCTAGATAGTGACAAGGCACGACGTTGCTTAACTTCGCTGATCATATGGGGAGCGGTGAAAAATATTTTTTTACTTCAAATTTGTTTGAATTGAACAAGGGAAATCGCCTCTAATTGTAATTGCCTCTGGGGCAAAGCGTCAAATGAAAGAAAACTTTGGTATAAATGTCTGGCTTTTGAGCGATGGTATCCGCACACAAGCAGGCACACATGCGAGAGTGCTTGTGTCTTTATATATTCTACATAGACAATGGCGTAATGAATGTCGACTTGAACGGTCCCCTTTTCACATTAGGCCAGATCTCTCACAGAACTCTAAGGTAGCATGTTCCTTCAGTGTCTGTCTAAATTTCTGAGATGAGGTATTATGTACATTATTTACATTATTAAGACTATTGTCCTCATCTTTTTCGCCATATTTATTACAACGTTTCGTTGTACCCTCCGGCCTTCATCAGTTGGTTGGAATGTTGAAATGGTGTAGACTGCCATGTTTGATGGATGTCAGTTATCAGTTATCTCATGATAATTCCCCTCTGAAATTTCTCCACTGCCTTAGCCGGGTATTTTGGGTACTGTAATTGAATCAAACTAACGTCTTCATCCACTGTGCCATGTGTCCTTGAGGACATCTGTGTATGAATTTCTGGATATTATAAACCTAATGTCTTCAGCAACCATTTTTACCAGTCCTCACATTGCAATTTTTGCTGTTACCATTTCATGTTTTTACCAGAGCTCATCTTGCAATTTTTTTGTTATTATCGCTTTTCTCTGGCACTCCTTATTACCGGTTCCCTTATGCTTGGTCGGCTCAGGAGATTTTTGTGACCTAACATATGTGCTGATTTCTTAAGTTTACGAATTTTCCAATGATATTCTTTGTCTATGGTCTCAACCTGATCCCACAAAGTGCGGTGATCTCCATATGTGGTCAGCCACGCCTGATTTTTCCACTTCCCCTCGTGTTACTGCTTTCTGGTGTTCTTGAAACCTTACCTTGAGGGAGCGGCCTGTCTGTCCTTTATATTTCCTTCCCCAGCAGCACAAGATAGTGTAAACATAGTCTTTACTCATGTTCTCCTCTAAGGGGGGGTCTTCCTCGGGAAAGATATACGTGAAGTGTCGTCAGGTTTGTTGTCCTGAAGTTATATGGACCGCAGATCATTTGTATTTTCTCTGATAACTGCTTAACATAAGGCAGGCAGACTGTTTTCTGAGTGTTGTTGTCCTCCACTTGTACCTGTCTATTCCAGTTTTTTGGGGCTGCTGCAATATACCCAGGGTATTTGTTACGTTGTATGGTACTACGTATACTGAACACTTGGGAACTGATGGTATCAGTAAGATCAATGATGAAGATCAGAAACAGTGTAGAGCCAACGATATAGAAACGCGCGTACGTGTGAAAGAATCTGAAACAAAACAAACTTCATTTCACGATTTGATAGGAACGATTGGATTAAATCAAACAATCATCCTGAAATACCATAGCCCTTGAGGTTATGTAGAAGGTCAGCGTACCAAACCCTGTCAAACGACTTCAAGATCTCCGAGATCAACATTTCTAGCTTCGTTGTCATAATCAAGAACTTGATATACATATTCAGTGATGGTCGTTAGCCCGACAGAGTTAGACCTGACAAAAAAGAAGACATATTGTTTGTCAGAGAGTAGGTCGTGAGAAGTAAGATGCTGACCCACTTTAGCATTGATTAATGCTTCGAATACTTTGCCAGCTTTCATCTAGGAGGAGAGCTCAGACGTGCATTTACGAACACGATGATTGATAACTGTTTTCCATGAGACGTCACGAAGAAGTCCCAATCCGCACGTTGATGACAGTAGGATGTTCTTGACTGGTAGTTTGAACGGAAAGATATACTTACAGTACAGCATGATCAGACTTGCGTAGAGGACAGAACTTCAAGTACGGCATGAGTCTGGGATAGAGTGAAAATGTGATCTAGAAGAGATGCGGATCCATCAGGTATACTGGGAAAAAGTGTGGACATATCCACAACTTGCGTAACGGATTGAGTGATTAAGGGTCTGGATTCTAGCGGAGACAGTGACAGAATTGTTTAAGCCATCGGGCATGGTGGATATTAAATTGACGAAGCACAAATATATGTGCAGGCATATGGTGGGAGATGCCCTTTGTCTATATTATCATAAGTACTATCTAGTATGCAACAGTCATGATAGAAAAGGGAACGGTCGAGAAAGAAGAGATAGCAGAACGAGTTAAGTAGCAAGAAACGGAAACACACGCAAGAGTGAGGTGAAAATTCAAGCGAGCGGTTGATGTTCACGGACATAAACACCCAGGCGATGTACGTGGACATTAGAATCCTTCCTAAGGAGAGGAAGATAACAAGGACTCGAGAAATTCAGACGAGAGGATTGAAGAGTTAACATTAGTTTCACAGAGAACTAGACTGTCGGAAAACTTTTCGAAGAGGAACGATTCAACACTGTAGAACTGGATACGAACAGCATGAATGCTGGGGAAAGAAAGGTTGAGGCGTTTACGGGATTTTTGTTGAGCTGGTTTAGATTTATATCCTTGGAATATTATAGTCATGTTGTGATATTCTGGTAAGGAACGCCCTAGGGTAGTAGTATTATTCGATCGTCTAATGTAAAATGTGCAGGAGGTGACTAACGCTGACTGCATCATTGTCTGATATGCGGGTTACCTACCAGAAGTGCATGCATTGACACCTTTCCAGAACTGCTAGAACTCCGAAATTATTCACTGTCTATCGGAGCAGCATCTGAAGACGATAAGCAGGAATTTAGTCTCTAAACTGCCAGTCGGGAACAGCAAACCGAAAACTGCCAACTCAGTACACTCAGTATGAAGATACGTTGCCACCATCTACACATATCGCAAAAAGATTAATGACAGCCTATTTATTAAGGCCAGAGAAAAGGAAAGAAACCGGGAATCCCTTTTAAAACAGGAAACAAGCTATGAAACTATACTCCTGTTCAAGAGAAGGGGGAGGAATATGACACGTCGATAGGAAGTCCTATCTACTCCCATAAAGAAAACAAATAAAAATCGATCAACCAAACAAATCAAACACACAAAAAATGTTAAAAAAAAAAAAAGTACTAAAAACAGAAATCAGACAAACAAAACAGACGTAGTTATGATTTCCAGTTATTTCGAAGAATGAACATTCAGATAACTAATTTGGTGAGTCAGTCAGTGGCCACAGAACTTTTGATCGTGCGATGTTGAATCGATATACTAATATATCAGGAGAGAAAGGAGGTAATAGAAATTTGGTAACAAAATTTCTAAACCTTACACTATTCCTAGTAAGGTACCTGGTCTGTTGGCTAGTGTAGCAGTTTGACATATTATGTATGGTGTAGACTGACATCGTTTAAATGGTGCTTTGAAACAATTACTGCGATTTTAAGGGAATTTTTTTCTGATTTCTATGGCTGAATGCATACGACTACCTCTCACTTGCGAAGTGGGGCGTTGGGGATGCGCGGTAAGCAAGTATAAGATAAAATTAAAAAAATAAAACAATGAACACACAGACAAAAAAAAAATAATCCGGAAATAGGATGGCATAGAAAAGTGATAAAATGCAACGAAAACAAACATCAAAGAAGTTAAACACACGAATGTCGCAAAACAAAAAAGAGAATGAATGTGTTCATTCCAATGATAGCAAGGACTGGAAAAAGGCAAATGGCGCGAGTTTTGAATTAATATTAGAACAAGAATGACATAGTAATGCCAACATTAGAAACAGGGGGAGGGTATAATAACTGAGGTAGAATGGTTTTGGGAAATGCCAAATTTTGACCTTCCATTTTTTCCACAGTCCCTTTTTAAGCGGTTTACATTTTTAAATATGTGTGTAACATATCCTCCCTTGTTGCGAAACCGACAAGCCAACTTTACCCACTCACTTACCTACTAAGGATGTATTCACATTAAAATGAGTGATACCACTAAATAATGTACTAGCACTATATGCAGTCGTGGAATATATATATATATATATATATATATATATATATATATATATATATATATATATATGACAATACGAAAACTGTAATAGTTGATGACGCATTTCGTACAATGTGGACTTTTTATACGGACATTGGACTAAACGAGTCAACAACTACTACAGTTTTCCTATTCTCATTTATATTTATAAATATTATCTTTTCTACAAGTTAACTCTGAGAAATTTTCATATATATATATATATATATATATATATATATATATATATATATATATATATATATATTTATATATATATATGGATTGATGTGAGTTTGTGACCGTCGGTTTCACGGTATTTGAGATCGTCAGACAAACTGATTATTTTTAAATTTTCACCAAATTCATGTATGTCTGCCTATATCGGTGTTTTTTTTTATGTAAGTGGGATGAAAAATTATCGGAACGCGACTCATACTTAGGTAAACTCACTGAAGCACACAGAAACATATGTGAACAGTGTGGGACTAGACATATATGAGCATCCATGTGTCGTTGCGTACAGACGTACGCATTTGGTCGCTGTTTTCTATGTTGGATTGTGGAGCGAATATTTGTTTTTGTCTGTTGCACTGTCAACGCCCAGACCGTTCTTCTATTTTGTTCGCTGAATAATGTTTTCTTGCACACATATGCAAGAAAACATTTCTTGCATATATGTATGAATAGATCTGTGTAAGACTATGATAGGTAAAAATTGCTATTATTTTCAACTTTTTAAGGATGTTTTGTTGTTATTTTAAAGCCGGTTATTTGCTTCTTTTGGGCGATTGCGCTTATGTAAATGGCAGAAATTCCAATTTGTAACACTTATTAGCATTTATGCGATGGTATTAATTTTGCTGGGGGAGGGAGAAGTAGGTGTAATTGTGGAGAGATCCGGTAATGGTAATTGTGGTACCGTAGTAATAGTGGACTATACAGTTAAGTGGTAGAAATGATCATAGTAATGGTGGTGGAATGATAACAACAATAATTATAATTATTATGATGGTAGTTTGAACTAGAAGATAATTTTTGGTGTTATGGTGTCACTGATTCCTCTTTACATGTTCATAGGGTCAATGTTGTCTTATGTAGAAGTGTTAGTTGGTATTTTTTTTATCCGTTTGTCGTAAATTGTGATAATAGTTATTTGTTTCCATGTCTGCATTTAGAAATTATATACATACATACATATATATATATATATATATATATATATATATATATATATATATATATATATATATATATATATAACGTCGCTATCACTAGTGATCGCATTTAACACCTTCCTAATCACTATGAGACAGATCCATCTCTTTCTGAATTCTTTTCACTCTCCTCAGAATGACACCAAACATTCTGCAATTTATTAGAAATTTACTGAATAATAAATACATAATACTGATGTCACTGCAGGACTTTATCTAGAATTTGAAAACCGGCGCAAAACAATCTTCCAAAGAACTTTCTATGTAAACATGTATTTGGAATGATTTCATCTCAGATATATATATATATACATTATAAGCTTGAAGGAGAGAAAGGAGAAATTAATGTGAAAAATAGTAGCGCTGAATATATAGACACGTTGACGGTGTCGAAAAAGGGACGCAGATAAAATATGAACGCAAGGTCAACTTCCATTATACGGTGTCAGGATAATAACTGAAAATACTTAATAGGCAAACAATAAAATTTATGACGCTGCCCACAGAAGTCCACAAGAGAAATAATATTGGAAATTTTTATGTAATGGGATATGGACTCAACACAAAATCTGTCGATTTAGATGTTATAGAAAAACCGAACGAAATAGGAAAGTATAATAATGATTTCATCCAAAACAAATAGACTACAAATGAAAGATGAACAGATATTTGTTGCTAAACCTTGGCAAAGAATAATTTCGATCCGTTCAAGAACCAGTTGCATGGAAGTCAAATCAAAATAGAAACACTTTCTTCAGGACTATTTCGTCTTATCCTCTGACGTTTTTAGGACTTTGTAACCTTTTGTAAATTTCAAATACAACTCATTATTTAATCTACATATATATAGTATAATATATATATATTTTATGTTCCCCTTACTATTACGATTCCTAAGGATATCTCGTGTTGTTCTTATTGAGTACAGCTCATTTATTTTTTCACCCAGTTCCCACTCAGCCTATATGTAAATCGTCCAGCATAGAGACTGTACTCATAAGTGAGCAAAGCGGAACGTTGAAATAATAACAAAAGCCTTGACGATATCGGATGATAACAGTTCGTCACAAAAATTCAGGAAGAACCTTTCTTCATGCTTATCAGACTAAGGTATATGGATTGATATTAATTATCTCACGGAAATAAATGACAAAAGACAAAATACTACCAAATAAAGCTGGGATGCGGTGAATAGATGAATGAATATAACAACAAAACTAATGGCGATAAACAAATGATGAACACTGATACAGTGGAAGACTGTACATAAAACTGTTGTGAGGTAAAGTGTACACAGACGGTGACGCTCTGAAGTCCAATATTATAAAGAGCTTCAAAGTATGAGGTTAGCAACAATTCAATCGCTGTCAGGCTCATGACAAATTTATCGATTTCTCTTAATTCGCGCAGAGAGGAAACCAGACGAGGCTATGCCTACAGGCTGAGATACTTCTGGAAAGATAGACAAATCTGTCCCCGTGTACGCTGTCTAAGTGGGATTTTTGACCGAGTCTACTGGCTCGTAAACACCACACATATAAACCTGCCTTGTGCCACGTTTCTGCTTTTTGAGAGGATTGGGATACCAGTCGAATCAGAGTGGGTCCCGGGCTCTCAGCAAAACAAGACCTCTGTCTTTTGGTAGTGACTGACTCAGTCGGGGCCCCCTACGATAAATTTGACCTTCAGTGGGGAGACTGGTAAATAGTAATTGCATCGGAGTTAGTTTCAGGCTTCTAAAAAGACCTCTGTCTTCAGGTAGAGACTGACTCAGTCGGGTTCCCCACTATAAATTTGACCTTCAGTTGGGAGACTGGTAAATAGTAATTGCATCGGAGTTAGACGCAGGCTCCTAACAAGACCTCTCTCTTCTGGAAGGGCGTGACAGAACCTCTGTGTTCGGGCAGAGGGTGAATCAGGCAGAGCTCTGTCTTCGGATAGAGTATCAGCTGACAGATACAGTGAAGTAATGTGCCAGAGCCAGCTTTCATGCGGGCCACGTAAATTCTGGCCAAAGCCTAGGGATATTATGCCCCACAATAATCGCGACCTTGTGTCACAACTTATCCCAGTGTGGGGATTGAGTAGAGACCGTCGCATCGGAATCTGGTATTCCGTTGCCATACTTGCGACAAACTTCTGTCTTCGGGCGGAGGTTGAGAAAAACAGGCAAAAAATGTACCAGACACCGCTTTCGTGGGGTGTTGGGTAAATTTTGACCACGGGCCCGCTTGTAAATACTCGTTTTCCCTACAATAATCCCGCCCTTGTTTCACAACTCATCTCAGTGGAGGGACTGAGTAGAAACTAGTCTTATTCGAGTCCGTCTTCATACTGACTATACAGGCGTTGCAGCAATAGCCTAAGCTTAACGAAATACGTTATATCAAGTATGAGTGTGCGTTATAGCAATAACGTTCAATAACGAAATTATAATAAAATCTATTTAAAACACCAGAAACGGTTTCGAACAAATAAACTGGACAAATAATTTATAACTGAAATTCAAGCTGATTCCTATTCATTTTAAGGTGGCGACCGATAAATAAAGCGATCTCTTAAGAAGTGGACATGGTGCCCGAGGCGAAAACTGAAAGAAAAAATTAATAACAAATATATTTCTATCTTGCGGATGTGATAAACTATGGAATATAAATGAAAGAAATCGTGTCTATATTCATTTGTATATTGAGAAAGGCCCCACGGTAAGCTTCAGAATAAATGAAAAAAATATAGATGGAAGAAATGGAAAGTTTGAATGTAAAAACATAAAAAGCGATTTGTTGACTTCTTTCAGACAAAAGGAACGTCATATTCTGTAATCAATTGTAGGAACGGTGCTAGTCTAAGTAAAGCTTAATATATATAAAGCTTAGTATTTTAATTCATACTGTTTTGCTCGAAGGTTACTAACCATTTATTTTTAAATTGATTTTTTGGGAATTTTATTCATTCTATAGCCACCAATATAAAACTTTGCATGAAATAAAGAACTTGACTTGGGATTAATATTGAATGATAATGATGAAGAGTTCTAGGGAGGGCCCGGTTTACTAACCCTGATCAAATAGCCAAATATCAACTTATTTGATGGAGTGGCTTCACTGCTCCTTATTTGAAACTAAAAAAAGAAAAAAAGAACAGCCTTCTAATCTAAATATATGTTTAAATAATGCATGGGCTATATTTCCCATCCGACATTACTTCCTATTAGTTTCAAGGTATATATTTAGTGGGTGGCACGGGTAAGTATTGGATAGGGGCTCGGATTTAGGAATCGGAGAACCGAGTTCGAATTCCATTCGTGTCCATTATATTCACTTACATGGTAATACCATTGGAAAAGGTATGAATCCTCTTCTTCTCTTCCCAGCTCTAGGTAAATAGCAGGAGACAGTGGGTTCTATAACCTTGAATGGCAACCAGTCAAGGAGAAGTAAAAACTGAATTCAAAACCGGCCTGGTGAAGGTTGGGCTCTATCTTTTCCAATAAACACCACTTCTACTGTGGCTGCAGTATACATAGTGTCCCTTTGTCCTTATGGGTCATGGGATAATATATGTATATATATATATATATATATATATATATATATATATATATATATATATATATATTATAATTTAATTGACTTAAAATGTTTTTTTTCGCTAGACAGTTCTAACCATGTTTCAAAAATGGAAGCTAAAAGCTCCGAATTTAATTTTGTAATTAAATTAAAGAAATTAGTTCCATTTCATCCTCAAGCGAATTTTGGAGTAACTTTAAAAATTACTGGGTTTTAAATATACAGTTAAAACAAAATTCATGTTTCCAAGGTTACAGATTATATTTTAATGTATCAGTGATTGTTACGTTTTGGTAGTGGGTAGGGATGTATTTTTCAATGAAATCTAACATCCTTTAAAAGCGTGTCGTCTGGATTTTTTTTTTTTATAAATTTTATTGTTAATATATATATATATATATATATATATATATATGTGTGTGTGTGTGTTATATGTATATATATATATATATATTATAAAATATATATACATTATGTATGTTATATATATAATATATATTTTTAATATATATATTATATATATATATATATATATATATATATATATATATATATATGTATATAAATGCAAAATAAGAAACTTATATATGTGTGTTTATGTAAACCGTAGAGTTGTAGAAAAATGTATTTATTTAGATCATTTTTTGGCAACTCATAATCAGTTTCTCTTTCAAGGCGCTTAAACGAAACCTAATGTAATAATCACATCACGCCCTCCGGAATATAAACACAATATATATTTCAATTCAAATATCTGTCAATAACTCTCTGTCTAACGATTTATCGATTCTAGCTAAAGCTATGTATATATTTATATTTTCGTATGTATAATGTTGAGGAGTTACCTTGCTGAAGTAAGCATTTCCCAAACAAACACACACACTCTCTCTCTCTCTCTCTCTCTCTCTCTATATATATATATATATATATATATATATATATATATATATATATATATCGGTATACGTAGTCTATGTTCGTAAGATATAGACATATAGGTGAATATCGCGGTAAATATTTCGGAAGCGCAGAGGAAACCCTTCAGTCGTTCAGTATTTTTGCGTAATTTGCTAACTGAACTACTCCATTTGATGAGATTTAATTACGTCGAATTGTTTGGTTCAGCCCCACAGGTGAAAAACTAGGCTGTAATAGTGTAAATACAGGTGTGTTTTTATGATAATCTTTTATTTATTTATATTTTTGTCCTGCCTAAATTATATGCGCCAGCGGGTAAGTGAAGCATATATATTTGCTTGAGCCTGGCTCGTATAGGAAGACGTGTTTCTTTATTTAATTGATAAATACCTGCATATTGATAGTTCGATTGATAAACTGTTTTAAACATAGAAATGTACGTCCACACACAGTCATGGGCACATACGAAATGGTATAAATATTAGTAGAATTCCAAGTATGACTCGAGTGTATTTAGCCATCAACATTTCATTCATACAAATTTGGTTAAAGACAGACGATATTTAATTGTTGAAGATTTTTTCTACATTAAGAATATATTTTCACGCTTATGGTAAATATTAAAACTTGAATTGTCCAATATCTTAATAATCTCGGATTTGATAAACTATTAAAAGTTTTATTTTAGGGCTATATCATTTTTATCATTTTCAAATATCTTCTCTTCGGTCTATCATTGACAGTATCTGTTAACCTATCGTTTTGTTGTTGTTATTGTCATTTTTATTATTAGTAGTGGTAGTGGTATTAGTAGGATATAATAAGCACTTTCCGTGAGACCCGGGTTCGAATTTTACAATAACCGATCTGTCAAGAAGGTGACATCTTGATGCTATCGGTTTCTACGAGGCGATACCATCGTGCGGAACCTTTGGAAGGTGACTGAAACTGAGCTACGGGTAATGAAATTGGGTAGACGGAGCCATTAGGATAAGTCATCTTGACCAATGTCTTGAGCGTGATGGCCGAGATCACGCTAGAACTAAGCACACTCTCCCAGAAACTGTAACTAGAGTCCGCTCCATAGGGATCTGTATTTGTTGTACAAACACAAATATGCCTCATCAGACGTCTACAACAGGGATTAGCTAGACCCATCGTAGACAGGCACCCTCGGATACGAGTAAGTGCTCCAATTACATTACTATTAATATTCTTATAATTATTATTATTACAAAAGAGAAGATTGCGATTTAAGAAACAAATGAAAATATCTTGTTTAACAACATTTCCACACTATGTCTGTTTCTTGAAGTTATGTATTTTAAACTTAATTTGAAGACGGTCTCTAAGTTTTGCTAAATTAATTACATTTATAATAATAATAATAATAATAATAATAATTATTATTATTATTATTATTATTATTATTATTATTAATAATAATAATAATAATAATAATCGTAGCAATATTTATCTGTTTATGAAAGGTATTTAATGTGTTGATTCAAATTGATAAAATTTTATAAAAGTTTTTGGTTATTTATGATTAACTCACGTATTACATATATATATATATATATATATATATATATATATATATATATATATATATATATATATATATATATATATATATATATACGTATGTATATATGTATATTCCATCTATTTTGGTAGCATATTAACATTCAAAAGTGTCTGATTAAAAATTTAGTTTATTTTCAATAAAATCATTTTGTAAACACGTATGAGCTTTTTTGATTAAATAGATCAAAAAACTTACTGTCATTTTCCCGAGTACTTCCGATATAATTTGGGGGATTTTGCGGTTAAATCATTAACAATTCATGTCATGCAAAGCTAAAAACGTTAATTTATATATCGTAAGAGAAATTCTTTGCGGTCGAAATATTATAATTGTGAATATGCTCGTGAACAAAACATTAGTTTCATAATTTAAGAAAAATAATGGAATGGCAGTAACTTAGTTAATGAACGTTTATGGAAACAATTGGTCCGCAGTACGAAATTCCGGAGAAAAAAAATATACTACTAAGACATATCACTCTATTAATTGAACTATTTATTAGGTTGGTGCTAAAATAATATCGTTTTTTGACGTATTTTTCAACGTCAAAAAACGATATTATTTTTGCACCAACCTAATACTTAGTTCATGTCACGTTAACTGAAAAACACTTACAACAAAAGTATTTGTGGATTTACCAAATTACAAAATTCATATTAAAAAATTCTCACTTGAAATATTTGAACTTTAGCGTTGCGGCTTGTACGTTCCAATATTATATAACCATTAATAAATAAAACATTCTTAAAAAAAACATCTTTCGGTCTACAACACATTTATTTCGTTTTCGAGTTTTGATTTTAAAGGAAAAGATTACAGCCTGATGATGAGGATATGAAATTCTTGAAAGTACTTGCTGCTCTAAAAAAATATACCAGATCCATTTGACAAGAATTTTATACATAAGGATCATTCAGTGGATTGTTAGAAGTTTAATGCTTATATTAAGTCTGTTAGCGAAGAGAATTCGCCATAAATTGCATTAATATTGCTGATTTAGTGTATGATTATTACTTTATAATATATATATATATATATATATATATATATATATATATATATATATATATATATATATGTCTGTATGTATTAACTATGTTACCGCTAAGCATAGAACAGAATTGCATTAATCCATAAAACGAGCCTCGACACTCGTCGATCCAAACAAGTAAACTACAGTATTTCTTGATCAGTTGTTTCGTGTTCCCTTTGGGCATCACTTCTCCAATGACAGCTGTCGATGTGTCCTTACTATTGTGAGTCGCTCATGTGTTTCTTTCTCAAAGGTTCCAGAGACGTAATTGTCCAGGTTATTAAAACAAGTAAAGCAGTTCGCGGGGTACGTCAGAATCTCCAGTCTCATGTTAGTGTCGATCATGAAAATTCCTAACCAAGCAAGATATGAGATGCGTGTGTTTTATTCGAAGCAGCGTGAATTTGATCCAAAATTATTCGATCCAAGGAATTAACAGCATGTCAATTTTGTCATTAGCACTGCAGATAAAGGATTCCTCCCTTGGTTCATCACGCTGAGTCTTATAATAGACAGCAGGAACTTGATGCGCATCTACTTGAGAACACTGTTTTCGCCAACGTATGTTTTAAATTACCATTTTACAGAATCTAGCGAAATCCATGTTGATGTGGTGGCGGCTATTGACATCATTAGAGCTTCAGTTTCATTTCCTGTGACATTGTGGTAGGTATTATGATAGTGCTCTGAATAAAACAGTAAAAAAAATAAATTACGGCGCATGCGGCATACCAGTGTTTTAGGATTTCTACCATTTTGAGGTGCTTAAATATCTATTCACATAGCCCTGGCTCATCATGTTTAAAGAAGTGCGGAAAAGTGCAATATAATAAGATATATTAATGTATATTACGATGCAGTATTCTCGGAAATAAAATCATACACAATATAACTCTGTATGAATATATAGTTCAGTGTAAAAAATAACTGCTCGATGTCATTTTGCAAATGTTTCAACGTGCATAGCCAATTAATTCACTAATATTAAGCAATTTATCCATTTTTTGGTAAAAAAAATCCAAATGATGCATAATTTAGCAAAATCCACATTATTACTTTAAAGGAAAGTAACTATTACACGCACATAAACATACACATACATACATGTATATATATATATATATATATGTGTGTGGGTGAGTATGTGTGTGTGTGAATTACAAAAGTGAAACCCAAATTACCCCATTAAGATGGCCATTTCATCCCAGGGTGATTCTCCCTGGGACTAGTTAATGCAAATACATTTATTAACAAAAGTCCCATGGACGAAATGACCATCTGAATGGGCTAAATTTGGTTTCATCTTTGTAATTCACTTATATGCTATATAATAAATATATTGAACTCTCTTTTGTCGATCAGTTTTAACATTTTATATTGATAGGATCAACCCGGATTACTTACCGACAGATTTTTACATATATATATATATATATATATATATATATATATATATATATATATATATATATATATATATATATATATATATTATTTACAAGAGATTATAATAAAGAAATTAACAACTTTTTATTATAATCTCTTATAAGTAAAATATAATAACACTATATGATTCTAGTTAGTATTGAGCACATTTTTAAAAGTAAATGCTGTGGATTTTTACTTCATTTGTTATTACTCTAATTTGGGTTTATATATATATATATATATATATATATATATATATATATATATATATATATGTGTGTGTGTGTGTGTGTGTGTGTCTGTGTGTTAAATTCGATATAAACCTGCGTTACATCTGACGCAATTCGACATCTCGGCTACTGACTGCTTCGTTGTCATAGAAAACTTTGAATAATGCATTTGAACACAAAATCCTGTCTAAGAACAGATTTTTTTTTTCTTATAAGATTTGTCGAATAATTATTTTGGTAGACAAAAATAAATAAATATACCATTTAATAAATAAACGCAGCTTCTACTCGGATTTGAGTTTCCATAAAAATAACGTTTAAATAATACAAATCTGTCGGGTTAATAAATTAAAAAAAAAAAAAATTCCTTTCTTTAATGCTTTGTTTATGTTAGTATATAAAACTGAGTTGATGTGTTTAATTCGAACGTCGGAAAACAATTTGGGTTTAATTTTAACCATCGACACACACCCTAGCCATGAACTCTAGTGACGTTTTCTACTCTCAAAAGAGAGAAAAAGTGTGGTGCGTGTTTGTGTGTGTGCGTGCATTATAAATATTATTTAGAAATATGTATTCATCTTGGCACAGGAATTACCATGTTTCGAAATGTTTAAATAATTATTATAATATTATGGCCTAGTGTGTAAGGAACATTGTTGTTTTTAAAAAAAATAATCTCTAAATAACGCTGAATTATATATCTGTCTATTTGTTCTTCCTATATATATATATATATATATATATATATATATATATATATATATATGTATATATATATATATATATATATATATATATATATACATATATATGAATAAATATGGACAAGTGGAAAACTATACTTTGCCTCTTCTCTCTTTTTATTCATTTTGTCTTTTCTATTAGGTCGGTTCAAAAATAATGTCGTTTTCTCGCATAGTAACATATGTGAGAAAACGATATTCTTTTCGCACCAGCCTAATACATATACACTCTGAATTTCAGAATACACACACACACACTCTCACACACACACATACATATATATATATATATATATATATATATATATATATATATATATATATATATATATATGTATATGTATGTATGTGTGTATATATATATATATATATATATATATATATATATATATATATATATATATATATATATATATATATATATATACTTCATTTTCTTAGATATATATTTTAAATAAGAGATAGTTGCCCTTTTGTCTTTCGTACAGCCCCAATACTTCTTTGCATTGATTAAACGATGTTCCGGACGCATTCTTCGAAATTTGTCATAACATCGCACTAATCTCCTTTAATTGCTTGGCTGCATATCCAGGATTCGAATTTCCATTTGAACCATGTCCCAAAATATCTTCTCTAGGTGAGTGATTCACTGACACTGGTTCGACTTTAAGCCAGAAAACTCGTTACTATATTCTATGTAACAAACTGTCACTATATCTCTTCGTGACGCGGTGTCTTGTTCAAATGGATGTGACCAGCTGAATTTGGGTGAACCGTAATTGTAATTCTAACATAGTAACTTGGTAACCTGCTGCAGTTGCAGTTGAGCGATAATTTATTTGTAATAATTGCACTAATTTATATCAAGATACTATTGCTCATACAATTAGCCAGTCAGTATCAAAGCTGATACAAGTTTCTATTTATACATAATTACATGCTGATTGCTCGAAATTATAGCCTAAAAAATTGGATGTCAAAAAAGGTAACCAGCTACATCGTACCAGGCAACTTTTATCCAATCTAATTTTTGTCTTCTTTTATAATTCCTGCCGAATTTATAGCCTCATTTTCGGTATCTTTTCTAACAGAATTGAAATCTGTCGTGCTCTCTTGTCGCTGAAGCCAATCTGCTTCATTGTTCGATGCGTTTGCTTCAGAGTTGCTCTACTGCATAGAGATTGGACGAAATAATTAGATCAGGTCCAAATTCCACCCCTATAATTCAAAGACCTATTATATTAAGAAATTTGACTAAAACTTTGTACTTACAGGTTATATTGTAAATACGTTTATTTGTCTAATTTACTGTCTTCGTTTTATTTATCTTTAGAATTTAATAAAATTTAAGCTAAATCCGTGACCTATCTGAGATCGAAGAAGAGCATATCGTTGGAGATCGCATGGCAGGAGCCTCGATCACTAAGGTTGCTGAACTGTTTCGTTTTTCAAGAGCTACCATATCAAGAATTATGACGGGGCACCTCGACGTGTAATAGGTAGAAAGCTTGTCTTTCTATATCAATTACGACTGAGTAGTGAGTTCCAGTTGTGCTTAGAAAATCACTATAAAAAACTATGATGCAATTCGAGAAACAGGGCAAAATCTCTACCAACCGTAACTATTCGGGCCGGAATTGAAAATTACTGAGAGAGGCTGACGTGCATTGAAAAGCAATGTGGCAAAAAATCATCGAACTACTACGACCAAAGTGACTTCTTAGTTGAATAATCTTTTGAATATTCCAGTATCTTCTAAAACTCTTCGTTGTGAGCTCCGTAAGGCTGCATATCATGAAAGAGCCAAGGTAAGGAAACCTGTTCTCTCTACTCGCAACATTCAGAGGATTTCAAAGTACAGAGATCACAGTGCCTGGTCTGCAGACAAATGGAAGCAAGTCATATTCTCAGACGATTCCAGTTTTTCTTTTTTTTTCCCAACTTCTGGGCGAGTTTATGTGTAGAGACAGACCAAAGACTCTTTCAACCCTGACTGCCTTCTTCCAACAGTGAAGGATTGAGGTAGATCAGTGCGTGTTCGAGTCGGCATATCTTGGAAATGTCTCGGCCCATTAGTTTCCCTGCATGGTAGAATCAACAGCCAAGATTACCTGAACATTTTGGGAGATCATGTTCATCTCATATCGTAGACTTTATTCCCTGATGGTGTGTGTATCTTTCAAGACG
The DNA here is from genome assembly GCA_963932145.1 of Acanthosepion lycidas. NCBI lineage: Eukaryota > Metazoa > Mollusca > Cephalopoda > Sepiida > Sepiidae > Acanthosepion > Acanthosepion lycidas. Next base: position 16,140,699 of record OZ010571.1, read on the forward strand.
ATAATGCGCCAATACATACCGCTCCTGTGGTTAAGAATTGGTATGAACAGCAGGAAAGTGAGCTAGAACACATCTCCAGATATCAATATTATTGAACATTTGTAGTGTATTTTGGAGCGACAAGTTAGGAGCCGCTCTCCTCCACCATCTTAAAGAGCTGGAGTAGGTGTTAATGGAAAAATGGCTGAAAATTCCTCTGGATGATGTCAGGAAGCTGTATGATTCCATTCCTTGACGTATTAAAGCTGTATGTGAGGCTAAAGGAGAACCAACTCCATATTAAATAAATTTTCTTTGAATTTAATTTCTTTAATTTTTTTTAATTATTTTGTCCAACTATTGTACTTTCGTTGTAAATTCTCTTTATTTTGACTGTATGGATTCTTTTTTTTTCTGATTTTCTGACAGTTCGCTGTAAATAGTAAGGATGGGTGGACGTGAAGATCTCAGGAAATCAGTATTTATTATTAATACTCAGACCCGTACGTCTTTTCCCATCAACAATGTCTCACAATCAATTAAATCAGCAGTTCTCCATGAACATGTTTATATATCTACATCTATTTATAGTTGCCAAGTCAATGGACGCTTAGAGATTCATTAAGTTGGTACAAAAAATAATGACGTAATAATGTCGTTTTTTAACGTTAAAAATACGTCAAAAAACGACATTATTACGTCATTATTTTTCCATCAACCTAATAATTGACCAGTGAGTATAAATCTAAATTTTGTCTATAATTATAGGAAAAGGGCACCCAGGATCGTTTTTAGACAAAGAGAATGTAGACTTAGGAATCAACAATGAAATGTAACTGTTATTTCCCCACATCAGTGAAACTTATAGGCAAAATTAAATGTTGATTCCTATTCATGTTATCTATCTATCTATCTATCCTTTTAATTAGAATATTACTGAACCTTAAATTGTTTACTTCCTACACGAAATAGCTTCTTCCTACAGTCTTTATTTTGACTACATTTTTGTTGCCTCATGACTTTTCGTCATCTCTGAGAAGTTAGTTTAATATTAAGGATGACTGATATTACACAACAGATTAGCACGAAGTAGCATGCGAACTAAAAATTGTTAGAATAATTCCTGAACATATAAATCCAGACACAGGGCCGCCTATAACTATTATGGTTTTAGGTTTGGCTGGGTCCGTTTCTGTAATCAGTTGTCATAGGTGTCGATAATGGATTCAGTTTACCTTGCTGGATAAAAACTTCCACACGCGGAGTCATGCCGTATATGAAATTGTGCCTCAATTATTCAACAAGATTTTTACATACCACTAAGCCGAAAAAAACGTGTTTCCCTATTCCAAAGACAAGAAGAAATCTCTGTTCGGTTTTTTCAATGCTTGTGACATTGCGGAACTATCTATCTTCCCCATATTCACATCCTACCACCTCCTATTTCAGACATTATCATTTTACCAGTAACCCTTTATATCTTATCAGATTCACTAAGCAAACATATGGTGACAGTATATATATATATATACTAGCAGTAGACCCCGGCGTTGCCCGGGGATGTAACAGTAAGAGATAGATCAAGTATCGACCATCATAAAGACTGAAAAATAAAATTGATAAAGATTATTTGTTTAAGGTTGACGGACACGCATGTCTTAATTAGTTTTTTTTTTTTTTTACGAATTGGTCAAACCCAAACTCAAACAAAAACATTGTTTTCAATCGTTATGAGTCTACCGATTGAATAGAATTTTATCATAAATAGTTGTCTTGTAAATGGAATTTTTAAAGAATTCTGAATGTAAAAATAAAGAAAAAAGTGTGCAAGACAATAAGAAACACTACCTATCAAGAAAAAAAGTGAAGTTTGGTTGAAATCGGTTGAAAAATGTAGGAAATCCGATCCCATATATAAACGAACACAAACACACACACAAACACAAAAAACCAACCGGGGTTTTATAATAATTATAACTTGAAGTGAGTTGTCCCCCTTTCATTAATGCCTCTTAATCGTGTTTTCAAATTGATTTTGTGCAAAAACAATAGTCCTGTGAAGTTTTGTTGAAATTGGTTGAAAGGTGTAGGAAATCCGATCCAATATATAAACGTAACAAATACACACACACAATCTGCGTTTTATAAGTAAGATGATCTAACAAATCTTATTCATTCAGTAGCCTTTCTGTATTATTTTACAATTTTTGATTTTTACTTATTGAATACAGTTAAAAAAATTGCATATTTTGCTTGTGGTGATTCATAATTAGAATTCTGATTTGAATATATTTTCCACTCGTTGTTTCTAATACAAAAAATATTAACTTTATTTGGGTTTATTAATTATGATCTAATAAATCTTATTCATTTAGTAGCCTTTCTGTAATCTTTTACAATTTATGATTTTTACTTATTGAATACAGTAAAAAAAATTGGACACCATGTGTATTTAAAGTAGTTTCTGGTTATTATTTTTAGTTAGGAGGACTTGTGTATGTTTAGATTTCATTTGTTTACTTTTTGCGTATCGTTCTCTGAAAATAAACGCTTACCAGAAGTTAACGGCATTCGGACGATTGAGTAGCCGTCAGTAACTTCCGTCCGGATGCGATACACTTAACCGTGCATTCAAATTGATTTCGTGCGCTGTTAGAACCACCGCAATGTAATTTTACGTAGCCATGTGAAGTTTTGTTGAAATCGGTTGAAAAATGTAAGAAATCCCATCCAATATATAAACGTAGAGACACATACAATCTGCGTTTTATAATAAGTAAGATGTTACTAAAGAGGAACTCGAAACTAAAAAAGTGGAAATTTAAAAAGGTAAACCTAGGATAAATCCAAAAGGAAATGGTGTTTCAGTACAATTGGCTAACGTGTGTAGGGTTGGGTTGGAACTATAAAACAAAAAAAGCAGCTAGAACACGTAATTAACAACTTGCGGTGTCCGAAGTTGGCGAATAAAGTAAGCCAATTACGTGCACGTGGGCAACAATAAACTCAAAAGTTTGAAAGCACGCCCGAGTCACGCAGTAGAGATGGTTGACCTTGAGTGACGTTCCACTCTCTATTAAACACATCGGCGAAAGAGGAAATCACGGTAGATATCGCTGTCATTGAAGTAGGGGAAAGAATCGGTAACAGTGACCGTGCTCTCTCAACACAAACCTTAGGTGAATGGAGAGAGAGTGACAATACCCACTCTTTCTTAGCGAATATTGCGTATACTGTTGCGTTATTGCGTGTAATGGAGGCCGTCCGTAAGGGGAGGAGGGGGATGACCTTGGCGTCCGAAAATGCACCCACGTGTGGACAATTATTGAAGTTTAAAAAGTTAATTATGAGTTGAGGTCCGCTGAGGAATCGACGAAAATTCTCGTAAACCCCTAAGCAAGACACACGCCCCCCTCGTAAAAGACTCACCTGCATGAACAAAAAAAAAGAAAGAAAAAGGAATCAAGCAGAAATGTCGGGTACAAGGCAAGTACTGTCTTCTTTCCTTAATAATTATCATCTTCGAATTATTTTTGTTTTTTGTTTATCAGATTTCTTACGTCGGCATTTTTAAATTATTTCTTCATACATTCTTTTAAATATTGAATTAATTTCAAATAGAACCAATTCCTTATAAATGCCTTGTACCAAATTGCAAAGGGAATTATAAAAACGGCCCTAATGTACGTGGGATTATCTTTCCCTAAAGATAAAGAATTATCCGATGTTTGGATTCGGACAATCAGTAGAGATCGTTAGATTATTGTTTAAGGTTGACGGACACGCATGTCTTAATTATTTTTTTTCTTTTTTGTTTTTTTTTTACGAATTGGTCAATCTCAAACAAAAACATTGTTTTCAATCGTTATGAGTCTACCGATGGAATAGAATTTTATTATAAACAATTGTCTTGTAAATGGACTTTTTAAAGCATTCTGAATGTAAAAATAAAGAAAAAAGTGTGCAAGACAATAAGAAACACTACCTGCCAAAAAAACATGAAGTTTTGTTGAAATCGGCTGAAAAGTGTAGGAAATCCGATCCCATATATAAACGAACACACACACACAAACACAAACAACCTGGGTTTTAACCCGATGTGAGTTGTCACCCTTTCATTAATGCCTCGTAATCGTGTTTCAAATTGGTTTTGTGCAAAAAAAATTGTGTTTTTCCAATTTTGGGCGCTGTTAGAACCACCGCCAGGTAATTTTACGTAGACCTGTGAAGTTTTGTTGAAAAGTGTAGGAAATCCGATCCAATATATAAACGTTAAACACACACACACACACACAATCTGCGTTTTATAATAAGTAATATATATATATATATATATATATATATATATATATATATATATATATATATATATATATATATATATGTATATATTAATGATCATATTTCCGATTTCTCTGTTGCCATAATATTTGAAAATCTTTGTAACTTTTACTTTTTGGGGGGTTATTATAATTAAATATGCTCCACGTTAAGTCTAAAGAAAAAAAAACAAGATGTTCCTTTCAGTTTTCTGATTAATAATAATTTTACGGTGCGCTTAATAATAAAGATCAGATGACTCTTTCTTTAAAAAAGACGAAAAGCAAACCATTTCGGTATTAATGGTGCACTGCAATTAATGTGCTCATCTATCTATGTGATCTCAATAGAGAATTTTTTTTAATCAATTATCAATTCCTATTTATAGCTTTATTTTGGAAAATATTAGTATTATATATATATATATATATATATATATATATATATATATATATATATATATATATATATATATATATGAGGGAGTGGTTCCAATGATTGACAAGTGTATATTTGAAAGTGAAAAAGAAGCCGGAAACCTTTTTTTATAATGTGTACTTTTTAAATATTTACTTTACTTTATTTTTCCATATATTTTGCTACACGCGTTTCGGATCGTGTGACCTTCATCAGGAGAAGAATGATTAATTATTTTTTTCTCATCTTTTTATGCAATAGTAATCCAAATTATTCTTGAACTTCTGGAGAAAATATTCTTCTTCTTAAGAAGGAATAAAACAATTAGGATTAGTTAAAGAAAGCGAGATGGTATAACAACAGTTTCAAATTGGTATAAATATTATCCTAAATCTCTAGTTGAGGGAGCAAGTTTTATCATCCTCTGCGATTTTTCTATCAACACAAATCGAACGATACATCAACGATACATTGACCCAGAAATTATTATTAAAGTTAGAAAAGAAAGAAGGTTGCACACTAATTAGCGTGAGCGTATCAAGTGATAAAAAAACATATCCGTGAAGGTTATTAAGAACTAAGACGCTGGAAATTCCAGGAGATGAAACGTTGGAGTTAAGAAGTAAAACTCTTGCTGTTGTGGTTGAAGCCTTGGGTTTGATAAAGAACTTAACTCAAGAACAAATCAACAAAATCTCTGATGTACCATCTTCCTATGAAATCCAAGAAATATTTCCAACAAGCATAGCCCATATCCTGGGAAGTGCTCTGTCCATTTATTTATTTTATTTATAGCTGTTTATGTTTCATCAAGTGAAAGCAACAAAAACTCACATCCTACGCTTCTCCAAGGTCATTGGTTGTGATCTAGCAATTGATTATAACACAAACGCTGGTAATAATAATAATAATAATAATAATAATAATAATAATAATAATAATAATAATAATAACCAAGATACTGTGATCAAAGACCACAAAATAAGAAGGTCCTCGTTTATTGACATGGTATCCCTGTAGATTGTAATGTATCTTTGAAGATCTTCAAAAAAAAAAAAAAAACAATATAAAGATATAAAGTGAAAATCTTCAATCTGTGGCACATAAGGATATAAAACATCTCAGTTGGATTGCTAGGGAATATGTCCCGATAGACACATTGAAAAGATTTCTCTTAGACTATGCTTTTAAAAAATACACAAAAAATGTACTCAGAAGAACAACTCTAACATTAGAAAAAGCTTTATGCATGTATTAGGTTGGTGCAAAAATAATTTCGTTTTCTAACATATGTTACTATGTGAGAAAACGAAATTATTTTTGCACCAACCTAATAAAAGATGTGTGACCTTGCATTTAAAAAATTTTTTTTACAGAAATGAATCAGTGGATTATATCATGATGTCATTACTGACCTTAGGTCTCTGGTTGGGACCTGGAGAAAATGTCTATACAACAGAAATAATAATAATAATAATAATAATAATAATAATAATGATAATAATAATAATAATAATAATTAGAAGAAGTAGATGATTGAGAAGAAGAAGAAGAAGAAGAAGAAGAAGAAGAAGAAGAAGAAGAAGAAGAAGAAGAAGAAGAAGAATATTGGGTGGGAGATGAAAAGACGAAGAAGATTGTGGAGGAGGAGGTAAAAAAGACGAAAAATACTGAAGAGGAGGAGGCAAAGAGGAAGAAGACGAATATTGAGGATGAACAGGTGAAGAACAGGAGGAAGAAAGAAGATTGAGGAGGAGGAGGATGATGAGGAGGAGGGGGAGGTGAAGAATCCGAAGAAAAAGATTGTGGAGGAGGAGGTGAAGAAGACGAAGAAAAAGATTGTGGAGGAGGAGGTGAAGAAGACGAAGAAAAAGAATTTTAAAAATGTAATAAAATGCTATTTCCACCATTGTGAAAAAATCGATCAGTACTACATGTCAGTCTGCCTTGTTAGTGACTAAGTAATTGTCAAAGGTATTGTAAGACCAAAAGTATAACAAGGAATATAAGAAAAACTGAAAAATCTCGCAACTGTTCAAATGTCAAGGTTTTCGGCTTTGGGCAGAAAGATTGAACTCCAGCAAAAAAAGTTGCGACACAGTTTTAAATGAAACAAAAAGAAGTATAGATAACACGATAAACTCGGAAATTAGATCCCACCTCAAAAAAAAAAAAAAAAAAAAAATCGATATTGAACTATTTCCTTCGACCCTGTCTTACTGTTACGATATTGGGAAATTGAAAAAAGTATATGTCGCTGAAAACAAATATCAAAAATGTCTCCACGTTGCTTTGCTGCTGCTATTGATAATTATGATGATGCTAAGGACAATGATGATGATCAATTACACTTGGGAATTAATCCTTACAAATAAATCTGAAGACGAAAAATAAGGAAATACATGGATTCTATCTCTACATGAACACGAGATTTCTGGGACCTTTAATGTGGTTTATTGGTTAGTAAGCTCGTCTAATTAGATCAGTTATCACTGAGTCGTGTGTTCCATCCACACTTGTTGCTCTACAAGGTTTTGTTCCACAACTAAGCTACGCTTAAAAAGTCGTTCGGCACGCCGGCGATGTATAATGGCTAGCAAGCTTGTCTCGCTAGATAAATTACGACTGAATACTGATTTCGATACTCACTAGGTGCCCCGTATTTTTGGGCTTGTTCTACATCTAAACTTCGATTAGAAAATCATTGAGCACTTCGGCGTAGTGTAATGGTTAGCAAGTTTGACTCGCAAGATCAACTTTATCGAGATTTTGAAAAACGTGCCTCGCCCAGATATGGCAGCAACACGCAATTTTAGATCTGATTTAACTTTTCTGAAGGTGCTGCTTAAAAAAAAAAAAGTTAAAAACTTTATTATACAAGAAAAACTATTGTATAAGTGAAATGCCTGAGGTTTAGCAATTATTGTGAGCCTACTTCAAAAGAAACACAACTTAATGGAAAAGTAGTTAGTCAAAAATTACTGATCGGAAGAAGCATTTTCTGACTACTAAACTTTGAAGTAGATAGGAATTATCTCTTGAGGATGGAACAGGTTGAAACGGAAAAACGACTCATAAAAGAATGGATAAAAAAATTAAAGCAATGTTTGTAAAATAAGATAGAAAAATGCAGAAATATATTAATATTAAAACCAGCAACCGAAATTGGGAATATGTCCAAATTCTACTGATATGCAATGATTATGCACACGTCCATCAGAAAATAATATGGTACAAGGTTTTAATTAGTACATAATATGGATAATTAGATGAGATTAATTAGTTAAGATGAAATGATTACAAATATCGTATTAACTAGTAGAAAAGTAACTCTCCAGGGATGGTATTAATCACTATTGATTAACATAGACTTTTTTTTTATTAATCAGTTGCAAATATGTGTACAGCAATGGTGTAAATTAGTAAAAAAAAATATAGTTACGTAAATTTTATTAGTATCTTTATTATTGAATATGACTACAGGGATGGTCACGAACCCAGACCATTTTGTATTATTTTTGTTCTATTGTTTTCTCCGCTCCATGTCTTTTTTTTAATCACAGACCTTCCTGGTGCCACCAGTTTTCGATTTGGTAACTCTACTGATGACACAATTATTTACACTTCTCGTGATGTTAAATCTCCTAGTTTCGATATAGTAAAATTTGCAGCTTATTTTGAAAATGACCTTCAAATTGTTGTGAGATGGGACAAGGAATATCTTGTTAATTGTAACCCTTCTAAACTGAAGACGCTCTCTATTAATCATCTTAAAGAACCTTTTTGCCTTTCATGAACATAGCAGATGCTAACCTCCAGGAGATTAACCCACTGCACTTTTGGTCATGCATTTCCACTGCAGTGGAATGATTACATTCAGTCAATTGCTAAGTCTACTTCACGAAAAGTCGGTTCACTGTGTCGTTCAAGCCAATATCTATCTTTAGGAATTATCTTGATATATGTCTACTATTTACCCATGCACCGAATTATGCCGTCCGATCTGATCTGGAGCATCTACTATGTGTATAGACATTCTTGAAATCTTCAACGAAGAATTCGCAACTGTCAAGATAATTGATGTGATATGGTTTCCTCTTTCGTACCATGACTTAATGTTTTAAGCTCAATTCTTTCTCACAGTTTTAATGTTTAAATTGCTAGATGCAGCCATAAGTTCTATGCTAACAGTTTCTTCTTTCGCAATTGTCGAATTCTCTTCGGACTTCATCCTTTTCTGTTAACTATGATCTTCAAAGATGGAACTGCAATGTCAATCGTCTTCTTTATTCTTGAATACAGTTATTTTATTCTTGTTTCTGTGTCTTTCATTTTCAGTTATCCACTTGATGTTTATGTCTGTATTGCCTTGTTTGAAATGAAAAGAAATAGAAGTCGTACAACAGAAAAGTGATACTATACATAAATTATTTAAAGACTTAGAAGTTGACAAAATGCATTCATCGATTGTTTTGACCTAACATTAATCTCAAGTTGACATTTTTATATGAGCTGATTGTGCCACGTTGTTTAACTCCTTTAAAATCTATCTTTATCTGTACGTAATTGCGGTTATAGAAAATAAGAGAAGATACGTTTGCCTATAGCCCGGTTCACTCCCCTCCTCTGTCTTTTGAACAGGAGTAGTGATTTCCTTTTGAAGATTGTGCTTCAGGTTCATTCTAATGTTTCCTCATTATCTTTCACTACCTGCAGCTCGTTGCGTCATAGTGGCATTGTTGCCTTGCTTCGGGTGAATTGATTCAAAAATTTAAAATATCGACTTATTTCTTCCTTTAAAAAATGACTTAGTTGTTAGATTCTCACTGAAAAAAAATACTGAACATTTTAAGATTTGACGAAGAATTAAAAATACACTTGTCCTTCATGTTAATGTTTATGCTTTGACTGGATGCCACAAAAGCCCCTTAAAATTAAGATGAAAGGAAACGCCCATATGTGTATTCATGCTTTAAATTATGGATAACAAAATTCAATTAAATCTATCTCCATTGTCTCCCAAATTCATGCTACTTCTAGCTTTAAATACTAACTGATCTGTGTTGACGGCAACCATAATTGTCCCTACCACTCCTGAACGACTTTACTCTAATATGTGATGATCGAAACATTCATATGTTCATTGTTCGAATTGCTTCGAATAAAGCTTCATTACAAGATTAATGTTTCGTTGGATTTCTTTATACTGTCATTGAACAAAACAACATATAAATTGTAAGCAAAGAGTTATGTTAACGTTTCTGTTTTGGGTGCTTGACGATTCATAGTTTCGTGGCATGTTTGTTTCTTATCTAATATTTTCTCACGGAAATGATGTGGCTTCCTTCTTTCTTTTCTGCAAATATTAGGTTGGTGCAAAAATAATGTCGTTTTTCGACGTTCAACTTTATGTGAGAAAACGACATTGTTTTTGCACCAACCTAATATTTTAATGGTAACTGTTCGGACAAGAATTTAAGTGTGCTACGAGATTTGCATTTAGATCTCACTCGTTTACGGTTTAAAAAACTAAATGCAACCACCACTTCTATACCCAATTTTTTTCCACACTTATCGCCTGTGGAATTCACTTCAATTTATTTGCTTCCTTGAAAATACAATTTTCAAAAATTTAAATTCTACGGTCAAGATCAATTTGGGACAAAGAAAGTTCATAATTGAAAGGCTAAGTTCAAAATGGAATATTCAAATTCAAAATGGGACATAGCAAATTCCAAATAGGATAGTCAAATTCTAAATAGGGTGTAGCGAAATCAAAAGGGAATAGTCAAATTTAAACTGGGACATAGCAAATTCAAAATGAAATAGTCAAATTCCAAATGGAATAAACAAATTTGATTTGAGACTTCAAGTTCAAAATGGATTAGGCAAATTTAATTTGGATCTGAGCAATTATTTTTCCAAAAAAGACTTTAAATTAAATATTTTTATGATAAAATGATAATGTTCAACTAAACTTTACTACTGAAAGTTTTTATCTTCTAGGAACAATCAAGAAAATTCATGAAAGGTGTATGTTTTCAGGATGTAACTTTTAGCGCTTAAAATCTCTCATTATCATTTTTTTCAGACTCTGTCTTGATATACGCATTCAATATTTCCTTCCTGCCTTTTCTTAGAACTTCCAGGCTTTGCCCTGTTGTCCTCCAAATCATTTCATTTTAAATAACTCCCTCTTATTCTCTCTTTGTAAAAACTATATAGAATATATTCGTTTCTTTCTCTCTTTCTCTTTTCCCTGATTGTTTTACCAATGAAAGTGCCACAAACTCGAACTTTGAGACAAAATTATCCGTTCAAGAATAGCCTTTTGTAAAGAATTAATAGTAAAATCTACGCAGCGCTCCGAATTTAATTATCTTATTTGCCGCACAGTTGATATTTAATCCATGATATGTGTCTATTGAAACGCAAGATAAGTTTTAAACATTTTTCGATAAGGAATCTGCTTAGTCCCACGTCAAATTTGCTTATTTTGCTATGAATTTGCTTCTTTCCAAATGAAACTTGCTTCATTTGAATTTGCTACGTCCCATTGTGAACTAGTCTATTTCATTTTGAATTACTCTAAGTCCCATTGTGAACTTGGCTATTTCATTTTGAATTTGCTACGTCCCATGCTGAACTTGGCTATTTCATTTTGAATTTGTTACGTCCCATTCTGAACTTGGCTATTTCATTTTGAATTTGTTTAATCTCAAAATAACTTTGATTGGTCCTAAATTCAATTTGAAACGGTGTATATTCTTGAACCATGTTCATTTTTTATCATTTCCTCTATCTTTCCGATAATCAGTCTTTTCTCTTACTTTCACTCGCTGTAACCCACCCCCTGCTTACTAGTGGTATTACCGCCTTGATTGGACTGAAATGATAAAACAAGAAGAATATGGATAAATCTTCCCAAAAAATCTTTCTTTCTAAATGACAAAAATAAGGAGAACATAATCAATAAAGAATGATTTGTTATAAGCGACAACAGGGGTGCGAAAATTTGAACGAGGAAACATTTCTGGATAATCCAGATGAAGTCATTTCCAGAAAAATACAACTTTACAATCCGTGAAAGAATAATTAGAATCAGACGTGAAATAAAACTTAATCAAGAAAAATGACAACCTATTAAAGATAACAAGAAAAATAGTTTAAAATTTATGAAAGAGAGATGTAGCAAATAAAACGGAGAAGAATAATAGAAAGTAATTAAGGAATGTCAGCAGAATATCAAACTAAAATTCTTAAAGAGAGAATAGGTATATACGTGAGAACGGAATAAAATAATAACGAGAAAATATGACAATAAAAGAATAACAGAATAAAAGATAAATTAAGTCATGAAAAGGGGAATAAAAGAATGTAAAAAAGGAATAAAAGAATGAACGGTGAACGTAAAAAAATGATAAAAAAAATAAGTGAATGTAAAACGGAATAAAAATGTTAGGAGGAAATACATAAGAAGGGAAGAAATGTTGGGGAAAGAGAGAGTACGTGTTTGAAAGAAGAATGGAATAAACATGCAAATAAAACGGAATAAGTGAATAAAAGAAGAACGGAATTAAACAGTTAAAGCGGAAACAAAAGGACGAGAGGAATCAGAACGAACGTGGGGTAAAACGAGAATAAGAGAATGAAAGAAGGACAAAATAAAACGAAAGTGAAAATGTGAATGAAAGAAGAACGGAATAGACAATAAAGTGAGAATAAGTGAACGAAAAATGTATAGATTACATGTATGTATATATTAAAATGGAACAAGTCGAATGGCGAAAAATATTAAGCTTATTATATCAATATTCTCTGAAGAAGTATTATCTGGAATCGAGCAACATTTTTTTCTTAAAAATTATTAATAATAAATAGAATGTCTTTTCAGACAAAACAAATGTTTTAAGCTTTGATTTTCATCATCGGCGTTCAATCGCTTACAAATGCACACGGTGTTTCCCACCTCACTGTAAACTAACATAAAATAGACAAAAACGTATACACGAAATAAAACACCTATTTTTTCCTTACAAAGTAATGCTAATTATTTTACTGGCATTAATAATCATATTAAATTCTCACAATTTTGCATATATAAAAGGAAGTCTTCCCAAAACAAAATTCAGTTATCACGCATGTACTCATTTTTCCGGCATATTCATGTATATAAACATTTGTTTAAACCAGCATAAGTATACAAAGATACTTCCACTTCGATATGCGCACACACACGTACGCACATACGTATAAGCGCGACCGCATAAAATAAACATCAGCACGCACGTATGTACACACATAAAGGTTTTCGCTTACTCACACGCGAAATAACAATTTAAATTGAATCTTTCATAAATTATGGAGCTTCAGAATAATTTTTTAATTGATGGAACAAATCATATTTTTTTTTATTTTTTTTTATATTTTTTTTTTTATTCGGCATGACCCCATGTAAGCCAGTAAAGCCATTATGACAAAACTTTAAAGTACTTAGAAGAATTAGGGACAGAAACGTTAATAATGTGCAGGAAGATGCAAGAGAAATCAGGAGGATAGAAAATAGCGATGGACATTGTATTTAACATATTTGCAGATTAAACTTGGCTGGAAAGCAAGAAGCCGGAAGTGTGTCACACAAGAAAGAAGCGCGAGAAAAGTAACTGTTAGCATAGGACATACAATTATATCTAGCCAGATCCAATATAAACTGATGATAGCTTGACGCCAGTCTATTAATGCGGTTAAATTTAAAAAAAAGACTTTGTACCATAGCCAAGAGCAATATTTATTCTGATATATACACAAAAATGTAGCAAAAGGCCAAAATGGGGATTGGGGAAAAGGGCGGTCTTCTTCTGTGTTAACAAACACTGACCCATTCATACAAACAATTTTACTTACACCAAAACAACACATTCTTACATACGTTTCTTACTGCATCCACCATATTACCTCATTGTCTCTATGAAAATTCTAACTAGTCCTCATATTTACAATTCATTGTTTGTGAGGAGAGGGGAATAAAAGCAAAAATTCTAAAAACTAGCCTCAATGAGTATTTACAAAATGAAAGAAAACTATTTACAAGAAAACTAAAAAAAATAATGTTAGTAATCAAACCCCAACTATCACGAAACGTGGCAGAAATATCAGTTAACTTGCCAAAATCAATGCGGGATTATAATAATATAAAACATTCATTCAGACACAACAACAACAAATACAAAAACACACACGCGAAACGAAAGGCGCCCCATATCCACCAGCTAACTGACATCACTGACCACCTAACGAGGCAGGGGATGGGGAATTAAACTTTAAAAAAAAAAAACAGGGACAGAACTAAACGGGGCCAATGAGCATACATTCCCTAGCTAAGTTAAATGGAAAAAAATAAACTAAAGCTTCAAAACTAAAACTAAGCAAATCTAATTTCTTGATGGGTTACAAGTTTTAACCAGGAAGAACAATATTCTAATGCCTAACCTGCATTAAAGTGCCTGTCCAGGTCAGCCACTTTCACACGACATAAAAGCGCAAAATTCACCCATCTTTTGCCAAATTCTGATGATGTCAGCCGCCGCTTTTTTGTCCTAATCTTGACTTTAAGCTGATGGTTAATGTACAAGATCAGTTGGGAAGAAGTTAACTTCTCGCCTTCATAGAATTCCGTCTGACGTGTCGTTCAAATCACGACTGTCATAACACCTAGCAAGCAAAAAAACACATATTGTTCAGCCTTCGTCAGTGGCGGTGCCACATTGCTACAAACGGAAGAGGCCTCAAGGACAAATAACTTTCCTTGCAGCCTGTGAACCATGAGACCTTCAACAAAACTGCACAACGGCACTACCCACCTTCAATGAAAGAAGGCAGACCCAAGGTCTCGACCTCCCAATCACAGCGTCGTTTCTCTTTTCCCAGAGGGCCCCACGAAACAGCAGACAGGTGAGTGGTGCCTCATTGTTACTGAGACATTTTAACACGGGCGACCAAGGCCATATTGAGCGAGTCTCTTGCTTCGTAAGGCCGACCTCGTCAATTAGCTCATCACGAACGGACCCCCTGACTAACACCTGATATAATGTCATACGAGACAAAATCGAGAAGATGGAGAGGCCATCCGACGCCCATAAAAGGCGTTTCAGTGGACGACATACGAGGTAGAAGGAATATTCGACTCGAGGTAAACAGTGGGCCTCCTCCTCGGACGAGTGCACACTTCCCAGGGATGGGAAGTTCTTACGGGCGTATCCCTTCCAGAAGGCGCCCTCCTCATCGGAATCGCGACCCATTTGATCTAGGAACCCGATGCGAGGCATATATTGATGCTAGGTCTGGGTATGACTACCTTCAGATGGATGAAGGCAACAGAGATACCATAGCGGTCTTGTCTCTCCACAAGAAAGAGAACAAGGGCCCTACTGATGACATTAGAGTGGCATACAGAAGTGAAAGTACATAGAGTCGGTAATAATACATACTTCCGCCCTCCCATTCAAGGAAAGGTTCCTCCGAGGCCACAGATTAACTGCATTTTCGGCCTTTCCGTGTATCTCCGACCAGTTCATTTCCAACTTGATATCAGGACCGAACTAGACGCCGAGTATCCTGACCGCTACATCCGTCAAGAGGAAATGTCCGGGAAGAGAAAATCCTTTCCACGCCCACAACCGCAAGCCAACAGACTCATCGCGGTTGATGTTGGCCCCGTCACCATCTCATAACCACTGATTTCTTTGTTGACTTCTTCAATCTCGACTCTGCTCGACACAAGAACATAAACGTCATAAGCACAGGCAGAATACCTGGCCGAGTTGGTAGCACCGAGCAGGGAAATTCCGCGTAGGACCGGATTCATCTTTAACTTGCGAAGGAAAGGTTCCAACGCAAGAACGCCTATTTAGATCTAAATTTATCAGCGCGGCTTCACTGTAGACTTGCTCGATGATCAGGCGTAACATATGTAGGTTGTCCTGTCCTACCATTTACAGAACAAGTTTCTTATGAGCCAATCAGACTAGACAGGAGAGCCTGCAAACGGTTCCCTAAGATCTTAGCCCAAATCTTTAAATCTGTGTTGAACAGTTAAAGGGCGAAAGTTACCTAACCCACCTCCACCGTTCTTGTCCTTGCTTAACAAATTGATCACACCACAGGTGAAGCGTTGTGGTATAGACCCCAGGTGAAGCGTTGCCGAAAATCAGTGCCAGCAAGGGAGCAACAACGGGCGACTGACTCAAGTAAACTTCGTAGGGAAAACCATAAAATCCCGGAGATTAGTCCCGGAACAATCTGTTTCAGCTCTTCCCAAATTTCTGACTTTGTAATGGGAATCTTGCACCTAGCCCCTTCAGCTGCCTCAAGGCAAGGCAAGTCAGCTAAATAGGCGTCGAACTGAGCAGGACTCAGACCGAGATCCCTGGTGAAAAGCTCCTGAAAGTACTTACGAAACCCATCACATGTACTCTCGTTTGTTGTCACGGTCCGCTTATCCGGGAAATGTGACGCATGCGATATGGCGCCGAGATTCATTCCAAGCTTCGTCTGCATGCAATTCAGCGGTCATATTCGTAGCCTCAGACGACATTCTTTTTAAACTAGCCCTAACTACCTGAACTTGATCCTTCGTGATAAGCAAGGATGCCAACTCTGCCTTAGCTAAGCTACGTCCCCACTATCACGGGATTTGATCGCCCGATCAGCTTTCTGCTCATAAGCCGTTTGCACCTCTAATCTTTCTAGATTGAGCCAACGACTATAATCAGCAGCAAAAGTTCTAATTTTGGATTTTAAATTAACCACCTGGCATTGACAACAACAGCCACCGTCTGATCCCTCTGTATCTTTAGTAGCAGTTAGTCCCGGAAATCCTGATCAACAAATCACGATGAGTTTAATTTCCAGTAGCCAGCCATCTAAATCTTAGGCATATCTAAGTTTAAATGGACTCGGACGAGCCTATGATCCGAATAAACTATATAATGGAAACTTGGACACCCTAAGAGCCCTATATCGACTCTCCTGACTAAAGCTCCACACTACCTCCCGAGGGTGTTCATCCCTGTACTTATGGACAAGATCAAACTTGTCGATAAAGTCACAAAATGCTTTCACGTCCCGGTTGTTAGTACGCGAATTTGGCCTTATACGATCTATGTCGGGGTCAAGGACGGCATTCCAATTCCCCACAAAACTACCTGAGGCGATGTCATCAAAAACGGCTCGATCTGCCGAAACAAAGCAGGCCGCTCGGAATGGACATTGAACGCATAAGCCCCAATGAGACGAAGACCCTTATCCTTTATGGTAACATCCAGCACACAAATTCTGCTCGTGGGATCTGCGAAGAAAGGAGCACAAGCAGCCTTCTAATACTTGCTCACCAGCCAAGAGACACCCATCGAGCGTCCATCAAATCATGCTGAATAGAGGGAAAACACCCTAGACATAATGCCTTCATAGTCAGGAGAAGACAAACGGATCTCTTGCACACAATATATATTCACCTCGAGATGCTGAAATTCAAGAAAGTGCCTCACCCTGCGAGACCCCGACCTCAGGGCACTTGCCAACCAGACAGACATGATGAAACCGATTAGGGTTGTTCTCCTGCACTGGATATGGCCGGAGTTAAGACACCAACGGACCCTCCCATTGAGCCACTACCCATCTCACTCTTGATGGTGCCATCAGAAGACAGGCCGCCAATACCCTGGTGGAAGGTTAGCTTTAATGCTCTATATAGGGATAGTTGAACAAAAGCGGGTACCTCCCTGAACAAAATTGTTTCAATAAAACAACATTGTCGTCATCAAAGCATGCCATGGGTGGAAACATCCCAAAAGTCTGGTTTGCCTCGGCCGTATTTGTTGGCCAGCCAAACCAGATTGTACAACTCTTAGGACCCTTTTCGCATTGGGAAAAATTCATTTTTTTTTATGTCCATGTTTTTGCATATCTGAAATTTAATACTGTTTTTAGATTTTCCATCATTTTTGCGTGCATTAAAGCATTTTATTTCAGTTCTTTGGAGACTCGGCACACGTCTTCCCATGTGTTGTAGGTCGGTTTAGATTTGATCTTTTATTCTATAGTGGGCTCAGCTGAATCCAAAGAAGGGCTTCTTTGTCTTTTTTGCTGTTCATGTTTTCTAGGTGAATTTATGGGTGCTTGCAGAGGGGAAGGATTGGGTGATGCAATGGGAGTTGATTTATTTGGTGATGATTTGAGCACAGGTCCCTTCTTGAGGGTGGTCATAGTAGAAGTGACTAGATTTAAGGATTTAATAATTGTAGGTGGAATCATGGAATAATGTTTTGTAACAGGTGAAGGCGGTGCCGAAATAAACATGCCAATTTTCCTCTCCGACATTTATCGTTTAGATTTTAAAGAATATTTAAGCAGTTTCTCCTTCTTTTGGAACGAGGATTCATATTTAAGCATCTTTCACCGGAGTTTATCATAGTAGCTGGTCGGAAAGACGCCATTAGTACTGGTCGAGGGAGTTGGGCCGGTTGTGTCATCGCCTGTTTTAGTTGTTGTGGAACGAGGTCCCACTGCCTGGGTTTTTCGTTTTGCCCTACCAACGATCTACCATTCCCCATCTTCTTTCTCCTCAACCGCAATAGCGGTGGGCAAAGGCTTTTCGGGGAATAGGGGCTGAGTGTTGGACCAACCGAGGGTTTATCCACACCGGTTCCGATCACTGGCATGCCCATTTCAGGTGAGACGGAATGTACAGACTCAACCAAAGGGGGGTGGCGGGAGCCAGAACTTTAAAGACCCTCTTCTCTGGGCAGGAAGAAGATAGGTGACCAGTCTGTCCACAATTCCAGAGGTGGCCCTCTACATCGAGATAGTTGGGGATGGAGATGAAGATCATTATCTCGAACCTCCCCCCACGATCGTCAGAGGAAGCACTGTGTATCTGTCCAAACTGGCATAGATAGGCAGCCAAGTGCTCCCCGAAAATAAAGGAGGGAGCTCATAAACTGATAGTGGTCCACCGCCTGATTTCATATTTAATCCGCAGGATGATGTCTTTGGTTATAACATCGCTTGTTGATGCGGCTTCAGAATCTGTAGGCGTGGGTAATAATCGTCCTACATAAAAAAGCATTTCCCTTTCATGACTCTCTGAGTTTTAATGCCCAGAGGAGTCAAAGCTTTGATGACAGTGCCTATTGTGGAGTGACAAATTTTCTGTGAATGCTTGTCCACCACAAAGACTGACACAATTCTATTTTTTTAACAATCTTTAGTTCCTTGTGATTTGTCAAGAACCCATCGACTGTGACCAGATGTGCGTAGCTTTTGGCTGTCTCCAGGAACCCCGTCATGTTGATTTTACATTTTGGCGGGTACGTCAAACAAGAGGACGTCTATCAGACCGCTATATTTTCGGCCACCATACTTTTTTCTTGAATCGTGGTTTCTTCTAAATTTTTATAATTTGCGGACACCATACGTTTGGTGGGATTTGGATTTTCGTCCTAAATTTGGCCGTCTTCTGCACCCATCACTAATTTCTTATCCGAATTGTTTTCTGATAACTTGTCGTGAGGATCTTTCTTTCTTTTAGTCCCGAACAGATATTTTCTAGCAGTTTTCTTGGGACCCATTTTTAAAATAGAAACATAAATTTAAAATACAATTAAAAAAAGATAAATACGAATAAATCACAATAAGAGAAGTAATTTTACGAAACAAAATAACAGAAAAACAGATGAACGCGCAAAAATGGGTTACTTAAAAGGAAAACGTACACAAAAAGACAATGTACTTTAAAAATATAAAGTTTACAATCACAAATCAGAAAATACACACAAAAATGATTACGTGACCGAAGACTCACAAAGTAAGGCAGACAATAAACAATTAGTATTTTCTTTTAAATTTTACAACAGTAAATGCGAAAAAAAATATATGTAGCGAAGTCACAAATACAATATGGCTGCCACTAAAAAATTTCATAGTCAGCTCGAAAACGAACAAAACACGTAAACTAAAATAAAGAAGAAATAATGAATAGAAAAAATAATCACGAAAAGTTAGAATAAAAACAAAAAAGATTTAAACAATGGAACACAGAATATTTAAGTGATATTTAAACAAAAACATCAAAGAACAAGGTAACACGTAGAAATGATAAGCAAACAAAGAAAAATAAAGTCTTAGGTAACATAAATAAACAACGAAAAATTAAAGTTTTACGCGGATGAGTAACAGAAAATTTAAAAGGAAAAATATATTAAAAAATAAGTAGAATATAAAAGAAATTCAAAACTAATAAGAAAAGATAAGAAAAAACAAAGGGCAAAGTAAAATTGAGGGGAGGGTAAAGAAAGAAAAAAACAAATTTTTGGCCCAAAAAGTCAGTAATATGAACGTAAGAAAATATAAAATTAAAATGAACTTAACGTGAATAAGTCTTGAAAATCAAAAACAGTTCACAAATAATAGCAGTAATACTCTCAGTCGTCAAACACCGGTCGTAAGACGTCTGCAAAAAAAAAAAAAAAAAAAAAAGTAACTCTCCTCACAGAGCCACCGTAGCCAAGAGATCATCCAAACAATAACCATGAAAGTATTTATACAAAAGACACAGAGAGGAAAACTTACGGCGGTGAGAATGTGACGAAGCCGAGCAGCCAGATCAAGACCAATAATATTGCTGATTTTTTTTTAACAGAATTGTTAGAATAGACAATGGTTAATAGTTATTTGCTATTCATCAAATTTCTTCAGCACGTAAATTTATCTGATCTAATGAAATCGATCTTTAACGAATAGAAATATTGATTTGCTGCAGTTATTCGTAGATTTCTTTACGAGATAACCGTTTGTAGCGTGTTGATAGTTTTGAAATGAAAATTATCAGACAGACGGCATTGTTTTGCAGATAGGTTGTAAGAATATCTACTCATTTGATATATATCTTTTGGAAGTTTCGCAGATAGAAATCGCTTGGAAATGATAAGAATATTGAGAGGAAAGACATCTCCAGAGAAATAGAATTATGAAGTCCTTCTTAATATGTAGGCCGTGGAAATAATATTCAGTTGTGTGTTTTTAGTAGGAGTTTTTGTTTAATTATGGGACATTTATAAGTAATCAACTAGATGTAAACCAAAATGATGTCGAAAATCAGGAATAAGCGCACATGCAGCTGATGTTTATTCTTCATTATTTATCTGGTATAAAAATGCAGTAGAATGTTTTAGTCTAGGATTCACAAAGAACAACCTTTTAGGGCAAATTCAAGGTTTATTATTAAAATAGCAATAACGAATAAAGAGTGTGATACAAATGAAAGAGGAGGCCGGAGGAAGTACAGATGATGATGATAAATGAGGTTAGATAATAATTGACCTTTCATTAAGATTGCTGGGTATAGAGAAACACTCAGAGGAGTGTTCCACAAAATGGCAGGTCTTGGGAGAGAAAATCTATCTGAATAGAACTTTCTGCATTTAGAATACGGAGAAAATGCATGTCACTCGTCTCCTTTGAAGTAGCATGTCCACTTGAAGCTGTAACAGTGTGAACAGGCGTCACTAAATAATGATGCACATCTGAAAATTTCTAAGGAAATAGCGATAAAAGCGCGAGTGAATTTTCAGTCTGTGATAAAATAGCTGCCGGTTGAAGAACAAGTTTTCTACAAATGTCCGTGTCCCACAAAGACCTGCGAAAATGGCTGATTAAGTATAAAGTTGAATTAGTATACGCTTTAAGAAACTAGTTCCATGAAAAAAAAAACATCCCCAGAACATTATACTGAACGGATGCTTGGGAGTACTTACTGCTAAATTCAAAGAGCTTTCAAAGCTTCTTCTTCGGATTTTAGATCCCTTTTCCTTTGAATTTAGCTCAACTTTCGTTTCATCGGAGAAGAGAACATTCTTCCAGTCTTCTACGGTGAAATTTTTGTAATAGTAAGCCCATTCAAGTCTCTTGGCTTTGTTGGCTTTGCTTATTAGCGCCTTAAACCTTTGTGTACAAAATTTGTAGCCTTGTTCTATCAGCCACCGACGGACTGTTGAAGAGACAAGACTAACCTTTTGCTCTTCGCTTAGACTGGCTGCAATTTCATGGCTAGTTATAGGCCTATTCTTCGCAACTTCTCTCTTGATTACTCTGCTAGTTCTAACATCAATCTTTTTCTTTCGTCCCCTTGTTTCCTTCCTTGGAGCAGGAGTGGCATCATTATGTGCCCTAAGCACTCAAGAGACAGTTGATTGTGAGGTTATAGCAATTTCTGCAATTTCTCTTATAGACTTGCCTGCTTTTAAGAGGGAAATTATAGATGTCTTAATTGGTTCTGATGCGTGTTTGTACCCTTTCATCTGGTTAGTGACTTGAGTAGCTATTTAAAGATGATTTTATACTGTATGAGGCTTTCTGGAATATTTCTGAAATACTCTAGATTTAATTTAAGCTGTTCTAGAATTCTCTATAATATTGTTCTGAATGTATTGTAAAATAGTTTTCAATAATTTGTCAAAAGTTCTTTAAATTTACCAGTTTAATCATTAGAATGCGATATCTGAGTCACTTCTTTTGCCCAGAGCTTTTTACTGAATATCATTTATATCCAAATTTATAATTATAAATAGAATATCTTAGGGTGAATAAACCTTTTTCCTAAGTGGTCGGGACGGGGTCTTTATATTAGTAAAAACAAAAAAAAAATATTTTAACCCCAAATACAATAGACAAAAAATATTTTTAGTAAAAAAAAATCAGGTCAGTCCCTTTTATCGAACAGCACTGTATATATATATATATATATATATATATATATATATATATATATATATAAGTGTGTGTGTGTATGTGTGTGTGCGTGTGTATAAGAAATATGATGCCAATGGCAGTCCTCTATTCAGAGTTTAAGGTGGGCATTTAATAGAAAATCACCAGCAGTGGCCGACTGGCTAACCAGGGTTCAGCTTGCCAGAAGCCAAGTTGACTCCTGAAAGAATGCCCTCTATATCAAATGAATATACAATGAAGAAACAAACATAGATAACCCTTTTAGGAATACATATGAAGAAGAATTAATATTCCATAGTATCGGTTGTTCATGTCCAATGTGAGAGGACATTTACAAAGCTAAAGATCATAAAGACAAGGTTAAGAATTTCGCTGCCTGATGGAATTTGGAATCATACGTGTTGTTATTCATAGAAAAGGTCAGACTAAGTTGATATAGAATCAATTATTTTCAGATTTTAGCAATCAATTAGAGAACAGAATAGATTGATCTTGATATAATGGTTTACATACAATGTCTTCTTGAACTTTTGACTCAATCATGCAGTAAACTTCCAATCAATGACTTAAAATGTGAATAAATAGTAAGATAAGTTATAATATTAATTTGCAACAGAAAGGTTGTTCATCACATCATAGGAACAGCTTTGTCAGCGAACAACACTACGGGTTTCGATCGGCCCGATCCACAGCAGGCATCCTAACAGAATCGTTGAGACCCTAGACAAATACATCTCAAATACGATCGCAATTAGATGTCTCAAAAGCCTTTGACTATGTATAGCATAAAGGATTACTGGATTTTCACTCGAGCTATGGAGTCTCTAGAATTTTATTCTCAAATAAAGTCTTTCATAACGGGTAGATCCCTGATGGCAGTTCTTAATGATCAGACCTTGGTGGCCAAAGCGATTAACGCTTCTCACTCTAAAGCGTATTCTACTTTACTTAAATGATCTCCCTAAGAGTATACTTCGGTCTTTTGTCAATATCTATGTTGATGATATAATGGTACATTGGTGCACCTCCAACAATTTAGATGACCGGAGATTAGCAGCTGATCTCACATTTGACCTTACTGTAACTTCTAATTGGGTGTACAATATATGTAGCGGAATACAGTGTGTATAGTTTCTGATTGATTATCATCTTTTCTGAGGTAGTAACATAGGAAATGGTCACTATCGCTTCGCATTCAGATTCTAGAAAATAAAAGCATCTAAAGAAAAACTGCATCAGATATTTCAAAATCTTTTGATAAAATGTGATATTGAATGTTGCTCTAGAAACACCGGAGGACCTTCTTAATTATCAAGTCCTTTCTCACGGTTATGTACCTATAGGTAGTTGTTAACGACCAGTCCCCCGAAGTGATCAACGGAGTCATCTCCCAAGGTTCGCTTCTCGGTTCAGCCCTCTTTCTACTTTACATAAATGATCTGCCTCCGGTCTTTTGTCAATATCTATGTTGATGATACAACAGTATATGGTTGCATCTCCAAAACTCGAGACGACCGGCGATTAGCAGCTGATCATACTCTGACCTAGTTCTGTCGGGAAAAATTGGCTGGTTACATTCAATGCCTTGAAAACCTCACCAATCTAACCCAGAATTTGCACTAATTGCAATGAGCAATTGTTCCCTCATGAAGCCTGTGTAATTTAAGCGAATATTGGAACTTAAGCAGAATCCAGACCTCAAGTGGAATTTGTACATACAAACCATCGCTGAAGTTGCTAGAAAATTGCCCGGATCCTTGTATCACTTCCCTGAATCAAGTAATTACCTGATTCTTCGCGCTATTATCTACCTTTAAAACAATCAGATCAGGCGAAATTGAACTACTGCTGCTATATACTAGCTGCATAGTCTCAAGTTTTCAGTCTCGGAAAAGTTCAAACCGTTCCCGTGTCCTTATAGCAAATAAATTATTTTCCATCCTAAAACATCATTCTCACAGACAAAATGTCGCCAGTCATTCGTTTCTTTATCGCATTTTCTAGGAAACTATCCAGATGAACTAAATTTCTGAGTGTTTCACCTGTCCTTACCTTTACAGCTAAAACCAGTCATGAAACCCCCATTCCCTTCATATTCCATTGGTTCATTTTCATCACATGAACAGGTGAGTTGCGTTAACTACACCCTTGATGATTCTTGCCCGATCACTACAATCACAACCTTTTCAAGTCTAGGGTTAACTGTTATCTTTTACACATATATACGTCATATGAGACATTTTGTCCGAAATTCGCTACCTCCGCTCCTTGAACTTCATTAAAAAAAGAAAAAAAATTGCCAATAATATGTACAGTACATGTACACTAATTACAAAGTTATACACAGTTTTCCACGATAATTGTAATTATACGTTTTTCCATGTGTTTATTCACACTTTATTTATTCCGCATGAAGATAATTAAAAAATATCATTGTAGATTGATTTCAACAGACCACCTTTTACCAGAGAATTGTGTACTAAATTAAAATATGAAACTTCAACAAGAGACCAAGTGTTAGAGATATTTTTTGTTTATTTCATTTAATGATATTAGGTTGGTTCAAAAATAATGACGTAATAATGACGTTTTTTGACGTTAAAAATACGTCAAAAAACGACATTATTACGTCATTATTTTTGCACCATCTTAATAGTTCATCCAAGACAAGAACCAAGGTCCACACAAGTAGAGTATTAATGAGTGGTTTTTGTTTCAGGGAAGAGGAAGATATCTTTTCACACTGGACTTAAGGAGGCTAAGTTTGTGGTCGTCAGGGAAACTTTCTCTCGGTAGTTTGATCCACAATGTAACATTTTTTAGTTGCCTTCTTAGAGAGTGTAGAAATCATTCATATTAGGTTGGTGCAAAAATAATGACGTAATAATGTCGTTTTATGACGTATTTTTTAACTTCAAAAAACGACATTATTACGTCATTATTTTTGCACCAACCTAATAATAACATCAAGCGCTGTCGGCCAATACAAGCATTTTCAAATCTTCTATTTTAATATGCATTTTATATGCATGTTTTAAATCTTATCGTGGGGAATTAGTACTAATGTGTGTGAGAATATATGTCGTGATAATTCAAAATTGGAGTGATTTTTTTAGAAGACGACCAAGATGTCACAACACTTGTTCAATAGGTTAAATCTTAGGGATGGCTGGAATTGCTTTATATAGAAATCTTCAATAATATTAGGATGTCTTCAATGAATTAATCCCTTTTGAATGATA
>OZ010571.1:16171440-16253940 GCA_963932145.1 Acanthosepion lycidas
AAACAGAATTTGAAAGGTGCTCACCGATTTGTGATTCATGAGTCTACGAAAGTCCGTATATCATAGGCTCGTGTTTACGCAACTGGCCCAGGGACATGCTGAGCAATCCTAACCTCCAACCTCTGAATGGTCTTGCCCATAGAGTCGATCTCACATTGACATTTATATTGATATATTACCAAATTCCGTTGAAAATACATAAAGACGACGTTCCACTGAATCTGATTTGGTCCATGTATATATTTATGAATAAAATTATGAACCTTTTCCTTAAAACTATATATATATATATATATAGTAGTCAACTCTCCCGTCGAATTCGACGTATGATGGTCAAGCAGATCAGTTTCCAGGAAACCGATAGCTCGACAACGACACATGAGATTTGATTATAGTGGTGAAGGTTTCGTACAGGACCATCCACACTTTTTGAAGGGCCGAATACAGAGACCTGGGTTTTGAATTCAGAGTTGTCCTTCTCCTAGACCGGTTGCCATCCAAGGCTATAGGACTCAGTCTGTCCTGCTCTTTACCCATAGCTAGATGGAGAAGAAGAGGATTCACACCTTTACCACGGGTATTAACACGTAAGTGAATGTAATGGATTCGACTGGAATGATAGGAGGCACGGTGGAGTAATGGATAGCGGCTTGGATTGAGGAATCGCAGAGCCGAGTTCGAATATACATATATATATATATATATATATATATATATATGTGTGTGTGTGTGTGTGTGTGTGTGTGTGTGTGTGATGTAGTATGGTAACCATACATTTATTCGCGCCCTTTTCAGTTAAATATTATCCATTTAGGACCAGTGTTTGGAGTGGATTAACAGAGCAACCCTTGCATGACATGTTGGCCAGATGAAGTAGGAATGTGGAATAGAGCCCCCACATGTCTATCTCTGTTTCGTTCGTTGTCTTATATCTAACAGTTAATTTTCCATGCCTTCTTGACCCCTTCTTGAAGAACATGGTGCTAGTCCCTTCTATCGTCTGATAGCTGTTCTCTGTTACGAGAGTTCTTGTTCCTTCTATCGTCTGATAGCTGTTCTCTGTTACGAGAGTTATTGTCCCTTCTAACGTCTAATAGCTGTTCTCTGATACCAGAGTTCTTGTCTCTTCTATCGTCTGATAGCTGTTCTCTGATACCAGAGTTCTTGTCCCTTCTATAGTCTGGTAGCTGTTCTCTGTTACGAGAGTTCTTGTCTCTTCTATCGTCTGATAGCTGTTCTCTGATACCAGAGTTCTTGTCTCTACTATCGTCTGATAGCTGTTCTCTGTTACCAGATTTATTGTCCCTTCTATCGTCTGATAGCTGTTCTGTGTTACTAGAGTTCATGCTTATGCGTTTCAGATACTTCTTGGAAACTTTCTTCAAACGTGGTTTGGGACTTCTATATGATTATCCCATGCATGTCCATCTTACAATGCATGATGTCTTTCGATATACGGCCACCGTTCATACATGTGACCCTGCCATCAAAGACGATACGGATAAAGAGGAGATGAAAAGTCTGATTTCTCCAGCACAATAGTATTGTTAAATTTGTCTGTTCATCTGATGCCGATGATACGTTTTACCCAGCGGAGTTGGAAGCTTTCGTGGCGCTTTTCTGCTTGGTGTATGTTGTTCCGTTTTCAGTAGAGTAAAACTAAGTATTAAGTCCGCATGGCTGGAACACAAAATCACATTTTGTTTGTTGCCCAAGGTCAGTTGACTGTCGTTCCATAATCTCCTGCTCAATTTGACCATCACCGCTGCTTCTTTGGTGATGCTTTTGTTAGTTTCCATAACAATCGATAGGTTGTTGGTGATAGTAGCGTTCAGTATCTGAAGTGATCTCTGACTACTTCATCGATACTGGTTGATGGTGATGAAGAAACATCTTGACCAATGACCGTTATTTTTTATGTTAATAGTCAATCCAAATTCCCTACAAGTTACAGTGATTGATCATATTTTGAATATTGTATTCAGTGTGTATTATTAGAGATGCGTCATCAACAAACAACCTTTTTCTGTTGAGTATTGTACGCACCTTTGTCTTTGTCCACAGGCGGGTCAATCTGAAAAATTTGTCGTTGCTTCTAATGTGTTACTATACGCCTTCTTCTTGTTTGAACTCAAAGCTCAATGACAAGGAAAAGAGGATGCCAATCAAAGTTGGTGCTAAAAACCTCCTTGTTTTACGCCACTGAATATTGAAGGGCATTGAGGCATAACCATCCATAGTTGAACAGTAGTAATGATGCTCAGCAACTGTGTGGGATAGACAATTTCATTAGTAACGGAAACAGACCTTTCCTGCGAACAAAATCGAAAGCTTTTAAAAGGGCGATATATTTTCGGTATGTTCTTCCCGATATTTCTACTGGATCTGACATAGAGGGAAGATCATGTCAACTGTGGATCTTTTGAATCAACTGGAGAGACCCGAAATAACATCAAGTGTTTCTTCACCAAAGGAAATTACTTGTGAATCAATTTATTGGTAGTGCTCTATCCATCGTCCCGTGTGTTTGTCTTTTTCTGTAATTAATTCCCCTGTCTTTGATATCAGAAGCGTTGATTTCTTAATCGGTTTGTCAGTTGATTTCTTAAAGACCTTCAAATACTTAAGATATTGCTGTTGATCGAAGCCTCTTTGGTGCTTATCTAAGCGACTTAGCCAATAATCATTTACACAACGACTTGTAGTTTGATGGGCTTTGCTAAGAGCAGATTTCAGAGCCTACAGATTCTGGGTCAGACTTAAATCAAATCAGCGAGCTGCGCTTAGCATAGATAACCCTCTCCAATTTAGTCTTTGTTCTTGTGCATCTTCTTTTCATGGGCCGAAATTATAGCATGGTAGATGACTTTCCGACGAATTTTTCCATCTGTCTTCCGAGCACTGTGACATAGCCTCTATGAATATTTTATTTTATTTTATTTTTTTGATAGACTGTCCTGCAAGAGTTCATTCTCAACGTGTATTTCTTCTTTGAATATTAGAGGTTCTTAGGATTTAATTTTACTTTTGACGAGATCAGGGAGTGGTAAGTGTGACAGTATAAACTGTAGCTATAGTATTGCAGATCTTGTGTAGGGCTTCGCGTCTGGTGATGACCAGGTCCACCTTGCGCCAATGATTTGACATTAGATGACTCCAGGATGCTTTTTAGCAAGCCTTGTTCTGGAAATAGGTGTTTGTCCTACAGATTTTGCGAAAGCTTCAAAATTCTATTAGTCTTTAACTATTTTCATTCATTTCCTTTATAACATGGTGACCTAATCCGTTTGGCCAGTACACTTGATCAGCGTCAACCCTCGTATTAAAATGTCTTAGAAGGTATATATGATCATACGATGGGAGACGGTTGACAACGCTGATATGTTGAGCGTTGAATTGGTCTTTAACTTCCGGCATGCCTTGGAGTTTGGGTGCATCTAGTCGCATAAATTATACAAGGCTTTCATATATAAAGATGGGAAGGGAGGGAATTTTCTGTGTGCCACTTGCTAGAGATACAATCAGACGTAGAAGCGTGTTCCTGACACCGAATC
The DNA here is from genome assembly GCA_963932145.1 of Acanthosepion lycidas. Taxonomy (NCBI): domain Eukaryota; kingdom Metazoa; phylum Mollusca; class Cephalopoda; order Sepiida; family Sepiidae; genus Acanthosepion; species Acanthosepion lycidas. Next base: position 16,174,995 of record OZ010571.1, read on the forward strand.
CAACTCCATGCTCCCTGAGTTCATCATTTCCTCTCCCAGTCCAGAAGAAGGTGTAATCGTCTTCCTTTAGAGATCCACGGTCTGCAAGTCTTGTTTCTTGTAGCATTAGGAATATATTGACTAGATTCCACAAGGAGGAGAATGTTATCAATGAAAATGTTTATATTACGAAACCACGGTTATCTCCCTTTAACCTCTCTGTTTTTTTTTTGTTTTTTTTTAATGTACTTTTCTTCACTTAAAATTTGGTTAGGGGCGAGAAAATCCTAGTCCTAAAAATCCGGGCCAGGGAAAAATATTTGTAACCAGTGTTTTGTGTGTCGGTGTCAGTAATCCTTCTTTGTTAAACTTCTCTCGCATTCAGTTGTTATTTGTGTGTGTGTGTGTGTGTGTGTGTGTGTGTGTGTGTGTGTGTGTATTATGGCAGGAACAAAGTCCGACAATTATTTTAAGACATTTTTTTTAATGTTTATCCGTTTTTTTACAGATACAAATATTTAAGTAAATGCTCTGTTTATAATTCAGGCCGGTAAATGTCGTTAATAATGTTTATATTTGTACCTATAAAACATATATATATATATATATATATATATATGTGTGTGTGTGTGTGTGTGTGTGTGTGTGTGTGTGTGTGTGTGTGTGTGTGTATTGTAATAATTAGAAAGAACAGTAACATATATATATAAACCGGAGTTCTTTTTGATATTATTTATTTTTGTACAACAGTACTCAAGGTAAATTTATAGAGCATAAATATTATAAATTAACTGATTTAAAATACTGTTTCTTCGCTACACAGGAATTACCATGTTTCAAAAACCGACGGTAGAAACTTCAAATTTAATTATATAATTAAATTAAAAACATTAGTTCTATTTCATCTTAAAATTTAGTGATAATATATATATATATATATATATATATATATATATATATATATATATATATATATATATTATCCCTAAAATAATATATATATATATATATATATATATATATATATATATATATATATATATATATATATATATATATATATATCAAAATATTTAAGCCGTCGTACACTCGGGACTTTTTCTTATCTTGTCACTCCGTGTACCCGTCAGGGAAATTCGATTTTATTCCTTTATTTAATCTAAGCGAGAAGAATGTTCTAGTTCAGCTAACCACGTCTATGGTTTTGTACTATACTTTTTGATATTGCTAACTTATTGAAAATCATATTTCCACTGATACTAAGCCTGTACGACTCAGTCAATGGATTGAACACAAAAGGGCGGAACTTTGTGATCATACTATCAACAATGAAGAAATTGGTTCCGCTGTAAATAATGGCTTTGCATCTCACCAATTCAGATTCTATAATATTAGTGATCATGAGCGAGTGATTATTCCTTAAAATAAAGATATAAACGTTTTAGTCTGTTCGATCTAACCCGCAGATCCAAACATCATTAAAAGCTTACGTTTGTGGTTGTCAAGGAATGATTCTAAAGGCAGAAGTCAAGTTAATACGGCGTAGAAACACAAAACTGCTATCTTAGCAACTTGATTGAAGTACCTGATGAATTGCTACATCGTTCGTATTAACATTTGCCTGGTCGGATTTACCAACTGATCTCTATATATAAACAAAGAGCTGATTCTTTGTCCGTCACACACTGACGCCGTGTGACTTTTCATGTACGTATAAAATGTTTATACCTATGTGTTTGTATGAGTGACTTACTTTTTATTTGTGTCATTTTATATATAAACAAATACACACAGCATGCACTCAGTTTGAAATAAGGCATAACATACTCCTCTCACTCTGTCTTGATAAACCCTACCCTGGGTTTAGCAATAACACCAGAGCGTTTAAGATAAGAGATATATGCTCATTTTTAAACCCTAAAAATCAGATAATTATAATTTTTTATTGAACATTTCGAAAATTAATACGTAATAAATCACAATTATTTTTAAAGATTTTTTTAAATCGTGGAAATAGTACTAAATCTCCAACTGAATTAAAATATACATACATATACACAAACGGAAATAGACAATGTGAATGAAATATCGGTAAAGGAACATTTTCCATTCTATCTGGAAACAAACCTTTCTAACGGGAAAACATATGTTTGATGTTCTTTTGATATTTGCGCTATTTCTGCATTAAACTGAATATATTCTCTAAAAATGTAGTATTTTAAATGGACAAAGTATTTTAAACCGATCTCAGTTAAGTCAAGTCTACTGAACTATTTGTTCATAATGATGATACAACAAAATTTTACTAAAGAAATTATTCTACAATTACTCCAACAAAATTTTAAACAAACATTATGCATTAAATTTACGTGAGTTCACTGTCTTGGAATTGCTACTAATTAACAAATTGCTTATATGTTATATCAAATCTAATACCATATTATAATATTATTATGTTACATTGTTCTTTAATTAGCACAACGTTACGCCATGCCAACTCTAAAAGAATAAGGGACAATTCAATTTTAATAGCTAGGAGCGACGGTAAAGATATATCAGACACGCTGTTTGATTTCAGTTAAAGAGAGAAAGTAAGACAGATACAAGAGGTAACATATTTTCATAAGTTTAATGTCTGCTTCTGTGAAATGTAAGAACTTTGGTAATTTTATTTCTTCATTTTTAATGACTTACTTCTTTTAGAATGACGTACACTCATATTTATTTTTACTGTTATTGTAATATTTTATTAAAATAATTAAGCTACCATATTTTGACCAGAGTTTAAAATTTTATACCGGGCTTAATATACACTGCATCAGAGTGTAAAATCATTTTTTTCTATTTTGATTTGCTAAATATTCATGTGAATATAGATATTCGAGAAAATGCTCCTTCAGCAATTAAGAGACACGGTTTTACAAAATATATTAACATGCGACAGTGTACAAGATAAAAGATTGCACCTTTTGGAAAACTCATTAATGTTTAGAAAACGTAAGTAGCTTCACGAAGGATTGAACCTCGAGATGCAGCCGCCATATTCCGAGGGGGTAACTCTTATGTTACGCCAAAATCTATCGATAAAAACAAAGAAGCTGGCCTGGTAAAATCCTACCCAGACAGTTTAAGGTGCGTGAAAAGAGCAGATCATCGGATAAAAAATTACACCGTTTAAAAATGTATTCTTACCTTTTCCAAGATTTTCTTTTCAAAAGTGAACGCAATCCTTAAATCGTGAATTTTTTTTCTCTGCTTGACACATTATCTTTTTCAGCACCGATAACTCTTAATACACACACACACTCACAGACATACACACACACACACACACACACACACACACACACACACACATATATATATATATATATATATATATATATATATATATATATATATATATATATATATATATATATATATATATATATATATATATATACTTAATAATGTTTTATTTTGTGAAAGTATTAATTTATTTATATATATATATTTGATATTTCAGATTGCCCTCAATCTTTCATATAAATATATAAATACTTTCACAAAATAAAACATTATTATTTTTTTAATTTTCAACTTTTTATATATATATATATATATATATATATATATATATATATATCGAATCCATTACATTTGCTGACATGTTAATACCCTTGGGAAAGGCATAAAACATCTTCTTCTTCGATTCTATGGGTAAATAGCAGGACAGACTGGGTTCTGTCGCTTTTAATGTCAACTGGTCTAGGAGAAGGATAACTGTGAATTCAAAACAGGCGGAGGATCTTTGAGGACCTTGATGGCTCGTAGTTCACCAGGTCTCTGTATTCGGCCCTTCAAAAAGTGTCGTTGGTTCTGCACCAAGGTTTCACCACTATAATCAAATCATATGTGCTGGTGTCTGGGTTGTCGGTTCCTAAGAACTGAGCTGCTTGACCCTCATACCATATTTTTTTTAAGCATTTCACTCCAAGCAAGGCGGGAAGCCACTAGCACGCAAAAGGTTACAAAGAGTTGGAGCGAGAGGAAATAAGAGTGATAGAGGAAAGGATGAAGAGAAGGATAGGGGATAGATTAGGGCATCTAGAGACGTCGATTGACATTACATTTGAATAGTTGGAGATTATAGCTCTTAGGGAAACTGAAATAGGGAAGGGAGTTATAAAGGCAAGAGGTGCGAGATGAAGATATTGGAGTAGAAGAGACGGCGACATTTAACTGTTTCGACTGTAAAAGGGTGTGAGCGAGATGCCAGTCTAGTAGAAGGGTTAAATTAATTAATTTTGGGAACCAGCGAAAGCAGCTCCTTGGAGCAGTTACCATGAAAGTATTTGTAAAAACAGACAGAGAAGGCGACAGCACGTCTGTGAGAGAGCGACTCCAGACGAGATGACAGATCAGGGTCAATTACGTTGGATATCCGTCTCTGGATCTTATCAAGAACCTTAAGACAAACATAAGCGTCACCATACCATATATAGTAGCAATATTCCATGCACGGGCGAATGGTTGATTTGTAGATTTAAAGGATCGACTCTGTTGAAAAAAATTTCCTGGAGCAGCGCAGGGAGCCAATTTTCCTTGCGGTGGATTAAGCTATTCACTAAATGTATTAGTTCCATCTCAGATCAGCAGTCAATGTGAGGCGGAGTAGTCGCAAAGAGGACACACACACACACACACACACACACACACACACACACATATATATATATATATATATATATATATATATATATATATATATATATATATATATATAAACTTATAATCGGGTGAGACGAAAAACTTTAAACCCTACTCTTTTTTCAAAATCCAACCAAATCCCCAAACATCAGAATTTGTTTTCATATTTTTCCCCATAAATTTCATTTTTTTTTCTCTCAGTTGAAACAAGATCGTTTCAACAGACTGTCGTACAAATGATGTAAATACCAATATGTGCTGTGTCATTCGCATGTATTTTTCAGAATTCCAATTAGGAAACTGTAGGCGTGACGAGAGATAAGAGAGTGTCAAACATGGCCGGCTGACTCACTGAAAATAGAAGAGGGAACACAATGGATGACTGTCATGGTGGTCACTCAACATGAAGACAATTATACTTTCAAAGTAATCCGAGATATCCTGTAAAATGATATCCGTCAATTGTTATTGCGTTTTGACAAAGGTGTGAATTCGAGATCAATACGTTGATAGCAAAGAGAGAGAGAAAGAGAGAGAGGAAGTATACAAGAAGGAAAGAAATAACCAATACGCACTAATAAAGAGAAATAAAAAAAGACAGAAAAAATAGAGACAAAACTGACTCAGTGAAATGCAATATACGTAATATAAATAAATATATAATAAGAACTGATGCAAAGAATTATCTTTAATGAAAAAGAAAGGAAATTAAAGAACAAAAAGTCAGAAAATTGACGGAGTAAAGAAAAGAAGTAGAAGAGAGAGAAAAAGAAAGAAAAACAAGAAGAGATGAGGAGTTATATAGGACAACTACAAGGTAAAAAAAAGGAAAGAAAGAAAGAAAGAAAGAAAGAAAGAAAGAAAGAAAGAAAGAAAGAAAGAAAGAAAGAAAAAAATGAATGAATTAGGTTGGTGCAAAAATAATGTCGTTTTCTCACATAGTAACATATGTGATAAAACGACATTATTTTTGCACCAACCCAATAGTAGAGAGAAAGAAAGAAAATTGATGGGGCGATATCGGATATCTACGAAAGAGGTGAAGAGAAAAAAAGAAGAAAGATAGAATGAAGGAAAATTAGAAAGAAAAAATGAAAGAAAAGAAGAAAGAAAGAAAAATGACTGAAGGTAATGCAATATACATAATAAAAAGCAATAATGAGAAATGATAGAAAGAATTATCATTAATGAAAAAGAATGATAGGAAGTTAGAAAGAAAGACAGAAATTAGGACTGGTTGAGGTACGTGTCTATAAAATAAAGATAGAAAGACAGAAAGTAAAGAATAAATAGACAAAGGAAGAAAGTTTGAAAAAAATCTTACAGAATAATGAGAAGACCGTAACAATGGCTTGCTAGTGTAACCTTCTGCCTCAACTCGTCTGACAGTTGGATTAGACCCTCCTACCAAAAATACTCCCTCACCAAAAACAACAAAAAACCTAACAAAAATAAAAAAGGTAATATAGGAAAAATTAAAACAAGAAAAATATTATAAACGAAAATAAATTAAAATATAGGAACGTTGAAAGGAAAGAGGAAAATACAGTGAAAGAAATATTTAAATTAACATATTAATGAAAGGATTGAGATGAATTAAAATAAAAAGTTTCATGCAGAAAAATTAACATTAAATCGAACATTTTCTACGTCTTTGTTTTTAGAGGGGATGGTTTAATATCTTCATTTTGCTAGAATGGACCTTCCCAATACATTTGCAATAACATCGATAAGATATATTTTAGCAAGGCCGCCTGTATTGATGTTGGCATACTGCCTCCTCACTTCCCCACGCCTATGACTATGACAACCCACAGCAAATTAGATTGGACAACCAACGATCACACAGCAGCTGTCGAGCAAAAGCAACTCAGAGGATTTCAGCTACCAGATCGCCCTGAAGAAACCCCCTTTCCAGCAAACGAAGGAAATGTGGAGAACCTCAAAAAATGGTTACTGAAACAATTTGCTGATTCAGCATTTAATACTGATGGGCAATTCCCAGCCATGTCTGGTAAACCAGCACATATCCACCTGAAGGAGGGGGCAATCCCTAAGGCAAGACACAGACCAATACCAGTGCCATACCATTTAAAAGAACCGGTGAGGCAAGCCCTTTTACAAAGAAATAGAAGGAGGCAGCCATGTTGGCAGGTAAGTCACTTGACTTCTACAGAGGATAGGACCTTAAAATGTCAATTCTGTTAATCGTTAATAAAAGGAACATTCAAAAGATTCAGGTCACTAGACTTTGACGGAAATCCGATAATCATTCAGTGAATTTTGTGAATCCTATCTTCTGTCTTCCTGAATCCTGTTGATGTTTTTGCATTCTCCACACTTCACACTAAAGACTCCTCTTTTTCTTTCACTCCTTGAGTAATGATGTGGAAATATAGATTGTATCAAATATACACAGTTTGAGGAAGGGGTTATCAAGCCAAAAAAGGAGAAAAATGCGTATAAACATATGTCCGTAAATCATTTGTTTTATTAAAACTACCTGGTAAGTCGTACGTGCGGATCTTGGTGTTCCTCGATCCATAGTCTGTTGTTTCAAGGATCCAAAAATTAAGCAAACTATTAATAAAGAGGAAAAATTTGGAAGAGACAAAGAAAGATACTGAAATGCTAAGTGATATCGCTCCTTCTATATGACCAGGAATGGTAGAAAATCTCACGGATAAGGAAGGGACATGAATTAACAAAAAGTTGGTTCTATAGAAAGATACTGAGAATACAATGAACTAAATACATAAGCAACGAAGAATCTTTCGGGAAAAAGATACCAAAGAGACACTTATACTTTGAATGAAGAAAATATAATCAAAATTTCTAGTTGGCATAATGTGGAAAGTGGGCTCGGAGAAAGCAAAACTCTCATGACATACTGAAGACGTGAGGTAGAGTAATCCAGAGAATAACCTCCATAATGAGGTTGTGTGAATCCTTGGCAGATCTGGAATTAGGAGAGAGAGCAAAAAGACAATCTTTACTAAGAACTACAAAGAGGAGGATGTTGTGAAGAGAGACGATCGCCTGAAGTTGCACGGCATATAAAATCGGAAGAAGAAGAAGCTTTTGTTTTCCAGATAAATTCTGATCAAATGAAGTACACATGTTGAACAACAGGAATAATCTCAACATTCGTTGATTTTGTTTCCGTGTCTTAATAAACCTCCGCCTTTTTGCACGAACCGTAAGCAGAGTGTAAGTTAAATCATACCAAAAAGCAGGTATCTTTGTTTGCAGCCACGTGCGTCATCTCGTAAACGTGCTGCAAAAGAATGAAGAGAAACAAATAAAATGAACACTGGCTACTGCAGAATGAACTTCATTCATAATGAGCATAGATTCAATGCTTGGAGAAAGACGTTCGCAGAGAATAAGAGAAACAATAATATATAAAATATTTGTTATGTTATTTTTTTGTCTGCACACTAGGTCAGCCGGTACAAGAAATGCATGTACAACTTCCTATCTAATGAGACAATGGGTTTTCGGTAAGTTCGTAGAGATAATTGAAAAGAATACATCTGCATAGAGATTTTAGTGAAGTTTACATTGCCAAGGCAAATGTTATGCCCATGGGATTTGACGGTAAAACCGTTTAATTAAAGACACAAAAAAATAAATAGATGGGTTATCGTTATTCAGATTAGGTTCATATATATATATATATATATATATATATATATATATATATATATATATATATATATATATATATCGAAACAAAAAATGAAGACAGATTTATAATCAATCAAAATAAAATTTGATATGAGTATATAAAAGTTAGTAATGAGGAAAATGTTCCTCTGTTAAATTTAAATTGCATAAACATTCAAACACCTAGTAGTCTTTTCCTATATTACAAATATTTTCTCCGACATTAGCGCTCACACCAATCCACAGCGTCTTGTTGTCTGTTGCTCTAAGAATCTTTTAATCATTCATCATACCTTTTCTTTCCTGTTCTTCTATCGATCAAGAGAATCTCGTTAACTATTCGCTATTTTCCTCCTGCGATTCGTGATTTCATTACAGCTTGTGATTGTCAAACTCACTAAGCCTTCTTTCCAATTTTGTTTCATGTATTATACAAGTATTTTTCTGACTGGAAGTATAAATTTCTTTTCAGTCTTTCTTTTCTTAAGCCTTCATTTTGACTCATATATTGTTCCTTTCGTTACAAGCCTTTTCTTTTATATCACAGGAAACTGTTTAGAAACATATATTCGATGTTAGTTTGCAGTTTAGTATTTTATTTATTTATTTTTTGTTTCAAGTTATATTTTCCGATATCTTCATACTTTGCTTAAATTCTGAAAGACATATTTAATTATTCTTATATCTCTTCAAACTTCTGTAACATCCAGCTAATTATTCCGTACCTACATGAATTAAATGTCCGTAATTGATACCTCGAACTTTTGCACACGTTTTGCTTAAACCCTTGCAATCTGTTCTATTACACCTTAGGCTTACCGTAGGCTTACGGCTACATCACCTAAAAGCACCGATTCCCTTACGATCACTTAAGTAAAACAAAAGTCGAGCCTGGTTAGTACTTAGATTTGTGACCACTATATCAAGACGGCTTTTCCTATGGCAGCAACGAAAAAACAAGGAACATTGTCGCCAGTATATATTCTTCCGCACTTATCCAATCCTTAGTGCCACATTCGTTTTTGCTCTCTATCATCCTCAGTATGATATGTCAGTAATCTTCGATCGAATATCAGAGATGATTGAAAATATCCTCAACGAATTTCCCATGGTCATCTTTCACATATGCGGTGACTTCAATGTTCGCCACATAAAAAGATGTTAGTCCACCCTAACAACACCGATGAGAAAGGCATATATTGCAGAGACATTTCCATCGCTTGCGAACTAACCCAGATCACAGAGCAACCCATCCCTTTCCTGGATGTGATGGGACAGCAGGCGAACCTCCTCGTCCTTTTAACATCCTAATACGAGAAACGCACAAAAAAATTACCCCCGTTCGCACATCAGACCATTCCCTAGTCAGTGTCCAAATTGAATCAATGTTGATGTCATCTTCTGCTTTACCGTTCAATCGAACGGTTTTCGCTACCCGAAGGCAGACTGGGAGAGCATTAGGTCCTATAGGACGGAAGCTCATCTCCCCTAAACTTCTTCAAACATGCTGCCTCCAAAATTGATTCCGTAGTCTCCGAATGGATTCTTTCTGGAATAGAGTGTTATATGCCCCCACCCACTGACCGAAAAAAAAATTCCAGCAAAAGCCAAATAGTCTAGGTTTGCTCCTGAATTGTCTGAATCCATAGCTCACTGGAACCACTAGTTCAAAATTTATAGCAAGGAGCTGTGTCTTACTACTTTCACAACCGGCAAGAAATTTCTGAAAAACGCAATGGTTTAGCTATGCGCGAGCTATCTAGTCCACGGTTGAAAAGAAATAAATTGCGTGTTCTTGAATATCCGCAGACAAATTATGAACAGAGGCAAAGCAGCTGTGCGCATTATTGTAAATGGCCCCGAGGTCATATAATCATCGAGATAGAAGGCGAAGCTCTTTGCCTCAAACTCAATGTTATATAATAAAGTCCATGCTCTCTTCAACTTCCCACGTCTCGCTGAACAATCTCTGTAATATACTCATTTCAGTAAGAGACGTTTCTAGACTTATCGACGTAAAAACACCATTAGGCCAGAAAATGCCAGTCATCGCCCATAAGAATATCAACGCAGAATTATCCCCGATCCCAGCAAAGTTATTTAAATGCTGCTTTAAGGTGAAATCTTTCCAATGCCTGTAGAAAGTGGCACTGTAATGATAGAGACTTCCTTCCTAACATTTTCTTTGAAGTAGTGTTATGCATCAACCTCTCAATTATGTTATTATTTTCTCTTAGTTTTATATGTAATATGCATTACAGTGCAGCTTAAAGTCCTTAAATTATGTGGTTTCTGTTATTGTCTATAGTTTTTTTGTTTTTTTTTTTTTGTGATTATGTATTGTTAGTCACTGTGGTTTGATGGAGTACTATCGCTCAAAACCTCAGTGTTAATTCTTTCCAGATCATTTAAATTAATGATTAGAGAAAGTGCTGTTATTTAATTTATAGTTTAGATATTTCTAAATAAAATTGGTGCCTGTGTGGCATCGATATGCAAGTCGCAATCTATGAAAGCTATTTAAGTACATTTTTTAAGCATTTCACCCAAGAAATAGCGGGAGTGCCACTAGAATGAAAGCGTGAAAGTATGTGTAAAGAGGGGTGTTTGAGGAAAAGATAAAGGGAAAGACGGTGATCAAGATCAAGGTATCAGAAGATGTCGATTGATGTTGCATTCAATTTTTTTAAGATTATAGTTATCAGCAAATCAAGTAAGTGGAAGGGATTTCCACTGTCAGGAAGTACGAGAGGTGAAACTGTTGGAGTAGAAGATACGGTTATATTTTAATAGTAAAATGGTGGGACGGGATGCCAACCTAGTAGCACGCCTAACTTCATGCAGTTGGGGTACCAGTGAAAGTAGCTCGTCAGAGTAGTTACCATGAAAATATTTGTAGAAAAGACAGAGGGAAGCCACATCACGTCTGTAAGAAGGTGAGTGGAGTAGAGATGCCAGGTCAGGACCTATCACATTGCATATCCGTCTTTGGATTTTGTCGAGAACCAAGAGAGAAATTGCAGGTCCACCCGATCAAATATGGCAACAGTATCCAATGCAAGGACGTAAGGTAAATTTGTAGATCTGAATGGTTGAATCAAACGAGAAAGATTTTCTGGTGCGACACAGAGAACCAACCTTCCTGTGATAGATGTAGATATTGATTCAATGTGGTTGTTCCACTTCAGGTTAGTGGAAAATGTGAGACCAAGAAGCCGTACAGAGACGCTCTAGTAAAGTCGATCATAAGCCATGCTGATAGGAGGAAGGGAAGTTTCTCTATGATGGGTGAATGAGAGCAGTTTTGTTTGGAGTAATTAAAGATTAAAAGACATTTCCAGCCCCAGTCAACAATAGATTAGGGTTTTTTCGAGACCAACAGCCAGGATAACTTTGTCAGCAATGCTGGATTTACTATTGACATAAGAGTAAACTGTTGTTTCGCCTGCGTAGAAGTACAATTGAGATATCAAGAAGGGCGTTCATGATGATCAGAAAACGTTCAGCACTCAGGATAGAGCTTTGGAGAACACCAGCGTTCCTATGAAAGGAGCTGGAGGAGAACCCGTTTAGGACGACCTTCATTTCACGGTTTGACAGGAATGATTGGATTAAATCAAATAATCGTCCTGTAATACTGTATCCCTGAAGCTTATATAGAAGACCAACATACCAAATCCTATAAAAAAACTTCGAGATATCTAGAGCAACAGCACGAGCTTCGCTGTTATTATCAAGAGCTTCCTATACAAATTCAGTTATAGCACGTCAGCGGTAGGATAGGCAAATAGGAAACGCTATTGTTTATCAGAGAGTAGATCATGGGAGGTAAGGGGCTTAATCACTTCGGCATTTATTATAGCCTCAAAGACATTCCCGAAAAGTGGTAGGAGACTGATAAGACGGTACTCAGATGGGTCAGAAGGGTCCCCAGAGTTCCTGAAAACAGAGACAACAGATGAGGACTTCCAACCGACCGGAAAGCAAGAGTCAACGGTTTTTGGTGAATGTCTTGGTTTTGTAGTAACTTGCGCGCTTGGGCTAAGCTACACCCTATTACAGCCAATGTATGTGCAATTTCCACATTTTCTATAGAAAAGTCGTTAGAAATGATCCATAAACCCGAGTACTCTGCGATAGTTAAATTGCCCCTGAATATAGATTTACTTTTGTGCATGCGCATTGTTTGTGTTTGCTTTTGTCGACGTCACATTGTAATAGGGTCAGTTGGGAACCCTATGTGAGAAAACGAGCACCATGGCGCATTTTACTCCGCCAGTAATTTGGAAACGGCTTGCTGTACTGTGAACATTTCAAAGCGATTGGTGTCAATCTGAGGAAAGTGCAGACAATTTGAAAAGATTTTGATGAATCTAATGGTGATTACGAATGTGAATCGTGTGTGATGACGACGTTATGCCTCCATTCATCTTGCTTCAGCTCTTACATATGGCCAACTAACTTCCCAGATTAGGAAGTCTTTGATGTAGAGCGCAGTTGAGAGAGAGGCCAAAACATCTCTTAGTAACAACAAAGATGAACTGAAGACACAGATTATGTTTGCATTCACCAACTTAAACAAGGAGACTTTTCAGAAAAGTTATAAGAAATCCCGAAGCTTATAGAGGCCGTTGTTAAAGCCTATGGCGGTTTTATTGATTAAATTTACTTTTTAGTATTTCAAGATATTTTTGTGTTATTTTGGTAAATATATCTGTTAAAATGTCAGATCTATTTTCGCTTAATTTAAAAAGACTATTTATCCATCGCACCGAATTTATCTTTGATTATCCAAGGAATGGGATTTTAGTGAAGTTCGTTGCGTTCGCTGGAAAGATAAAATTTCAGTAAAAATCTCAAAGAAAATAATCCAAGAAAAATACTCATGAACCGGATGTGATATATATTTAATTGAACGCGCATATCCCACTCAGAACATGATTTGACATTCTAGAAACCCACGAGGTTACAATGATTATAATATTTCATCTAAAGACATTTTTACATTTCTGATTTTAGTTAAATCAAATATACATATGTTTATAAGACATTTCTTAACTGGAATGTAATGCAACTTATCATATTACATTATTAACTGGTCAAATAGTGGGGATCTTGCTCATCCTCCTACACGATTACCTATCAACGACACGAGCATGCTAAATATAATTCCTTTCCGGAAAAAATATTTATTAGCTAATATATGCTTAGCAAAACATTTACTAGCCAATATATGCTTAATGCTTTCGCAAAACATTCGAATAATAATAAAAAAAATCATTTATACAACTGCTGTATCCACAGGAAGAAACTGGCAGGAATTAAAAAAGAAAATTCGTGAAAGAAAGCTAGGAGAAAGGACTCACCTTCAATTGTAAGAAGACGGAATATGTCAGCAAGTGATCGATTGAAGATTTATGGTACGAATTGAAGATGTAAAGAAAAAATGTAACTATTTGGGAAGTTGTATTTAGTTGTCAGCTTGTTTCCAGTAGAGCAGCTTGGAGAGCTGATTAGTCCAAGTGCCCATCTTTTATAACTAACCAGTACTCCCCTGGCCTAATGAGTCCGTCCAAAATAATTAGGTTTTTCATCAATGGATACATGTTAAATTTCACGAAATAAAACACTATAATAAATATTATAATTCAGAACAGGAAGTGTTAAATTACAAGGTTGGGTTGAAAAGTTTCATAGACTGACTATGAAGGGTGCTAGTGTTGAGAAATCTTGCGTGCATTAATTCCAATTCTTCTTATTATTAATTACATTGTTTAATTAAGTAAACTGATCTCTGACGGATCAAAGAAGAGTTCAAAAGTAACTAGTAGAGACTACTCTTTAAAATGGAGAACATTTATCATTGTGGTTTTATCAAGAACTTACACAACAAAAAAGCCTTAGGCTCCAAGGACATTAATTCTGACATGGTTGCTGTATTAAGTCACCAACTTTATAAACAGTACAAAAGTGGTCATGAGAATTTAGGAAGCAAAAAAAAAATGTCTTGAAGAAGATTTGTCTTAAACTTCTGCAAATTGCCACCACAGAATAAAACATTGATTGTGTTCACCATATATTGATGGATGACAGGCGCTTAACTTTGAATCAAGTAGCCTTGTTATTAGCATATCTCGTGATAGAATTGAGAATATCCTACACTATGAAATTGACATGACGAAGTACTACGTCTTCTGGCACAAGGTGAAATGTGCTAATCTCAGCACGGAAAATCTGACAGAGGCAGATCCAGGGGTTTTCCTTGAAGGTCTCTTAACCAGGATGAGTGCTGGGTTCATGAATTTGAGCCAGAGACGAAGAGACAATCCATTCAGTGGAAAACCCTTCTACCTGCTCGAAAGAAGGGCAAGATCGTCTCATCAGCATGAAAGCTGATTTCTGCTTTTCGGTTTACAAAAGACGTTGTGTTTATTTGCTATATTCAAAAGTAGCATGCCATCAATGGAGAGTACGTTGTCATCTTGCTGAGGAACTTAGGAAAGCTATCAGTACTAAACGTAAACGAAATCTGAAGAAAGGGCTTCGTTCCATAAGGACAATGCTTCAGTATATAAGTCTTTGTTTTCAATGGCGGCAGTACTTGTGTACGACTTTGGATTGGTTGATCATCTCTGTTCTACTGGTTTTACACCATCTGGGTATCATCCCTTCCTATTCACCTAATTTGACTATCATCTGTTCCCTAATATAAAAAAGCAATATGATAACGTCATATCTGCTGGTGATGAAATTCTTGAGCAACAGGAGAAACAGTGTTCGTTGACCAGTCAGATTTCAGTTTATGGAAAATGAATCCATGCATTTATTATTGAAAGGAGATTATATTGAAACATCCACAATTTCAGTGGTCTAGCATCATGCATTCATAATCAGTTTCTGAACTTGTCACCCGACCCTCTTAGAGGATATAAAGCATAACAATATCGAAGGCATTTTAGAATAGCAAAATATACTTTCAAAAGCTAAACAAATTATTACGAAACAAGAAAATGATATAGACTACTATGCAAAAGCTTTCTTCCTATGTGACCGGGAACAGTGAACGATTTCGTCTGATGATGCAGAGACATGAAGAAACAAAGATGCCGAGAATACCATGGACACAACATAGGGGTAAACAGGATACGTTAGGGAAAATAAAAACATAAATGGCCATTTCTATTTAGAATCAAGAGAGAGCTGTAATTAATGAGAAATGGGGGTTTGATGAATTTGATACTCAAAGAACATATTGAGGGCGAATAAAACAAAAAAGAATTTGCAGGTAACTTTGTTAAAATGAATGGCAGATCATGGACTGGGAGAGACAGTAATGGGATAAAATTTGAATAGAGCTTCCTTGGGGTGAAAACTATAAAAAAACGATTATCTTTCTCATCCTAAGAGACATGGTATATAGAAAAGAAAAGATATATTTCCATTCCTCCATCTATGAGTTACACATCAGCACACAATGTTCTCTTTCGCTTTTTGTGGTATCAGACAAGGTCACGGAATAATCTAATTTCAAACCTGATAAGAAGGCATCTGTAAAACAATATCTCACGTAAAAAGTGATTAAAAAATGTAATAAGAAAAGTAGAACTCGAGAGCCATGATTCCTGATGTTTTTGCCTTTCAGGAATATACCTGTTGTAAAACAAGCTTGAAAATAGCCTCGGCCGTTATTTAAAATATTTTCTCTTTAGACATTTGAAAATCGAAAAGGTGTCATTTTTCCCCACGACACGGCTAGAGCTATTGTTTCAAAAGAAAACTCAGAGAAGCATAAAAAGTTGAAATGTGAAACCATCCAACATCCACTATATACTAAGACTTGGCTCCTTTGGAACAAGTAACAATGATAGAGAAATTTAAAAGAAAAGTGCTTTGAATCAAAAACTTACAACCTTCTTCCAACAAAAAGTCAAGACGATTCTACGGAAATGGCATAAAAACTTATAGAAATACGTGAGAATTGTTACATTAGAAACTATGTAGTTGATTAATAAATAATTTTTATCAGCATAAAAATTTTATTGTGAAAACTTTTAATGGACAATAACATTTGAAATTACCTTACATATATATATATATATATATATATATATATATATATATATATATATATATATATATATATACTAGCAGTAGAGCCCAGCGTTACCTGGGGGTGTAACAGTAAGAGATAGATCAAGTACCGACCATCATAAAGACTGAAGAATAAAATTGCCAAAGATTATTGTTTAAGGTTGACGGACACACATGTCTTAATTAGTTTTTATTTTTACGAATTGGTCAAACCCAAACTCAAACAATCGATTGTTTTCAATCGTTATGAGTCTACCGATTGAATATAATTTTATTATAAACAATTGTCTTGCAAATGGCACTTCAGTCTTATATTTTGAATTGTTTCAAGCTTCACATATATTAACTTATACACTGAAGAAATTCATTGGTAATATTATTTATCGTGTTTTACATAGTGTAATTACTGTTCTTTCTAAAATAATGTTCGACTTGGTAGTAATGGTTGCGCTAAGGAAGAAAGGTTTACGCTCACATTTATTTCCCTCATTATAGATATTGTTATATCGATGAGACAACACAGTATTTCACGGACAGAATGGTAGCTGAAAGAAAAAGGAATAACAAACATGTTTGTTCTCCGAGAGAATATTCTTATGCAAAGTCTTAGACAAAATTTTAAATGCATTTATCCCAGAGAAATTATAACATGTATACAACAACAAGATGTGTGAAAAAGTAGAGCCTTACTTGTATTATTTCCAGAAAAACCGCAGTTACAACGGTTTCTTTGTGACCCTGGTGATGTCATGTGCCTTTTTCCTGTAAGATCTACCACTGCGGTCTAGGGACGTCATACTCTTGCCTTTACATCGGAATTGGCCTTCGTCACCCTATTTCCTAAAGTCATTTACCGATTTTCACGAGACTTTACCCTCGTGAATTTATCTCAACGAAAGGAGATAGCCGCATTTTGTAACCCCACAGTAACCTTCTAATATTGTTAATCCAATTTACATATTTAATCGTTGTTTTCATTGCTATATCACTCACATCGTGTCCGGCTTTTCTAGTCTATATTTCTACCTTGACGGACAGAGAGATTGAATATTTCCACTATTTACAGACGGAATATTGACTGCAACATTGTGAAAACAAAAACAAAGATGAAAACAATAGTCCGCGTGTAAATAGGGTAATTAATGATAACTCTTCATCCAAGAAATTCGGACAGATAAAGAGATTGAACGCAAAGATTCTTCTTCATTAAACCAACTTGGAAGTGTATTAACAGAGAGTTGATACCGCTACAGCGAAATCTCAAGAGGAATAGCGATAGCAAAAGATGCCTTCAAAAGTCTAAGCAAACAATTAAGTAACAGAAAAAATTGTTAGAAACGCAGAAAAGAGTACTGAAACATTATATAATATCAGTGAACCGATAGGGCACTGATTGCTTTTAACTGATGAAGAACAGACTTGAAGCAACCGAAGTATCATAGAAGTATTCTAAAAATAACATGGACCAAACATGTGAACAACGTCAAAACTATAGAGAAAATGGAAACACCAATGACATTAATAGTTTACATCAAGAACAGACAGCTGACATTTCTGGGGCGCATAGTAAGTAACGAGGTTTTGGAAATTTACAGGAAAGATTGAGGGCAAGACTGTCAAAGGAATGCAACGCACAACCTAACCTTGCTTGCATGAGTAAATGGATGTGGAACGCGGCAAAAGAAAAAGAAACCACGCTATATAGGATCTTCCTTTAATGGTTTACTTTTAATATATTGTCTGATTTTTTTATTATTTTGTTTCAAAGCAAAATATAAATAGATAACTGTTATTGTCCAGGTTAGGACCAAAGAAGAGCAATACGAACACAAGAGTAGAAATAACGAAGGTATATTACACAAAATAATAATACAAGATGTGGAAGTTGTTAGTATGACTGTCAGTCTGGTTTGGAGTGAACTACTATTGGCTCGACTCGATTTGGTATCTAGCCACCCACCACGAGGGTGAATATGGCACAAGGCCGAGTTTAACGTGGGTTTCCCGAGCCCGTAGGCTCGGCCGAAAAATGTCCGTAGAACCCGTATAAACGGGATCGGGTTGGTCATCCTCCCCGAACGAGACTCTGCCCTTCGGCGGAGCATCGTCCGGGTTCCTCTCTGTTCAGAGGAAGAGAGTTCCACCGTCAAACTGAGAAGCTCGGCTTGATTTGTCCCTCTCTCTTGAGAGGCGTAGTATACATAGTGTTAAAAAGAATTCATTCTGTAGTTATAGGTAAGGACCCATGACAATAACAAATACAAATAAATCAATCTATGATAGTCAGAACGACTTGTCTCATAAATTCAGATGAAATTTCTATTATGATTTCTGGAAAATGGTTTCCTGTACGACACTGGCTATATCACGTCATTCTTCCTTTCGTCAGCAAAAGAGGTAACCAAATGTGAACTGGAGACATTTAAAGACGTAGGCGATTATGGCCCTTCGCATCATCCTGGCCGTTTCATCTCTTAATAAGTTTTGTGTTTTTGTTATTTCTGTCAAACCCTGTTAAGCTATCCATTTGCTCAAGCACATCTAGCATGTCAAGCGATGATTTCTTCTGCCGCTCTTTCCATCTGCCCTGTATGTCTCAGATTTTAGTAGTC
The DNA here is from genome assembly GCA_963932145.1 of Acanthosepion lycidas. Taxonomy (NCBI): domain Eukaryota; kingdom Metazoa; phylum Mollusca; class Cephalopoda; order Sepiida; family Sepiidae; genus Acanthosepion; species Acanthosepion lycidas. Next base: position 16,194,038 of record OZ010571.1, read on the forward strand.
CTCCTTCCTCATTACCTGCTCCAGAAATCTCAACTGCCTCTTCCAGATGTTAAGTATAACTTTCCTTTATGTTTTTATTCTCTTCAAAGCTTCGCGCTGCTCACATGATTGATCCATGGTATCTTCAGCAGTTTTCTGTAGAACGATATTTATCTTGCTTCAAATGGCTCTATTTGTTGCAATACAGAAGGACATATATCACGTAATATTTCTGTAATCTTTTCTTTGTTCCTAACCTTTTTTCTGTCTCTTAATGTTTTGCTTTGCGTTTGGAATGTGTCTTTGGCCATCCCAATAAATCTTCCGGTCTCAGTGTCACACATTTCTTCTTCTGTTTGAACAGATATTTAAATTTCTCTACTTACTTGTAGATCTGTTATCTGCATTTTAGGATCATCCCTTTGCTGATAACCATGAATTCTGTCTTCTTTTAGCTTATGCTTCTTGCTTTCTTCTCGCTTTCCTTCGCTAAATGTGAGGTGTCTTAACAGAAGAGAGAAAGTGTAATACTGAGATCCGAATGTGCATCAGAGTAGCGAATGAGGAAAATAAACAATGAACTAAGAAATATGAAAATGAGAAACAAGCAAAGATTATTGATCTACTATTACAAATGCATCTTCCTGCATAACATTTAATGCTGGAGAATTTCTTTCTATCAAAATAAAACCTTAGAAGAGATACTTAGAAGGACAATGAGATTACCATTAACAGAACAGGTGAAAAAAGTGGAAATTCTAAAGAAAACTGAATATTAGAGAGCTATTTTATATTTAACATCAGAAAGAAACACTTGCAATATCAGGGACACGATATGGGGATAGAAGCTTAGCTAATTTAACACTCACAGGATGTATTGATAGAAGGAGATGAAGAGGGAAACAAGCGAGCAGCTTATCTAATTTTTTTTCTGTGAATACATAACAACTTCAAAGAAAAGGAAGGAATGGGAGGCCATTATCGCCCATGTCCTGAATGGACATGACATTTAGGTACTCTTGCTACTGCTGATGATCATAATGAAATATAATCATTATTTAATAACCAGCATTGGTAGAGACATTGAGAAATATCCTATATAAGACGGTAGGAAGTTGAAAATTAGTAATTACGAAGTTATAATTGATGAATTAGCTCTCATTTCCTGAAGCGATATATAATTAGTAATGTAAAGAGCGTAACTGAAGAATCATAATTCTTGATGAGTAATGTGTAAGCAATACTAACATTATATATTTCAAAGAAACCTGTGGATTTGATAATCTAATTATTTATTTCATATAATCTTCTTAGCTAATGAATAAATAATGAATGTGGAATGTTTCTGTGGGACATAATATGATTTATAGCGAAAGGAGCCATTTTGAAATATCTTCACATTATGACTGATGGCAAAAGCCTTAAGCAACGAATGTATATTTGCCTGTCCAAACAATTCTAACTAATGGAAATAAATTGACTTTGAGGAGTTGAGTACGTTATAGATTTGCCACGTGTATTTATCATCAGGAACCTTTTGCCTACAGCAAACCAAATTTTCATAAAAATGACAAAATAGATTTCAGTTTTTTTTATAAGACATACAAACTTTTAGTATTAATGTCTTCTTTAACTTTGAGATTTTTTTTAATATTTAAAGTACTTAAAAGAGTATACAAAAAGCGGGCCATAGAATAATGGAGGTTAGATATTTGTAAGTTCATTTTTATTGTTATTTAAAATTATATGTTTTAATAGTTAAGCCTCACAGAAAATTTTAATATAAAGTATTTAGAAATTCGCTTTTTACCCTATATTCCCTATTTATTTATACTCCTCTTCTGTTTGAAACTGGACACTATAAGTTATCGATTTGATATAAATAAATATTAATCAATTTTAACATAATTAGTATCGTAAATAATGAAATTGAGTTTAGAATAGTGTGTAATCGGAGTAGATTTGTATGACGCCGCATACGACTAGAAAACATTTAACATAAAAGATCATGTTCTTAAATAATCTCTTCAAATTGAAATCCTAATATGGATACCAATATAGCGCCCAACTCATCGAAAACGTGTAATCATCCAACCATAAACAACCGCTTTGTTAGATTAATGAGTAAAAATGACTTGAATATGGACAATCCCAAACAAAAAATCTGTGTCAAATAGCCGACCAAGCATAGAAATTAATACAATATAGGAACCAGTCATAAGGAAAAGCGATAATAACAACAATAATAGGTAAAAAACATGTAATGATAACACTCAAAAATTGCAATATGAGCACTGGTAAAAAAAATTGGTTGCTGAAGACATTAGATTTATAATACACATAATTTCATACACAGATTTCCTCACGGACGAATGGCACAGTGGATAAAGTTGATTAGATCTAGTGACAAGACCTAAAAGAGTGTGAGTTCAATACCCGGTTAAAGCAGGGTAGAACTTGGAGAGGGGAAGTAACAGGAGATAACTTAAAACATGGCACTAGAACAGTCTAATAAAGCGACATTCCAACTACCTAAAGAGGGCACGAAACGTTGTAATAAACATGGCGACAAAGATGAGTACAACAGTCCGAATAATGTAAATAGTGAGTAGAAACAACATCACCTGAAAACCACTAAAACCCTGTCAAGACTGGAAGAGGGATAATAGAACACTATGAATTATTAGGAAGCTTATTAAGAAGCCTTTAATATTAACCTTATCATTAGAGATGAAGAGAACTGATATATACATTTTGATCCCAGCCTGATGGCTAGTGTTTGAAGAAACGCGTAATTCGAATAACACGTTTTGCCCAGTCACCGGATGCCGCACATTTCTTTATAAGGAAATAACTAATATTTCCATTACCCTTAAATGTGAGGTAAAAGGATATTACGCATTAATCCCAGTCCGATGATGAACAAGTAAAGAAAAGCGTAACACAAACTGCTCGCTTAATGAGTGCCAAATGTTTCCTTATAAGAAAATGGCTAATATTAACAATACGTCAGTGAGGAATTAGTTGAAAAGTGAGCTTCTTGAGAACTGTAATGTTGCACCTATTATGAAGAATTATAGAATTCTTAAATGCAAAATTTCTGCACATATTTTTCTCAAACGTACAAAATATACGACCTGTTAGCATTTTGCGTTTAAAAAAAGAACTTTATTGCCTATTTGATTCACTGATGTAAATTCCTACTGAAAAAGGTAAAGTAATAATAATAATAGTAGTAGCAATAGTAATACTTTTATTTACGTAAATGATATTATGGAGATCGGCTTGATCTGGTAATGACTGTTGGGGATGAAGGAAGTTTGAAATTATAAATAATGCGTTTGAAAAACAATACGTACGTCTTCTATTCTGTTAAATACACTATTCCTCTCACTCTCTTTCTCTCTGTCTCTCGCTATATATATATATATATATATATATATATATATATATATATATATATATATATATATATATATATATATATATATATATATTGGCGCCGGGACATGGAAATACCAAGTTTGGTGTCTGGGGGCGCGTTTAAACCCCTAGGAGTGATGCACCCTTAGCCTTCGTTAAGGCATGCATCTTTTTTGCACCGAATTTGTGTTATCAGCCGCTCCAAAAAGTGTGGATGGTTGTACACGGGCTTTTACCACTTAAATCAAACCTTTTTTGTGGGTATTCTGACAACATTAAATCTTATTGTTACGTAGTCCTACATACAAGGAGACCACTGGCGATTGGTTGAAGGCGACGGGGACAGGTGAAGGATATCACTGGGAGTCCTTAGCTGGATATCTACACGGTGGCAGTCGATGGATGATGGCCGTTCTGCACAAACATGTGAGCAATTGTGCAGTTCGTGTCCTCCTTCGATGACAAAGCAGCCCTTTTCAGGGACAGGACTGCTTTCCCTATGCCGGGGAAGGGCGATAAAAGGAGCCCTAAACATTGCTTGCTCACATATTCACCATGGCAGCTAACTGCACCTGTCTGGGTATCCAGAATCGCAGTCAAAACAATCGAAAATCAATGAAGAAATTTCTTTTTGGGTCTTGGAATGTTCGCAACCTCCAGGACAATGACGATGCGCCTGAACGCAAAACAGCTCTAGTGTCTCTTGAACTTTCAAAGTACAACATTGATATTGCAGAACTTGGTGAAACTCGTCTCTCTGGAATCGCTCAGTTCAAGGAAGACAAGGGTGGTTACGTTTTCTTCACAAGTGGTAAAGGTCCGGATGAGCCACGTCTCTCTGGAGTAGGCTTTGCTGTGAAATCAGAACTTGCGCGTTCATTGCAGTCCCTGTCCAAAGGTCTGTCAGATCGTATCATGACTTTAACCCTTGAGTTAGAACTTGAGACGCGCGTAACACGTGTAAGTTGCTATGCACCAACAATGAGTAGACCCGGTCAAGAGAAAGACGACTTTTATCAGCAGTTACGGGAAGTGATTGGTGGCATTCGCCACAAGGATAAGCTCATTCTGATGGGGGATTTTAAGGCAAGGGTTGGTGCTGATTCCCAAACGTGGGGAGGGGTTTTGGGACGTCATGAAGTTGGGAAAATGAATGATAATGGTCTCCGTCTCCTTTCCTTATGCAGGGAGTTTAATCTCACTATCACCAACACAGTATTTCAACAGAAGAAATGCCACAAAACTACTTGGATGCACCCTCGTTCAAATAACTGGCATATGATTGATTATGTTATCACAAAGAAACGCGATATTCGCGACTTCATGATAACGCACTCATTTCATACCAGTTGTTACCTATATGACCATGCCCTGCTGCGCAGCAAAACATCTCTTTGTTTTCATCGCCGGCGAATTCATAAATTAACTGTCCCTAGACGTATTAACGTTAAGCCATTGAAGAATCCTGAAGTACAGATAGCATTATCCGACAAGCTGGATGAAAACCTAGAGAACGTGGAAGTGAATGATGACATTGAAAAATCCTGGAAAGCCCTACGCGATGCCACACACGCCACTGCCATGGAAGTGTTAGGCTTGCCAATACGTAAGCGTCAAGATTGGTTCGACGATCAGAATGTTGAAGCGCAAGATCAAATCCAGAAAATGCACCGGGCCCACAAGGCATGGATTGATGACAAAAAATCTGCAATGAAAAAGAAGGCTTACAAGATCTGTAAAGCACAAGTACAAAAAGTACTGCGACAGATGAAAGAGAAATGGTGGGCTGATCATGCAGAATCTATTCAAGCAGCATTCAATAGGAAAGACACAAAGGCCTTTTATGAGGGAATCAAGAAAGTTTTTTGTCCTCAGCAATCTGGAGCGTCGCCTATTTTCGCGGAAGATGGAACCTTATTGACTGATAGAAGTGATATTTTAAACCGCTGGAAAGACCATTTTGAAATAGTATTAAACACTTCCTCTGTTACGGATGACGATGTTATTGGGTCAATTCATCAGTTTCCTGAAAAAACATAATTGTCTGAGCTACCGACCCTACAAGAAGTCTTTGACGCTATAAAACAGATAGCCATGGGTAAGGCAGCTGGCAACGATACTATACCAACGGATGTTTTTAAGAACGGTGGCCAAAAGTTGGCTAAAAAGTTGCATGCTGTTTTTGTTTCCATTTGGATAACTGGGAAGGTACCCAAGACTTCAAGGATGCCTCCATCCTTCACCTTTACAAAAACAAAGGTCTTCGAAATGTCTGTGATAAACATCGCGGCATATCTCTTCTTTCAATTGCTGGTAAAATTCTGGCCAGACTTATACTCAACAGATTACTTAAGCATGTTGTTCATGAAATCTATCCTGAATCGCAGTGTGGTTTTCGCGCTCTTCGGGGAACGATTGATATAATATTTTCTTTGCGTCAAGTATCTGAGAAAGCTCGCGAGAAAAACCAGGAGTTGTACATGGTGGTTATTGACCTTACCAAGGCATTTGATACTGTGAACCGTACAGCTGTTTGGAAGATATTGAAGAAAATTGACATCCCAGACAACATGATAAAAGTTATAATATCTTTTCATGAGGGTTTGAAAGCATCAGTCGTGTCGAATGGGGACTCTTCGGAACAGTTCAATGTAACCAATGGCACCAAACAAGGATCTGTTATGGCTCCGGTTCTGTTTGCTCTATTCTTCTCTGTTATGTTGAAACACGCATTTTCAGATGTTGTTACTGGAGTAAAATTTCAGTTCCGTACAAGTGGTAGAATATTCAATCACCAGCGCTTCAAAGCAAAAACGCTCCTTCGTAGAACAATCATCAGGGATTTGCTATTTGCAGATGATACTGCACTGGTTGCAACCTCCCTCGAGGAAGCTCAACTTCTTGCTAATCGGTTTTCTGCTGCATGTAAAGCCTTTAGCCTAACCATCAGCATAAAGAAAACCGAAGTCATACATCATCCCCGACCTACACCAAAGCAGGTGCACGGTGTGAAACAAAATCAGCCAGCCCACAATTTTCCAGTAACCCCTATCCGAGTCGATGGAATCAATTTGAAATATGTGAAAAACTTCACATATCTTGGTAGCGTGGTGAATTCAAGTGCATTACTCGATAATGAAATAGTGAATAGAATCTCTCGTGCTAGTAGTGCGTTTGGAAAATTGAGTATCCGATTATGGAAAGACCGAGGAATAAGCCTTAAAACAAAGATAGCAGTGTATAAAGCCGTCATACTTACCACACTACTGTATGCATCAGGGTCATGGACACCCTATCGTAACCAAGTTGAGCAACTTGACGTCTTCCAAAAGATATTTCTTCGTACTATTTGTGGTTTTACTCTTAAAGACCGGGTATCTAATGCAGACTTGTTTACATTTTGTGGCATCAGTGGAATAGAAAGTTTTCTGATCTAATCACAACTTCGCTGGGCAGGTCATGTTGTTCGCATGGACGAAAGTAGGATACCAAAGCAGCTCATGTACAGTCTGCTTGATGGTGGTAGCCGAAATGTTGGACGACCTTGGCTTCGCTGCAAAGACAAATTGAAAGATAAACTTGCAGCTGTCCAGATCGATAGCAAAAATTTTGAGCTCAATGCTAATGATGGAGATGCTTGGAAGAGTATGTGTCACCAGCGAATCAAACATTTCTCCACGGCTGGTATTCACAAATTAAAGGAAACTAGGCTTAGAACAAAAGCGAATGCAAATATACCAGCGACGCTTTCTCTCAACCCTCACGCCTGCATCCACTGTGGTCTTGTGTGCAGGTCTCTAGCTGGACTCAAATGTCATCTTCGCCCGAGCGTGTGCAGGCACAAAGAACCGTAAACAGGGATATTTGCCAGGACGTCATACGTCGAAATCGACGAGAGAATCCATCATATATATATATATATATATATATATATATATATATATATATAGATATAGAGAGAGAGAGAGAGAGAGAGAGAGTAATAGAGATAGATAGGTAGATAGATAGATATAAAATGGACTCTCCCGTCGTTTTTGACGTCTGAGTGTCTTTCGGTGGAGTTTTTATGTTTATTTTTCGTATGAGTCAAAAACAAAAATCTTGCATGCGATTTGCGAACAAGTCCACACGAGGGACATGCTGAGCGTCATATGGGCTGATATATTACCCCGAGATTTAGTACTGGTTATCAATTCTCTTTCTTTATATGTGTGTGTGTGTGTGTGTGTGTGTGTGCATGCGTTTATGTTATGTTGCTCTCTCTCACTCTTTATCGATCTATGTACATATATCTGCATACAAATAGATGCAGATATATAATTTCCCATTCAGCATCTATATCAGTTTATATGTATGGATGTATCTATCTCATGTTTTCATACAGTCCAACCAGATTTTATCTATCTATCTATCTATCTATCTATCTATCTATCTAACAGGATCCATTTTCCTATTGCTTTTAAAACTTACACTTTCCAAGGTTATACGCAAACAATATCTTTCTAACTTACCGTTTATTTTATCTAATCTTAAATTGACTACACAGGTTAGCTTATACCGTTTACCTATTGGGGATAATTGTGAATTATTTACATGTACAATCGTAAGTTTTCCAAATTGTGAATGTTATTAGATCAGCCATGTTATTCCAATTGAAAGACAGGAAATACACTCTGTTCTAAGCCACGATACTTTCCACATATGGAATTGTTTCAGACTAATCTAATCTTCGGAAATATCAAAGACATAATTTGGAAATATTTCTCAACATTACTGAAATTACAACTTTATAATTAAATTATGAGTTTGCAGTTTATAAAATTAAATTATTTGCTATGGAATATCGATATTTACTCATGTGTTATGATGAAGGTTAAAGTATATAGACCTCAATGATAATTGAACTCAATATTATTTATTGGTGTTTGTCTCGTTTTAATAAGATTATTTATATCGTCCATTCATTTATTTTTTAAACATTCATTAGGTTTTTGCTTCACGTTAAATATGAAATGATTAGGATATTGAAAATGCATAATATGGTTTAAATGTACTTCTTTTCATCATGTAAGTTTTGAGACCTACAAACAGAATGCGGTAATTATTACCGAATTTATTTGGTTTTTATGGTGTCAATTGAAATTTATGAAATAATTTTTGTTATAAGATTTACGACATACCCTTAAATTTATTTCATTATCAGTATGATTCAGCCTGATATCGAGTCATTTAATGTATTTTTTTTTCAGTTTCATTAGTAAGTTCGACATTGTCTTTTTTGTCAGCAATACCAGGTAATATTTTCTTGCCAGGATATATTAAAAAAAAGCATCGTCAATATGTCGGAAACATGTTGCTCGATTAAGTAAAATAATTTAAGTAAGGTTGAGTTTCAAGAAAATTTAAGAGCAGACAAGATACAATTCCGTCAAGAAAATAACCAAGTGGAACGCCGAATATTGCTTAAAAAATCATTTTTAAAATCAAATAAAATTGGTGTGCGAAAATTCGGCGAAATTCTATAATGCTATTAATTGATAGGGAGAAGTCGATTTTCGATTGGACTATATGTTTATTCTTAAACAAAGAATTAAGCATTTTGTGCAGGAATGGATTTGATATCTAAACTAATCAAGAGTTTTTGTGTAATGCTTATCCATGTTAGTTCTTCGACCAGGTTGCCTGAATTTTTAGTATATGTAAGTTTAAATTTTTCAAGACATACATTTGCCAGTATATGTGAATTTCTTCTAATTCCAAATATATGGAATCACAATGGAATGGTTAGACCGTAAACTCTGGCTATTTTCAAGTAGAATTCGATTGATCCAAACCATGAATTATCATCATTACTAAGTATATTTCTAATTACTTTATTAAATCTCTGACATTCTGAAAAATATTTTGTATTCATCGATTTACTCATAAACCATAGTATCATGGAATATTAATCTAATTTTTCATTATAGGTATTCTTATTAATGATAAAATGTTCACACCGTATATCTGATTTGGTTTGGTTTGGTTTGGTTTGGTTTGGCCTAAGGCATATCAACTTCAATGGGTTATTTATTGCCGACAAATTTTTTTATTGCTGGTAATATTTTGTTTTATCAATAATCTATTTCCGGTAATATGTTTCCTTAAAAAATGAGCTGATGTTAATATTTTTATTCCGTAAAAGTTTCTGGTAATATTTTTTCCTCAAAAATGTATAGCTGGCAATATTTGTTTTCAAAAATGTATTCCTGGTAATAGTTTGTTTTTTTTTTAAAATTTATTTCTGGATATTATTTTTTACATAGTATTTCTGGTATTAAAACCGGTTTTTACACTTTCATAGTGTTTTTACCCCAGGTTCGGGATTAACTATTTGCCCATAGCTGGGACCCTTACATGTGTTACCACTCCGGGTCATGGCGTACCTGGGAACACCAGTGATTAAGAGTTGGTTCCACGCACCTCAAAACCTCCTCATCAGAAGCCTTTCTGCTGGACGTAGTTTATCGTCATACTCACGACGCCGATGTTGTTTATCGTCATACTCACGACGCCGATGTTGTTTATCGTCATACCCACGACGCCGATGTTGTTTATCGTCGTACCCAGGACGGCCATATATCTGATGATGTGATGCAAATTTCCTTATTTTAGACAACGGTACCAAATGCATTTATATTTTTTGTGGTAGTCTTGTTCCGTTTTGTTCTTAAAGTTACAATAATTAATCCTTGAATGGAAACTTTATTGAAATCCGTGTTGCCGCCTTTATATTTCTTTAGTAATATTTGGATTAGATATACATTTTGAAACCCGTTGGCAAATTCTAAACCAACACTGAGGGATTCAAATACGGTTTCAAATAGAGTCATATAATATTTTTCTATCATTTCCGGTCGCCCAATGTATTTTCAGTCTCTATTTTCACATAGGGTGTTTAGATTATTTTGGAGTTTGTAGATTTTTCTGTTGCTGATAAATTTAAAAATCTTGTCAAGAATGGCACGCTTCTTGTTTCGATATGACATCCATGTCGCTGTTCCAGTCCAACTTTTCGTGACTTTTTCTACAGTTATTTTTCCATTTCTCTCAGCTTTCCAACAGAAAGGAATCACGATTCATGCGTTGTGCAACATGTTGCAGTAATAACCGGATAACAAAAAACATAGACATAGAAAATAGTCCGACTGTAAAGAGCGTAAAAAATGATTAAATTCTCATTCCAGAGATTAAGCCTAAAGCCGATTAGGAGATAATAGCACCAAAGTATATAGTATAAATAATGAAAACTTCTCATCCCATAAATTCAGACACGTCTTTTTCTCTCTCTCTCTCTTTCTCTTTCTCTCTGTAATTCATTTCACTAATAAAATGATTTAAAATGCAAATCAATTGCTGAAAGATTTTTCATTACAGTAATGCAATGTTGTATATCCATTCTCTTCTGTGTAGGTGTTGGCCACTGTGGCAAATAAGCAAAATGTTGTATAGCCCATCGTTCTGGATGTCTCTTAGTTGACGGGTTCGATTTAATAGCGTTGTATATTCCCTTCTCCTCTTCTTCCGGGCGTGTGTCGAAATGTTTTTGGAGTACGGGGATGAAGGAGATCAACAAAAGGGATTTTAAACTTGTCTAGTTATTATTAAACTCGTCGACGTGTACATTTTTTACTAGACAGTGTAGTCGCTCTATCATCCACACTGGGAACAAGTTCCCCGAGACGCGAAAGAACCATGTCTAATTTGCATGACGTGTAAAACCTAACTCCCTGGAATCATTTTATATCTCTTTAACCCTCCTATGATAAATTTAACCGATCAAAAAAAGAACATGCTAAATGGTTTAAATATTTGATGCACTTCAACCCGTTGCTGCCACACTCGTAATACATTTTGTTGAGTGTTGGTTCCTTGCTTTTGATACAGAAAACTTCGAGTATTTGAAGATAGATAGATAGATAATTAATTGATATCAAAAAGTTATTTTTTTCACTTAACTCATGTTTACATCAGAGCTTCGTGCATATATAGGTATAAGCAGTTTATAAGAGAGCTTATCTTTATATAACCACGAATGTCAGAAGTAAGCATGTGTTTAAAAAAAAGCACCTATTAACGCTCTAGCTCTGTCTTCGATATTGATCACTCTACCACAAAGCTTTAAACGATTTATCAGCAACCGCTGGAAAACCAGAAATTTGGGCTTCAAAAACTGTATTTTAAATAATTAACGCTATATATATATATATATATATATATATATATATATATATATATATGCGTTTGTGTGCATTTGTATGTGTGTGTGTGAGTGGATGACTTGCTCTTGTTTGCTGATTTAGCACATGGGGAAAGGGAATTTTTTAAACAGTGGCTGCTCCTGCTTATAACGCATTAGTTATGAATTGAGCGCTCTGTCTGCTGATATGTTAAAAGATTCCATTTCTCTGCCATGCCAATAGCTTAAAGGTAGAGTCTCTGAATGTTTCTAAAACGGTCGAGTTTCGATCACGGTTTGAAGCAATTGGTGGTCTAGCTACACTGATCCGCTGTAATACAGAGAAACAGGCTGATATTATATATATATATATATATATATATATATATATATATATATATATATATATATATATATATATATATATAAGAGAGAGAGATTAGATAAAATTAAAGCTTTCTAATATGTATTGCTAAGCATGATGACAGGGTTTCATAAGCAAACTAAAGATCAAAGCAAATATAAAAAGGGTGAAAAACTAGTGTCATTGTAGAAATTCTAAAATATCAAACATTTTTTATATTATTTTAAATATATTTCAAGTCACTTAACTTCTGTGAAACCAAAGATGGCATGCCGTATCCCAAAACAGTGACCAGGTAAGCACATTTTTTCTTTCACCGGACCATTCCGAGAATTTTAACGTAAAGTTTTAACTCACGATCCCTGAGGAATGTTTTTTCTCATTCCTAAATCCTTTCGTAATCCGCAGCACTGTTTCGGTAATCATTTAAAATTCTTTTGCTAATCGACGCACAGGTAATTATTCATTGGCGCCTGCACGCATGTATTGGAAATTCATTATCAAATTCAAGAAAGTTACTTTCAAGTTCACGAGGACCCTTAGTCAACCACTGCTCAAACTAATTAAATAGCTATGCATTACACGTGATTGAAATAGAATCCGTGAAGGCATTGTATGTGCCATATCTAAAACTCAGACACAGAACATTCATCAGTTAATTAAAGATCAATACCATTAATAAAATGTCCGAAGACTTTTAAATTTTACCAGAATATTTACAACCTACGACCATTAAGAAACTGAGAACAAGTTTAGTTTCCGCCTGTGTTTTTATACATGAACTTATATTTGAACATCAAGAGTATATAAATAGAGGGCCTCAAATGAAAGCGGTTTGACGTCCAATAATTTTATTGTATACAATTAGTTGCTGAACGAATTAACTAAACTAAAATAGATAGAAATTAGCTAAACTAATCTGGCAGGGTTCACAGTAGGAGGAGAAACCTTGTCCGTATTGGATTCAGTCCACTGGTTCCATTATTCCTTTCCAACGTACGAAGAGTAAGTTTCCAAAATAATTAATTACGAATATTTGGCTACATTGCCGAAAATCCGTTAACTGGTTTATTATACGAATCTGTGCCAAGATAAGCGAGAAATGAAAATAAAAAACTTTTTTTTTAGTTATCAGGAAAAATACATCCACGTATACACACACACACACACACACACATATATATATATATATATATATATATATATATATATATATATATATATATATATATCATTATTTATTTAAATATGTTATAAAATCACTACAAAAATAGCCATTTTGTTTCATCACCTCCGGTGTCTTATCAAGTGATAATGTTGAATGTAAAATAAATGGTTTTAAAAGTTTCAAATTAATTAACTACCACGAACAAAAGGGATGATTTCGTCCATTTAATTCAGCAAACTAAAAAACTTATCAGAAGAATGAGATAGAAAGCTTACTTCTTTCTTCAAGACAAGGAAAAATTATGTGAACACAAAAATTATGGTTTTAAAAGCTTAAAAACAGCACCAATTATTAAGCAAGTATCTCTTTTTTTATAGAGGTTAATTAATTAGTCTGTTTTCATGCTATATGCAATCGTGGTCTGACGATTGCTTATAGCATGAAACAGTGTCACCTCTAAGTGTTGACTTCTATGTTCACTTTTATATATATATATATATACATATATATATATATATATATATATATATATATATATATATATATATATATATATATATATTCATCAGACGTGCAAATTCAAAAATATTTTTGAATTTGTACGTCTGATTAATTGGACTGTGATTACGATTCCACTGTAATAAATTATAAACATGAAACTTTAGTGTTCGTGACTTTGATATTAGATTGTTGCTTTATTTTGTACATAGAGCTCCACCTAGATTTTATCCTCTTGAATATATATATATATATATATATATATATATATATATATATATATATATATATATTGGCCACTAATATTATCTGTATATATACTAATGTATATTCTGGCAGCAAGCAATTTCTCTAAACATGTTTCTGTGAATATGATAAACAGGTTTTGTATTCATGCTAAGCTGAAAGTAACGAGGAAACACTTACTTGGCGTACAATTTCTTAAAATTGTAAATCACTTGCTAGTGCATGGGCTACAATATAGGGGTGGTGTTCGGTGGCAGTTAAATACACTTTAATAAATTTAATGTTTTCAAAGATTACATAGTAAAGGTTTCGAGGGTTTCCTGGGGAATTATCCAAGATGAGTAGGGCCTTCATAGGAAGACCGTTCTTTTTTTAGGAACGTGTGGACCTGTCGGCCTAAAATGTCGTTGATACATTATACAAAATATTGCCTTTTAATTCAGGCTTAACTGTTTGTCCTCCCTATGACCTTCAGCTGGCTCTTCTGGATCTTATACGTTTTGAACCCCCAAATGATACACATACAAGTGCTTGATTTTCAGATCACCTCTTGCAATTAGCACAGAAGGTTATCCTATCTTTCATAGGCTTGTAACATCTTCGCCTTGGTGGGGTAGCATGTCTTTCTTGGCATTTTCTTCCAAAAGTGTCCAGTCTCGTTGCAGTTGAACGCTTGTTGAGAGACATATCCCTCCTTTGCTATAATCGATCTGATTTCTATCAGAACTAGCTGCTTCACCGTATCTTACGAGGCCGTACAGACTAGTTCGCTTCTTAAAATTGTCGAAATAGCCTTAAACCCCTTTGCTGGACTCTTGCTTTGATGGTCCCGATTTCTGTTTCTCGAGGTACAGCAATAATTGTCTCAGTCATATTATTGCCTGCGAGCTGCTTCTCGTTAATCCGGTGGTGAAGCAGCCTTTCCATCTTCTCATGGATACTGGTCCATTGCCTGGACAACCTGCTTCAGGATGGTGCAGATCGTTGACATTTTTCAGTCGTATTGCCCTACCAAGTCCACTATACGCAATCCTATCAGATATTTTTCTATTATTTTATTCTTCACTTCCAATATAATTAGCTTTTTTTTTCATATTACCCTTATCTTTAACACTTACATTCTTCAAATCCATGGTTAAATAAATCTAAAAAAAATCATGTTTCATAGAAAATTCACAAAATGTTCGAGATGTTACTGCTACGAAGTGAATTCTTGAATTGAACAAGGTGCTAGTCTTTAACTAAAGGACAAGGGAGGCACTCGGTAGCATTGGTAGGTAACGTTATCTGTGGCAATTACTTTGAATAATTTTCATAAATATAATTAATAAATGTTATGGAGTTCTGGCATTCACAGATGGGCTTCACCTTGCTTTTGACCGTGTTGATTTTTAGAAATATATGACATCAGCTGGCAATGCTTCACTTTAATTCACTCATCGACTTTTTCCATGTATATAACGGATGGTCTTACTGCTAATTTTTACTCATCCTGCGATACCAAAATGCTCAGGAATGGAAGCTCGTAAAGCAAGTTGATCGTGTAATGGTGTATACGTACTACGAGGTTCTACTGCATTCGTATATTGACGCGTTCTTTCAATAAGTTAAAAGTACCTTAGTATTATAAGATATATAAAATGAGTTAGCAATTCTGAGATCATCTAACTTACATTTGATCTTCATGAAAATCGTTTATTTTCTTTTCCTTACACTACGCTAGTGGTCTGTATCATTCAATGACATCGTAGTCTCAAGAGAAAAGAGATAATTAAAATACCAAAGCCTAGAAGTAAGAGTATTGACTTTAGCTCTTTTTAAAATATTGGCCTTATTAATATTAATATATTCTATTATTCTTCAAATTGTTGAGAGTCTGAAATATTTACAAACTCAAACAAATTTTCATATTCCCTTTAGTATTTCTTCTTTATTTTTATTTCATTGTGATAAACAAATATGGTTAAATCATATGTGGAAATATTTAAAACAATAAGTAATCTTCAGAACTTATACAAAAATATTATTAGATTAGTACAACAAAAACCCAACATATTCAATCAAAAAAGATCAGGATATTAGTCTGGCACAAGGACAATGTAATAGAAAAGCAAAGTAAATACTATAGTGTACTGTGCTAGAGAATTTAATAGGGACGTTTAGCTGTTTCTTATCTAGAATCATCAATCGATTTCTGGGATATTTTAGTTGTATTTTACAATCACTCTAGAATACGGCCATGATATTTACAACTCTCTTAGCCACATTGTACGCCTATAACAATACCAGGTTAAGGAATAAGCTATAAATTATGCTAAAAATTTTTCAACCTAAAGTAGAGATAACTGGTTTTATAATCCTCCAAAGAACTTGTCCATCAAACATTTTTAACACTTTGGCCTACAAGTCATAAATATCTTTATTTTACTTGGTCCCATTAGTCAGATTACAATAAGATATTTCTGGAATTTTACATTGCGTTAGGTATAATTTATAGATATTGGAAATGTCTTCTTCGACACATGACACAAAGCTAATTCGTTTGGGACATGACAATATATTCATCCTTATTGTCTCTCTAAATCGACCTGAAGGGCGCATTAGAACTAACAATATCTTGTCTGTTTTTGTCAAAAATTTATATACACTGACGAAAAAATAAAATTTCATCAACCCGAATATGTTATATTTGAGACAAGATTCAATCGAAAATATAGGCTGTCCCCCAAAAAATGACATCATTTAAAAGCAATTATCTTGAAAACTACTGAGTCTATCACAACAAAATTGAAGAGTTTAGGTGTTGAATACCATAAGTTTATTATGGGACAGATTTCATAAGAGTTCAATATATGCACCCCCTGTGACAGGGCACAGATCAAGTCGGTAGTTAAGCTCTTGCCAAACCCGCTGTAGCATATCTCTTGTAACATTATCTATTGCGGAAATAATTCTCTGCTTGAGTTCAGTAATGCTAAAAGGAAGAGGGGGGGCATTGACCAGTCCCTTCACATATCTCCATAAAAAGAAATCACGTGGAGACAGTTCCGGTGACCGCGGAAAAACTGATTAGAAAACTGATCCATCTCTTTGGCAAATTTTCGTTAAGATAACAAATAAAAACATTAAATATAAAATCTTGATCTGTTTCAATACAGTCTGTAAAAATTTGAGGTTATTTTAAAAAAGAATTGCCTAAATTATTGGCCTGCGAAATCGTGTCTATTTTGGCGGGAAAACCTCTATATTTTCTTTTAACATTTGACCTCAAAAAATGTAATAGTGCCACCAAGACGCAAGGTGTTCCTTGGAGTAGACGAGAATCAGACATTAATGAGGAGAAAGGAAAATAATAGAACTGGTGTCAGGAAGTGAAAAGATGGCGATTAGTGTTGCATTTATATGTGTGAAGATCGAAGGTGGCAGGGAAACAAGAAATTAGAAGAAAATTCTGCAGGCAAGAAAAGAAACTATTAGAATAGAACACACGGTTACGTCTGTTTCAAAAGGAAAACGATGAGTCCTGGTATCCAATCTACATTTGTTTACGCGGCCGAGGTACCAAAGTGGAGAAGTGATTAGAAAAAATGCAAGGAAAATATTTATGAAAAAAAATAGAAAAGTGAATGAAACAAAGATGAAATGCCAGCACCGCTGCATTACGGTAATTATTTACCGACAAATGTTTTTTTTGTTGTTTTTTTTTTCAAATAAGCAAGATAGCAAATCAGATTCTGTATTAATTCCCTCCCTTATTTGTCATGTACACACGCGTTACTTGTAACTATGGATCCAATACGGCAAATGATAATGCAAACGAATTAAAGGTGAGACAGTTCTGGGAAATATCATTTAAAAATATTGTCATAAATCGTTCAGGGAATCTCGTGGGTAGCCATTAACCTGTAGGAACAAGATATTGCCTCAATCTTGCAAGATAAACAAATGAACGGAATTCTACAACACTATGAACTTATATTGTTCTCTTATAATTTCAATCTACTGCTGCTCAACGGTAGTTCGTTATTAGATTTGTAAATTTTAGTTTTTTACTCGTTGTAAACAAAACTAATTTGAAAAATTATAATATATGGACTTGGTATTCTTTTCAAATACAATTTTGGTTTTTATTTGGGAATTTTCTTTAAGAGAAAACTTAAGACATATATTCATGCTTGGTTATTTTTGGAAGTGTTTCAAACAGGCTCTTGAATCGAAAACCGACCATTTAAATCTTATGTTAAAAAATATTTTAAAAATGTTGTTTATAAATTTGGCGTATATTTTTGAATGTTTAAATTAATGCAGGCATTTCACTTTAAGTCATCATCCGTAAAAATCTCATAGCTTCCATTCATGCTGTTCTGAAATCTACAAAATAAGTATTTAAATGGACTTTGAGATTTGTGTGCATGTTAAATTCATGATTTAAAAGATTATTGACAGAAAATGAATTAAAAAATGATGAGTATATCTTATATTCTTATCGTTGTTTTCTTTAAGTCTTTTGCTTCGGTTTTTTCTTTTTTATTTTTCATTTTATTTTTCTTAAAATCGTTAATAGAATTTACCTTTGGATGGCTGCCAGGCTAGGAGAAAGGTAATTCTGAATTCAAAAATCATGACGAAGAAAACGAAATCGCTAAAACTACTCCTGTAAATTCGCAAGACGTCATGTTAATCAGCAAATAACAATGAAAAATGAGCTGTGGAGTAACGCGAAAGCTTGTGTTTTGAAAGGGCACAAAACAAATCTGAGAGAAATAAAAAAAAATCATATTTATATCATCAAAACTGGAGGGTTTTCATAAGGAACAATATAAAACAATTAAAGTTCGCTCGCTCGCACGCTCGCTCACTCATTCACTCACTCTCACTCACCCACACTCACATACTCTCTCTCTCTCTCTCTCTCTCTCCCACTTTCTCTATCTCTCTCTTGCCCGGTCTCTTTGTATGTCATGTCCTTCCAAAAAGTGATCAAATATTGTTCTCCACAGCTTCCAGTTTTTTTCTTTATTGCTTTCAGCAAATCTTCCTCAAAGCTGATGTCCTACTTGCTTTGCGGTTATTGCACCTTACACCCTTGTGCAAATTAATTAAAACAAAACGAAAAATTGCGTTATTATTTACTTTTTTAACATTTTTTTTTCAATGAAACCTGACCTAGTGCACATGTTACTACTTCGTATGTCCATTCGACGAAGACCTTCTGTGCACATTAACAACATATACTCGATTGGATTTAAATCAGGAGAGTTTCCGGACCAGTCTATAGTACTTTGATTTGTTCACTGGTAAAGCTTGCCAGTGTGTTCGTGTAGCGTTACAATTTTCGTACGCTTCCTTTGAGTAACATTCAACGCAGATAGTAGAACAACTAATCGTCTAATATCTGAGCATGATGAAAACCTGATGCAATCACGGATGACGCAATATTTTTCAAGGCCAAACAAATTTCATCATACATCCAGAAAATAGATTCATATTATTGCACACTGCTGCAAATGACCTAATCCGATTAATAATATAAGTCGATTACACCCTCTACTCCAGTGGGTCTAAAATTGACCGTATGGTGTAAAAAAGGAAACTGAAGCAATTGTTTCAATTAATTTGCACAAGGTTGTAGATTTGCTGTAAATTGTCAATTAGGTTAATCACTGACGAATTTCTTTCTTTTGCATTCAATGTGCAGTGCTAGTTTTACAATCGGCAAACTTTATTTCACCATTTTATATTTCAAACACTTCATCTGAGACATTTTTGATTGGCAGTAAGCGATTTTGTTTTGTTTTAAATAATCTTGTTTCTGTCGTTTTCTATAATCTTTCTTAAAAACGTAATAAAAAAAAATTTAAACATATATAAGCGAGGAAACTGAAAATTTGACAAACTAAAGCGAGTGCCTTTTCTTGATTTCACACTGCCTTTTATTAAAATTTTTATTCCAAAATCTCAAATACGATTAAATATCTTTTTGTGGAAAATGGTAATCACTAATTACTGAGTTCTAGAAAACCAAAAACAGACAAATGAATCAGAAACTTCTTTAAATTCATATGAATCTGCAATATTATAGATCCTCGCTTCGAATTTCGGTTTCAGTCACTTCCTTTTGCTTTCTCTAAATATTTAAATAGTTTCTTTTCTGGTGAGGTATCAACTTTATGAATATAAGTGCGGTATTAGATTGATATGTAAGTTTCAATGTTTTACAGACGAAATAGATGCAACCGTATGTTCTATGCTAACAGTTTCTTCTTTCAGTCTACTCACTTGTTTTAATTTCTTCCAGCTTCTTGATCTCCAGTCAGGATTCATCTTCAAAATTTAAATGCATCTTTATATTCTGTATTCTTAATTCCAGGCCTTTTATTATTCTCTCTCTTTACTAATGATTACTTTTTCTCACATTCTTTCACAATCAGTAACCCTTGCCTCTTAGGGGCTTCAGTGCCTTTCTTAGAGTGAAATGATTAAAAAAAATAATTACACCAACATTTATAAGAATAATGCAGAAGAGATCATTCAATCCCATATGGATGAAAAGAAATTAGCTTTTTTTCCTATGATTAATTCAGCGAAAATTTGGAATCTTCAGCTCTTTTTAAATGAATAACACTCAGGACCTATGACAGCATGATTATATATTCTTGACTCAAACTTTTACATTTAATCGACGTGTCTCAACAACTTCCGATATCGAGACAATCCCTGTCTTCCCAAGACTATACTTTCTTTGTTCTAGACTCAAATTATATGAATGCTTTCACGAAAGATAACGTGCTTACCGAATTTTACTGACAAGGAAGTGGAATATGATTGCAATAAACGTTCAGGATGATGAAAATCTGGATTCTTATAATGATACGAAACGCCACAAGAATATGCATCTTCATTGAAATCCATATAATAGCAGAAAGCTTAGCTGTCGTGACAGGAAGAAAAAAGGTGTTATTTGATATTTCAGAATCTATAGCATTTGCTAACATTCTTAGCTTCCTCGGTCATATATACTTATTTTGTCCTTGGGTGTTTTTATACTAATGTTCAACCAATACAAGGCCCAAGATCCACTCAAGATAAAAAGTTTACACTGTTGCGTTGTATGAGCGTAAGAAAAGGCAGTTCATAAGGTTATGTAGGAAAGAAAACTATTAACCCTAGATTTGAAGAGGTCAAGATTGTATCGATTTGGGAAAACATACTGCAAGTAATCGGTTCCACAAAACAACATGTCCCGGAAAGAATGTTTCTGCATAGAATTTTATTAATACGTTTATATTTCGGTCAGTGTAATGTCTATTTTTTTACCAATGAAAGGGAAATTTCGCATCACGGGCTAAGATAAACGAGCTAAGCATATCGACTTAGATGATGCAGGTGGGTTTATATAAAAAGAGAATCATTGCAATCATTGCAATCATCATCGATAACCAATAGTTATTTTTGAATATGAAAAAGCTTATCATCAGCATACCACTGAATAGATTTGGTCGCAGGATGGTTGTATGGTTGAGAACCTAACCAGTCCTCTCCACATTCCCGTGTTGAAAGGTATTCAGCCATGTCTATCACTCGCAAATCGATCTCCTCAAGCTTGAATGTTAGAATGATAAAATTAGAATACTAGAATCACAAAACGTACAACATGAACATTTTATCAAATTTAAGACAAATAAATATATTCCATAGGTTAAAAATAAATAAATAAACGGTAGGACATCAAGTGCCGGCGCGTGAACAGACGATACTTGACAAAACCAGAAAGACGAGATATAAGAAAGCGAATAAACACTTAGAACAAAAAAATATATATATTTGTTGAAAATGATTTATAAAAGCCGATATCAGGGAAAAATTGAACAATTTATTTTTAAATTCCCGAGCTCAGAGACATTTCTTGATTAATTCCATCTAATTACATGATTTATATGATGTTCCTGTTAAATATCTAGACTAAGTTCTATTATGCATATTATAGAAAAAAAAAGTTTTCACTGGTGTCTTTGAGGGTATTCCGATATTAACTAACAACTATTCTTGAAGTATTTGTGATTTCTGTCAGATCTCACTCAAATTTCTTTGGTATATATCTGATCATTCTTTTTTTCTGGTATAAGATAGTTAATCAATCAAGGCAAGTGTATTTTGTTCATGTAGGATATTTGGAAAGATCCTCTTTTATACAACTTCTATTCCTCTTTCATCAACGCTAAATTTGAGAAAAGATAATAATTAATGGGTTGGTCGTAAAATTAGTCTCACATAATAATTATTGCCTTATCGGGAAAAAATGAGTTTTTTTTAGTTTCTTATACACGCTGAAGACTCATTATTAAAAGAAAGTCTCAGAACCACGTGATCAACTTAGAGCTAGAAATGTTGTTGTTGATTTCACATAGATTGAAAAGACAATTAAATATGTATGAACTTAATTTTTATCAAGAAAACCTGGTAAAACTTTACTTGGAACGTAACGTCATCAAAATAACAACATTTACTCCTAGATCGCCATGTAAATCTTAATTTACAAAAGTGAATGTGAATAAAATGGTAATCAGCCGTTTCCTTATGAGTTCACATTTGTAGTCAGTCACAGTCCGTTCAGGAATAATTAAATTGTCAGCTGTATGCAAATGTTTTTAAACATGGCTGGTTGAAATGGCATTGAGTGAACGATGACCATTGTTCATTGGTTATTGGGTACGGACACTAAAGAATGACAAAGATCTGTACACAATAAGAGAAACCACGTCACTTGAGGACTATCAACAGCAGCGATAACTCCAATGGGTAGCACATGTAACTCTTAAAATAAAATAAAAACATTATTAATATGTTAATATTCCACACAACTTTAAATAAAAGGTTAGGAGAGAAACCATCTTTAATACTAGGAAGCACGATGATAGCGACTGGACATGAGAAATATATTTTCCGAAAAATCGATTTAAGATAAAGAATTGATAAATTTCTACCGACGGTATTAAAAGCCTGCTCAGTCAATGAATGCTTCCTTATATGGACACTAATATTACCGTTACCAACAGGAGAAGATCCCATTGTACGGCACTGATTTGACCAAAACATTGGGAGTAAATATAGGATGACCAAACTATTTGGAAGCCTGTCTATATATCTGAGATGAGGTATTAGGTTGGTGCAAAAATAATATCGGTTTTTGACGTTAGAAATACCTCAAAAACCGATATTATTTTTGCACCAACCTAATATTATGTACACTATTTACATTATTCGAACTATTGTCCTCATCTTTGTCGCCATAATTATTACAACGTTTCGGTCGTTGTACGATCCAGCCTTCTTCAGGTGGTTGGAATATAGGACTGAACCCTTTATTTCGTTCACTGCGGTAGACTGTTCTAGTTCCACGTGTCATGTTTAATGGATGTCAGTTATCACTTATTTCCTGTTAATTCTCCTCTCCAAGTTCTCCACTGCCTTAACCGGGTATTGAACTCACACTCTTTGGGTCCTGTCAGTGGATCCAACCAACACCATTATCCAATTGGCACAATACTGTCCGTTTTTATCTATACAAAGTTTGATTCGTTAAAATCTCTCTCTGAAATTCTGGAAAGAAATGTCATTAGATACGTTACGTGCTCTTAATCTCTGTTCGTTTCTTTCACTATGTCATTTGAATTGTATTTTTTTTCCAAAACGTTCCTTCTGATGTGTTTTAGAATTTGCAACTGTCCTTTTCTGGTTGTAAGTTCGCATGTTCTTAACAATTCCATATTGCGCGCCTGTTCTGTCGATGGTATTTTTAGCATTCTTTTGTAGAACCAAATTTCTCTCACAACGTCTCATTTTTTATTTGTGATACATTTCCCTGCATTCATGCTATACAGGATGATAAATATAATACAGTGGTGCAACACTACTTTTTTTTTCCTAAAGATAATTTGCTATCGTTTGATATTTTTCGTAATTCTTCAAGTATGCTTTCGTTATTCCGATGCAACATTGAACCTGTGTGTATACATTCTGCCCGCTGATGCAACGTGATTTAATTAATTTTCTTGACAATGTATGACATATATATTTCAACAGAATAGTATCATATGAATATATTCTGATGGAAATTATGTACGTAATAAAATATATTCTTCTGGATAAATTGCTTATTTAATATTATGTAGAATTGTTAGAAGATGAGACACTGGAATTTAATATTTTACTTTCATATTTCATTTGCTATGATTGCTTTTCTTTTAATCGCTGCCACTCGGATTATCCTTCTATGGTTATTAAATAACATAACATAATTTCAGCGTAATAATAACTTGCAGTCCTTTTATCACAGTCGAATAATTCTTAACTGCCCTCTATAAACTATTATAAACGTACTCTTTCTTTTCTATATATCTATTTTGATATTATTGCTGGAACATATGATTCGGTGCACAATCTACACCACTTTATTCCTTATCCACATAAATGACCTTCCCGACGCCATAAATTTGGCATCTACGCGGATGACACCACAATTTATTCCTGCCTCAAAAACAAATCTAGTGTCGCTGACAAAACTAACCTGGCCGTGCGTCTCGAAAAGAACCTCCAATCATTTCTAGACTGGGGCAGGAATTGGCTGGTCAACTTTAATACTTCAAAAACAAAACTGCTCTTTATTAATCATCACAGACAACATCCCTGCCCTCCATTAGAATGTCTGACGCGCAAATTCTCGAGAGCACCTCTCTGCGGCTGCTCGGCCTCACGTTGACTGCTGACCTGAGATGGAACAAATACATTGAGTCAATTGCTTCCTCCACCGAAAGGAAAGTTGGCTCCCTGTGCCGCGCAAGGAACTTTTCCTCCTCGAAATCGATCCTTCAGATCTACAAATCAACAGTTCGACATTGCATGGATTGTTGCTGCCATATACGGTCTGGAGCCCCTTCTGTTTGCCTCGAGGTTCTTGATAAGCTCCATAGGCGCATATGCAATATAATTGGCCCTGTTCTGGCATCTCGTCTACAGCCGCTCTCTCACAGATGCGCCATCGCCGTCGCCTCTCTCTAACTTTTTTTTTACAAATACTTGCATGGTAATTTCTCGAGGAGTTGCATTCGCTGGTTCCCAAACTTCATGAATTCAAGCGCCCTACGAGCCTGGCATCCTGCTCTCACCCTTTCACTGTGGAAACTTCAAATGTAGCCGTCTCTTATACTCAAATAGCTTCATGTCTCGCACCTCTCGCCTGTGGAACTCCCTTCCCTATTCCAGTTTCCCTAAGAGCTATAATCTCCAACTATTCAAATGTAATGTCAATCGACATCTCTAGTTGCCTTGATATATCCACTACCCTTCTCCTCATCCTTTCCTCTATCAATCCTATCTGATCTTGCTCCAAATCTTCTGTAACCCGTTGCGTCCTAGTGGCTTCCCGCCTTGCTTGGAGTGAAACGCTTAATATATATATATATATATATATATATATATATATATATATATATATATATATATATATATATATATATAGGCATAAAACAGTCTTTAATGAAAATAGATTATCATCACCTTTTCTGATATTGATGGGTTTTTCATTTCTAACTTTTTCCAGTGTGCAATGTCAAAAACTTCATTGTATCATTATTTTCCCTTCTAGTTACATGCTATCAATTTTAGTTGCTTCAGCTGTTAGAAGTTTTCAAGTGATGTATATTACCAACTCACGTCAGGTAACATATAGTGAAGAAGTGTGATGCCTAGGCAGGTTCCTCTGGACGGGAAGTTCCGAAGGAGGTTTTTATATATGTTTACAATAAGTGTAAGCGAATGCTGGTTAAAGACCGCGAGACGGTAAACCCCACGAAATATAACATTTCCTTCAATAATTTTATTATAGTAATTCATCCACTCAGAGCACACACACACATATCAACTGTATTTTACACCGGAGATTAACTTATAGTAAATCTATTTAAAAATATTACATTATTTTTAATATTATACTTCTTGTTGCGTAATAAGTTCTCAGATATTAAAACCTAAATATTAAAGGTACTTATTATACATGAGCATTAATTAATATTATTTTTCCGGCAACATTTTTCGCCATATGTCGTATGGGATTAATTAAATTGTTTTTTTTTTATCAATGGTCATATTTAACTAATGTGTATCATATATTTTTAATAAGATTATTCCCCGATATATTAAAAACATTTTAACTTGTTTTCTTGCGCTAATTGTCAAATTTCATGACTCTTTCGTATATATTTTCAGTGTAGTGAATGTTTTCTTTTCTGATACAAAGTGCAGTGACCTTAATGAATTAATTATTAGGTCTATTCCTAAGAATGTTTATTCCACGTGTCGTGCCAGAATTCTTTTTACGTCAAAATGCATCTTGCACATTTATAAAGATACCATTCCTCTCTGCATTGGAAAGTGTTGTCATATCAGTATTGGTGCATCTGCTGTATATCTCAAGATCCTTAACAAAATTAAAAGAAATATCTGCAATGTAATCGAACCTCATCTGTCATCTTGACTTCACTATATCACTTATGTGAAGTAGCTTCCCTCTGTCTTTTCTACAAATAATTTCATGGCGACTTTCCCGATGATCTTTTTCTTTAGTGTCTAGACCGTACGAATGTAAGCGTGCTACTAGATTGGCGACTAGATTTCACCGCTTTACTGTTGAACTAGCTAGATTCAACACCGCTATCTATTCTAATAGTTTTATTCCGCAATTCACGGTTGTGGAACTTCTTTTCTGATTTCTCCCTTCCTTGCTACCTACAATCTTCAAAAGAAATTAACGTTAATCCCCATCTTCCTTCTTACTAAATCATTTTCCTTTAGGTCCCTTTCCTAACTTCTCTTCCCTAACTGTAATCCATCTGCATCCACTCTCGCCTTGATTTGGGTGAAATGATAAAAACATCTTCGTTCAGAATCAGCTTCTTCTCCTCTAAAAAGAATGTCATCGTTTCTGTCATTCACAGAAGTCACGGTGCAACATCTTGTAAATACTCTATTACAATAGTTTTACGAATGTTCTACTAGGCTTCCAGTATCCAAGTCCGAAAGCTCTGGAGGGCGAATATAACATGTCTGCCTGTCTGTTCGTTCATTCTATATACTGAGTATATGTTGTATTTTAAGATGTAAAAAAAAAAAGTATATGCAAATTCTTAATTTTAATGGACAGGAATTGGCTATAAAACAGAAAAATGCTAAATTAAAGTGAGGTTTAACTGCTACGAATTCTAAATCTCCCTACGGAGTAGAGAGAGAGAGAGAGAAAGAGAGAGAGAGAGAAAGAAAAAAAAATTTCTTCCAGAATATCTTAATCTAAATGTAATGGGCGTTGGCTCATTTGTCCGTTGGTTCATTTTGTTTGGCGGCATATCAACTTCTCTGGAGTTTTTAATGGCGTAATATAAATATTTTGTGCACAAATTTATGGATTCAGTTGTATATATTTTGCATGTAATTTTATGCTTTCAGCTACAGATGTATTGCATTTTTGGTCATTTTGCTATAAAATGTATTGTTCGTAAATCTACTATAAAATGAATTTTGGGCCAGCCTGCTTTAATGTGTATTGCTGGTAATTTTTTATATGAAAATATATTATGGGTATTTTTTATAATAATGTATTTTTATAATTTCATAGTGATTTGTTTTCGTTTGAGTGTTCACTATTTAACCATAGCTGAGACACTAAGATGTGCTCCCACACCGGGTCTGTGTGGACATAGGAACAACTGCAATTAGAATGTGATAATGGGCGTATATTTCATCATTGCGTATTATAAAACTATAATAATTTTACTTTAGTTGTTTTGAATAATGAAGGATTTTGTATTTTCTCTAATTGAAAAGTCTTCAGACATTTTGCCTAGATACCTCAAATTTGTCCCCACTACACCTATTAATACTGGGATGGCTGCCATATTCATATTAAATGCATTCTTAATGTCTTTGGTAAGGTCGAGAATGTTTTCTTTTTTTCTCTCTTCCTTTGAAATAAAAAGACAGTCTGCAATATTTTCTTCCTTTGTTAATGACTAGTAGATGCGGTCTTCTGGCTTATATTAGGCGATTACTTTGAAACTTCAAGATCAATCAAACTTTAGGTTTTATATTAACTGGTTGAATTCCTTTACGTTCATGTATCATTTTTTGGTATATCTAAAACATTAATTTTTAAATGTTTCCGATGAAGGACCTCTTCCCTTACTCATAAGTATTATTGTCTTTCTTTTTTTCCTGTATAATTTACAACGTATATTTCGTATTTAATTCACTCTCTCATTTACTTTCTCATAGATTATATGACTTTTCGCTAAGTTAAATTTGTATAGTTTGTTCAGATAAGATTTTCTTTTTCTGCTTTTAAGACAAACTCAATTTCACACTGCAGGTTTCTCTTAATATGGTAATATCCATGGTGAAATGTTAGCTGGTCACTCAGGGAAGATCCTGAAGTGTCTGTATAATATAAATTTATAAATATGTTTTTTTATCAGTATTCTTGGATTTATGATAAAATGCATGTGCACTTTAGCGCAGATTTTGGCATATGGTTATATTTTGCCATGTAGTGTTGTGCATTTTTTAATTGTCTTGATTTTAGAAACAAAGAACTCTCAATACTGAATCGTATTTTTCTTTCTCCTTTACTTTTAAAAGCGTCTCGGCATCATCTTCCGGGCAGATTTAATTGACTATTAATCCCAATGCCTAGTATCGTACTGCAGATATCTAGGGAGCCCTTGGCAATTTTTAAAGAATCTAAAGCTTTATCGAACCTGATATGGCATCTGGTCTTCAGTCATTTTCCATCACTGTCATATAACTTCCCTTTGCTATGGTAATGGTTATGGTGACCTTTCTATTTTGGCAACTCGACTTTACGAATTTAAGCACAATACCACATTGGTAACAAACTCTCGTCATTCTGCTATTGAAATTGTTAGATATCAGCACATGGTCTGTGTTACCAGTTTATCCTCATATCATTCTATTACTTTCCTGTCTAATAAAATCTTCCAAAATTTAAATTTAATCTCAACTGTCATCATCTATATTTTGGCATCCAGTTTTCTCGCCCTTTTTCCACAAAAAAATATGTTTTCAGATTTTTTTTTTCTCAACAATCCCTTTTGTCTTTTATTATTTGCTTGGGGTGCAATAATAATAATAAAAAAGAAACGCTTCATTCATTATCATCTTTTTTCTTTCTTTTTTGTTTATGTCTCTGACTTTTCGCCAAAAACGGACTAGTTATATATTTTTGAATATTCCTGCTGCAGACGATTATTTCATATTTCTTCTTCAGTTGTATTCTTTGAGGATATTTCTTTCAACGTCACTTATTTGATCTCCTTCAAAAATGTTTTGATATTTGTAGCCATCCTTTTTGTTGGGCTTCCTTATAATATCTTGTTTGGACTGTTCAGTTTCTTGTGTTATTTTTTTTCTTTGATCATTACCTGAATTTATAAAATACCATATTCCATTCCTATATCTTGACATTTTATCAGAGACTTTCAATTTCTTTTTTTCTTTTCGGCAAAACTTTTAAGGTCATCCATGTACATGATGTGATTCACCTTTCATCTCTACTTTTTGTATCTGTAACTTTGTTTGCATTCCTTTAATATATGCTTCATCAGAATCATCGTTCTGAGGAATAGTTTTGGGGATAGTGCCTCTCATTGTAAAATGTGTCTTGTTATTTTAACCTCCGCTATGTATTGTCCGCTTTCAGTTAGAACCGTTT
Organism: Acanthosepion lycidas; assembly: GCA_963932145.1. Taxonomy (NCBI): domain Eukaryota; kingdom Metazoa; phylum Mollusca; class Cephalopoda; order Sepiida; family Sepiidae; genus Acanthosepion; species Acanthosepion lycidas. The sequence continues at coordinate 16,223,712 of OZ010571.1, forward strand.
TCCAATTTGCCATTGCTCTCATTGGGATATTCATTACTTATCTTGACATTTTCTGCATCTTCGACCTTTCTATTATCCAGGGATGGCTTATCATATCGTAAGGCAAACTAGGCTCGAGATTCTGATTTCTTCTTTTTTTTTTTTTTTTTTCCTTCTTTTATTCTGGTCAGGAATCGCTCATTTCAGAAACTTTTTTTTCGTTTTTTAGTGAATACTTTTCGGCTTTATTATTATTATTGAAGTTGTTCTTGATGATAATGCTGGTGCTGTTTTTCATTACTTTATTTTTTTTTTCGTGTATTTGAAATTCCCCACCAGATATTAGGTGATTAAGAGACATTAAGTTTCTTCAAATTTCCAATTTCTTCTATCTATTTTCGCATCTGGACTTTTTCGTTTCTTCCATGAAACGTTAATACTCTCTTATCTAGTCTTTTCGCTTCGTTCAAAATGCGATAACTAACACAAGAAAACTCCATTATTCATGTCTCGTAGTATCTACAATTCCCAATGAACTTAATATTATCATTATTGTCATTCGCGCGGTTTTCGTTCAGTGTTCGTACCTTATGGGTGTTACCCATTAAGTGGCGCGACAGCTGATAGATAAGATGTTTTGCAGAATATTTGCTAAGCAGATTTCTCAAATGATTCACTACTGGGTTTTATTTTCCTTTTCCCAATTTACAAATTTATTTCAACGGTAAAAAACAATCTTAATTATTAAATTGGTTTTAATTTTAATATTAAATTAACTATTTTAATAGTGTATTTGTTATGGTTCGGTTCCTTGTACCACGGTGATAGTCCAAGGTAGAACCAATAAAGAAGAACTCGAAGGCGGATATGGAATAACACAGATATATTACAAACAGGCATATATACAGAGATGTAGAAAAGTGTTAGTACGAACAATCAGGTTTAGTAGTAACTATCTGAACGTGACTCTGTTTCGGACTGCCTCTGAATCGACTGATTGACTCTCTCGCTCTGACTGACTGACAGACTCCTGACGGACTTCACTCCAGACTTCAGACTGAACTCAGACTTCAGACGGAACTCAGACTTCAGGCGGAACTCAGACTTTAGACGGGACTTCATGCTTCCTCTTGAGGCACATTATTAATTATGTAGGGAATATTCCATTATGTTATTATGGGTAAGGTCACGTAACACTATTTCATTTGATATCCTCTGCGTCTCACAGATGTTTTGTTAGATGATGATCATATCATAGTACCAAACAGTACTGCCACCTATACGCTCTCTATGATTCCAGACGCACCCAAGTACCTACGATATCAGATACACCCAAGTATAGGAGTACTCCAACCAAAAAGCTACAACTTTCTCTAATCTGCTATAGATATTCACTTGCTTTCCCATCACGATGATCTTTTTTTCCAAGGTACTGTAAAGTGTGTAAGGATCTATTCAGCGCTGCTTTTGTACACAAGTATGATATTAAGGCGAGTCTTTTCTTCAACTTTTTCAGTGAAGTTGATCGTATCCCAGCGGAGCTTCATTTAATACTGGACTACTGACAGGAGCAAATGTTTATACAATTGGACTTAGTATATCCACAGATACCTTCTGTAGTTTTCCTGTACATGAGTTAATCACCTGCTCTACCAATAGAACATGTGATTTGTTCTTAAATCCTATTCTTGATATTCATTGAACATACGTCCGTTTTCCTTCTTCAAGTATGCGTTATTAATCCACTTTCATCATTGTGGATTTGTCAACTTTTGGGTTTCTTGTACAAATGCTCCGTGCAATCCTTTTTTCCTTCCATGCATCGACAAACTTTCTCCAAAATAAGCATTAAATCCTGGTTATTCTGAAAGTACTGATGCAAAGACTTACATTCTGATATTTCAAACACTTCTATCTTTGTAAAACATCTTACCTTCTATTTTAGAGGTGGGTAAAAGCTAGGTACATTACACCGAAGATGAAAAATAATGCTGTTCATTTTGTACGTGAGTAAGTAAAAAATTATTTCGCCATTACACATCATTCCATTTGTGACACATTCTGCGCATGCGTGCTTATATGTGGTGATACCGTGTTTACGTAATCGAAGTTTGAACCGGTTTTCTGTCTGTTGTTGCAGTATAAACATGACCCCTCCGCTAGCAGTCTGCACTAAAGTGGAATCAAGGGCAGAGAACTGATTTCATTAGACGGTAGGTGTGCCACGAGGGTTTTAACATAATACAGCCACAATGCACTACCGCGTAAAAGTGTGTATGAGTGGATAGAAAAGTTTAAAATGGCCGGACAAGAGTGACGCACGAGAGATGATAATGGTAAACCGGCGACTTATCATCGATGAGTTAACATATTTTCTGCAGATTTGGTCCCTCTTCGTACAATGGACATTCATGACGGTTGTCATATTAGGAGATATTCTCCCAGCTTTATCGACAGTGAAAATGTGGTCATGTAAATTTAAAAAACGAAGGGATAGTTTTGAAGATGACGTAAGATCTGGATGTCCTGTAACTGCCACCATTGAGTAAAACATTGATTATGTCCAACGACATATCGATGGATGACAGGCGACTGACTATAAATCAAATAGGCAATGCTATTAGCATATCCCGTGAGAGAGATTAGAATATTCTGCACAATGACGATGGCTTCTGTTCGGGAGGTGTGGCACCTGAAACATGAGCAAAAGTGCACCTGTCTGATCGCATCACGGCAAAATCTATCACTGTTTGTGGCTGATCCACCTTGCTTTCTTGAAAGTTTCCTAACCCAGGAAGTGTGTTGGGTTATCATTTTGAGTCAAAGTGAAAATCCATGCAGTGAAAATAACACATTGCCAAGCTCGTTTCGTATTCAGAGAAGGTGATAGTCTCAGATTTTGGGATGCAAAATGCACTGTGTTTATTTACTATACTAAAAAAGATCACATCATCGAGGGAGAGTACTGAGAGTACAACGTACTGAGGCAGTTACGAATGACTATCAAGAGAAAACGCCCAGGAAATCTCCACCCTATTTCTGCATGTACTCGACAACACACCGATGCCAAATTTTGTCTATTTTCAAGAGAAGTCGCTACTATATAGTGTTAAATCATCATTGAAAAGTTAGATGTCAGTTTACATTGAGGGAAACACTGCAGTTTTCAATAAAAAGAGTTGAAATTAATGCATGTAATATTTCAATCAATCTATCGTAGTCAGCCTATGAACTTTTCTTGTACATTCGTAACAAATGTTTCTTAAAAGTCTTATTGATTATCACATTCGTTTTTTCCTCAGATTTTCTTTGAAATTATATTCTTTCCCCGTAACCTTGCCAATGTTTAAATATCTTTTTTTCTTGCCAAATGTTTGTGCAATTTCGAATTTTATTTCCCCATATCTAAGTTAATCATATCTTGTTTCACTAGTTTATATATTCTTACTGGGTATGGCAATACCCTTATGACTGGAGAAAACCCATGTGTATATATCAAAGATTATACTATTATATATAGAGGATATATATGTGTTCGTATATATATATATATATATATATATATATATATATATATATATATATATACATTATGTATATATAATGCATATTTTCTAATTCAGACTTCTCTCCAACGGTTGTGGTGTGGAATGACTCGCTATTTAATCGCTAATTCTACGGAAATTGATCGGACAAACGAAATTACCGGGTCCCGCCAAATCATGTGTAGCAAATCATCCACATTCCTCTGTATTCCATCGGTGAGAAGTAAGTTCTCTTGAACAGATTCTTCCTGCCAACCACTGCTCCGTGAAAATGGCTCCCATGAGGATGTTTCCCCTATTATTACAACCCTAGTCTATTCAAAAGTAAACAGTTATCTTCCACACAAATTGCCTCCTAACGTCACCTCAACTTCCAGTGCCCAGTGGGCCTTGAAAAAGGTTGGGTGTTATTGTAAATAATATATATATATATATATATATATATATATATATATATATATGTATATACAGTGTTACCCGGATATAAGAGACCCGGATATAAGACAGATTTTCTCTGGTCCCAAATCAGAGCCATACTTACCTAAACAAAATAGACAAAACCCGGATATAAGAGAAACCGGATATAAGAGACTTCTTCTCCGGTCCCGACAACTCTCTTATATCCGGGTTACACTATATATATATATATATATATATATATATATATATATATATATATATATATATTAGCAGTAATTGTCTTTTTAGTTTGTCTTGTTTCTAGAATTTTTCTCACATTTCACGCAGTCAAAACGAATAACCTTAATCGATTTCAGAAATATGTCGTTCCAGATAAATTCGTCTCGTGCTCCTGTTAATCTAAAGGATTTTTAATCGAACTGGAAATAGAATTCTATTTCAGATTCAGAACGAAATATTTGCACCGTAATCAAATAGTGTATATGCTCATCTGATAGGGGACATGTCTCATATCAAGAATTTTCTAACAAATATAATATTCCCTGAGAATTAAATTTAAATTTGTTACCGAATGTTCTACCTTAAAATTATACATGTTCATTGCCAACTCTCTCCTCTTCTCTGTCCCTACATGGCTTTAGCGATCATGTCTCTCCACGATATCCTCTGCCATAATAAAATTTATCTTTTTGTCATCTCCCCTAAAAATTGTTCCGCATTCCGTTTTCTAGTTAGGCTATGCGTTGTTTTCCACTGTCCATCATTATACAATGAAATTTATTCTATTTTCATTTTGGTTACTTTAATTAAATTTAATTCGTATGAGTAATCGATAATTTGTGATGATAATAAGAGGAGAGAGCGAGAGACTAATAAAATATTGATGAAAAAATTATTCTAAGAATTTCACACTATATTTTTAAAATTTTTTTGTACCAGAACTCGTATTAGAAGTCCATTTGTTTATTTCGTGTCTGTTTCCTGAAACTTCGTCGTTGCTCACATCCCTGATCCATTGTATTCTCCACGTCCTTTTGTAGCATCATTTCCCTTTCCTCAATTGTCTTCTTCATTTGTGAAGAGATTGTCTAGCTTTCACTACCATGTACGACGTAACAGTTCAGTACTCTTTTCTTTATCCATATTTCTGAGATGAGGTATTATAACTTTACATTATCCTCATCTTTACTGTCATATTTACGACTTTTCGACAGTCCCGTCCTTCTTCAGGTGATATACGTTGGAATTTCGAACCGAACTCTTTATTTAGTCCACGAGAGTAGATTGTTCTAATTTCAAGTTTTGTCATCACTTTGGATATCTCAGTTTTAGGTAATTCTCCTAGATAACTCAATTCTCCAAGAGGGTGGTCATTTCCCTTTTCGTCCTTTGAAATCCAAGAAAGAGCATTAATGGAAAAGACGAAAACTTAAGCATTCAACGCATATACTAGGCTGAATAACTCTAAACACCCCAAGCATAGAAATGAATACAATATAACAACAATTAATACAGACAACTATAGAAAAACAAGCATAATAAAAAAATTGTAACACAAGCTCTAGTAAAAAGCGAAATATTAGATTTATCAATCTCAAATATTAATTCGTTTGTGTATCCATTGGGACATGACCCAGTGGATAAATGTTGACAGATTTATCCTAAAATAACTTGACGCAAAGAGTTCAGACTGAGAGAGTTGAGATATCAAGATGAATTAAGTAAAACTAAGATATGCAAAGGCATGGCAATTAGTACATACTACCCACGGATAAGGCTTCTGTCAGAAATTCTTACGTTTATGACCTGAAGACAAAGTGTTACAACGGAACGAAATATTCCAATAAAGAAGATGAAAACATTCAGAACATTGTAAATAGTGTAAATACTCTTTTCCTTGTTTCTGATTTGTTTGTTTGCTCATACTTTGCTTAGCTTTTGGAAGGCATCTTTCTTTAGCCCAATGAACCTTCAGATATCAATGCCGCACTTTCCCACCTCTGGTAAACCACTTCATATTCCAATAGTTGTGTTTGTTTGATATTGGTATCTCCGAATCGTTACCAATTCCATCAAAATTATTTCTGTCTAAGTCTATGGAGAAACAATACAATTTGTAACTAATTAAGAATATAGGAATTTATTAAATTAATAAATAAAATACAGACATTTGCGAAAAAATTGCGAAAAAATTACGAATTCTGATTCGATCAAATTTTCGTAGCTCTAATTCACGAAAATAAAAACCTGAAACCAAATTTTAGGCGGATGTTGGGGTGGGGGGCACAAATGTCTGAGTTATCATTAACATTCAATAAAGTATTCAACGTTTCCCTTAATTTGTCAGTCTTCAATTCTAATAAATGAATTGACATCTGTTCGACATTCTAAATGTATTTAACGAAATAAAACGTCATATTGGTTGGGCAATTACGGTCAAGATTCAGGCGATAATTTTAAAATTGGAAAATAATTTTTATTGGCTAGTGATCGGCTGTGAAAATTTAATAAAAATAATTGCGGTTACATTCTAAGAATGCGGTCGCATTCAAACCTAGCGGTATTTTGGTTTTTCGGCTTCCGGACACAAGAACACTTTGAAAATGTCATCTTGATTTTCTCCAGTTTAATTTTATGACCTTCTTTGCTTCAATAAATATGTGCTTACTAAGCAAATATTCATAATAGATGTCATTCCTACTACTTGCTCTTTGTATATTTTGTGAGGAAGAATTCATTTGAATGGCTTTGGGAGCCTCTTCACATTTTATTTATTTCCAATTCGGGAAAATATGAAAAAAAAAACAATTCTTCCTTGATGGATCAGCATACTTTCAGTTTAATTTTGAAGAAATGAGCTAATTCTATTTCTTGATTTTTTTTTATTATTATTAAAATTTTGGACCTATTAGCTCGTATGTTTTCCTGAGATAAGCAATATTGATGAACAGAAGATATCTCTTTTGCTTTCAAGCAGAACACAAAGCAAATATTATTGGTCTCTAAACATCTCGCACGGGACATGAAAACCTGGTAGATTTCTTGTTTGAAAATAATTATTGCTTCTTTATAATAATAATATTATTAATAATAATAATAATAATAATAATAATAATAATATATATATATATGTGTGTGTGTGTGTATTATGCACTGTTACACTAGAAAATGTAAATGTACATTTACATGTCCTTATGTAACAGTGCATAATAAATATTTATTTGTCTACATTTTTACTGAGCCCTTTTTTAAATTAATGCTTTGAACGTTGAAATTTTATACTTCGTTCTTTTACATTATATATATATATATATATATATATATATATATATATATATATATATATATATATATATATATCCTTGCGCAAATTATCTGAAACCATCGCTTTAGTTTCCTTTCTTTCATCATACGGCCAGAGTTAGACCCACTGGAGTGACACGGTGTAATCGATTTCTATTTTTCCTCAGATTTAGTTCATTTGCAGTGCTGTGCAGTAATATCAACATAATATGAGGAAATATTTAGAAATAATAAGAATATATTGACAATTACTCATGTCAGAACCGAAATGCTAAATTATTATTTATTTTAATGTTTCAAAACTTCAACTTCGCCTTGGAGAAAACTGAATATCTGACATTTGTTATTAATATATCTCATAATCAAGCATTTTATACGCCATATTTCTATGATTTGTCGAAAAGTATCAAGTTGTCTGTCTGAAATTTATTATACTAAGTTTTCAATGGTATCATATATTAATAAAAGGGAACATGATACTAACCTGTTAGGCAATTCACATGATTGAGGCCAGATGTTTAATCGTGTGAAAAGTTGGGTCTATACATCATTTAAATGATTCACCTTAGCTTTTGGCTGATAGATGTACCTCTATATAACTAATCATTGGCAGGATTAGTCCTCTCTTATGCTATCTGTGAGAAGAGTAAAATAGAGTTGTTTCAGGTTGCTTTTTGAATTCAGAGTAATTCTCAAAACCCCGCTGAGGTACGAAACTGTTATTTATGTAGGAGAGATATAAGCCTAACTTATAAACCTTACTCGGAACAAAAGTCTACTTGGAGAAAATTCAGCTTGAAAAATTACCCAAGAATAGAAAGCGGTGAAAAGCTGCATTTTCTCACCGGGATTGATGATCCTAGGAGAATTGGTATAAGTTACCAGAATTTATTATTGGCTGAAATAATTATACCAAAATATTATATTCATATGCCACTATCCTTACAGTGAATACTGAAGGCAAAAATAAACAAGAGAGCAAAATAATGCTGATTAACTGCATGTATATAAATTAGTTGTTTAACGACATAAATAATCCAAAGCTATGATTGGAAGTATCAAAATTAAGCAGGTAAAGAATTATAACTATTTACTTAATGTAGAGTAATAGACGACAACAACGCGAAAATCGAATCAGAAGGTGCATTGAAAGAACAAAATATATCATCTAAAAACTAAACGGATATTAAAAACAGAATAAAAAGGAAAGAGTGCAGAAACACTGTATCATATATATTTTAGGGGAACGACGACGCCTTATAATCTTGAGCAAAATTCTCTCGATAGATCAATTATGACTTAATTCTGAGTTTGATGCTTACTGTTTCTTCTATACTTTTGTCTTTATAACACATCTAAAGAACGCTTAGAAAATAACCGTATCTGTCTGGTGATGTGGCAGAGAAATTTTGGTAATTTCTGTACAGATGAAAAATAATATAAAGCGATAGATTTACGGTTTTACAAATTCCAGAAAAAAAATGGTAGGAACACGTAAGTATTGTTTATTGATTCCTTTTCTATGGATTATCAACACGTTGAACTATTTTTAGCTTCTAAGATTATTTTAATGGCAGAGGGATATAATAATCGTTTAATTATACAAGTCTTATTGATTCATAGCTGGAATGAGAAGAAGGTATTTATTTGTAAGTTAATATCACCAATCCGACAAGAACAGGAACTCAGATTTCGGTTTGATAATTCTGAATCGTTATCGATTACACAACCTGCACAGCGAAGCTTACACCACCTGGGTTTCACAAACGGTCACCAGTCCAGGTACTGAACAGGCTCGACGTTGCTTAACTTTGGTGATTGTAAGGGAACCGGTGTTTCAACGTGAAATGACCGTAAACCAAGCACATAACCATCACCGAGAATGGGAAATGACAGAACATTTATATACATAAACAGAGAGCGAGAAATGAGAAGCAAGCGAATTGTAAAGAAAGCAACAAAAGATAAATACTTGGTGTGTTTATTTCAATGGATGGCAGTGCCTGAGTAATAAGAATTGAAAAGGGGTTGTTTTGAAGTGTAACACCGGCACTTAGGTCGCATTAAACATTTCCAGAATACTTACATTTATGTGTAATTTTAAATGCTCCATTCGAATCTGGCTTGTTAAATTTTAGAAAATCTATCGCATTGGAATTATCGACAATGGAATTTTGGATTCATTCTCGTCGCGGGCAGACATTACTGTCGTTCTTTGAATAAATTCGCTGCTGAATTGCTATCAGTGTAGGTATCTATGCGCAAACTGAGCGTGTCTACGTAAATAGTTCTCGTGCGCAGTAATTGAGACAAATTTAGACAAGAAAGATTAGTCCCGGGTTTAGCTTTCCGCAGAGAATGTATGCAGAGAACGACAGTAATGGCTGCCCATTAGCGATGCGAATGAATCCTAACTTTCATTGTAGATAATTTCGGTAGATGTTATCAAATTTATGAAGCCAGATTCGAATAGAGCATGCACAATTACACATAACTGTAAGTATTCTGGAAAGTTTAATGTGAACTTAGCCCGGGTGTTACACTGAAAATTAACCTGAAAATACCTGATTATTAATTAAAATGCTAAATATTAATAATTTCCTAATATTTAATTATTAATTGAGTTACTCCTCACTTATTGACAGAGTGCCATTTCAAAATCCTGCTTGCTAAACAATCTATTTGCTAAGTTGTAGATGCCTGCTATTTCTGGTATTCTATGTGTATAATGATTTTGATACCACCAGCTTCAGATAAAATGTAACATTTGCACCATTTGAAACCGTTCTCATTTATTTTAAAATATTTATACAGTTCGGCAATGTGTTGAACAGTAGCCTTAATAAATCATTTCGGAAATCTACATTATTTCTTTGCATACTTTTAATACAATATAAGTAACGTTTTTGTTTTATTTCAATTAATCATTTTATTTATTTTGATTGACATATTTAAAAAAAAAGAAAAGAAAAAAGTATCGTCCAGAGTATGGCGACAAACTACATCCGATAGTAAGACCTCTTATTAAGAGGTTTTGAGGAGCTTGGAATCACATGTTAATTGCTGTTGTTCCTAGGCCTACACTAACACTTTTCAGTGAGCCCCAGACTGAGATCAAAAGATGAACATATAAAAACAAATTACAAGCAAGACATTATGGAGGATACCAGAAAATAAAATTTTGGCATAAATGATCCATAAAAAATTGATATGCCGTTAAACAAACGAAAACAAAAAAAAGAAAAAAAAAACATGATCAAACGAAGTTTTCGTACAACGTGCAAACGTAATAAATGAATTCATTTCTGAATTTATTTTTTATTACATTCATTGGATTTTATTGTTAGTCGTAAGTCTGGAAGACGTTAAACAAGAAAGCCATTAAGTGAGGAGTGGATATAATTTATTATTGTAAATTGATATTATTATTACTTTACAGACGATGCCAATGTGGAAAAGCAAATTATACGTCTTATATGGCTGGAATTAAAGCTCCCAAGCAATAATATGAGAAAGTCTGCAATTCCTTCCTGGAACACCAATAGACTAGAAGCTGTTTCACTGACTTTTTTGCTAATTCCTATGCGGATGGAAAAATATATATATATATAAAGAAGCGTTAAAAAAAAGAAAAACTAGTTAACCTTGGTGAGTGTATCGATTAGTAACAGACAACCATCTCCTCGGGAAAAAAATGTTTGATACATAGAAATTAGCTTTGTTTGTCTCGCCTGCAACTTGCTGATCGGCATACAACATTTGTAAATAAGCTGGGGTTATAACTGTACCTTCATAGGTAAGATTGCGTCTCCAGGTAGTTGAGAATGGCTGGTACTATAGACTCGAAGTGGAGAGAATTATTAATGGCCTCTCAAAGCGAGGACAAATGAATAATGTTAGCTTCAGATCAGTAGCTAAGAGTTTTGTCATGTTATATATATATATATATATATATATATATATATATATATATATATATATATATATATATATATATATATATATATAAACAGTGCGTTGTTGTCGCACCAGGATAAAATAATCTTAAGGAAAGAGAATATAATTTATTATTAAAATAGGATACAAAAGTATCACAAAGTTTTAAAATTTAAGGCGCTTTCGGCCGACATTTCTTCAGAAATATAATCGTCGGCAGAATAAAACAAATAGTAGATAAGAAATATATATATATATATATATATATATATATATATATATATATATATATATATATGAAAAGTGTATGTATGTGAATATATATATATATATATATATATATATATATATATATATATATATATGTGCAATATACTATTAAGTTGGTGCAAAAATAATGTCGTTTTCTCAGACAGGTGTTTTTCATATGGCCATTCAGCAAAATAAACAAATGACCATAAAACCCACCATAAAACCATTCAATTTATCCATGGTGGGTGTCTTTGTACATTTGATACTACTCTGTACACATAGACACACACGCACACGCACACACACACACACACGCACATAGCCCCATATATATATATATATATATATATATATATATATATATATATATATATATATATATATATATATATTAAGTTGGTTCAAAAATAATGTCGTTCTCTAACATATGTTACTATGTGAGAAAACGACATTATTTTTGCACCAACCTAATATATATATATATTATTTGTATATTATATGGGCTGTACTTACTGAAAATATCAGAGATAGAGCTAATATATTAATTGCATTGTTCCAAAATTACTTCATTTGGGTACAGATCTATTTCAACAAATGATAACTGCGTTGGTCTTCTTCAAGCCTGGTCGATGGAGTATATTCGGACCCGAATTAGATATTTAGAATTTAACTTCCGATACAAATACAGACCATCCACCAGAACTGAATAAAACTATCGTACTTACCGTTGGTTGAAATAATCCTATACCCAAATGACGTAATTCATGCGCTGTGTTATAATAAATTAATTGATGACTTTTTGTGGATCTGTTTTAATGTTTGATAATATTAGGATCCATCCGGATTATATAGCCACGGATCTATTATATATATATATATATATATATATAAATATATATATATATATATATATATATATATATATATATATATATATATATATATATATATATATATATATGGTTGGTGCATAATATATCAGGCGTTTTTGTGGGCGAGTTACTTGCTAATAAAAATTACAATTTCGTTTACTTTTTTATATGAAATATTTTATTTTCCGGTTATAAAAATGCGTGTCGATAATCATACTCATTTAAAAATGTAATTATTATTTCCTTTCATATGAAAATATAAATTTTAAAAACGCCTGATAATTATGCACCAAACCAATATTTATATATATATACATACATCCATATATATATATATATATATATATATATATATATATATATATATATATATATATATATATATATATATATATATATTAATAACTCATTAATATATATTATATATAATTATATATATTAATAACTCATTAGCTTAGAAAATAACAAATGTACTAAACATAGACAGATCACGTTTTTAATTGTATTATGTTGTATTGGTTCTCCTATATGACAGTGAATGCTGAAAGGTGAAACAAAAAAGTGTTTCTACAGATTGATGCCGTGAATACCATGGATTGCATATGTGAGTAACTCGAAAGTTATTGTGTAAAAAGAAAAAAAGATCACTTCTTAAAATGATAAATAGACAATTTAAATTTTGCTCGTAAATAATGTGGAATATTAAAGGTAAACTAATCAGCGTGACGAGTTTATGTTTATCAATGGCAGATCAAAATCTAAGAGGGATAGCAAAAAGACATACCTTGCGCAGAGCTACAAAATGCAAGTTTAATTAAACATGGCCGTCCATGCCCTGATGGAGTCCGGCCCATGGAGGAAGATGTAATAAATTGGTTGTGTTAGTCACTTTTACGCGACAAATATAAATAAGGAAAATAAAATAATTTACAGTTGTCTTTTGCGCAGTTTTGAATGACATGGTGACTAATGTGCTCTTCTGTTTAATCCATAGCTGGTGGGAAACAGCGTGAAGTGAACGCAAACTGAGTATTTGAACTCCGCTCATTGACGATATTTTCGCCTTACATCTGCCAATTAATAAATTCCCAGATAAAACAACACCGGAAATTATTTACATTATTTCAATGAGGTATTTATTTATACTGTTACTATTGCGATGTTTCGGCAGCTGTGTCTTCCGGCCTTCGTCAGTAATTGTCAATTCGGGTAACCTTCAGAGAATATCTAATTGAACTGTATTTAATATCCTGAGGTAAGAATTTCCTGGCAATATTTGCTACAGTCTCCTGGCAATACTGGTTCAAATCTAGTTTACATTGCATAAAGAAATAGCCGATGCTTATCCAGCAATTCGAATCAATTCTTTAGTATCAGTTCGTCTCAACATGGTTCCACTAAGTTGACCCTGCTGGACGTGCGAAATGTGACATGTGTGCATGAGTTACTATTAAAGATAGCGGGTGTGGCAAATACGCTATGATATCATGGACGTCACATGCTAACAATTCACTTTGTAAGCTTATTGTAGTTTCATAACGTCTAGTGGGTTCTTATGACATGTGTTATATTAGTTGTTCCAAACAAAGATAAAATAGAACTTATACGTTGCACAGTATCGCAAAGAAATATAACAGTTCATGTACTGTGATAATGAGGTTCTATTTCGTACAAGATAATACACTATTTTTCTGGTCAACATTTTGGTTTCAGAAACCGTTTGGAGATTTCCAAACTATGATGTGATCATCTAACTCGCGTCCAGTGAAGTATTTTTGTGGCGTGTTCGAATGTTTTTTCTGCATTTATTACAGAAAAATTAACAGCTAATGTGCTGTTTTGTAGAAGATCCCTTTTTTGTTGATATACTTTTATTTACATTCCTCATGGCAATTATTACAAGTTAAAGAGTAAAAAAGAAATACATCAAAAAAAGACATTATTACGTCATTATTTTTGCACCAACCTAATATTTTGTTTTGTATTGAGTCCTTTATTGTTTTAAATGTACTTCTGAGAAATTTTATGTTGACTTTAGATAAATTATTTTTATTGAGACGGCATGGCCCAACATTTATACATGGAGAATTTGTCTCATTTGTGGAATCTATGGCGAGCAATGTCTACAGCGCCTCGGGCCACTAGTGTTACTACATAATACGAAGCATTTATTCTCATGATATATATATATATATATATATATATATATATATATATATATATATATATATATATATATGTCTTGAAATAAAAAAAATCAATATTTTAAACTTTTTCTCCCTTGACATTATATATATATATATATATATATATATATATATATATATATATATATATATATATGAAAGGGAGAGAGAAAGAGAGAGAGACAGAAAGACAGACATACCGTGTCCTACTGAAATATATATAGTTTTAACTCCTACTTTCCTTTTGTAGAGTGTTCAAAACACCTATTAGGTTGGTGCAAAAATAATAACGTAATGATGTCGTTTTATGACCTTACAAAATACGTCAAAAACGATATTATTACGTCATTATTTTTGCACCAACCTAATAAAATGCAGAATAGAATTTCGTGTATGAGCCTACGTTGTTTTTTTTTTAAATAAATGCAAGGAAAAATGCAAAGACAAACAAAAGAAGAGAAATGGAGTTACTTGTAGACAAAATGAGATAAATAGAGCGGATGTGGAGAGAGTTGATGCCTGGGTTTATTTCGACAAAATTAACTGTTTGTATTGTTTTGGTGCCTGGCCTAAATGGAGACCCGCACGCAGTAATGTTGTCCCTAGCCCTCAGCTAACTTCTGTAATTTATAAATTCAGATTGCGGTCCTATGTTGGATACGTAGTCCTAACCGGAAAATGGACAGGAGCTCGTACCAGCCAATCTTCGTAAGGGTAATGTGAACAATTACCATAACTGCCTTATTGTATTAGATTTAACAATAGCTGAACACTTAATTAAAGCTATCAAAGCAATCAATTTTCAGTCGTGAGTAAGGCTAATACCGGTCATCACATGAAAGTTTGGGATTCTCTATGTATTAAGTCGTACTACTCTTTCTCTGTAAGCAAGGTGAGTTCCTGGTGGACTTACAGGTAATTACACTTTAATGTTATATATATATATATATATATATATATATATATATATATATATATATATATATATATATATATATATGTTGTGGACTCCGAGATGAAATTCGGGACGAAATATAGCAAATAAATGTATTTACACAATAATACAATTGGTAATACGGTTAGTACATCCAGAAACGCGGCTAGTAGCAATAATAATAATAATATATATACAGTCTGGTAAACTCAGTCAAGAAATAGGACTTCCTTAGAGTCTCTGTGCTTGTAACGTTGACTTCTACAAGCGTTTACCTCACACTATTACCTTACCTCCAACTCAATCACAAACCTTGTTCTCTACTCTGACTTACTCTGGGTATTTAACGGCAGCAATCCAAGTACACACTGGTCGAGTCCACTTGTATGAAAAAATGGTGGATCCCATTATATATATATATATATATATATATATATATATATATATATATAATATTAATTTGGGATCGTAAAAGGTTTTAGTCAATGTGCACATATTCTGCCTTCAAGTTTTCTTCTGAGGTAAGAGGACCGATGAAATGGCTTAGCTGTTTTATTTAGGTATTACCGTTTTATGGTCATAGATATTTTTGTTTGTTGCCCCTCTATTTTCTCATTTTGTTATGAAATACATTTTATTATGCCTTCAGAAGAATACGATTAGAAGCCCACTATGGGGAAAATGATCATACACTTTCCATACTTGAGACATTAAAAGAGAAGGACACTACCTACACCCGACAAAACACAGACATTACTGTACAGACATTTGAACTAGCCGTAGCAAATGACATAAAGAAAACAACAGCCCATAAGCTGCCACGTGACAATATTACTGAAGGGGAACGTATAGCCCTCGATACGCTGACACATAGAGATGACCTAATCATAACACAGGCTGACAAAGGGGGTGCGACAGTGATCTGGGGAATCGAAGAATACATTAAAGAGGCCAACAAACAGCTAGCCGACAAAGAAACCTATAAAAGCTTACCTACAGATCCTCTTCCCGAATACCAAAAAGAATTAACTAGCTCACTAAACATAATGCTTCGCAACAATCTAATCGACAAGGAAACACACAGAGCACTTACACCCACAAACATTACACCTGCTCGTTTCTATCTCCTTCCTAAAATACACAAAAGCAACAACACAGGAATGTCGGTAATTTTATCGTTCAACTGCCACACGACAAAAATTTCCAAATACATAGACCATTACATACAACCGCTAGCTAAGGAAGTAAATCAGAGACACAACAGATCTACTGAACAAAATTAATCGCATACAAACAGTACCAGAGAATGCTATTCTAGTGACTATGGATGTTAGGTCGCTCTATTCAAACATTAAAAACCGCCCTACAGGAAGCACTTACTAAAAGAAGAAAACAAAACCTCCCCCCACAGAAGTCATCATAAAACTCATGGAGTATGTCCTTACATTGAATACTTTCAACTTCAATGGAGCACACTAACTTCAAATAAGAGGTTTTGCCATGGGTACCATTGAAGCTCCATCATATGCTACAATATTCATGGGAAAATTTGAGGAGATCTATATCTATGCAATCATTGATAGCGACTGCGTATTCTATGCAAGATATATCGATGATATATTCTTTGTATACACGGGTAGTGATGACAAACTTACCCAATTCCTTATGACCCTAAACACAGTGCACGACTCAATTAAGTTTGACTATGAAAAATCCACAACATCAGGAATATTTTTAGACACCCGCATTTACATAGATGAAAACAGGAAACTACAAACGACACTACACACTAAAATCACCGACACCCACAACTATCTACACTTTAAGTCTTCCCACCCTAAACAACGCAAAGAGAACATTCCCTATTCACAAGCACTTAGACTCAGAAGGATATGTTCCAACAATGAAGAATTAAATAAACACATTGAAAATCTGGACCATCAATTCACAACACGTGGCTATAAACAACACCTAATCAGGGAACAAATAAATAAAGCAATTTCCATACCTGGAGAAGACACCCTAATGTACAAGATTAAAAATAAATCTAGCCGCATCCTTCTAGTAACCCCTTTCAATCCCACTCTGCTTCGACTATCCCAAATAATCAAACGTCGCTGGGAAATACTACATCTTAAACCAGTCCTAAAAAACTGTTTAAGGAACCCGGCCTTCTTGCATATCGTAGACCTAAGAACCTAAAAGAAATCATAGGTAGTAAGCACATTTCAGGAGACAAGGTAATACGTAATAAACTAAGAACAAAAACAACAGGATTTTCCCAACCATGCAACAACAAAAGAAGTTTATGTTGCAACCATATTAAAAACACGAATTCATTCACTAGCTCAATCACTAAATCTACTTTCAAAATCTACCACGATTCTAACTGCAGAAGTCATAACATAATTTACCTCCTAGAATGCACACTATGCCAGAAACAATATGTAGGAAATGGCCCTTTCACTACAGAATTAACAATTATCCTAAACTAATTAAGTCGACTCCCCATGAAAAATTATTACCTGTAGAACAACATTTCCGCCTGCAGAAACATGATTTCAAAACCCATGCCAAATTCACTATAATTGAGAGAATAGAAAAGTTCAGAGCAGATAACATTAGAAAGATTTTAGAGTCCCGTGAAAATAAGTGGATACAACGTCTAAAAACAAAATATCCAGCCGGGCTAAACCATAAATTTAACAATATATAACTCAACAAATCAAAACCTACCCACATTTCTCACCCACACAAGACAGACATGCTTAGGGACGTGTGGAGGCCTCACACTTATACACTCACCCACACGAATATACACACTTACACACATCACACTTACATACTCACTCACTCCCTAATGAGCCAAATGATAACACACACCCACAGCAATACACACGCTTACACACATCGTACTCACTCCCTCCCTAAGAACCAAATGACACACACACAAACACTAAACAGAGACACATCCCCTCCCCAGGCCCAATAAAACTGTCAAACTGACCAGAGAATTCATAGAAGCATGTATCTATCCAGCTCTTAACTCAAATAACAACTTAAAAGAGACTGTTTGACCAACACAAGGAATGTTAAAAGATTCATGTTAAAAAGATAAAAAAATAAAAAAATAAAAAAACAAATGAAAACTACAAACAAAAGTTCATTTTCTCCATCAAGACATTCATTTCTGTAGTTTAGTGCTAGCAGCAAGCAGAAATATTTCTCCTCCCGATGATGGCCATTTTGGTCGAAACTAGTCGAGGAATCTAAATGGAATAATAATAGAAAAAAACGAAAGAATATTAATCTACAACCCAGTGTGTCTAAATATTTTTATTTTTTTATTTTTTATTGTTCAATATATATATATATATATATATATATATATATATATATATATATATATATATATATATATATATATATCCTGGGTTTCACGCATTTGCGATCATCAGACAAACTGGTTTATTTTTTTCAAATTGGATCTATTTATGCTTGTTTGACTGTTTGTTGGTGGGAAGTAGAATATAATTCCGTGTTTGTTTGGGCTGACAAACACATAGGCACAACATTACAGAAGTACGCATTTTAGTATACGCCAACACGTCCATATAAACAATTCGAGGCTAGTCACAGATACATATTCGTGCGTTCGGGCATACATACATACATACGCAGTTGTAATTCTATCACTGATATTGAACGCTTTCAAACAAGTAGCGCATCTGTAATAATAACAATAATAATAATAATAATATATATATATATATATATATTATTATTATTATTATTATTATTATTATTATATATATATATATATTATTATTATTATTATTATTATTATTATTATTATTATTTTATATGGGCGGTCATTCCAGGTTATGTAACGTTTTTTTTTTTCTCTAGCCAGGGATATTTTATTGATTTGAACATTTTAAAACCTTTATTCTACATTCAAAGCCATCACTTGATAAGACTCCAGACGTGTTGAGACAAAATAACTATTTTTGTAGTGATTTTTTAACATATTTATGTTATAATTTTCAAATAAATATTTATATTTGCTCTACTCAGTATTGAGCACTCTTTTAAGAATAGTATTTGTTGGTTATTGTTGGTTATCATGGAGATATATACGTATGTATATGTTTATGTATTTATGTGTATGTATTTCTGTGTGTATGTATGTATATATATGTATATGTGTGTGTGTGTATATATATATATATGTGTGTACAGAAAAATATTATATATATATATATATATGTATGTGTGTGTGTGTATGTATATATATATATATATATATATATATATATATATATATATATATATATATATATATGATCTTACAACAAGTTTCTAGAGGTACGTATTTTACGTATATGGAAGTATTTTTAAGAATATAAATTGATGAATTCAGCATTGGTTCCCATATTTAATATATAAATTATAATTGTTAAAATCTATAGCTTAATTCACATAAAGTTTGTTAACGTCTATCATTGTTTATTACTCGAGTTAAGTTACCTGTATACGACAGGAATATAATTTTGGTAACAAGCTTTTGTATAAAGAAAAAAATTCCTGGGTACCAGCAAATGGAAGGACACATTATGTACACTAATTAATCTGGTACTTCTGTATATCTTGACCCTTCAGGACGTGGTCGATCATGGCTCTCAACATCCTCCTATTTCTTTCTGCCTTTGACCACATACGTACTGTTACCTTATTCGCACAAGCTCGTCAGATAGATGATATCGTTCTTCTCTCTATTCCTTTCCTTTACATGTGTCGCGTGTGTGTCTATTTCTCCAAACCATCCCTCAGGCTTTTTCTGTATAAGAAATTTTGGTTGTCTCTTTCTGATAATCTCTATACGTCTAATTTTGCTTCCACTTTCCTTAAGACTTCGTCGTTACTTACCCTATCCGTTTATGGTAATCTCACTATCATTCTGTAAAACCGCATTTCTTTTGCCCCCAGTTTTCTCTTCAACTTTTAATAAATGATGCAACGTTTACTGTCATGCAAGAGAAGTTTTTGGCCATCAAAATCACGGCACTTTAATTTAACTCTCTTCTTCGTGTATTAACAGATAGAAAATACGACATAGAAATCTGAGGGCGCAATGGAATGAAATAATAAATCCTATTAAAATTATAAGAATTCAAAAAACGATGGCTAAACTGAATTTTAATATGGAATTCTGTATATGGCAGTTATAGCTTAAAAATATAAAATATGTAATGAAGGGACCTAAAAGGACAGATATTAGTTTCTACTGAAGAATTTAAAGATAGTAAATTTGACCAAGAAATGTAGAATAGGAACGCTAATGAAATATATTTTCAATTAGAACTAGGCTTGAAATTCTTGGAAACATACTAAGAAGAAATGTGTTGGTAATTTATCACTCACCTGACATAGTGAATTCAAAGTTAGCAGTGGCAGCACAAGGGATAAATTGTCTGACATATGTGTGTATCTAGATGGCAGAAAAAGTAAAAGAGTTATAAAAAAAAAAGCATAAAAAATTTACTTAAATAAAAAAAGACAGGAAGTCGTGCGCAGTTATGATCTCCCACGTCGTTAAGTGATTTAGCACATAAAAGAAGACATATTTATGAAGGCTACATTATAAATAATATAAGAGATATTGAAGGCAGGTGTTATCATACAGATAATATGCAAGGGAAATAGTCACCTGCAAATCAAAAATACTATCGTTATATTCCCATTATCATGATGAATGCACTGCCATTATCAAGAAGGCTTACAGTAACATAGACCCATAGTTTAAATGACAGTCAACATATGTTGTCAGAAAGTTTCATATACACAAAAATAAATGAAAAGACGTCGATATCAAAAACACAGTAAATATATATACATTTAGTAAATACATTTTAATCATAAAAAGTTCCAGAACCAGTTCAGAACCAAATACGTAAGAAAGAAGAGTTTATGTAAAAATACTTTTCGGTAGTTTCCCACTACTTCCATATATTACCAACATTTCCTTAGTTTTGCAACAGTTTCGATTGTTTCCAAACATTTCCATAGCATCCCAACTGTTTCGACAGTTTCACAATATTTCAATAGTTTCCCAAATGTTTCGATAGTTTCCCAACATTTCGATAGTTTCACAACATTTCTATAGTTTCAGAACATTTCATAGATTCACAACTGCCTCAACAATTTCCCAACATTTAGATAGTTTCCCAGTAGTTTCAATAGTTTCCAACATTTGGAATGTTCCTAATTGTTTCAGCAGTTTCCCAACATTTCAATAGCTTCCCGACTGCTTCGCTATATTCCAAAAATTTCGATAGTTTCACAGCTGTTTCGGCAGTTTCGCAACATTTCGATAGTTTCCAAGCATTTCGATAGTTTCCCAACATTTCAATAGATTCCCAACTGTTTCGCTATGTTCCCAAAATTTCGATAGTTTCACAGCTGTTTCGGCAGTTTCGCAACATTTCGATAGTTTCCCAACATTTCAATAGATTCCCAACTGTTTCGCTATGTTCCCAAAATTTCGATAGTTTCACAGCTGTTTCGGCAGTTTCGCAACATTTCGATAGTTTCCCAACATTTCAATAGATTCCCAACTGTTTCGCTATGTTCCCAAAATTTCGATAGTTTCACAGCTGTTTCGGCAGTTTCGCAACATTTCGATAGTTTCCCAACATTTCAATAGATTCCCAACTGTTTCGCTATGTTCCCAAAATTTCGATAGTTTCACAGCTGTTGTCAGCAGTTTCTCAACATTTCGATAGTTTCCCAACATTTCAATAGATTCCCAACTGTTTCGCTATGTTCCCAAAATTTCGATAGTTTCACAGCTGTTTCGGCAGTTTCGCAACATTTCGATAGTTTCCCAACATTTCAATAGATTCCCAACTGTTTCGCTATGTTCCCAAAATTTCGATAGTTTCACAGCTGATTCGGCAGTTTCGCAACATTTCGATAGTTTCCCAACATTTCAATAGATTCCCAACTGTTTCGCTATGTTCCCAAAATTTCGATAGTTTCACAGCTGTTGTCAGCAGTTTCGCAACATTTCGATAGTTTCCCAACATTTCAATAGATTCCCAACTGTTTCGCTATGTTCCCAAAATTTCGATAGTTTCACAGCTGTTGTCAGCAGTTTCTCAACATTTCGATAGTTTCCCAACATTTCAATAGATTCCCAACTGTTTCGCTATGTTCCCAAAATTTCGATAGTTTCACAGCTGTTTCGGCAGTTTCGCAACATTTCGATAGTTTCCCAACATTTCAATAGATTCCCAACTGTTTCGCTATGTTCCCAAAATTTCGATAGTTTCACAGCTGTTTCGGCAGTTTCGCAACATTTCGATAGTTTCCCAACATTTCAATAGATTCCCAACTGTTTCGCTATGTTCCCAAAATTTCGATAGTTTCACAGCTGTTGTCAGCAGTTTCTCAACATTTCGATAGTTTCCCAACATTTCAATAGATTCCCAACTGTTTCGCTATGTTCCCAAAATTTCGATAGTTTCACAGCTGTTGTCAGCAGTTTCGCAACATTTCGATAGTTTCCCAACATTTCAATAGATTCCCAACTGTTTCGCTATGTTCCCAAAATTTCGATAGTTTCACAGCTGTTTCGGCAGTTTCGCAACATTTCGATAGTTTCCCAACATTTCAATAGATTCCCAACTGTTTCGCTATGTTCCCAAAATTTCGATAGTTTCACAGCTGTTGTCAGCAGTTTCTCAACATTTCGATAGTTTCCCAACATTTCAATAGATTCCCAACTGTTTCGCTATGTTCCCAAAATTTCGATAGTTTCACAGCTGTTGTCAGCAGTTTCGCAACATTTCGATAGTTTCCCCACTGTTTCGACTGTTTCCCAATATTTCAATAGTTTCCCCAAATGTTTCGATAGTTTCCCAACATTTCCATAGTTTCCCAACATTTCCATTGTTCCCCACTGTTTCGACACTCCCAACGTTTCATTAGTTTCTCAACTGTTTTAACAATTTCACAACTGTTTCGATAGTTTCACAGCATTTCGTTAATTTCCCAAAATTTCGAATGTTTCTCAACTATTTCGATAGTTTGCTAACAATTCGATAGATTACTAACATTGGCAGAATTGAGTTGATACTCTTTCGCCATTTTCTATCTTGTTCTTTAGGGCAAAAATGTATGATTTTTGAGTTCATAAAAGACTAATTGAAGTAAATTGTGAATTATTTTATAAAGTTTCGTTGCACACTTGCCTATTTTACATTAGCTGCAAATACTATTTTAGATATATTCAGATCCTTCTTATACTATTTCAGGTTTGTTTGTTCAGAAAATATAATATATTGTTGATAACTGTAAGGATTTATATATTCTTATTCGAGAAAATTTCAAGTCGTCTTCAATAACTATCATTTCAAAAACTGGCATTATATTTTTTTTTTATTAAAAATGCCGTAAGTGCTGCAAATCTTCAAATAATATATTTGTTTCGTTACAATTCGGTTTAAATGATTTCATAATAAGATACAAATGGTTATTAGTAAAAATTGTAATGGTTACCTAAAAAGTGGACAAAAGCAACTAAAAAAATATGCCGTTTTACTCGGGCATATTTCCGTTTGCGTATGCACCATATGAAAGATGTATTTGATATACACTCTTAGATATGAATAAAACATTTCATCATGTTTTATGCGATATATTTATTTCATTCGATACTTCTTTATTGGAAGAAAGAATAAAGTTGTTTTTTTTTCTTATTTTTGGCTTGTCACTATTTCTGTGGATTGCATGTACGTGAAGATTGGGTCAGATATTCTCATTCGATTCAAAAATAACTCATGCGCATATTGCAACGCCCAGAATCTAAAATAACGTACGTACTGGAAAGATGATACCCAGGTATGTTTTATCTTCTTGTCACAGCAGAGCAATCCTTGTAATTCACTTTTTTTATCCCATTCAGCATACGATGTAATGGAAAATAGCCTAAAATCTGAAGGCTTTTGTAGTGAATCCGATGATTCTTTAGCTTATATAAATTACATGTCAAACTGAATCGCTTGGAAAAAAGTGGAATACACAAATCAAATATGCTTAAATATGCACTATATCGAAACAAATTTGTAAAAGTTCAGCTAGATGGTTAGTATGACCATTTTTAATTGAGATAAAAGAAAATAGGAGCGAATGTTGTCGGGATCATAAAGCCATTTTAAGTCCACGATACTTTACTGCATTGTCAGTGATACAAAAGTTTTTTTTTCTTTAATTAAGTTGTCGTTCTCCTAGACTCAATTTCTACCAAGGCTACAGAACCCAGACTGCCCAAGTATTTTAACGGAGACAGAGAAATAGGTTCCTTTTTTCTATATCAAGGATATTTGCGCATCAGAAATGTCCTAAGTGCTATCCATTACACCACACGCGCGCCATGCAGAATAAATAACTTTTGAATATTAAGGAACATTTACTTTTTAATTCCATTTTGTTTGTTAATGATTATCATTTTAAAAAAAGTTCAGCTTCTTTTTGCGCGATACAGCGAATTATGGAAAAAGATTTTATCAGAAAAAAATGACTGTCAACAAGATTTGAATTTCCATTCCATATCGATATCAAGTCAATTGAAATAAACAACGTCTTACTGATTACGCGACAGAAACCCGTCTAAATTATATATTCGGTTATACTACTGCACGGATCCTTATCTAATTTCTCCCCATGATGATCTCAGTTATCTATTGTCCATTCTTACCTAGACTAAATGTCCTAGAATCATACAGAGCTAACATTTTACGAGTGATTATTTCATATTATCTTTATCACAATATTTAAGTTGGATTTACATTCTCCTCCTGTTCCACATCATCTCCCGGTCTCCCTTCTTCTTCTTCTTCTTCTTCTTCTTCTTCTTCTTCTTCTTCTTCTTTTTCTTCTTCTACGAGGTATGCCATATACTTTGTAGCGCTTAATAAGTTTTGCTTATTCAATTTCTCTCCTAATCAATTATCTGCCAGATATTTGCACAAGCATGTGACATAAGTTTCTTGCTGCTTTTCTCCATCTCTCTTGCCTTCTGTAAATCATATGGGATTCACATTATTCAACAACACTTTCCACATGTGAATGCCGCAATAGTCCTTGTCTTCAGTTCAACTTAGGTGTTACAAGGAGTTTTGTTGGTCCCTCGCTTAACTGCGTCCCACACATAATAATCAAGACGGTTGAAATCTGGGTATTCAGGTGACCAAATATAAGAGGTGATGCGGTGTCAGAAATTATCTGACATCTATGACTGGGTTCTCCTGATTGTGTGACATGGTGCAGAGTCTTGTTACCATAAATAGGGTCTTCCATCAAGCATTTTCTTTACCCAGGACAGCAGTATCACTTCAAGCCACTTGATTTAGGCCTCCGAGTTGTTTCAGGCTGTGGGGGAAGATGAATGGAAGACGAATGGAAGAATAACGGCGCCATCAATTGTTGTCACTACAAACACCTTCATAAGCATGCTGTTCCCAAATGACTCGTCGTCTGAATTGTTTCATTGTGCTCTTTTCCTCTTAGACGGTGCCCAACTGAACTTACGATACTGTGCAGTCAATAAAATTCAAAACAAACAACACGCATGCGCGAAATTTAAAATAAACTACGGCAAAAATTAACCTATCACACCCTGTATATAATTTAATATCATATATATATATATATATATATATATATATATATATATATATATATATATATAAGTTTCATTAAAAACGACAGACAATGTACTAAGGTTAAACTTTTTATTTAATTTTTCTAGTGTTCGAAAATGAGCTTTCTTTTCTGGACTAAGAGTGTGGAAAAACTGCTCAAATGTTTTATGGTTCCGAGCGCTTTCGGCTATACCTTTAGCCATTATCATAGATGATTCAATTTGTCAGCTTAATTGAGTGTGTGCATTATGTGTACGTTTTAGTGTGTTATAGAGATGTATTTTAACTTCCGGTTAACACATTGTAGCCTTGTTCGTAATTAATATAGATAACTTGACTTTTTCTTCCATTATCTGTAATCTATTTTTACAGGGGGATGAAATTATTATATTTGTGTTTTCTACTAGTTTACTACTAGTTTCTAATGGAGTCTGGTAGATTTGTCTGAGTGTTTAAATGGGTTTTAATGTAGTTATAATCAGATAGGTGTAACGTAAGGCTGTCTGGATAAGCATGTAATTGTGTAACCGATGTAAATATGAACGTTTGAATTTATATTCTTGTCATTCTCATTGCATATATATATATATATATATATATATATATGTGTGTGTGTGTGTGTGTGTGTGTGTGTGTGTGTGTGTGTGTGTGTGAGAGAGAGAGAGAGAGAGTGAGTGGAAGAGAGTGCGAGAGGAAATATTGTTTAACCCTATCTCAGACACGTTATTTTGCAGTCGTGAATGCCGGCGATGCATTTTTGTTAAATTTCAAATGTGATAGAGTTTCAAATAAGGCTTTAAGTTTTTTTTAAATTTTCACATTATTCTTTTGCTTTTTTATCATTTCTTTGAAATATTCATTTGTCTTGGAACTAGTGACTTACCTTGACTTTTGTTGAACTCACCGCTTGCATATATTGTTTCAACCTGAATATTGTATTTGGCGGTAAGTATTCGCTTATCGTAATTTTATACATAAAAGAGTGGTTTTTGAACCCATAAATAAATGATTATAATTTCCCCAAACTTTTGCAATTTTCATGGAATCTTGTTCTCTCGGTCATTTTATTATTTTACCTGTATAACACAATAGTAAAAAGTCCCTGCAGAAATAAATAAACTTTCATCTGAAACAATTTCATTTATAATAAAATGAATTCATGCCGAATCTACTCTGAGATAATTTTGTAGTGAAGCCAGGAAATATCCATATTAAATAGTTATCTTAAGAACTCATGTAAATGTTTAGAATCAGAAAATAAACATATCTGCAAAAATACGGTGACCTTAAGTATTGTAAAGCAGATGGCGTATTGACTATATTTAAAACTACCTTCAAAAACTGATCTGTAGATTTAAAATTGCCTTCGGTCTATCTGGATATTCAAATCAATATCTAAACTACAAAAGGAGTATTATCAATTCCAAGATGAGCACGGGCAAATAAAGAAACCTCTTGTCTGGGATATGATTTAGTGTCTGCGATATTTGTAAGAGAAAGTTAATCATTATGAAAGGAAGACCATATGCAAGTATAAGCTGTATGGACATGAGCATTGAAACTGGATGATGAGAGCCGGTTTCGTGCTTAAATGCAATCCACAAGCTTGACAATTATCTCTAAGCATGTAACAGAATGTCACACTCTAGTGAAAAAAAGATATTTTCACAGGGCTTATATAAATATATGCATATATATATATATATATATATATATATATATATATATATATATATATATATATATATTTATATATATATATATATATATATATATATATATATATATATATATATAAGGCAGTGTGTGTGTGTGTGTGTGTCTGTGTCTGTGTGTGTCTGTGTGTGTGTGTAACGAAAGCAAGGCCGAAATTTTCGACGGATTTGCACAAAAATATACATGCACATGCTCCAAGTTAGCGGGAAGGCCAAGACCTATTTTGCATTTCCAAACTCCCATCGATAGTGGAAATAATCGATATTTTCATGCTTCTACAGCAGTTTTCATGTAGTTTCCGAACATTTTCTACTGGCCAGAGTGAGAGCGTATAGCTCGTTGCTACAAATGTTAACAAGCAGGCTAGCATGTAAAAAAAATCGAACTGGGTTGGGTGGGAAAAAGTATTTGTTGTTAAGATTCTTTTTTCATTTGGTTTTTCCAGTTACGAGTCCTTTTTTAAAGCTGATCGTTTTGTGTCCATTTTGTTTAGTTCTTTTTTCGTAACAGATTTAATGTTTAGTATAGACCTGAGAAAAAATTCGCAGTGAGAAATAGGCATGAAGTAAGGCAGGTAGCAAGATTTTAAGTCAAGTGATAGCGATTTCTGTATGAGTCGTACGATTTTTGAATCAAGCACGGGCAACGCCGGGCCATGCTGCTAGTGTATATATATAATGCTTACATAATCATATATACATACATATATATATATATATAATGATATATATATATATATATATATATATATATATATATATATATATATATATATATATACATTATATATATATATATGTATATATATATATATATATTTATATATATATACATTATATATATATATATACATGTATGTATACAGATATACATATATATATATATACATAAATATATACATATACTTATATACATATATATATATATATACATATATATGTATCTATTTCTATATACACGCACGCAAGCACACACACACACATATATATATATATTTATATATATATATATATATATATATATATATATATATATATATATTTGCACACAGTGTGTCCGTAAATTATCTTTATTTTTTCAAAAAAATATATATTGCAAAAGAAACAGATGAGATATTTTAATATGAATTGTTCTATTTACTCACTCGTTATCAAATTTTTTATTCACATTGCTTTTGTGTATTTTATGTATTCTGTCGCTGAAAACCTTAATGTTAAATGGACCCCTAAAAATGAATAAACGTCAAGAAAAGACGCAATGTGCGCCAAGATTTACCGAAACAAAATCTGATACGCTGACTCAGCAAAACTACAGAACTAAGTATCAAAGCTGTCCACCCTCACGTCCGTCAATTCGTTCATGGGACTAGAAAATTATGGAGACAGGAACAGTTTTGGATAAGGGGACGTTGGACGACCAAGACCATCTGCAGAAAACATCGATTGTGGAAATCGAGTACTGTATTGATGTACTTCCTAATAGTGACCATATAGTGGTGTATTAAATTAGTTTAAAAAAAAAACCTTCAATATCTACTCCTAATTTTGTACCAGTTTCCCCATATTTGTTTATTTGCTTTTGTAAGAAATGTTTTATATTCTAAATATATATATATATATATATATATATACGTATGATTAAAAATGAATACTCCGCTTACAATAAAAAATGAGCTTTGAAATCTAGAAAGCTGCATAAGCAATAAATAAATAAAAAACGAAAGATGAAATGTCTTAAATTCACAGAAACACATATACAAAATACAACTTACACTCCTGAAAATTGTCTCATGAGATTGAATATACTTTGGAAATTAAAAAAAAAACTATTCGAAATAAAATTTTCGTATTTTCTTACTGAATTTTCTAAATCTACCAAAAAATTAGTACACGAAATTGAAGCATCACAACGAAAGCTAATCGATATGATAGGTCTAAATTATTTAAACCTGGTTGAATAAATATACCATACTAGTGTGTGTGTGTGTGTGTATAATTATATATATATATATATATATATATATATATATATATACAATTCTGTCTCGTAAGCAGAGACTTCCAACACAGCATATTTAACTTTTCTGACATCAATTACTGTAAATAGGTTGGGGCTTAGATACAAATGATATGACCTTACATGATTTCTGTTCGCCCTCCTCACTGGACTTGATATGGCCATACAGAATCTTCTACTGAACCGCCTCACGGAAATTGATTAGACCTCAGAAGGTGTTCTGTTCAACCTCCTTACTGAAGCAGATATGACTTTACTAGGCTTTCTGTTCGACCACCACCATGAAGTTGACCTAAACTTACACGGTCTTCTATTCGACCTCCTCTCTGAAGTTAATATGAACTTACAAGGTCGTTTATTCAAT